>JARUPY010000182.1:4203962-4804171 GCA_029817715.1 Melastoma dodecandrum
TACTCGATCACAGCCATTCGAGTTTCGTGTTGTTAAATCTATCTTTGTTTCCTCTGCAGACGAAAGGAGTGAGTTGGGCGGTTCCCACTGGGCGAAGAGATGGGCGAGTGTCGTCTTCCTCCGACGTTAACCTCCCATCCCCATTCGAGTCCATCGCCTCGCAAGCAAAGAAGTTCTCCGACCTGGGCCTCAACACTCAAGACTTCGTCACCCTTCTCGGGGGCCACACAATAGGGACGGTCGCGTGCCAGTTCGTCACCAGCAGGCTCTACAGCTTCAACGGCACGAGCGGCTCGTCCGACCCCGCCATCAGCCCGTCCTTCCTGCCCACTCTGAAGGCACTGTGCCCACAGAACGGGGACGGCACGAAGCGCATCGACCTGGACAACGGGAGCGGGAACACATTCGACACCTCGTTCTTCTCGAACATAAGGAACGGCCGAGGGATCCTCGACACTGACGAGAAGCTGTGGACGGACGCTTCCACCCAGCCGTTCGTGCAACAGTTCCTAGGCCTGAGGGGAGCGGCGGGGCTGTCCTTCAACGTGGAGTTCGGGAGGTCGATGGTGAAGATGGGTAACATCGGCGTGAAGACCGGCGTCAACGGGGAAATCCGCAAGGTGTGCACGGCGTTCAACTAGACGATCGAGACCTCGGTTTTCTTAATTTAGCTAGCTACTGTTGTTGCGCATCTCAACTGTTTAAAAGAGATTTAAGATTTTCAATCTATTACCTCATTACTGTAACGAAAACAAAAAGCAGTAAACTGTTTCTTCCTCTATGAATTCATTCGTTATTACAACATCTCCAAACGTTGTATTTCATGGCATTACAGAGTCAGTCAGTTTAATCATAAACGTCGCTTTCCTGACAACAAGTAAGGAAATCATTTATATAATATCAATATCATCATCATCACGCCTGACAGGACAAACGAACAAAAGGGCGCCCTTTGAATTCCGCGTTATCATTTGACAGCCCAATCCAACTCGTTTTCCTCTCGATGACATGGTGAATTGTGGAGTTAACCCAAATGTCTGAAGATATGCGCAATTGACAGCGGACATTGATATATCTCTTACAATACATAGAAGGTTATAATATAGTAAGTATATTAGGGAGCCGAATTTTCGAAATTTGTTACCTGAATCTACGTCTAAGTGCTCCCTACGGTAAACTAAATTTTATGCTCAAACCCAGAACCGATTGATTTCATTTCATCATCAACAATAATTTATATAAACAAAAGTGATTTTTATATCATTAAATTAGATTATTTTTTTTTCGGTGCGTTGCGTTTGAGCAACCCAACATTTGACTTTTCTTTTGCTACCCGGATTTCATGATTAACAAAAATACTAACATTAATATTAATTTTTTATTAATTCGACAACGCGGTTGACTCAGAGCAGAAGCAATTTTACGCACCCTTTTTCAATTATTACAAGGGATATCCGTTAAGATAAAAAACAGTAAAAAGTTAATTATTAAAATCAATTTTGATATATTCTAAAAAAAAAAGAAAAAACACAATTTATATAATATAGTAAAATACATAACTAAACACACTAAACTTAAAGCATGTTTATTACCTCGTTAAAAAAAATTATTTCTTGTTATTATTATTTTTGGAGGAGAATGAGTTTTAAGATGGTCACAACTAAGATTTTGTGCATCCCAACTCATGACAAGCTTTGCTTCTGAGATTAATTAAAAATCTTAAAACATAAAAATTTATTTATCTTGATTTACTTGTTCAAAGAGACATTTGACATTAATGGAATATCCCTATAAATACCTTCCTCAATTCTTCCTTTCTGATTCAAACCCAACATTCCTTCCTAGTTTAATCTTTATTAGCAAAGATCACCACCATACCACAACCATCCCTGTGTCCGGTCGTTGTTTTCGCGGTCATGCCAAAGATACTGCTCCTCCTCGCTTCACTCGTCCTAGCGATGATGAGCACCTACGTGCAGGCCGATGGGCTGAGACCAGGGTTCTACTTGTTCACTTGTCCGATCGCGGAGTCCATAGTCAAGTCCACCGTCGAATCCCATTTCAGGTCGAACCCTGCGGTCGCGCCCAAGCTTCTTAGGATGCACTTCCATGACTGCTTTGTTAAGGGTTGCGACGCCTCGATCCTTGTTGACGGGCAGACTGCTGAGAAGACTGCTGTCCCGAACTTGTCCCTCGCCCCGGCTTTTCCGGTGATTGATGATGCTAAGGCCCAGCTCGAGGCTGCCTGTCCCGGGGTGGTCTCCTGCGCCGATATTGTTGCTCTCGCTGCTCGCGATGCCGTCCTCCTGGTAATTACTACATTGACTGGTTGGTTCTCTTACATTGAGTGTCGGGATATTGTTATGACAAAACTGTAGTTGCTCCAAGATGATGTATGTTTCTACCTACTACAGCGACATGAAATGGTTTAATAACGATGATGTCGATGCACGACAGACAAACGGACTCGGTTGGCCCGTGCTAACAGGACGTAGAGATGGGAGAGTTTCGTTGGCATCCGACACCGCCAGCTTGCCGTCGCCATTTGATTCCATCGACGTACAGAAGCAAAAGTTCTCCAACCTAGGACTCGACACTCAGGATCTCGTCACGCTCGTTGGAGGCCACACCATAGGGACCGCCGCCTGCCAGTTCTTCCGCAACAGGCTCTACAACTTCAACAACACAAATGGCACATCCGACCCCACGATCTCCCCATCTTTCCTCCCCCAGCTGGAGGCCCTCTGCCCCCAGAACGGCGACGGAAACGTGCGCGTAGACCTCGACACGGGAAGCGGGAACAGTTTCGACACGGCATTCTATGCCAACCTAATGAACGGACGTGGGATCCTCGACTCGGACCAGAAGCTATGGACGGACGCGTCCACGAGGGCCGTCGTGCAACGCTTCCTCGGGATCCGTGGCTTGTTGGGTCTTACCTTCAATGTGGAGTTTGGCAAGTCCATGGTTAAGATGGGCAACATTGGTGTACTTACAGGCTCCAATGGTGAAATTAGAAATATTTGTACCGCATTTAATTGATATGATTTTATTAATATAAATGTGTGTTGCTTTTACTGCAACGACGTGTTTGGCATTCCAATTTATATCACCAAGTCGTCATTTCCGTCTTCCGCGAAGGAATTCCCGATCCCCAAACAGAGCACAATTCCGCCATTACCGATGGAGATTCACCCATCCGGCGGTCGCCACGTGTCCCCTCCGTCGACGACTGCGGCGGCGGCCGATGAAGACCCCATGCACGCTTGGTGGGAGTCGATCTCCAAGGCCCGATCCCGGATCCAAACCCTAACCGAACTCCTCCCCGGCCGCCACCGCTCGACGGTCGCCTCCCTCGCCGACACTGACCGGCCCGCCCTCTCCCTCCTCCTCTCCCCCGCCGCCTACTCCGCCGTCGCCTCCTCCCTCGTCCTCTCGCCTTCCTCCGGCTCCGGCTCTGACCCGCTCTGCCACTGGCTGTACGACACCTTCCTCCTCCTGCCTTCCGACCCTCACCTACCCCTCGTCACCCTCTCCTTCCTCCCCCTCCTCTCCGGGCTCTACCTCCTACGCCTCCACCGCTCCCCCTCCGGACCCTCTCTCGCCGGGTTTGAGGCCGTCCTGCTAGCCGTCTACTCCACGGAGGTGAAGTCCCGCGGAGGAAAACCTAATTTGGTCGAGATCCCTGACCTCTCTAACCCCTCGCTCTATCACTCCCCTCGTGTCCCCAACCCGCACAATGACGGCAAGGTGGCAGGGACTGGATTAGGGGTCCTGTCACGGCCGCTCGAGCCGCAGAATGCGGTTAAGGCCACAAAGAGGGCGAACATCGTAGGCACGGCATTGGAGGTTTATTACAAGGGCATTTCACAGATGCCGCCTTGGTCAAAGGTTGACTTTTGTAGGTTTGCCGCCGCGTGGGCGGGGCAGGAGTGTAGTTGTCGAAAGGAGCTTGATCCTGAGGATTGTGATGATAATGGCGGAGAAGTTGAGTGTGTCGAGGGGTTTGGGGATGGGATAGAGAACGGGGGAGAAATTGTTGTTGTTTCCAATGGAATTGCGAAGTTAGATCTCGAGGATGGGTGCTGCGACGAAGTTGAAGAGAAGGAAATTGATGGTGTTGAGATGGAGTTGAAGAAGGGCGGTCGGATCCCTTTGCCATGGGAACTGTTGCAGCCGACGTTGAGGATATTGGGCCACTGTTTGCTGGCTCCGCTGAACCCTCAGGAGGTGAAGGACGCGGCTTCGGTGGCTGTCCGGAGTTTGTATGCCAGGGCGTCTCACGATTTGGTCCCGCAGGCGATCCTCGCCACCAGAAGTCTCATTCAGCTGGATAACAGGGCTCGTGAGGCCGCTAAGGAAGCCAAGGCTGCTGCAGAGGCCACAAACGCAACGTCGAATGTGAACACGCCGAGTAAATCCAAGAAACCCGAGATTCTTTTGGCATCCAAGTGAGGTTCTTTGCTTCTTCATGCTGCGGGCGTCGATGAGCGGTGGTGATGTTTTTGAGTTTAGCTGGGCTCGGTATGATCGGTCGATGCGTTGTATAGATGAGGTTTCCATAAGTTTGTTAAGGCAAGGAACTTATGTGTGGTTGGTTATATCATCTCCTGCTTTCGGAGTGATTGGATTGCCTTAGTATCGAGTACATTTACATCTTCAGCTCGTTCTGGTCTGCTGAGTGTGGGGAAAATGTGTTCATTCATGATCTGTTGTGAATAGCTCGCCCCTGAACATCCAGGTGAATACATTCTTTTCTACTCGTGGACTGCATCTCACGAGCAATGTACGCTGATGTATCCCTTCATCCGGTAGTCGACGTCTTAATGTTAGCCTGTTACATGGATGGCTTGACTGGAATATCGCATAGGTACGCCATGTATTGTCGATCGAATTGTCCTGTTGATCAAATGAAATACTCCTGTCGTGGCAACCTTAGCAATTTGATCGAGTCTTGGCCAACAGAGATCCACCTGGGAGTCAATAAGTTGGGGCTTCCCTGCTGAAACTGCAGGCACGGGGAGGAGTCAAACTGATGTTCATGCCCGTACTGTCATTGCTCGTCCGGGGCCACGGCGGAGTAAAGTTCGCCGTCCACGTCCCAGCAAAGACCGGTTCACTTCTGGCGTCTCTTCATCCGCCACAACCACTTCCTCATCCCCCACATGAAACGGGAATCTTCATCGATTGCCTTTTGCTTTTTAGCTTTTCCTAAACCATGCATCTGAGTACTCAACTCAATCATTCAGTCCAAATTTTCCAGCCCCTGCCAAGACAATTATCTTTTCCTTACAACTTTATTCGGCTGTTGCAATGCCATGCTTGGCAAATTAATCCATAATTAGCATTAATCATGACATCATATTATAGATGGGTAAAAACACAACATCAAGAGAAAATCTGGAGGTGTCATTCTTTCTATCTTCCTCCTTTTTAGGCATTTGAATTTTCTCACCGCAGATTCTGAGATGTGGGGCATGGCATGAAATGATGATGATTTGAAGATTTTGGTCACGATGATTGTCGTCTTGTCTACACTGTCTATACAAATGAAGAAGAATGTCTGCTAAAACCCAGAATTAACCAAAATCCCAATCCTCAAATTTCCTTAACTGAGGGAAGAAATTCGTTATGGCTTCCTCCTCGTCCTCGTACAGCCTGGCAGCCATCCTCCTCCTCACCCTCGTGGCCGCCGCTCTCTCCGCGCACCCCCGGCATGACGCCTCGCTTCCTGCGGCCGACTGCTCGAGCCTAGTCCTGACGATGGCCGACTGCCTCTCCTTCGTATCCAACGAGAGCACCGTCGACAAGCCGGAGGGGACGTGCTGCGCGGGGCTGAAGACCGTCCTAAAGACAGACGCGGCGTGCCTCTGCGAGGCTCTCCGGAGCAGCGCTCAGCTAGGGGTGGTGCTCAACGTGTCCAAGGCCATGACCCTCCCCTCCGCCTGCAAGGTCCCCGCCACATCCGCCGCCAAGTGCTCCCGTGAGTTTGGCTGCTTCGTCGTTTCCAAGAGGAGATTCCGATTTCACGAATTCTGATACTTTGCAGTGGTTTCGTGCAGTGTCGATCACTCCTGCCGCTTCTCCTCCCGGAGGTAAAGCGAACTTGTCATTTAAAAATAAAACAAAAATCCTTCTCCTGTTATCTTTCCCTGTCATCAATAAAGAAAGTCTCCCTCAATTTCAGGCGAGGCTCCCGCGTCTTCCCCTACGATCGCAACCGCCCCAACCAAGAGAGAGGAGCTTCCTGCACCACCCGCTGCCAAGAACTCGGCCACGGCCACTTCTCCTGTCATGGCGACGTATGCCGTTGTGGCTGCGGCTGTGGCGGCTTCCTACTGGTTGTTCATCTGAGTAGTTATAGTGTTGTATGCTTTGTTATGTTGACGGCATTATTCCTCGTACCATAATTTCTTTTTCTTTTATTTTATGTCATCATTCAATTTTGTTTTCGGCTAACTCGAGCTTTGTTCCGTAACGAGGTTTTTGCACGAAAAATAAATTTTCTGACCAACTTGTTGTTACAAACAACAAATTTAATTTAATAACGATCTCTTTACAAATTAAATTTATGTCGATAATAGCGAATTATCGATCATAAATAACGTACCATAAACTTTAATGGGCCTTTCAGTCACAAAAGGCCCAAATACGATGAGAGGCCCAATATTATCCTCTCGCTTAGTTGGGCCCATTGGGTTTGGGTCAAGGCCGGATTAATTTTATAATTAGGCAGGCACGATGTTTATTTTATACTAATTCGCCGGTAACAAGAGGATCATTTTTAATTCAAAAAAAAAAACGCAAAGACTCATTCGGACTAAACGACATCTTACCCTCTTTGTCATGTAATGACTCGTGTAAGTTCCTTATATGCTTTGTATTTATATGATTCGGGGAAGTCAAAAGTTTGATCCATTCAACGACGTCGTCGAACCTTCTTGGAACCTTTCGTGTACGCCCCGAATCCATAATTAAATCTTATTTACGTCGGCCGGTTTCTATTAACACACACCCCCCCCCCCCACAACACTTTGGTCGGAGAAAGAGATGGCCACTGGATTCACATCCACCCTTCCAACCTCCCTCTCCCTCCCGAGGTCGGCGAAACCACGACGGAAGATGTCCCCGGCTGTCGCCGCCTCATGCAGAGGATCGCCAACCTCAGCACCTGATGCTGCCAGCCTGTGCCTCGGCACGAGCGCGAACTTCTACGAGGTGCTCAGCTTGAGCCCGATGAGCGTGAGTGGGGACGACGTCAAGAGGGCGTTCAGGAGCATGGCGCTTCGGTACCACCCCGACGTGTGCAACCCTTCGGAGAAGGAGCAGTCCACGAGGGCGTTCCTCGTGCTCCACGAGGCGTACAGGACGCTGTCGGACCCTGCCCTGAAGGAGGAGTACGACTGCAGCCTGGGACTCGTCGGGGGGACGAGGTTCGCGGGCGGTGACAGGATGGTGATGCGGAGGAGGTGGGAGGAGCAGGTAATGGGGTTGAAGAGGAGGTCCGGCAGAGGAAGGAGAAGTGGGACTTGGGGAAGTATCATGAGGTCTAGGAATAATAGTCATGCCAACAATGGTAATGACGATGAGGACTGACTGAAATTAAATTTGGACCGGATTATTTGTATTTGCTAATCTCATTCTATTTACATTTATTTTATTTTCAGCAAAATGTTATGCAAATACAAACATATGAATTCAAATCTTGGTAATCTTTTGACATTTTTGTTCATGGAAAGAGGTCCATAACTCGGCCTTCTTGACCTTTGAGACGCTCTCCGGGACAGTGGCCGGCAACGCGTGTCCGTGCTCGCTTTTTCTCGAGGTCTATGCTAAATGAGGTCACTCTGCGGCCATGAAGAAGATCAACAATGGAAAGACAGTTCGAGTTTAAGAAAAATTTGAGACGGTATCATCATGGCGTGGGCTGTTTTCACAACGACACCACTCGTAGCAATGCCGTGAAGAAATTTGAGCCAGAAACGCTAACCAGGTACTGTTCCTGATCACTCGCCTGGAAGACGTTATCCAATGGATTTGCAGTCGGCAGGTGAGCGGTTCTCCTGGCTGCATTGGCGATGGCTTCCTTCCTGTACCCGGACCTTGCTTTCTAGATCTCAATCAACCTTGTTAACGAACGGTCGGCATATGTTGTAAGAAAAGATAAAAATGGGAACCAGAACAAGACCAGGGAGTAGTTGGATATCGAACTTGAATAGACAGAACCAGGAAAACGAAAAACAATCTCCCGCTCGAGCTTTCTTCCTCTGTCAACCTGAGATCCATCCATCCTTAACCAGAAGAGGGGCAGAAAGGAATTTGCATATTAACTTTTATATGATTTTAGATTCCAAATACATATGAAAATGACAGGACAATGCACTTCACACTACTCAACCTTCCTATATAATTGTGTCCTAATCACCTCCTGTTTCACATTGTGCAATATATATATGGACACCTATAAGAAAACCATCTGCAATGACTGAATTCCCGTTATTAGTTTGCAAAATGGTGCACTGGCCTCATCTTGGACCAGACAGCTCGTCCGGCCGGATTTGAGAAATGGAGTCCCCGACGATCCAGTCAGCAGTCGGATTGTGGGTGCTGTTATAATCTTTCCGGAACATCTCCTCCTTCTGCCATTCCTCCCATCTCTCTGCCAGACCATCGCCCTCCAGCATTCTGACGACATCGGACATCTTGGGTCTCTCCAGAGGATTGCTTTGTGTGCAGAGTAGAGCGACTTGGATGAGCTGTTCCACCTCGTCGTCGATGTAATGCCCATGGATGTCGGGATCGACTAGCGTCTCTAGCTTCTTGTCTTTCTGCAGCCCTTTCACCTACAATTCCGAGCCGAAAGTGCACATACCTAACTACTGCATGAAATTTCATACACCAGATCCAAGAAAAGAAGAAGGGAGAATCACTGCATACCCATTCAAGCAGCATGACATCTTCATCATTCGCAAGCCGAGCCAAATCAAATGCCCTTTGACCGGTTATTAACTCAAGAAGCATGACCCCATAACCGAAAACATCTGTTTTCTCCGAAGACTTTCCAGTCGAGAGATACTCGGGTGCTATATGACCTATCGTGCCTCGAACGGCAGTAGTAACATGAGTATCCTTGTAGTCCATAAGTTTAGCCAGCCCAAAATCTCCAACAACTGCCTCAAATTCCTCATCCAACAAGATGTTGGCGGCTTTCACATCACGATGGATGATCTTTGGATCACAGTGGTCATGCAAATATGCGAGCCCTCTGGCAGCTCCGAGAGCAATCCGCTTCCTTTTTGGCCAATCCAGCGGTGGTTGAGATTCGGGGCGATCTACACCCAAAACGAGAAATGAAAAGGAAGCCTTCCAAAAGACAAAAAATACACCCAATTATAGAACATGAACTACTAACACTATATTAGGTATCAAAATATTAGTAAACTCAAGACAAGCAGTACCTCTTAATCGGGACGCTACACTTCCATTAGCCATGTATGGATAAACAAGCACACGTTCCGTAGGCGTCATGCAAAACCCACGAAGACGAAGCAAATTCCTATGCACCGCCATACTAATCAATTCGACTTCGGTTTGGAATTGCAGCTCGCCACCATGGGTACGCTCCTCTTTGAGTCTTTTCACAGCTACCAGGCCTCCATCGGCTAACCGTCCTTTATAAACTTTTCCGAAACCTCCTTTACCCAAAATGTTTTTGTTACTGAAATGATCAGTCGCAACTTGCAGTTCACGTAAAGAAAACCTCTTGAGCTGTCCCAGATGGACTTCAGGATCTTCCTCAGCTGTAAAAGGCGCAATATAGAGGTTAAGAACCTCAACCTTACCAGGTTATCTCCTTATATCAAGT
This sequence comes from Melastoma dodecandrum, assembly GCA_029817715.1. Taxonomy (NCBI): domain Eukaryota; kingdom Viridiplantae; phylum Streptophyta; class Magnoliopsida; order Myrtales; family Melastomataceae; genus Melastoma; species Melastoma dodecandrum. The sequence continues at coordinate 4,213,828 of JARUPY010000182.1, forward strand.
ATGTGTGCCGATGATTTTGTTCATGGGGAATAATTCTAGAAACATTCTAACAAATCATTTCGAGTCATAATCAGAACAACTTGACCATATCAATTGATTGAATAGCCTAAATGAAGATGTTAAATGCTTATGCGGTTTCAATGCATTAAAGTAAGACGTGTGCTATATTTTCTTAAAAGTTTTTACCAATACAGTTCCTGAAACGGCGTTACATTTATCCCTTGCATAATTTCCATTGAAAATATAACCAATGATTAGCTTACTCCCTGCTATATATACAACAGAAAGCTAAAAGCTACACAATCAGCAAATTGAGATGACGGTTTGAATGTTAGACTGACCAGGTACATCGAAGAAGTTATCCGGATTCTTTTTTCTCCGCCAATAGGCTAGTGCAATAGCTGGGACTGCAAAAAGCAGCGCGGCTCCTGCCGCAACACCACTGGCTATTGCTCCAGTCCCTTTACTACCTGCACGAATGAGGTGTTAATATTATTCATCTACATCTTCTAGGTCACATAACGAAAAAGTAAAATTTAATGGAGGCTTTATTTTATTCTCAATGGGAACTTCTTTGCACACAGCTTACCAGAACTAGATGGACTAGGAGTTGCAGGAGGAGGTGGTGGAGCTGGGGGTGGGTTGGTTAAGTTGTTTCCAGTAAAACTGAGGATGGATGCCTCATCAGTCAGGAATCCTAAAAATCATCACGATAGAATCAAGAGTGATCGGCCATTACCTTATGGGAGTGAAAAGGGAAAACGAGCCAGTTACTGGGGTATCTCCTGTTAGTTTGTTGTACGAGAGATCGCTGCATTTACAGGGAGATGAAACTGTTCGTCATTAAATCCTCACATTCTAATAGAAGCCTTGATGTACTCACAGGACTTGCAGTGAACCAATGCCCGTGAGAGACATCGGAATCGTTCCACTCAAGCTGTTGTTGTTGAGACGCCTATCTCAGACAACCCAAAAAGAAACATCCGAAAGTCACTAATAGGACAGTTACTGCCAGAATCGCTCATAGAACTTGTTATTACTTCATCAACTAAAATCACTAAATTAATCAGGCCGGCTTAAGATCCATCCCTTTCAGTTCCGCATACGCACGTGCCTGAACACGTTACATTTATCAACTCACCTCAATGATACTCACCTGAATCAATTGTCAACTAACATTATCGTGTTAAGGGATTAAAGAAGGGAAGTAAACTAAAATTAGAGGGAGATGCTTTGCCTACAGAAATTTCAGCTTTTGGAGTTTCCCTAATGTCACAGGAATGGGACCGTCCAGCTTGTTGAGATAAAGATCCAAGCTGACCAGATTTGAGAGGTTTCCAAGCTCGTCTGGAAGTCTCCCAGATAAGTTATTACTGTAGAGCTCCCTGCCAAAGAAGAATCATGTTCAGTCTTGTGAAAGGAAAAAAATTTTCCATGAAAGATATAAACTTACAAGTACTGTAAATTTGAGAGCTGGCCAAGCTGGGATACCAATGGACCCGTTAGATTTGCATTTCCAAGATCCCTGAGGAGGTTTACGAGCATTTATTAAACAGAAATAGTTTTGCCACCCATTAAGTACCAGGCTTGGAAGGAAAAATAAAATAAAATGCTTACACCCGTATGACGCTGTTGTCGTTATTGCAGGTGACGTGGAACCATGTGCATGGATTGACGAGGGTGGCATCCCAACTTTGAAGCACACCGCCTGGATCTGATAAGACTGTCTTCAATGCATTCAGAGCATCGCCTGCTCTTGAAATAATTTCAGAATGAGAGAAAGAATACACCTCAACCTCGATAAAGAAGATACTCATGTACCGTCAAAGTCAATGCGCAGATGATAATGAACAAACCAGAGAATGGAGAAACTTAGGGGTTACTAGAGGGAATCTTTCTCTAAAATAAGTAGCCATTAACATCCTAAGTAATGTCAGATTAGCATGGCCCCTGATATAGGAAGGAAAAGAAGGCGTCCACGAGCCCACTAACTTCAACCCACAGTCACACGCAGTAAACTCAACAACCATAACTCATGAAGCTGGCGATTGGTTTCATACGGCTAACAGAGATCCCTAACGCAAGAGGTGAACTGGAACTATGAAAAAAAGCAATTTACAGAGTCCCTCAAGAAATCTAAAGGGTACTTAAACCAGGCATTGCCTTTTGACAATATATAACCCACATACTTGCCTTCTAGACAGCAATCACAAACTCTTAAAGTAAAGGGTTTCGATAAATCGCAGAAACAAGCGATTCATAGGCTTCCAATTATGGAAAAAAAAAACATCTAACCAAAATCAGCAAAGAAAAATTGTAGAGAAAGGAGGGAAAGCCAACCAACCTTCAGGATTACCACTGACTCGAGCCAAGAAGCAGCAACAAGCCACAGTTAACAGAACATAATAAAAAATCAATCTCCTCATCATTCCAGTCCAAACCCAACAAAAATCCCAACTTCACAACACCACACAACCCCTTTCCACCCCACAACAGCTCATCGACCCCATACACACGCACGACTCTCTAAAAACAAAAAACCCAACCCCGACCAACAAAACTAAGTTCATAATCCCATCAAATGAGAGAGTCCAGATAATCCAATCCCCACAAGAGGGGAAGCGCGCCCTCGACCAACGACACCTCCCCCCAAGCACCCACCACCACCACAACCCACACGTTAACCTTTCCTAAGAAACTGGCGACGACCCACGACAGGAATAGCAAGATAATGGTAAAGCGCGAAGGAAAGGATCGATCTTGGGGGAGGAAGTCCTGCTGGGTCAATGGCTGTTCCGTTGTAACAGCACAGAGGTTTTGGAGGGGAAGGGGGAGTGGGCATGTAATAATAATAAGTAAAAGAAAGGAAGCAACTGGGCTCCCACTTTGTCCCCGTCATCAAGTCAAAAACAGGCACATCCCCCCGACTCCACCCCCAGTCAGCATTCAACACCTGCAATAAATCACTCTCCTAATATTAAAAAAAAAACACAAAAGGCTTAAAAAAAATTCATCGTTAACATCTTTCATTTCATCTTTATATATACTATTATTTAGGAGGCCACTAACGTCCGGCTCAATCTACTAAATTTTGTCCATTTTTAATACATTATACTAAAAGTACTATTTATTAATATATTTACATGTACTAATACATATTTGTACATTATACTAATATTAATCGTAAAAATTTTATAACGATTAATATATTTATAATTACTAATATTAATATACTAACATATACTATATATGTATTAGTACATCGTTTATATATTGTACTAAATTTTATTGTACATTTTAGTATATTATACTAACGAAAGTTTAATACAATTATCAAATATTACTAATTTAGTTAGTATAATATACTAAAAATGAATAAAATTTAAAATATTGCGCGATCATTAGCGCGTGGGAAGTTAGCCGCTTCAATTTATTTATTATTCTCTTGTGCTCTGTTGACTTTTGAGGGTCTCTTTTTAAAGCTTTTTGTTTTCCAAAACCTTGACGATGACGTGAAGAAAGCGCGTAAGACTGCCACAAGCGACGGGAAGTTAAAAACGAAGGGTTTCTTCTATCAACTGACTTTTCTTCTCCCTCCCGAAGGCTTTCCATTGACTTTGATCTCTCGGCAGGGGAGGAGCAATCGCCGTTGACTTTGACAGGGACGATTTGGGCTTTTTACAGGCCCACAAATTCTAGCGGTCTGAGCCCACTACTTATGGCCCAATAACTATTTATGATTTCCTGTATCAAAAGAGATTAATGTCGACATTACTTTTCGCCTGGGACCCATGATGACGTCATCGTGGTAGGGAGCTCGGCGTTACCTATATAACCCCCCCCCCCCCCCCCCCCCTCCTCCCACGCCGAAAAATCTCGCCCCGCTCCCTCGCGGGCAGCAGTAGGCACCCGGGGCAGCGTGTGCTCCTCGCCATTCTTCCTCTCCAAGTCTCGATGGTACTCGCGGCAACCCCCCGCGCTAAAACCCTAAAAGCTCGTCCTGGGCGAAGTCCCTTCCCTTCCGACGGCCTCCTTGACCTCTTGCGTCTTCTCCGGCGCCCGATCGTCCACCAGAGGAGCTTTCTGGGGACGTGAATGTCCGACTTGAGTTGTTGATTGGCCCGCGGCCGGTTTCAGTGGATTGTGGTCGGGTTAACGGGGCGTGCCGATCGATAGTTTGGTTCTTTGTTTAGGTAATCAGAAGAAATCGATCTCCGGTTGTTGATTAAACTCGAGTTCAGGTCGGCCGATTTTGGTTTCCTCGGTGGTTTTGCATTGATTTCGTCGAAAAGTGTTCGCTCGGCGTTTTTCTTGTGCGGTGCAGTGGCTTCTTTTGTGGATTTTTGGGCGGTTACACAACTCGGGATAGATAAGTTCATGTGTAGGTGGGGATGGAATGATGATGTAACGTAAGGAAATTAATGAAGGGGTGAACTGAGTTCGCCTGGTTAATCCATGGTGCCGGTTACTTTGGTTGGTTGGTTGGTCGCTTGTCATGGATCTGAATGATGCCATCATGTCGATGGGAACTCGATATAATGGGGAGACCTTTGATTCCAATTTCTTTATTGTGAGCACATCAGACGACAGCGACAGTTTTATGTCTTTGTTTTGCTGGGCCATGGTCAAAGGTTCAATCTTATTTCTTGTTTCGCTGGACAACGTCTGTTTCTTCTTTTTTTTTTTCTCCTTTCTCTGTATGTTAGAGGTTGTATATGTTTAGCCATTTGTTTTCCAGTCTTACAGGCAAAAGTGCAACCGTGAAGTCTTAGTCTAGTTATTTACAAACGACGAGTATAAACATGATTACTTTGGGTACAATGTGTTGTTTTGCATGTGGAGGCTTCTGAAGGTGCTTGCAGTATACTGAGTTGGGAATTTGCCTAATAAAAGGTCATAGGTTCGTCCTTAAAGTTCTGGCTTTTTCTGGGTGCTTGTCAACTTTTGATGTGATCAGTTATCTTATACCCACGTGCTTCTTTATCCATATCTTGAGTTTTATGAAACAGGTTCTCTCAATCCAATCACGATTCTTTGAAGCAGGGGCCAGAGGAGTCAGTCGATGGATCAGTTTTACAGCCAGAACGGTAGACTTTCAAAGATAAGGATTCCGGGTGGTGGTGCAAACATTCCCATGATAACTCCTCGAGTTGCCAGTCCTGTTATATCTGGGAAGCTTCGCCACAAGCAATCCTCAAGGAATTCACCTACTGATTATTCGCCAAGCTATATCAATCTCCTCAGACATCTGCAAGCAAACTCACCATCATCGACAGTGCAGAACATTGAGGAGGGAACACTGGTGGTGGATATAATCAGAGATGAGGTGGGTGCCCGCGTTAGAGTAGAGCCCAGCGGCAGCTATCAGGGCCAACAACTGCATGTGAGTTCTTCTATCCCTTTCTTTGGCGAAGTAAGTTTAGTGTTGTTCTCGTTGACTCGTCGTCTCACGTAATGGCATCATTAGCTCTTGATGTTGATAGATCTAGCAAAAGAATTTCAGTTATATATTTGATTACCTGAATGCAGCCTGAGTGGGGTTTGCCCGGCTAAGCAGCCCGTTCAATGGCTGAAAGGTTAACTATTCGTTGTTCTTGATCAAACTACTCAATGATAAGAAATCAGTGTATTGCCCGGCTTCCTTTACTACAGCGAAATGCAATAGCACTTATCAGGTCCAGGGAAGAGATTTTTATGTGCATGACATGAGCTCTATGAACCGTAAAATGGCAGTTCTCTATTCATTTAGCATGTGAAGTATACATTTATGCACATCTATTTTGATTCTGTAAATACAGATATGATGGTTGATTGGATTAATTTTGCTGCAGCATCCTAGAGCTGGATACCTACCGTCTCGCCTCACCTTGAGGAGAAGTTTGGAGGTAAACCAACAATCTTTGTGAGGCAGTTCTTGAATAGCTTGGAGCATAATGTGATGCTTTTATGCCGACTAATGTCACCAGGAAAGGAGAATGCAGGCAAGAGCGATTGCAGAAGCAGCAGCAACTCCAGTTGCTCCTCCCAGATCTCCACAGGCTCGTGGAAAATCCAACACGAAAATCCTTCACAGAGATTGGTCTCCTCTGGATGATGGGATTCAGGTGGAACTCCCTTCTCAGTCTGGCGAAAACCCATTGAGAGAAGGCGTCGACGACTACATTAAGAATTTTATCCGTTGCGGCAGCATTTGTCGTCATAGAAGACTGCCAATCTTCTTTCAGATGTGCACCCCCTAGACTTGGCCTTTTCTCATAAAAATCCTCACCCCAATCCTTAGCTTTGAGTGGCCTCACTTCTGATACTTCTAAGCCAATACTATCGCAATACAACAGAAAACACCCCCCCTCAATAAGCCTCAGCCCCTCCTTTACCCCCTTTTTGTTTCGTGTGGGCCTGCCTGCATCTGCATCGAAACTCGCCTTCTCGAGCTGTGACATTGATATAACTCCGCACCCTCCTCAACAGGAAAATATAGGGAAAGCCAGCTAGAGAAGTCCTCATTGTTGTTATAGCTTGAAATTTTAAGGCAATTTGTTGTTCATAGGCGTACATTTGTTCTATGTTTAGCAGGAACCTGTTCCAGAGTTATATGTTTAGCAGGAAAGTCGAGGTTGTTCTATTTCATGTTCAAGTGCCTCGCACTAAGCCCTTCCGGCCAAAGGAATAGTGGAAATCCAGAAACAACTGGCTGAAAATGAGGGTCGAATTTGTAGTCCCCAGGGACGGGGAATCGCCTGTGGTCGTGAGATTGGAGAATGGCCAGATCCTTAGAAGCGAGCTTGGCTGTCGAACAACCGGAGTTGGATAAGATTTTGGCCGGAAAGACGAGATCCTAAACCAGCTAGGAGCACTGTCTGTTTATACTTCTCGGCGATGAATGGTTCAGGCCAAGGGACAACACGTTCTTCATGATGAACGAGGCCCCATCCTATGGTCCATCAGGGAAGGCGCTCGTGTCAGCATTGCTGATCCGTCTCTCCGAGGACGTCACAGCTCTCAGCTTGGGTTATCGAGGAGCTAGGGGAATAGTTCAGGCAGTCCACGTTAAATAAGTAGCATCACCTTAGGACGTACAGGATCACGGTCGCGGAACCGAACCAGTCGTCTCCCACGGACAGCTAGCTGCAGAGGTTATTGCTCGAAGAAAGGGCATTCCTCCGACTGCCTTAATAATAAAACCTGTAACGTCCGTTGTTGCTAAAATCGTGTCTAATTTTCAAAACTAAACATATCAATATTCAATCTAAGAGTTTTGTACGGAAATACGGTTAGTTTTAAAAAAAATTTGCGAAATACGGTCCCAGTTTCTTAAAATACGGTTTTACCGTCGATGAGACGCGTTTTGAAAACGCGTCATCCGATTTATAAAGAGAACGCGTTTTCAAAACGCGCCCCCCGGCGTGCCAAAGGAAGGGGCGGGTTTTCAAAACCCGCCCCTTAGACACTTGGAGAAAATTCTCCCAAGTATCGGAATGACGGGTGGGGAGGAGGGGGTTGAGGGGGGGGCGGGTTTTGAAAACCCGCCCCTTGAGGGGGTTCAGGGGGGGCGTGTAATGACCCGAAATTCTATGATAATAGATAATGAAATCAATGTATATGTGATGAGTTTGATGATAAATGAGAATGACTTGTGTATGAATGTTTAGACATGTGATGGATTAATGATGGATGCCTTGGCTGCCCAAAAATGAAGGTATGTGAATCAAAGTGGGGTTGTCGCGAAGGGTTAAAGGATGAAAGACGAATGCCCGAAGTGGGCGTTATAATATTAAGGTTCGTCCTAGATTGAACACAAGGAGGTTCGGAGTAGGTCGGGTAAGGGTCAACGGCCACCGACCCCGGGGGCGATAGCCATCGACCCCCTAACATACCCAAGGGGCGATGGATAGACGACCCCGGGTAAGTGTGAGGACAGGGGAGGATCGACCCCCATATCGCCCAGGGGGCGAGGGGAGATCGACCCTCGCATTGCCCAAGGGGCGACAGCTTGCGACGGATGAGCGTGCCCGTGTCGCCCAAGGGACAATGGACAAACGTACCATAGGTATATTCCGGGGGCGACCCATAAGCGACGAGTGGGCAATGCGTGAGCATTATATGGATGATAGCAAGGGGCTCGGAGGGAGTCCAGAGGGGGTCCAGGGGGGACCCAACGGGGGCTCAGAGGGAGCCCAGAGGGGGTCCAGAGGGGACCCAACGGGGGCTCAGAGGGGATCCGAGGAGGGACGCCTATGTGGTCATTGAACCAATACCCACCGTTGATGACATGGACAAAAGCTTCCAAGGATGAGTTGTGGCCATGGGATCAAGTTGACTAGTCAACCAAATATATTATTATTATATTATGGGAGTCCAAATTATGATGATGGTAATTTGGTCCCTAGTTGCTAATGGAAGAGGATGAAGGGGGCCTCATGAAGGAAATGAAGCGGTGAACCCCTCTTGAAGGGGTGGAAATTCGTCCTCCTTCCCCACATAACACATAACACATACACACACAAAAAGACTTGGAAAGAAAAAGGAAGAAGGGGAGCTCGGCGAAGGGGAAGAAGAAGAGGAAAGGAAGGCGGTTCGAAGCACCAAGGTGGATCCGCAAGAGAGGAGAGTTAGGCGCCGGTCAAGCCTAAGGTTGAGGACCAAGGAAAGGCAACCCCCGCGAGCGGAGGTGATCCGGCGAAGGGCGGAGCTTACCGACTTGTGTCGAGGTGCAACCGGCCGGTAACCCCTACATCCCTCCTTCGCTTTTAAGCTTAGTTGTGGTGCATGCTGTTTAAATTCGTGGCTGTGGTTGGGCTGTGATTTGGAGATGGTTTGGAGAGGGTTAGAAGGTGGCCGAACCCCTAAGGTGGAGGGGAGCCACCCGAACCCCTCTACGTTTGAGTACGTGTATGCGTGTGGTTGTTGGCTTACCGAAAGGCTACGCTTGGGACGAGCCTTGAGGGGAATGATTGCGGTCCTTAGGGGCTGCAAATGAGTGAAGTTAAGGTATGGAATAGGGGAGCGTCGAGCCCCGCGGTGGCTGCGCTCCACCTCACGCTCTAAGAGCGGAACCGCGTGGCTTTGGCCATGGAAAGTAAATCGGCCAAGGGCTGGAAATCATGCGGCGTTGTAAGGCCGGAACGGAAGCCTAGAAGGGCTGTCCCTCGTGCTAGAAAAGCATGGAAAAGTTATGCTCGGGGGTGGATGGGAGGTGAGACCGAATGGGGTGACATTCGGTTGAAACGGGCAAGAATAATGAGGGTTACTTGAGTTCAAATGAGGGGCTGTAGGAAAGGAGTTATAATGTGAAAATTTATGGCCATATTCCCACCTTGGAAGGGAGTAGGAATGTGGTAGAAATCAGTGGAAAATAATGGAGGAAGGTCAAAGCCGAATTGGTATATCATTGGGATGTACAGAAAACGAAAAATGGCCGAAATGATGATTAGACGGGTACATGGTTTCACTAGCCTAAGGGAAAATGCACTTGGAGTTTGGTTCTGATATTTTAAGGGTGTCTTCCTACCTTATCTAAGAGGTTGAAAATGGTAGACACGAATGAAAATTGATGGGAAAAGGTGAAGGCCGAATGGGTTGAAACTTGGTGTCCGTACTGCACTAAAATGGGTGTTTGTGCACGGATGACCTTGCGTGATGTGTGCCATGTTTATGTTTGTATGTGGGGGTTAAAATGAGATGAATTCTAGTTTCTTGCAGGTAATAGAAGTGTGTTTTTGAGCTGCGCATCTTGCAAGAAGAGATATTAATTAGATCTCGAAAAGTTTGAGCGTATAGCTCACATACATGTAACGAATCTTTTGCTAATCAATGTAAATGTAATGTTTTTGCATAAATCAAATTGTTTCGATCCTTTCAAGTGGTATCAGAGCCTAGGATCGTTTTGGAGTGATAAGGGTGGAATTTGATTTGATTTTTGCATTAAAAATGCACCTTGTGCCATGCGCATGCGTATGTAATTGATTGGATTGATTCAGAGTTGATTCGGATGAGTTGGTATTGAGGAAAAAGTGAATGGAAAAGGGTTCGGAATTGCCAAATTATGAGTGTATGAGAACACATGAGTGGGTGTTTGGTTTGGGAAAGTTTGAGGTTCAAACATCACGGAAGGTGATGGAAACAAGCGCTTGGTGCGCTAAAGGCATGGTGCCGTAAAAGAACACCTAAAAAGGGGGGTTGATTGAATTTGAAATGTGTGTATTGAGGCTGCAAATGTGCGCCTAAGTTGGAATGAATGAGATGTATGACTAAACGTTTGAATGGTGATTTGATAGGGAAATGACGGATGAAGGAGTGCCCATAGCGGTACGTGAGTTCACCGAAGTGGAACATTCTCTTCCAGGGAAGAGGAAGGCATACCTTATGGGACAGTATCGGAAGATGGATCCTCCAAAATTTAAGGGGGACGAAGGGCCTGAGTTGGCGGAAGATTTTATCAATGATGTGGAGAAGATCTACGACTCCTTGGTGTGTACACCCGAGGAGAAATTGTGCCTAGCTGAATACTCACTTCAAAGAGGAGCGGAAACTTGGTGGAAGGCAAGTAAGGGGAGTGCCAAGATGGGCCAAAGTGAGGATGCTTGGACAATGTTCAAGACGGCATTCCTGGACAAATACTTGCCATTTTCTTATCGGACGGATAAGGCATTGGAGTTTGCTCAACTGAACCAAGGAAATATGTCGGTAGATGAGTATGAGACAAGGTATACAGTTCTATCTCACTACGGACCTGCTATGGATGAGTTGAGTCGGGCAAGGAAATTCGAATTGGGGTTGGAACCCCATATTAGGATGCAAGTGTCTACGCTTTGTTTGACTACTTATGAGGAAGTGTACAAGAGGGCTCAGAATGCAGAAATGTCATGGAAGGCAGTGAAGGAGGTGGAGGAAGCTGAAAGGGTAAAGAGAAGGGTGGAGGGCAGAATGCCTCCTCTTAAGAGGTTTAGGCCGAGTGGATCCGTCTCGGGTCAGAGAGGATTTGTGTCACGACCTCCGCGTCCTCCTATGCCTATGAGGAGCTTTAACCGAGGGGGAAACCAAGGCTCAAGGATGAGCGGCCCTCCCACTTGTCCTCGGTGCAACAAACAACATTTTGGGTTCTCATGTGTAACCAATGAACCCTTGTGCTACCAATGTGGGAAACCGGGCCATTTGAGGAGGAATTGCCCTCAAGGTGGTGGAGTGGAAAATAGCCAAAGAACCGGCATGAGTGCTCCAAGAGGAAGGGGTAGCATGAGATTGGGTCCGACCGTGACGGCCTCAAGAGGATCGGTGAGTGGACCGGTGAACACCGCGAGGCTGAATGCGCTTACGGAGGATGAAGCGAATGCCTCACGAGGAGTGATCTCAGGTACGGTTCAACTTCAAGGTGAATTAATACGTGCATTGTTTGATACTGGTGCGACGCATTCGTTTGTGGCACAAAGGTGTGTGGAATTGCATGAATGGCCGGTTGAGAAACTTGAGAAACGGATGCGTGTGATGTTGCCTTCGGGAAATGAATTGGAAATAGAGGAAGCATGTTATGCATGCGAGTTGATGGTTGCGGGATTGAGTTTTGTGATTGATCTCATTGTGCTGCAGATAAGTGACTTTGATGTGATATTGGGCATGGATTGGTTGGCTTCGAGCCATGCCCAAGTGGATTGTGAATCGAAGCGACTTTTGATCACGGATGAGAAAGGGAAGTCCCGTGAGTACATAGGCCATGGAGGATACGGCCGAATTTTGATGGTATCTGCAGTACGAATGTACAGGTGGATGAGGACAGGACATGAAGTGTATCTTGCGTTGATGCTTAACAAAGAAGCTGAAATTCCAAGGTTGGAGCAAATAGAAGTGGCAAGGGACTTCGCGGATGTATTTCCGGAAGAGCTGCCAGGATTACCACCGGAGAGAGATGTAGAGTTTGAAATCGACTTACTTCCGGGGACCGCTCCTATTTCGCGTGCTCCATATCGAATGAGTTTGGTTGAGTTAAAAGAATTGAAAGCACAATTGCAAGAGCTTGTAGAAAAGAAATATGTACGTCCTAGTGTAAGCCCGTGGGGCGCACCTGTACTGTTTGTAAGAAAGAAAGACGGTAGTATGAGATTATGTATAGACTATCGTTTGTTGAATCAAAGAACGATTAAGAATCGTTATCCTCTACCTCGTATTGATGACTTGTTTGATCAATTACAAGGATCAGTTGTGTATTCGAAGATAGATCTTCGGTCGGGATATTATCAGATTGGTGTGAAGGAAGAGGATATTCCTAAGACCGCGTTTAGAACACGTTATGGGCATTATGAATTCAGAGTAATGCCGTTTGGATTGACAAATGCACCAGCGGTGTTTATGGGATTAATGAATCAAGTGTTTAGACCGTACTTGGACCACTTCGTGGTGGTGTTCATAGATGATATCCTCGTGTATTCCAAGAGTTGGGAAGAACATAAAGAACACTTAGAGATTGTGTTGAAAACATTGAGGGAAAACAAATTATATGCCAAATTGAGTAAGTGTGAATTTTGGCTTGAAAAAGTAGCATTCCTTGGCCATGTGATATCGGCCACAGGAGTGGAAGTAGATCCTTCGAAGATTGAGGCAATAAAAGAGTGGCCACGCCCGAAGAGTGTGTCGGAAGTCCGAAGTTTCTTGGGATTGGCGGGCAATTATCGAAGATTTGTGGAAGGATTTTCGAAAATAGTAACTCCCATAACGAAACTCTTGAGGAAGGATGTCAAATATGAGTGGTCGGACAAATGTGAAACAAGCTTTGAGGAATTGAAGAAGAGATTGACTAGTGCGCCGATTTTGACATTGCCAACGGGAACGGGTGGTTTTGTAGTATATTGTGATGCTTCGGCACAAGGCTTGGGTGGAGTGTTAATGCAACATGGAAAAGTTGTAGCCTATGCTTCGAGACAATTAAGGAAGCATGAGGAAAACTACCCTACACATGACTTGGAATTGGCTGCGGTGGTGTTTGTGTTAAAATTGTGGAGGCACTACTTGTATGGAGAGAAATTTGAAATCTATACGGATCATAAGAGTTTGAAGTATTTGTTTACTCAACAAGAGATGAACATGAGACAACGCCGATGGGTGGAATTGTTAAAGGATTATGATTGTACAATTGTGTACCATCCTAGAAGGGCTAATGTAGTGGCGAATGCATTGAGTAGAAAACACATAGCTCTCATGTGTTTGATTATAGAAGAATCAAAGATGATTGAACAAATGGGCAATCTAAATATTCGATTGGAAGATTCGGAAGGAACTCTATATGTAGCCAGGGGGCAAGTGGAACCAGAAGTGATTGGAATGATTAGAGACGCCCAAGTTCGTGATGAATACTTGGTGATTGTAAGAGAAGGGCTTGGGACGACACCTTATTGACGGTTCAAGTTAGCGGCCGATGGGTTGCTAAAATTTCAAGGAAGGATTTGTGTTCCGGAAGATGTTGTAGTAAAGAAAAAGCTTTTGGATGAGGCACATAAGACCGCATATGGTGTGCATCCAGGAATAACGAAAATGTACCGGAACTTGAGACAATTTTATTGGTGGCCTAAGATGAAAAGAGATGTCGCCAGATATGTGAACCGGTGCACCGTTTGCCAGATGGTAAAGATTGAACATCGAAAGCCAGGGGGATTGTTGGAACCACTGCCTGTACCCGAATGGAAGTGGGAGGATATTGCAATGGACTTTGTGACGAACCTACCCAAGGGAGGTCGTAATATGGATTCGGTATGGGTGGTTGTGGATAGGCTAACAAAGTCAGCCCACTTCATACCAATACAGATAAATTGGTCTTTGGATACCTTAGCAAAGATTTATATTCGGGAAGTGATAAAGTACCACGGAGTGCCTCATACTATTACTTCGGACAGAGACCCACGGTTTACCTCGAAATTGTGGAGAAGTCTCCAAGGAGCTTTGGATACAAAGCTGCAGATGAGCACAACTTTTCATCCACAAACGGATGGGCAAACGGAACGGACAATACAAACGTTGGAAGACATGTTGAGGGCATGTGTATTGGAATGGAAGGGTAGTTGGGTAGACCACCTTCCATTGATTGAATTTACGTATAACAACAGCTATCATGCGAGCATTGGAATGGCCCCGTTTGAGGCCTTGTATGGGAGGAGTTGTCGATCTCCTTTGTGTTGGATGGAACCGGGTGAGAAAGTATTTGATGGTCCGGAGCTTATCAAGGAAACATCGGAAGTAATTGCGATAGTTCGAGAGAGAATGAGGACGGCTCAAAGCCGACAGAAAAGCTATGCGGATCAACGAAGGAGACCCTTGGAATTTGGAGTCGGAGATAAAGTATTTTTAAAGCTCTCCCCCATGAAGTCAATGTTCCGGATGGGCAAGGCTCACAAGTTGAGTCCGAGGTATATAGGTCCGTATGAGATAATTGAAAGAGTAGGGAAAATGGCGTATCGAATAACTATACCTCCGGAGTTGTCGCATTGCCATGATGTTTTTCATGTCTCCATGTTAAGAAAGTATGAGCCAGATCCGGAGACAAGGGTGGAAACGACCGCAACAACGGTGAATGAGAATTTGAGTGTGACCTTGGTACCGGCAAGAGTAATCGGGCACAAGGAGCGAACGACTCGAGGGAAGAAAACGCAACTGGTTTTGGTGTTATGGAAAGGAGATGGAATGGAAGATCAATCTTGGGAACTAGAAGAACGTATGAAAGAGTTATATCCATCTCTTTTTGAGTAAAAATAATTTCGGGGACGAAATTCCTTAAGGGGGGAAGAATGTAATGACCCGAAATTCTATGATAATAGATAATGAAATCAATGTATATGTGATGAGTTTGATGATAAATGAGAATGACTTGTGTATGAATGTTTAGACATGTGATGGATTAATGATGGATGCCTTGGCTGCCCAAAAATGAAGGTATGTGAATCAAAGTGGGGTTGTCGCGAAGGGTTAAAGGATGAAAGACGAATGCCCGAAGTGGGCGTTATAATATTAAGGTTCGTCCTAGATTGAACACAAGGAGGTTCGGAGTAGGTCGGGTAAGGGTCAACGGCCACCGACCCCGGGGGCGATAGCCATCGACCCCCTAACATACCCAAGGGGCGACGGATAGACGACCCCGGGTAAGTGTGAGGACAGGGGAGGATCGACCCCCATATCGCCCAGGGGGCGAGGGGAGATCGACCCTCGCATTGCCCAAGGGGCGACAGCTTGCGACGGATGAGCGTGCCCGTGTCGCCCAAGGGACAATGGACAAACGTACCATAGGTATATTCCGGGGGCGACCCATAAGCGACGAGTGGGCAATGCGTGAGCATTATATGGATGATAGCAAGGGGCTCGGAGGGAGTCCAGAGGGGGTCCAGGGGGGACCCAACGGGGGCTCAGAGGGAGCCCAGAGGGGGTCCAGAGGGGGCCCAGAGGGGGTCCAGAGGGGACCCAACGGGGGTCCAGAGGGGGCCCAGAGGGGATCCAGAGGGGGCCCAGAGGGGATCCGAGGAGGGACGCCTATGTGGTCATTGAACCAATACCCACCGTTGATGACATGGACAAAAGCTTCCAAGGATGAGTTGTGGCCATGGGATCAAGTTGACTAGTCAACCAAATATATTATTATTATATTATGGGAGTCCAAATTATGATGATGGTAATTTGGTCCCTAGTTGCTAATGGAAGAGGATGAAGGGGGCCTCATGAAGGAAATGAAGCGGTGAACCCCTCTTGAAGGGGTGGAAATTCGTCCTCCTTCCCCACATAACACATAACACATACACACACAAAAAGACTTGGAAAGAAAAAGGAAGAAGGGGAGCTCGGCGAAGGGGAAGAAGAAGAGGAAAGGAAGGCGGTTCGAAGCACCAAGGTGGATCCGCAAGAGAGGAGAGTTAGGCGCCTGTCAAGCCTAAGGTTGAGGACCAAGGAAAGGCAACCCCCGCGAGCGGAGGTGATCCGGCGAAGGGCGGAGCTTACCGACTTGTGTCGAGGTGCAACCGGCCGGTAACCCCTACATCCCTCCTTCGCTTTTAAGCTTAGTTGTGGTGCATGCTGTTTAAATTCGTGGCTGTGGTTGGGCTGTGATTTGGAGATGGTTCGGAGAGGGTTAGAGGGTGGCCGAACCCCTAAGGTGGAGGGGAGCCACCCGAACCCCTCTATGTATGAGTATGTGTATGCATGTGGTTGTTGGCTTACCGAAAGGCTGCGCTTGGGACGAGCCTTGAGGGGAATGATTGCGGTCCTTAGGGGCTGGAAATCAGTGAAGTTAAGGTATGGAATAGGGGAGCGTCGAGCCCCGCGGTGGCTGCGCTCCACCTCACGCTCTAAGAGCGGAATCGCGTGGCTTTGGCCATGGAAATCAAATCAGCAAAAGGCTGGAAATTATGCGGCGTTGTAAGGCCGGAACGGGAGCCTAGAAGGGCTGTCCCTCGTGCTAGAAAGGCACGGAAAAGTTTTGCTCGGGGGTGGATGGGAGGTGAGACCGAATGGGGTGACATTCGGTTGAAACGGGCAAGAATAATGAGGGTTACTTGAGTTCAAATGAGGGGCTGTAGGAAAGGAGTTATAATGTGAAAATTTATGGCCATATTCCCACCTTGGAAGGGAGTAGGAATGTGGTAGAAATCAGTGGAAAATAATGGAGGAAGGTCAAAGCCGAATTGGTATATCATTGGGATGTACAGAAAACGAAAAATGGCCGAAATGATGATTAGACGGGTACATGGTTTCACTAGCCTAAGGGAAAATGCACTTGGAGTTTGGTTTTGAAATTTTAATGATGTCTTCCTACCTTATTTAAGAGGTTGAAAATGGCAGACACGAATGGAAATTGATGGGAAAAGATGACGGCCGAATGGGTTGAAATTTGGTGTCCGTACTGCACTAAAATGGGTGTTTGTGCACGGATGACCTTGCGTGATGTGTGCCATCATTATGTTTGTATGTGGGGGTTAAAATGAGATGAATTCTAGTTTCTTGCAGGTAATAGAAGTGTGTTTTTGAGCTGCGCATCTTGCAAGAAGAGATATTAATTAGATCTCGAAAAGTTTGAGCGTATAGCTCACATACATGTAACGAATCTTTTGCTAATCAATGTAAATGTAATGTTTTTGCATAAATCAAATTGTTTCGATCCTTTCACGGGGGGACTCGCCCCCCCCCCCCTCAACCCCCCTCAGTCGCCCCCCCTTCAACCCCCTCCTTCAAGGGGCGAGTCCCCTCAAGGGGCGGGTTTTGAAAACCCGCCCCCCCCTCAACCCCCTCAGGGAGCGGGTTTTGAAAACCCGCCCCCCCTCAACCCCTCTCAGGGGGCGGGTTTTCCCCATTCACCCTCTCCTTCAAGGGGCGGGTTTTCAAACCTCGCCCCCCACTCAACCCCCCTCAAGGGGCGGGTTTTGAAGACCCGCCCCCACTCAACCCCCCTCAAGGGGCGGGTTTTCAAAACCCGCCCCCCCCTCAACCCCCTCCTCCCCACCCGTCATTCCGATACTTGGGAGAATTTTCTCCAAGTGTCTAAGGGGCGGGTTTGGCATGAGGGCGCGTTTTGAGACCGCGCCCTCATGCCATTTTCCCATCTCGCATAGGGGCGGGTTTGGCACGCCGGGGGGCGCGTTTTGAAAACGCGCCCTCTTTATAAATCGGAGGACGCGTTTTCAAAACGTGCCCCATCGACAGTAAAACCGTATTTTACGAAATTGAGACCGTATTTCGCAAATTTTTTTTAAAACTAACCGTATTTCCGTACAAAACTCTTCAATCTAACGTGAACGTAAAACTAATACACCTACACAATTTGTAAAAACCCAATTTTAGAAGTTTAGTTATAAAAAATAAAATAAATTAAATGTTACTTACGGTGTAAAAATGCTCCGTCGAATAATTGCATCAGGAGATGTTCGTGTCATGTTATTTGTCACATAATATGAATGTATAAGTGTAATTTTCTTTTCTTCGACTGTCCACATAAATAAAGGTGGGGACCAGACCAGTGCGTTACTGTAGACCCGCTTGCACCGGATCATCTCCCTAAACGACAACGGATAAGAAAAGTCCACACAGCCAAACACTTCTTTTCCCTCCAAAAAACATGTCTCCGTCGCCTTCCCCGCCCGCCGACCGCGGCGACGGCGCCGACCCCCACCGCCGCTGTCCGCGGCAGCCTGTCTTCGAACGGCAGTCGCTCTACGAGGCGTACAATGACCTCCACGGACTCGCGCAGGAGTTCTCCAGCCCCTTCGATGCTCCCGCCGTCCTTGTCGTGGGCCACCAGACCGACGGTAAGAGCGCGCTCGTTGAAGCCCTAATGGGTTTCCAGTTCAACCACGTCGGCGGTGGGACAAAGACCCGGAGGCCGATCATGCTTCACATGAAGTACGACCCCCAATGCGAGGAGCCCTGCTGCCGTCTTGTCGATGGGGACGGGGATGGGAACGGGTGCTCTGGCAGGGAGATGTCGCTCCCTGACATTCAGGTAGTAGGATGCCCAACTTCCACGCCGGTTGGCGTTTCAGAAAGAATTCATTCCAGCTGATTACTGGCATTAAGTTTGACTGATTTCGTGAAATCCGAACAAGTTTGAACTTCCTGTTTTAAATTTTGCTTTTGAAATTTGGGCTGGCCAGTTTTTCCGGATAGGGGAATTCATTTTGTTGTCCGATTGATGCTGGCTTTTGACATGTTATAGTGGGAAAGATTTAAGATTGTGGCGTTTCATTTTTCCTTACGGGTCTTTTTTTTTGGGGTTGGGGAGGGGCAAGGCTTAGGTTAACCAGTTTTGGTAATGTTAACTGCATAAAGTTAATAACTGTAAACGAAGCAAGGGTTGCCTGCAGGCGTATATAGAAGCCGAGAACATGAGGCTGGAACAGGAGCCTTCTCAATTCTCTGCTAAAGAAATTGTCATCAAAGTCGAGTATAAGTATTGCCCTGACCTCACCATAATTGACACCCCTGGGCTCATTGCCCCTGCTCCAGGGCGGAAGAATCGCATGTTGCAGGTACTGTGAGTTCTGAAATTGCAGTTCTTTTTTATTTCTTGTTAAGAAATGATCTCTTTGCTGGTATTGTTGACTTAATTTTGTCTAATTTTTTCTGAAGGGCCAAGCTCGTGCCGTTGAGTCACTGGTTCGATCCAAAATGCAGCATAAGGAACTTATCATTCTATGTCTTGAAGACTGTAGTGATTGGAGCAATGCCACTACCCGTAGGGTTGTCATGCAGGTTTATGCTGTTGTTTGTTCCACCAATTGTTTAAATTTCTCTAAAATTCCATGTCTCGAAATGTCATCAGACATTAGATGCCTTGGTGCAGAGATACTTTCCAATTAGTGTGGACAGGGAGAGGAATCGTTATACCATCACAGTAGAAACAACAATAAAGAAATTATTATTGTATAGCCAAAGCGGCAAGCTGAATTTACTTTGATCACTACTGTTAAACTATGAAAATAGACAAAAATTGTCCGAATATGTCCCAGCATTTGGGAAGGTGATTTTGGAAGTAGGAAATGCAGTATCTTCTATACTTGTAATCTGATTTGATGCTTGGGAGACTGTGCAGATTGATCCTGAGCTTTCCAGAACTGTGATAGTCTCAACCAAGCTCGACACCAAGATACCACAGTTTGCACGATCTTCAGATGTGGAAGTTTTCCTCTCACCCCCGGCAAGCATGCTTGATGGGTTTATATTGGGGGATTCTCCTTTTTTCACTTCAGTGCCGTCCGGAAGGGTAGGGTTTGGACATGAGTCAGTTTACCGGACAAATGAGGATTTCAAAAGGGTATGTTTTCCAACAAATTCAAGTTCTCTCACTCCCTTCTCTCAAATGCAAAAGCATGGCCTTCCGTGCTTTGAAGCATGCGTTTCTTTAATGATTGGGCTCAATGATTTATTTCTTTTGTTTGGTAACATTTGTTTATATTATCTGTATCTTATCTTTATATGAAGGCTATATCACTGAGAGAAGCAGAGGATATTGCAACATTAGAGGAGAAGTTGGGCCGAGCTCTGTCAGAGCAAGAGAAAAGTCGTATAGGTGTGAGCAAACTACGACTATTTTTAGAAGAACTGCTCCAGAAAAGGTATTCTTTATGAAAGTACAAGAGGTTTCCCTGTTATTATCTATCCTGTTACCTGATGTTCCATAAAACTTTGGGTCCAGATACATGGATAGTGTCCCACGGATAATTCCCCTTCTCGAGAAGGAGCACCGTACTGCCATGAGAAAGCTTAATGAAATTGATCGGGAGCTATGGTAAGAGAAAACCTTCCGTTTGTTCACTAACTCTGCTGGGAAATCAATTGTTCACTTGTTTTTGTTTATATGCAATTCGTGTGCTCACCGTGTCGTTTTCCTGCATTCCTCTCTTAATGTGTATGATGGCTTCAATGAGTTTTTGGGTTTTTGCGGCGTTGGGGGAATAAAGAGAGAGTGAGATTTCGCAAAAATACTGAGAATTAGATGGGTGTGCAAAGCGCAAACTAGTGGTCCTTAATGTTTTAAAGGACGAACCTGTTGCTGAAGGAAAACGATTTCTCTTTACCTGTACCACTGGCTGCTGTTCAGCATTTACCTATCAGTATTTGTGTGAAAGACCTGGAATGGACAAATTTTTTCTACTACTGATTTGCAGCACGTTGGACGAAGCAAAGTTGAAGGAGAAAGGAAGAACATTCCATGATCTGTTTTTGACCAAGGTCTGTCTAAACTTATTATTGCTAGTTTAATTGTCCTTCCAAGCTTTGATATTAAATGATGTCTTACGATTCAGTTATCGCTATTGCTCAAAGGAACGGTTGTCGCACCTCCAGAAAAATTTGGTATTTGAGATCCTTCCTAGAAAAATTCTGATTTCTTTCAATGTCTTTTTAATCTATATTTTTGCAACTTTAGATTGTTTCATCTTCCAAATATAAACAATGGTATGCACTGTAGAATCATCAAAACCATGAAAATCTACAGAACACTGATGCTGCTAGCACATGCTCAAGATACTAGTTTATTTTTTTGATAAGTAATACTAGTTTCTTTAATTCTTCTGAAATGTTCATGGATCTTCTATTGTCCATTTTACTCAGTAATTTGCTAGGATTCTTTATTATTCAGGCTACATGATGAGTATCTCACAGTTACTTTTATTAGTTTGTCATGGAGAGAATGTTAATGAAATATCTGAGAAACGAGGACTTTTGGATCGTGATTCTTGAGGGGCAAAAATTTGTGGGTTATGGGTAGAAAAAGGGAGTATATCTCTTTGCCTTTAACCGTTAATGTTATCCATTTAAATGAACAAGACATGTAAAGTAGTTATAATTGCTAAAGTTCAGCAACAATTAGACCTTGCTTCTTTTGATATTTCTATCACCATTTTCCTTGTCCTTTAACACAAGAGACAAAGCCACTATGGTTCAATTACATTCTTCTTTCTTGTAGATTCTTCTTGTTTGCCTATGTCCACCTAGTTTCACAAAATCATAATTGTAGGTGAAACACTTCAGGATGAAAGGGCCAATGGTGGAATGTTTGTTGGTACTGATGGTTTGCAGTTCCCACAAAAATTGATTCCAGTAAGCTTCAGATCTTGGTTACACGCTTGCCTATTTACTTAACAGATCTAATCTCAGGAATTTTAACCATTTTGCATTTTCGTTACTGCGCTCATAATTAGCAGAAAATTTTAACCATTTTACCTTTTCAAGACAGAATTGCCTGACTTGGAATATTAAGCAGGGACCATTACAAGTAAAAAGCTTGGATTTTTCCTTACTTTTAAGTTCTGGACAAAGTGAGGAATTTTCACATTTTCTGGTATGTGGAGGAGAATTATACACCTCCAAATTTCAATTGGGATTTCTCTAACACCTTGTAATCCATAATAATAAAGATAGTTGTCATTGAGAAGGATTTATGCAGTTAATATATGGGAACTCATTTTCATTGCACTCCAAATACAGCCTAAGCATCTTAAAATATTGGGAATAACTTTTTTTTTGGTAGAAAGGGAGATTTGATTAGCTCGTGGCCAAAGCGTTTAGGTTACACCAGTTTGGTGTGTAGACACACCATAGGTTTCAAAAGAGGGGATGTCCCTATGGAGTTCAACTATCACAAAGTCTGGTGGGGAAACAAAAGTGATACCTTTTTTGCTCCTGGTTAGAATGCTGGAATGCGTCTATATGGGGGTGCACAGTACCATCGAGCAATGGCTGAGTTCCGGTTTGTTGTCGGAGGAATCAAGTGTCCACCAATCACTCGGGAAGAGATAGTTAATGCATGTGGGGTAGAAGATATTCACGATGGAACCAATTATTCAAGGTAATCTTCTCTTTCTCTCTCTCTCTCTCTCCTAGTCTGTAAGTTAGTGTTTATTTGCTACTTTATCCACAAGCTTCTTGGGATAATCAGGACTGCTTG
This sequence comes from Melastoma dodecandrum, assembly GCA_029817715.1. Lineage (NCBI taxonomy): Eukaryota > Viridiplantae > Streptophyta > Magnoliopsida > Myrtales > Melastomataceae > Melastoma > Melastoma dodecandrum. The sequence continues at coordinate 4,236,230 of JARUPY010000182.1, forward strand.
TGTGATTGCTGTTGCGAAGGCTCGTGATACATTTGAACCTTTTCTTCATCAGGTATCTCATTCATCTTTGCGACTTAATTTGTTTTTGGCAACCTAATTTTTTTGGGGTGTTTCTTGGTCTCCCTTACAGTTTTGTTATGGCGAGACTTTGATAAATTAGCTAATCCTCCCTTGATGGATGATTTGCTATTATAGTATAGGTAGTTGACAATCATCTTGAAATTTGTTCCTTCTTTTTGTCGATAAGTATATATTAGTTCGTTTGATTCCCACATATTTTGCATGTGTAACGCTGACTATCATGTAGTTTTTGACAAGTATGGGTAAGGTGATAAAATTTCTCAGGAATCTGACTTCTTTTTGTTCGTGTTGTGCTCTATCCATAAGCCTTTTATAATCTCTCATCCATGAAGATCCTTTTGCAGTTTGCTTTAGTGGAGATTTCTTATTTTTCTCCTTTTGATTTTGTGGGCAATTACTGATGTTAACCTTACTGGTACAATTTTTTCATAAGATTCATTTTGTAATGATATCAAAAGTAAGCTTGCTTTATTGACAATGAATGATAGTGGACGGAGTTGTTATTTTCACAGACTTGTTAATCCTACTTCAGGACCCTTCTGAAGCTCTTGTTTATCTAATCTTGATCCTTTTTCCAGTTCTCATGGCAAAGCTGTGTGTTCTCATTTTGTATCACAGTTAGGATCAAGGTTGCTGCACATCCTGAAAAGATTGCTTCCCATCTCCGTTTATCTGCTTCAGGTGTGTCCCACTGTTTTCAACCATATCATGTGACAAGAGCTTTCGTTATTTCCTTCAAGTTTCTCTTTTAATCCATTTATAATTCTTTTGCGCAGAAAGATGGTGAATACTTAAGTGGGCATGAGGTTTTTCTGAGACGTGTTGCTTCTGCCTACAATAACTTTGCTGAATCAACCGAAAGAGCTTGCCGTGAAAAGTAAATATTTTCTCTAGTTTGGCTTTGTTTAACTATATTGAAGATGCCAAAATATGTATTCTAGCTGTTTTAACTTTCAGATGTTGCAGCAATATGTCAAGAATGCCATCATATCTATCTTTGCTGAAATAGAACTGTTCCAAAGTGCTTAATAGAAACTACTCTGAACTGAATCCTATTAGAGTTAGGATGCTACTACATTAGCCTCTTCAAGATTTAACCAAAACACAGGACTACTTGTGGTTTTCAGGTGTACATGGGTGAGAATTTTCGTTATTTAATTTTTATATCCTTATTTGTCAGTTATTGATGATCAATGTTAATATGTAGGTGTATGGAGGACTTAATCAGCACCACTCGTTATGTCACTTGGTCTCTCCACAATAAAGTAACTGTTTCTGGTTAATTTTTTATGTTTATCATCTACAGATTGATCTAAATTAGTTTATATTAGTTTGGTTTTTCATCAAATGCTTTACCAACTACAGAATCGTGCTGGGCTACATCGATTCCTGGACTCATTCAGTGGTACAGAACAATCTTCTACCGACAACCTCTCACAGGAACCAACGGTAGGAACAGGTGCTTCTGTAGAGAAGCAGGATGTGAAACACAGAACAGATGTGAAATTAAGCCATTTGGCCTCTGGACATGACCTGGGGACCAGCGTTCAGACTACAGAAACTAGGCTAGCCGACCTTCTTGATAGTACTCTCTGGAACCGTAAGCTTGCTCCATCTTCTGAAAGAATCGTTTATGCTCTGGTACAGCAGATATTCCAAGGGATAAGGGAGTATTTTCTGGCATCTGCTGAACTTAAGGTTATTAATCTCTTTCTCATAATCTATCTTTTAATATAATTTATCATCTAAAATTTTCACTATACTCATTCTATTCATGTGCTCTTTTCAGTTTAATTGCTTCCTGCTGATGCCTGTTATTGATAAGCTACCTACACTACTTCGTGAGGATCTGGAATCTGCTTTTGGTGATAACCTAGATGATGTTTTTGACATTACTAATCTACATCACTCGTTGGGGCAAAGAAAGCGTGATGCAGAAATTGAATTGAAAAAGGTACAATTTTATTATCTTAAGAAGAACATTTTCCTAGTAGTATCCACTTTAGTCCTTATTCACCGGTTAAATTTGCAGATCATGAGGCTAAGGGAAAAGTTCAGAAAGATTCATGAGCAGCTGAGCACAAAGCTCGTAACCCAGCTTAAACTTTCTGAATGGGACCGGACAAGTTCAAAAGGTTCTTAGGCTGAAGTTGTTTCTGACTGTTATCTGAGTTTAATCTATGCCAATGTCCTCTTTACTACACCTTCTTACTTGTTATAACTGCTGTGTGATATATTATTTGATGCCACATCTTCTAGCATGCAACTTGGGTTATGGTGTACACTGTTTGGATAAAACGATATACAGCAATTGGGATTGCCTTTCTGTCATTTCTTTCCTTGTGGGGAAGATCCTCGCTGCCTCCTTTTCCTTTAGCCGCCAATTGAATTGGAAAGTTGACATTGCAACGGAAAATCATGTATTCGTTCCTTGGTCTATGAGTTTTCTATTATATTGTCATGTTTGGATGCAATGGATAAGAATCATGTCTCCAGGCTTTTCTCTTTCAAAATATTTGTTACTGGCACTGATATTCCATATGAACACAGCCAAATGCTCAAGAATTTGATTAGCCTGGCATTTCCGTATGGTTTCTCTGCTTAATCATTGTTTGGGAGCCATCTGTTACATTCCTTACAACAGATGACGATGAATGACAGCCAGATAAAAACTAGAGTTTTCTCGACATGATTAGGTAGAAAAGTGGATGTGAAGATTTGTGCAGGATTGGTATGATTTGCTCACCCTTCGCAAGTCAAGTTGCATAAAAGTTATCCCTCCACTTGTATCTCTATTATGAACTCAATTATGGTACGTTTCCTATCTGTTGCTTTTGGATAAGCTTCAAGTTCATAGACTTTCCATTGTGTTGCCTATCATGGCTTGTGTCATATCTATAATTTTTTTACCCACTTTCCCGATAATTACCAGTAGTATCATTACCAAGTGATCTTAATAGCATTGGAAGCCACTTCTGCTGTTTCTTAATGCGGAGTGGCAAATTACCTTCACAACTCCTTTGATAGGCCATAGGACACAGCAACACCCTTGTCTTTACCCTACCAGACAACGACTACTTGTGTTTTTTTAAGCTTCGTTACTGATCAGTACTTAGCATATATGAAAGCAAAGTTAGAAATTCTGCCTGCAATATTAGCTTCATAGACAGTATGAGTAATTGATTTAATCTTATTGAATGCCTCCAAGACTTTGAGGACTTTTGATGATAACATAGGGAAGAGAAATGACCCGAATTGCATAACGTGTGGCTCGAAATGGTGCAAATGAGAATCCCATCTGGTCACATGAGACGACCCAACATCAAATATCTTATCCCACTTTGGGTAATGAGAGTCCACTTCAAGAGTCATGTTTTCATGTCATGACTTTAGCTCTTAAATACTGCCAAAAGTCCACTGAACTAGATGTTGATTGCTGATTTTCACCTCCTTTCTATAGATTGAGGTTTGGACTTGTGCCCTTTGCCCTAATACTAGTAGTGTTACTTTGGCATGAGATGACCCTGATTAATCCTCATAAAGATGAAAACCAAAAAATCTGAGGTTTGACGGGTCCTTTGATGATGAGAGTTTTGTTCTACCAACACTAGCAAGGTCTTGACAATGATACATGCTTCTTTGTTAAGGATCCTTCCCTTCTAGAAAGTGACTATTTAGTAGAAAACAGCATGGTGAATAAGAATATTAATGTAGGACACCCCCCCCCCCATGGCTCCTCGTAATGTCGTTGTCATCCTGACATCATGCTCATGTTTTCTGGAATCATGATTGAAGTTGGAAGTCAGTCAGTAGAGTCTGGGCGAGGACTATTCGGACCACTTGTCATAGTTTCTGGAATTTCATTCCTTTGAAGTTTGTGTGCTGATGGTACAATTTCTATTAGTAAGTCAGAATGTAGGGATCCCTTCCCTTTTATCTTCTGTGATTCTAGTCTAGTTATACACATCCTCGCCTCATTATTCTATCTTAATGGCATGACATGTTTTCATCTTGAACCTTGGACAACGGGAAAAATATTGAATGTTTCGACGATGATTAGGTTGTGAGATTCTGTGGCTGGCTGTCTTTCTCGTTTTCCTAAATCATGTTTCCTTGCAAGAGTGTGTTATGGAAAGAGGCATATGGTGTGTAAGAAACTGGGATACAATGATGATGAATTGGTGTTTGTTGTTTGGTGTCCGAGTTGAGGCACACTCCAAAAAGAGGTGGTGTTGGGGTCCCCACTGACTCGCAAATCGTGGAATCATGTTTCGGGCACACGGTGACCCCACAACCCACCACCATGTTCCTCCTATGTGACAGCATATTTGTGATATAAGCATGAGGTATGACGCTTCATTAGGACTAGAGGCGAATGACGAACAGAGATCGAGATCGATCAGGTGATTTCGTGTGGTAAAAGTTAAGCATTTTTAACTGTGTGAGTCATCGCACGTTATCGAGCATGCCTAGGTTAATGCTTTCGAAAAGGGACACACTGATGAACTTGTTTGTCTGCCGTCTGTTACATCGTGGGCGTGTGCGGCTGGTACCAAATTCTTGCACCGAGTGTTTGGACCAATGAAACAGTCGCGGCATGGGAGTTGCGCCCTGGGCGGACCCATCTGGGGACTTACCATATACACTAATAGAACTCGCATAGTGTTTCATCATCTTCTCCTCCCGAAAGTCCATATGACGTGCTCAATACCCATTTATTTTAAATTGAATGTCCCGACAATTCGAAAAAATGGTGGTAATCTTCACACTATAAAATTACACCACCTCGTCTCATTCCATGGAAGAAGAGACCAGAATTCCCTTGCTCTTCCTTCATGTTTGTAACCCAACCGATTCACTTCTTCCTGCTCCTTTGATTGCACTCTCTTGAGTTCGTCAGTGTTGTTTCCGTATTGAAGGCCCCAGGGATGGGAGATGACGACGTAAACTTGCCCCCTGGATTCCGATTCTGCCCAACAGATGAGGAGCTCATTGTCCACTTCCTCCATCGCAAGGCTTCGCTCTTGCCTTGCCACCCCGATGTCATCCCTGACCTCAAACTATATCCTTACGAGCCTTGGGAACTTCAAGGTAGTAATGAAGGGGATCCCGTGGTTTATGAATTACCGGCAACGTTATTCTTATGCATTAACGTATAGGTAATGCGTGGTGCGAGGGCAGCAAGTGGTACTTCTACAGCAGGAAGGCCTCCAGCCACACGACGAGGAGCGGATATTGGCATCCCGTTCGCCCCGAAGAGCCGGTCTTCGCAAGCTCTTCCTGTCGGGAAGTGGGATTCAAGCAGTGCTACGCCTTTCATTCGGGAGAGTCTCCTCACGGCATCAAGACGAGCTGGATAATGCACGAGTACCGCCTCCCGGGCGGCGCCGGCGCCGGCGGATCGTCGAGAAGGAAAGGGCTCATGAAAATAGTGAGCACCCAACACAACAAAGACATTTCCATTTCGCCTCTAGTTGTCATCGTACCGAGATGTTTGAATGTTGGTTCTTGTTGTATAGGATCCAAGCACATGGGTTCTTTGCAGGGTATACGACTGCGAGGACGGAGATGGCGGGGACAGCGGAGGGGGAGTGGAGCTCTCTTGCCTGGATGAAGTATTCCTGTCACTTGATGACATGGATGAGATCAGCTTGCCAAACTAGAAAGATGAGGCTCTTCTTTGTTTTTTCCAAAAGTTTTCGTGGGTGGGAAAATGGTGATGTTGTTGTTAGCGTCTAGTGATGGTGGTGGTGAAATCATCATCGTTCTTGTTCAAGCAATCATTAAAAAAAAATAATATTTGTCGGATGTAATGGGCCTACTGATATTGGGCCCGGCATTTACGGGCCTGACGTCATGGGCCCAAGTTCCCTCCGTTGAGGGAAAGCTGAATCGAGAAGCCGGCCGACTGATAGCAGCAGCAGCAGCAGCGCTCTAACTTCTATTTACACCATCCCGATATTTGAGGAGCAAGGTTAGAATTGGATCAATGGTCCAACACAATGTGATCCAAAGACAGTGATAGATATAGGCGCTGTCTTTTCCGTTGCCCCACACTACACCAAAGCAGCTAAACCCTCTTTATCTGCGCCCGCCATCCGTCTATCCTTGTTGCTTCTTCTGCCTGCGATGGATCACACCATGTCCTTTGAACAATTAAAGCATAGGACCCCCAACAATCGTAGCCGCAAAACTGAATGGTAGAAACCGTGAATCTTCTTCAGGAAACGGAGAGATTTCAGAGTTACAACAAAACCAATTCCCCCAAAGAAGGTGCTACTGCTCAAACAAAATGGGTGCCTGCCCCAAGTTCCTGACATTCAGAATGAGGAAATTTGTTACATGGTTTAGTAGAATGAAGGTCGAGTCCTCAACATCCTCCAATATGACGACCAACTGTCCAGAAGAAATGGAAACAATCAGATTGATAAGTACGACACAGTTGCAGAGGTGGTCACATTCCTAAGTTTATCATCCGATTGCAGTCAGCTAACAAGGCCCCAACATCACTGGGATTACTATGAATTCTTTTGAGCCACTGATCTTGTAATGCCTATAAAAGCACCTACTTCATTACGAGTCAAAGCCAGCAGGGACGGCGGAGGCCAACTAGCAATTACCGCCGAGGGCGGCATTAGCACCATGAGCACACACCTTAAATGAACTGCACAATTTGGCCATAGTATTTGTTACACGATTCAAGCAAACAAAGCATTGAAAGCATCTGAAATTTCACACACAAGCATGAGCAAAGTGTGAGATTTCAAACATGTAATTACAAAACCTCGTAATGTCATTCATCTACACATTTATGTTGTTTTAGGATGCTGGTCAGCCATTGCAAATCAGCCGACGTCAACAATATTTATGGAAACATAATTGCCAACTCTAACACAATCATCCATGAGAAAATTTGAAAAAAGAATAACTAATCATTAGTCGTACCACATCAAATATGACCTCTTTGGTACTCATCCATTGTGAAACTGAAGCAGTACGTAGATGAAGAGGAATGTAATGCAGCAGTTGTACTGGGAAGTAACAAGGTAACAGAAAAGGATCTAGACTGCCTTATTGATCAGTCAGTATTGCAGAGGACGCAATGACCAATTTCCTTTGGTAGACAACATAGGGCTTCTTGCATGTGCTTCTACAAGAAGGGAAGTGTTGCATGGAGGCTACATTAGGCAGCAGAGAAGAAGATGCAGTCTGCGATTTCCGCTGATAGACAAGCAAGGATTTATTAATCATGGAGCTCATCGGCAACAGGCTCCTCCTGTGATACTTTAAAGCAAAACGATCAGTCTTTAAATGATTCCTTTCATCATCTCCTCGACAAGCACGCTTGTCACTCTTCCAACAACATCGACATTCAGATCTCATACCGTTCGAACAACTACCCTCTCCCTCCATTGAAGGCCCAACATCTGCATATTTACATTGGCCATTTATCATGGTAACACAATCAATGATCCTATGTCCAGAATCTGGTTCTGCTTTGTTCTCCATAGCAGACTCATCTGCTAAACTTTGACTAAACACTTTCTCTTCCACGGAAGACTCCATATCTCCTACATTCATCTTCTCAGAAAGCTCAGCTCTAGCTAACGCATCAGCATCGTTTCCTGGAAGGGAGTTCGACACATGTCCATCCCCTATAATATCCACTTCACAACTATCATTTCCACGCATCTCTCTGTACATATTAAATGAATTCCTCCGCTTTTTCTTAAGCTCACCTCTTGAACCTATTGCAAGCACCACCGGTTTCTCCCTCAAAACAACCTCCCTCACGACCTTCTTCTTCGTCACCTCAACATCAGCCCCACCCATCCCCTCCGTCAAAGCCCTACTCTTAACGAAATCCCCATTCTCCACAACCAGACATTCCCAATCCACCTCACTCTCCCTAATCATCTTCTTCTTCCTCTTCCTGCCCCTCCTCTTCCCGACGTTCCTGAACCTCGCCACCGTCCTCGGAACCCAGCAATCAATACAAACCTCAAACTCCTCGCGCACACCATTACACGAGTACGACCATGGGGCTATGCCCCTATATCTAAAGAAGCACTGCTTATGAACCTTCCTCTGACACCCGCTGCACCTAAAACTCCCTTCCCCATCCCCGCCGCACCCCTCAAAGCAATACGAGCAAGTAACGGCGGACTCCACACCTACGAGACACTTCCTACACAACAACACGACCCTCCACTCGCTGTACAGGGTCTGCAACCTATCCTTACCCTTGCACATATCAACCCGGTGGCCGCACGCATGGCATTCCAGGAGGTTCAGCACGTCGCGCCGGCTGCGGTTGGCGGTGGTCGGGCCAGAAATGTCATGTTGAGGGGGATCCGGAGGTCTCCGCTGCGGACCTAGGCGGTGCTTCCGGAAGTATTGACGGAGAATTGGGGGCTTCTGGTCGGCAGTCATGAAGGAGAAAATGCCGGGGAGCGATCAATTATTGTTTACGAAGAGGAAGAAATTGACTTGGGGCTTTTCCTGGGTTCTGGCCGTTCCGTGAAACGACGACGTTTTCAGCGTTTCCAGTTTCAATGGGAACAATTCTGACCCAATTTCGAATTATTTAAATCCGACCCCAAACAAGATCACCTAAACAACAAAGTATTTTGGGACATAGATTTGATGTTGGCAAGGTAAAACCAGGGAAAAATAAATCGAATCGAAATTCCTTGCCTTATTAATCATCCCATCCGAACAGAGATTCACATTGTCTGCCTAACCAGAAGAAGAGATTTTCTCTGTTTCCCAGGTACAAAAATCGGAAAGCTTAGCCAGTAAAATCGAGTCCCAAATGTCGCAGAAACGCATCTCGACTATCGTTTATCAATCATCTCTCGCCCCTGTCACTTCAGTTTCGAAAATAACTTTGTAGCGACCTGCGTGTTCCGAACAGAGTCTTGTCCGTTTCAGATGAACATAGTAGTGAAATTGTAGAGCTGGAACAAGTAAAGGGGGTTGGAGGCTTACGCATTTGTCTATGCAGGACCAGTAATCGAAGTATTGACCCGTGCAGTGCTTGTGCCCGGATTCATCGCCCGCAATTCTCTTGACACATGCCTGGTACTCCAGTAAAGGTTTCACGCACTTTGGCTTGCATCCCTCCTCGAGGTACTTCTTCGGGTCAACAGGCTCATCATCCGCCCTGAGTTGATGATTCATGGTCGGTCAAATCAGCCAGAAACACTAATGAGAATGACACAACAGGAGCATCAAAGATTAACTGAAAAAGGCCAAAGTTATAATCCACGAAGACATGCATTGATCAGGTAAACCCCAAATTACTACCACAATTGCTGGATACCACCAATAAGCGGATAACAATCATTCAGACCAAGGAAGAACCCTGAGACTATCAGCATTTTCTAGGTCAAGTCAATAGAGCCACTGCATTTGAACTATCGCAGCTATCAGAAGGCGTCAACTCAACCAGAAAACACGTGCGCACTCAACATTGACAAATCCGCCAAAACAGGATTCAAAAAGCACATAGCCTCACGTATTGGCAGCCGTGACTGGTGCTCTGTGTACAATAATTACATTAAGTGATTCTGTATGCCATCATTAACCACCCTGATTTCCTAGTTCAGATTTAATTATCAATACATGGCAAATTTTGATAGTAAAACTAAACGGCCAAAACTCAAGCGCAACAGTGTTACTGATAGAATCCACTAAAGGATTAAGAAAATACTCAGGTCAGAGAACAAGCCAATCACATTAAGCAAAACCACCACAAAGGCTTAAGAAAAAGGAACATTCAAGCATATCTTAGGAAGCAAATCCATCACTTACATATGGAACTGCGACACCAAACGAAGAAACAGTAGGACGTCCGGTTTCCTGATCGATCGGCAAAAAGAAATGTCAGCTAGTTCCCCAGAATCAGGTAAACAGCAGGCGTAGGATGATGAAAACAGACTACACAAATACAGTCCGACTGCACAAATTTTGAATGGCAAGAACATTGAAGCGCGCATCAAATCATGGCAAACCGAGCACACCCAAACTATCTATTCGACGAAATTCGATTCCGATGTACGATGGATGGGACCAACCGTCGCCATTTCCGAAACCCTAAACCTGACGACACGAATTCACGCGACAGGCAACGGGGCGAAACCTAGCGGGTCAACAAGATCAACAGATCCGATCGGCGGGAACAGGCGGATCCGTACCTTCGGAGCAGGCGAGGTCAACGACGAGGAGGAAGAAGAAGAAGAAGAAGAAGAAGTGGCGGCGGCGGCGCCTTGGCCAGATATCGCAGTCTGCGTCCCCCTCCGCCTCCAGTAGTCCTAAGGTAGTAGTTGTACGAGCTTCTCGATTCCCTTCTAACGTGCGCCGGGTGCGCAGCATTAGGGAAGCTGGGTGAGCTTTGACAGATTCAATTGGGCCTAATTACAGCCCATTATTAGGCTCAGCCCAACAGCACCCACCCCAATTGTTTCCTAATTTTATTTATTTATAATGTAAGATTAGGACTCAAATGGGTCGCAGGTGGAGTACGTGAAAAAAGGAGACAAAATCCGAGGTGGTGTGCTATGACAACCCATCTTTTCGAAACTTTCCACGTCAGAAGTCGGCTATCCTCCTCCCACCCAACCGACCTCCTAGCCGCCCATTTCTATCACCAAAAGAACATCAATCTATACTTTTTAATAAAAATACCAACAGTTTAAAAATTGATTGTAATAGGTTCCACGGAACCTTCTAGAATTACCGGTTCAATATTCATTCATGGCAGGCAGGCTTACCCACCGAAATGCACCTTCGTAAACAACGTCTAAGAGACTCGAGACCGCTGCCAGGCCGGCAGGCCAACCCAATCGATCTCTGTTTCGATGGAAACCATGTCGTCGGAGAAATTTAGAGGCAGGCAAATCTGACCATAACTCCCACTCCCACCGCCTTCTTTTAACCCATCGTAGTTATCTTATGACTTCGTGTGTCCTAACACGTGTCACGAGGTCGCGTAGCTCCATAATTTATAGTATAAAAAGGGCCTCTACGATCTTCCATCTGTTTGTCATCTCGAGAGTTTTTTACAAGGCTGATTGCTTGAGCTTGAGCACAGGGTTTTTAGTTAAGGTTTGATTGGAAATGGCCGACCTCGCGGAGGACATTCAGCCCCTTGTCTGTGACAACGGCACCGGTATGGTCAAGGCCGGGTTCGCCGGAGACGATGCCCCCAGGGCAGTCTTCCCCAGCATCGTCGGCAGGCCACGTCACACGGGAGTCATGGTCGGGATGGGGCAGAAGGACGCGTACGTCGGAGACGAGGCCCAGTCGAAGAGGGGTATACTGACTCTCAAGTACCCGATCGAGCATGGGATAGTCAGCAACTGGGACGACATGGAGAAGATCTGGCACCACACCTTCTACAACGAGCTCCGAGTCACCCCCGAGGACCACCCCGTGCTGCTCACCGAGGCTCCCCTGAATCCCAAGGCGAATCGGGAGAAGATGACCCAGATCATGTTCGAGACTTTTGATGTCCCCGCGATGTACGTCGCCATCCAGGCCGTCCTGTCGCTCTATGCCAGCGGTCGGACCACCGGGATCGTGCTCGATTCGGGCGACGGGGTGTCTCACACTGTGCCCATCTACGAGGGGTACGCCCTCCCCCACGCGATCCTCCGGCTCGACCTCGCGGGGCGAGACCTGACTGACGCTCTGATGAAGATACTCACCGAGAGGGGGTACTCGTTCACCACGAGTGCAGAGCGGGAAATCGTCCGCGACATCAAGGAGAAGCTCGGGTACGTAGCGGTAGACTTCGAGCAGGAGCTGGAGACCGCCATGACCAGCTCCGCCCTCGAGAAGAGCTACGAGCTCCCCGACGGGCAGGTCATCACGATAGGTTCCGAGCGGTTCCGCTGCCCAGAGGTCATGTTCCAGCCGTCCCTGGTCGGGATGGAATCCCCCGGTATCCACGAGACGACGTACAACTCGATCATGAAGTCTGACGTGGACATACGCAAGGACCTGTACGGCAACATAGTTCTCAGCGGGGGGTCCACAATGTTCCCGGGGATCGCCGACCGGATGAGCAAGGAGATCTCGGCGCTCGCCCCGGGTAGCATGAAGATAAAGGTCGTGGCACCTCCCGAGAGGAAGTACAGCGTCTGGATCGGCGGATCGATCCTCGCATCCCTCAGCACATTCCAGCAGATGTGGATCACTAAGGCCGAGTACGATGAGTCCGGCCCCGCGATCGTCCACCGCAAATGCTTCTGATCATCAATCAGATCACACCGTATGCTTTCGTTAATTAGCACTAGTTTGTTGAGTTTGAGGCTGTCTTTTCCTTTTCTTTTTTTTCCTTTTTCGTGCATCATTGTCGTAGCATTTTAAAAATCAAGCATGTTTTAATTCTTATTTCACGTTATGGATTATTCCAAAATAAATATAATTATGAGATTTGATCTATTATTAGCACATACATTCTTTGAATTTTTATAATAAATATTACAAGTAGATCGATTTTATTAAAAACATGTCAAGTAAAATTTATTTTGTTGCATTCTTTTTAAGTTAAACCCGTAAAGATATTTAGACTTTTTGTATTGAAAAATGAAGGTGCGCTTCTTCTCATCATGGATATGTCTTATGATAAAACCAACCAAACCAAAACCAAGGCCCAAACCCCGACCACTCTTACCAAAATTGGGGGATCTGGGATTTATTATTTAGCTAATAGTGGGCCTAGGCCCAATTAAGTAATTAAGTTGGGCCTATTTGGGCTTGGGCGATTGACGCAGCCGCGGTCTAGTCTAAGTCGGTGGTGTTATTTTATTGTTAATATAAAATATACGTCGTCTATTTAATTTGGAATTTGTTGTTGCCTACTCATGTAAGCAAAACGACGCCCCTGCCTTTGCCGTGTCGGACGACCTAAATTCCGAAAACATAACGAACTACACTTCCATGGCAACCAAGACGACCACGACCACGACCACGAGGACGTTGTTTACGGTTCTTCCCCTCGGACGCGCCAAGGGGAAATCCGAGCGGAGGACGGGGGAGTCGGCAGCGGGAGCGTTCTCGGAGGTGGAGATTGATGTGGCGCGGCAGCTCGTCCAGCTCAGTGGCAGCTCGGAAGACGAGGAGGAGAAGGAGGAGGAAGGATACGAAGGAGGAGGAGGAGTGGAGGCGTCCTCGGGGGTGGACCGGACCAATGATTCTGACGGGGAGCTCGCGAGGAAGAGGAGGAGGTACCGATCCATCGAGAGCATTTACGAGTCCGGCCACATGCAGTGGTCCGGTGATCACACGGGATAAACGTCTTTAGCGTCTCCGCGTCGTGTGTGATGAAAAAGAAAATGGTGTGTCACGTGTATTGTAAGTTACAGGCGGATACGAAGTAGAAGAAGAAGAAGGGAAAGGGGAAGGTGGTGGTGGGTTTTATCGCCTCAGATTGGACGATGATTTTGACTTTAATCGGTCTCTTTTTATTTTTTTTTTTGGGTTACCTTTAAGTTTTTGCTTATCTGACAAAAACATTAATTGACAAGCGATAAATAACGACGAGTCGGTCGTATTATTATTTAGGAAAAAGAAATGAATGAATAATGTAGGTACAAAAATAGCAACTCCGATGTGAATTGAGAGTAAAGCTCGGGAAGAAACAAGAGCAAGTGAAAGGACGGCGGCTCTGGCTCTGTGAATCATCGGTAGGTGTGGCGGAGCGGATTGGATTAAACTCGGGAAGAAACCACAAGGAACATGGTGAATCGACCCCTCACTCCCACCTTCCAGACAACCTTATTTCTTCTATCCCTGCCGACGGGCTCGTTCCGAAGGAGCCACGCGGATCCTTGATTGTGGGTGGTTGCTATGCCTTTGATGGTGTAGGTGTTGATGTCAGCATGTGTTTGATGAACTCCCACTTTATCTTCCATGTTCCTTCTTATGTTTTTTTATCGATCGATCGATCCAGCGCGCAGGGACCTTGCTTCCTCGAGTTGGGTTTGGCTCAGGGATTCATTCATTTTCATCCGTTCGGATTTCGTCTTGGGGTCCAAAAGGAGTGGGGAACCTGTTCCTTCCTCAGTTGCTTTCGGCTGTTGTGGTTTGATTTATAGGAGGAATTGGGACATTGTTCTCCAGTTTCATGTGGAGATGGCAAAAGGTGGCAGGCAACGTCGCTGGATCGCTTCCCAGGAGTTGAGGCCTTCTCCTTATGCCTTGCCGTCTTTCGACGGCACTGTCCTGGAGGACAAGTCTGCCCAGACGTCATCCGGTGGTGGTCAGCTGACCAGGGAAGACTGGGAGGATGCGATCTGCTCCGTGTGCATGGAGCATCCTCACAATGCCGCTCTCCTCCTCTGTGAAGGGTTGCCGCCATTATATGTGCGGCACTAGCTGCCGTAATTCACAACTGCTTGTACCAGTACCAGAAGGCTTGCTCAAAAGCCAACTCATCTGGTCATGTGCCGGCCTTGAACCCAACGCGAGTGTCTGGCCCCAGGCTGCCTTCCCAGACATGTAAGGTGGTCATCGACTGCCAACTGCCGGTCGTGCTGGTGGGCGATGCTCCAGCCAGGTCAATGTAAACTGTTGCATTTGAAATTTTTGTTAAGAAGATGAATTGTTTTGAAGCCAATTGTTTCTTTGGGAAATAACAAAACGAAAGGATAATTTATAAGATGCGGTCCAGCGGTGTTATGGTGCACCCCCCCCCCCCCATAGGATTCCCACCCACTCGTGACCTCCCGCTCTTAAAACCTAATATTTTTAGCCTCCGTTTGGCCGCGTGCTTCCCTCCCCGCCGCCAGTTCCTCTACCGTCTGTGGTCGCTCGACGGGTTCTGGAACTCCGTTTTTTCTCTGCCACCTGCCCCTCCGCAGAGATGCCGAAGTCTAAGCGCGACAGACCTGGTAAGTGTTGTGAGTTGTCGATGGGTTTGTCTGTGTCGTGCTTTCTTAGGTGATCGGATTGTGTATCTTGAGCGTCGGGTTTGTGTTCGCGTTGCCAGTCACCCTTTCGAAGACGAAGAAGAAGGGGAGGGGTCAAAAGGAGTCGCTACTGAACGCGATACGCAACGCGATCGATAGTTACAGCTCAGTCTACGTTTTCTCCTTTGAAAACATGAGGAATCTCAAGTTCAAGGAGTTCCGCGAGCAGCTCAAGTCTTCCAGCCGGTTTGTTGTTCGGTTTCCCGGTCTGATTGGATTGAATTCTTTTGATTACGATCGAGTAAAAGGTTTAGTTTCTGTGTTGCAGGCTTTTCCTGGGGTCGAACAAAGTTATGCAAATAGCTTTGGGTCGGTCGGCCGCTGATGAGATTAGGCCCGGGATCCGTAGGGTGTCCAAGGTAGAGATGGGAAATTCCCGAGAAGCTTTCAGACCTTCTTTCGTTTCGAACATTTGATTGAAAGCCATTTTATTGATCGTGCAGCTTTTACATGGAAATACTGGGCTGTTTCTCACTAATTTGTCCAGAGAGGAGGTGCAAAAGTAAGCCGCAAATTCAACATCAGCTCAACTTCCTTAAAATGTTTTGATTTTTTTACTTGAATTCTGGAATAATTTTTGAAACCATGTGTTGTTCGTTGTTCACCATGATTTCTATGTTTCCTTTGTGAGTAATATCATTGAGCTGTATTGTTTCAAAATTCAGTTATAGTTTTTGCAGGTTCTGCCAGCCACTGTTCATTTTGTTGTATATCATCTGTTACTCAGTGGACAGTTTTGTCCTTATTTTCACTTTTACATGCCCTTAATATTTTCTGCACAGGCTCATTTTTTCACGTCTCTTTTGCAGAATTTTCAATGAATTTGAAGAAACTGATTTCGCTAGGACAGGTAGCAAGGCTACTGAAAAGGTGAGGATTTCACAAATCTCTGTTCCTGGGTGCTTGTTTACTTTGATTGATATTTGTATCGTCTTCTCATTTGCGTCCTATGATGTTATTGTTTGGACAAATATATTTTGAATTGGGAATATTTTTTGTGGCCCCTCTTGCTGCTCCAAAGCTATTCTTTTAATCCAGTGGCTTGATTCCTTTGCTTAGCTCTCATAAAAAATAAGATTACGAGGAAATCTTGTTTTTGAGGCCTTGTATTGTGATGACGTTATGAACTGCCGAGAACTTGATATTCTCGATTGGTCATGCCATTTGGTTTGCAGGTAGAGCTTAAGGAAGGTCCTTTAACTGAGTTTACACATGAAATGGAGCCATTCTTGCGTAAGCAAGGGATGCCTGTTCGTTTGAATAAAGGTATTGTCAATGTTCGGTTCATTCTACTCCAAATAACTGAAGAAAATGTTTTTAGGCATAACAAGCAAATAAATTATAAACATGTCAAACTAAATTATCCAATGAGTTGTGTATTTAAACTAAGACCTCCAGAATGGCGATGTTGTGAATTGAAATCAGTTATAATTGCAGGTGTCGTGGAGCTTGTATCCAATTTCGTCGTGTGCGATGAGGATAAACCATTGTCACCGGAGGCATCTCGGATACTGGTATGAGCACGAGTGGAGTTCCTTTGTTGTCTCATCTGATTGATTTCCATACATGATTATAATGAGAGTTCTCGCTGGTTTTGCAGCGACTGCTGGGTATAAAAATGGCTACCTTCAGATTGCACTTGATCTGCCGATGGAACGAAGACGGATTCGAGCTACTGGCCGAGGGGCTCGACGACGATTCAGATGTGGAAACTTCCTAATTTTGTAGTCAGATATCTTATCTACCTTTTGTTCCTATGGCGGTTGAAGTAGTCATGACAGCATTAATCCTCGAGAAACTATATGCTTCATTAATATCTTATAATACTATGTTGGAAACAACAGTTTTTATGTGCCATGGCATGCAATTTTGTTCAATTTAATGAGGGGACATGTCGATGCTATGGACAACCGATCTCAGCGTCGACGAAATTGACCAGACTCTTGACCATCTGATATGCGTTCTCGCTATTCCCGAGTCTCAGGCGGCAGCTTTCCATGTCCTCGACCATCTGAACCCCTTTCTCCTGCATTTCGAATGCCGCAAGTAAATGAAAGTTTAATCTTGACAATATCCAGATGGTTCGACATGACTCGTGGGAGAAACTTCTCTGCAGCATGGCAAAGAGTGGGAGTTTCTTCCAGAGTAATCGGATGACCTGGAAACAGGCCAAACAAGTACGTGAGACAGTGATGATAAACTTCCCCGTCCTCGAAATCTATAACCTATGATGGGAGAGAAGTGCTGCTAAAAATGCATCATCTAATCCAATGACTATGCGACCGAATTATAGAATTGGCTCTCGCCACTTCCGTTGGATGGAGCCATTTGGACCAACTTCACGAGATTGCCATCGCTCTTCCCCAGAACCTCTCCACAAGGACAAAAACTGCGAGCATGATCAAACAACGAATGACAAAAAAGCTAAAAAGACCGCCTGATCCTTGTCCTCAGTGGGAAAATTCACCTCGGCTGCGGTAGAAACAGCAGAGAAGATGGCCCTCACGAGTTCCATACAGAAACAGCAGGGCTTTGAGTAGCAGCAAGTGCCCTCTCCCCTTCCTTGAGGTTCCTCGACAAGGACAGCACCGCCATCTACTTAATCTGCTGATCATCACCTCACAGACGAGTAATTTGGGTGGAGGAAATGAAGGGAATCCACCAAGTTTTGGATTTTTTTTGGGAAATGTCTTCCAAGGTAGTTAGTTGTCTTTACAGGATATGTTATTATATAGTAAAGCTGTTATCTAGATATAATATAGTATAATGTAATATGCTAATATGATTTCCTAAAAGAAGATCCCGTATGGATATAATATCTATAGAGTCATGGAGTCTCTAGTTGTTATCCTATCTTTCTTAGGCTCTTTTCTGGGCTTATTCTTGAAACAAATATTTTGGGATTCAGTTTTTCAGATCAGGATTCGACCTTGGTACAATGATGTAGTAGTCTTTGAGATCCATTCACTACACTAACTGTTTCTTACGTTACTATTATAAGACCACGAAGAAGGCACTTGTCCAAGATTCCCATCAAAGTCGTTAAACTTTGTTCTTATATATGCACCAGGGACGACTATCAGTTCAAACTCTGCTCCTCACAACACTATTCGACCACCAGCATCTGATCCAAGTTCTCGACGGAGGAGCTTCTACTACCTTATGGGTTGATAGAGGAGACACATAAGCATGTGGAGTGACTAACCATGAATACATATATCATGAATACAATTGAGTACTTGGCGACACCATTAACCCGAATGTTTCTAAAGACACAGGAAATGTCTAAAAGCCATTTCCCAATTTTCATAAGAACTAATCAAGAATATCGAAAGGTGTAAGCAAGCAATGGGTGTGCAAGTACAGATTACACATACAGCATTCAATAATACTAAAAGATGCTCGGCCTTTATTGAAAGACGAAAAAAAAATTTTAGATCAAAAAACTTACTCAGATAGTGCAATTCCTTCTTTGGAAGCGAGCCTCTGCAATTGAAATAACAGCTCCCGGCAGAAGAGGCCATGTGTGAGATACACCTCTTTCTGGTAGTTTTGGTGGCTTTCCAGCAGCATTACTGATCACTTCCAAAATCAATTCTTTTCTAACAGACCATGGCATGAGGAGTACATCTACAGCCACCCTCTCCCTGTCACTAGACAGGCAGCGATCTACCTACGCATCTCAACTCCTACTTAGCATAGAGACAGTGCATTTCTCAAAAATAAAAGAAGAAGAAGAATATCTATATTAGGGTTATTCATCATTACACAGTCTCGGAAATGACCTTCATATACTAAACATATTGCAACATCTTTAGGGCTTCCAAATCTCAGTTATGCCAGATTAACTCATGTAAATGAAATTTTCGTTTCCAGATTAACTCATGTAAATGAAATTTTCGTTGCCGAAATGCAACGAATGTTTGGTCAATAAACACCTGCTAGCATTCCATGGGAAACAAAGATAACCCCACAGATCAAAATAATCAAATGCAGCAACATCACACGCCTCAGAGTTGATGTCTCCATCAATAACCAGCGTCATATCCAAGCCACCACAGCATTAACATCTCAACACCAGACAATCATCCCGTCGAATCAACCATAAGGGAGAACGTTTCATCAGAACAACACCACACAAATCACCGACCTAATTAGCATCAATCAGCACGACCGTCACGGTTGCCTCCTTCGGAGCAACAACCATGACGATGACTGCGGCCGCTACAGACGTCGTCGTCGTCCTCATCGCTGCTGGTGTCCTCATCAAAGGTCTTTTCCTTGTGGAAGATGCAGCACTTCTTAGAGGACTTCCTCTGCAGGAACTCGTTGTCGACCGTGCCTTCCTTCCAGCTAACCTTCTTCTTCTTGCCCTTCTTGCTCCCGGTCCCGGCCTCCTCATCGTCGCCTCTCCTGTTGAGCCTGAGGACGAGCGCCGTCGTCCCTCGGGACGAGGAGGAAGAGGGATTGTCAACCGTGACGGTCGTGGTGATGGTCGGCGACGCCGCCGACGATCGGGCCATGATCTCAGAAGGGAGATGCTCCGGATGTAGAGTCTGAGACGGCTCGCCGAGGGGAGCTACCGGGATTTCCCCTGGAGAAATCGAAATGATATTCTCGTGCTTTGGAAGCGAGAATAAATTAAATAAAATAATTAACAGCCGACTGTTCGCCTATCGCAGCCATTTCGACTTTATATTATACCGTACGGATCAAAACGACCCCGTTTACCCGGCCGTTGCGGAAGCTTTCTATTGCCGTTTGTTTGTCTTTGTTGAACAAATACGGACTTGGACCAAACAGCGAATTGGTATCATATTATGCCCAAACAACGGTTAATCTTCAGCTAACGGCGATGCGAGGACCAGTGTCTCCGGTGATCGGAGCTTCGGACTTCTCTCTTCCAGCCTCGATCGTCGTCCGGGTATGATCCTGACTAGTGCCTCTTCGATCTCTTCCCTTCTGATGTGTCGTTATGATCTCTTCTTGACCTGGACTTTGATCTTTCCTCTCCGTCGTCATCCCTTCTGGATCTGTATTCCTCTCTACTTTCCCGACGTCCGGTGGGCCTACCCCTGTTTTCATCGTCGTCATCTCAGTAGAAAGTTCAAAACCTATCAAAGACAAAACTCCAGACAATCCAACCAACATCGAAGCACATGCAACGCCTCAAGGCATAAACCCGCTGATCGAAACTCCCAACTCCACCATGACGCTGAACTAACAGTCTGTCACCTCAGTAGGGCAACAACTAAAGCACTACAATCGTAAAGAAGAAACTATCCGAAGACAGAGCGGGAGGAGTGATGGGTTTCCACCGGGCGCAGCGGAAGCTCGTTTCGAAAAATACTGTTCGAAACACAGTCCCGGATCTTGTGATACGTATAAATCGAATAATAACGTTAAATAAAACATACCTCGTTGTTGCGGATGCGAACTTCAAGAGTCCCAAACGTGACTCCTCTAGAAGTATCCATGCACACGAAACACGAACACTCGAATTCGTTACGGTGCTAGCCCTCGGAATTCTTTCTGATGTATTCTTTCGGAAGCCTCGGCTGTGGCCGAATGAAACATTCATTTTCTTTTGCAAAACCACAACCCTCTGTGAATTTTTCTGATTGTGATTTTCTCTATCTATCCTTAATTCAATCACACGGTTAAACTTATATAACGTGGGTTTTCTTTTCCCAAGAGGTACCGCCATTGTCAAATCAATTATAATAAACATTTATATTTTAATTTTGTAATAGCACGTACCTAAGCTGACTCACCCACGTAGCAATTGTTTCAATTTGCCACATAGCCTTAACTCACGTGGACTTGTAAATAATAATAAAATGATATAATAATATAATAATAATAATACCTACAACTTGAACATATTTAATCAACTTAAATCCAACACTAGGATTTATTGCTTCCGAATATTTCAGAATAAATTTGTAGTCCAACAAATTCTAATTCTGGAAATTTATAATTCTACTATACATTAGAATTAAATAACAATGTCCGTGTCTACGTGCTTTTGCGTGCGACCCTCTAGGTTCTATATACGAAGGCAATGTACATCCATACATAGACTGAGGTAACCGTCTAGCAACAGTTTTCAGTCACCCAACGTAATATAATATTGGTCATGAACCAAAACCACTATGAACCGATTACTGTGTAATTCAATCTCTTCATCTCACCGACATCCCGATTAATTCAGTGTATTATGTGTCATCACTGAATGAATCGTTTTACTTGATTTCTGAGATATAATAGATCTTAACTTGAATGATAAACATTCCTCCACGGCCGTGTGTTTAAAATCACTAATATCTCAATCAAGAGGCCAGGATGTCAACTCTCTAATCCAAGAGAGCGATGAATCCTATATTGACTCAACACTATCCTCTCTACGCTTCGCTGCACACCCAATAACCGTATTACTCACAATCTAATTAAAGACTGCTTTTAACGGCATCAAAGTGAACAACTCCACGCATAGAATAAATGGAGGTCTCAAGTCAGGAGATCAGTTACACTCGTTCAACAAGAGAAGTGACCAATGACACTTAATATGTGGTATTCTCTATAAACGGGTCGAGTCCAGTGTACCATAAACTTAGGCACCCCCGAGTATAACTTGAATATCCATTCCTTTGTCTAACTCAACCTTAGTTATACTCGGCGTTGATCTAGATGTTTATGTCCCATCTAAACATCTATCCGATCAAGGACAATGCTAGATTGACAAATAATCAATCTATGGGACTTTACCGTAAAGTTAATTACGAGCAGAAAAGTAATTAATAAACAGTAAATACTTGCCTTTATTAACAACTATTCACATATATTACAAAGTGTCTTGGCACATACGTGCACACACTAACAATCTCCCACTTGCACTATTGCCAAGCACTATGAACTCTCAGTCCTAGGCCCCTCACATGGGACTCATGTTTTTGCTGAGGTAAGGCCTTAGTGAGTGGATCTGCGATATTCTCGCTAGTGTCTACTTTACTTACCAACACATCACCCCTCTGAACTATTTCTCTGAGGATGTGATATTTCCGTAGTACATGCTTGGATCGCTGGTGAGACCTTGGTTCCTTTGCCTGTGCTATGGCAGCATTGTTGTCACAGTATAACAGAACTGGACCATGACTACTAGGAACCACTTCAAGTTCTGTCGTAAAATTCTTGATCCAAACAGCTTCTTTTGCCGCTTCTGAAGCTACTATGTACTCGGACTCTGTTGTAGAATCCGCAACTGTTTCTTGCTTTGAACTTTTCCAGCAAACAGCTGCTCCATTTAGACAAAATATGTAACCCAGCTGCGATTTCAGATCGTCACGATCTGTCTGGAAACTGGCATCAGTATATCCTCTGACAACCAATTCCTCATCGCCTCCATAGACCAAGAACATGTCTTTTGTTCTTTTTAGATACTTGAGGATAGTTTTGACTGCTGTCCAATGACCCTCTCCAGGATCACCCTGATATCTACTTGTCATGCTCAAAGCATACGATACATCAGGTCTTGTACATATCATGGCATACATGATGGATCCAATAGCCGAAGCATATGGTATCTTACTCATTCTATTTCTTTCCTCTAGTGTCTGTGGACACATCGCCTTGGAGAGTTGTATACCATGTGACATAGGCAAGAATCCTCTCTTGGAATCTTGCATATTGAATCTCTTTAGTACTTTGTCAATATATGTACTTTGACTTAACCCTAGCAGTCTTCTTTGTCTATCTCGGTATATTCTAATACCTAAGATATAAGTCGCTTTCCCAAGATCCTTCATTGCAAAACACTTATTCAGCCAATCTTTAGTAGATTCTAGGCTGAATTTATCATTTCCAACAAGAAGTATATCGTCAACATACAGCACTAGGAAGACAATACTGCTCCCACTAACCCTTTTGTAAACGCAAGGTTCATCTGGATTCTTGATGAAGCCAAAATCCTTAACTGCTTCATCAAATCTTATGTTCCAGCTCCGAGAAGCTTGCTTTAATCCATAAATGGATCTCTTCAGCTTACATACTTTATCTGTATTCTCGGACATTATAAAACCAGGAGGTTGTACCATGTACACTTCCTCCTCTAGCCTTCCGTTTAAGAAAGCAGTTTTAACGTCCATTTGCCAGATCTCGTAATCCTTGTAAGCTGCAATAGCAAGTAAAATCCGAATAGACTTCAGCATTGCAACTGGCGAAAATGTTTCATCATAGTCGATCCCTTGACGTTGAGTGAAACCTTTTGCCACTAGCCTTGCTTTATAGGTATTAACATTCCCATCCATGTCGATCTTCTTCTTGAAGACCCACTTGCATCCAATAGGTTTTACCCCAATTGGTGCATCTATTAACTCCCAAACTTGGTTGGTATACATGGAGTCCATTTCGGAATTCATGGCGTCTAGCCATTTCTCGGAATCTATTGAAGCAACTGCTTCCTCATAAGTCAACGGTTCGTCATTCTCGACGAGTAGTACATCCTCATGTTGTGTTATAATCCACCCATATCTCTCGGGTTCTCGATGTGCTCTCGTAGACTTACGTATATCTTGCGTTTCTTGAACAGGTTCTGGTAATGGAGTCACTTGTACTTGTGGTACTATCTCCATATCCAACTGTTCATTTTCCAACCTGTCTGTAGTGTTTGAAATTTCTTCCAGACTTATTTTACTCCCACTACCTCTTTTAGAAATAAATTCTCTTTCTAAGAAAGTAGCATATCGAGCCACAATAACTTTGTGCTCGCTTGGAAGATAAAAATAGTATCCCTTTGTTTCTTTGGGATAACCTACAAACATACACTTGATGGATCTTGCTGCAAGCTTATCAGAACTATCGTTCTTCACATAAGCATCGCAACCCCATACCTTGAGATAAGACAGGTTTGGTTTCTTCCAAAACCATAACTCAAATGGTGTCTTATCTGCAGCTTTGGTTGGAACTCGGTTAAGCATGTATGCTGCTGTTTCTAAGGTATAGCCCCAAAATGATAATGGAAGACTTGCATGACTCATCATTGATCTAACCATATCCATGAGTGTGCGGTTTCTCCTTTCTGAAACACCATTCCACTCTGGCGTTCGAGGAGGTGTAAGTTGTGAAATTATGCCACACTCCTTGAGGTAATCAATGAATTCTTGACTAAGATACTCGCCCCCTCGATCACTTCGAAGGATCTTAATCTTCTTGTCAAGTTGGTTTTCTACTTCATTCTTAAACTCCTTAAACTTTTCAAGAGTTTCTGACTTTTGCCGTATTAAATAGATATATCCATATCTGCTAAAATCATCGGTAAAAGTCACGAAGTAGATATAAGCTCCTCTGGCCTGAACTGACAATGGTCCACACACATCACTGTGTATGAGTTCTAGCAGTTCATTCGCTCTTTCTCCAATCTTGGAAAAAGGCTTCTTGGTCATCTTTCCTTGTAAACAAGCTTCGCATGTATCTATGGATTCTAATTCAAATGAATCCAAATACCCATCATTGAGTAACTTAGCAATGCGCTTCTCGTTTATATGACCAAGTCTACAACGCCAAAGGTAAGTTGGGTTCGAGTCACACGATTTCTGTTTCTTATTCTCGATGCAATGTACCGGCTCATGTAAGTTTAAAACATACAAACCATTGTTTAAAGATCCGTTTCCATAGAAAACATCATCTAGATAAAAGGAACACTTCTTGTCCTTAAATTCAAAAACAAAACCCTTGGTGTCTAAACTGGACACCGAGACGATGTTCTTAGAAAAACTTGGAACATAACAACAGTTTTCTAGTTTCAAAACAAGTCCACTGGGCAAACTTATTTTATAAGTCCCTACAGCTAATACAGCTACTCTTGCTCCATTAGCCACTCGTAGGTCCATCTCGCCCTTGGACAACCGTCTGCATTCACTTAGTCCCTGCAGGTCCACACAGATATGAGAACTACATCCTGAATCTAGGACCCATGAGGATGAAACAGAAAAATTGCATTCAATCATAAAAATACATGAAGCACCTGCCCCACTAGTATTTTTCTTTTGAAAGAGGTAGCAATTCTTCTTCCAGTGGCCTTTCTTGCCACAGTGAAAGCATATAGCTTCCTTCTCATCAGATTGGGGAATCTGTTGGCCTTTCTTCAGTTTGGGCTTTTGGCCCGGGTAAGCAGACATCTTTGATTTCTTGACCTTGGGGTTGAACTTCCCCTTGCTCATTCTCTTGTTGGTATTTCTCACCAACATTGCATTTGAAACAGTCTTCTGTTTCATATCTTTCTCTGCTGTCTTGAGCATGGTCAACAGATCGGCAAGAACTCTTCTCCATGTTGTTCATGTTGAAGTTCATCACAAACGGAGCGAACGATGGAGGCGGGGAACACAAAATGGCATCAACAGCCAAATGAGTATCCATCTTGGAGCCCAAGCTTGCGAGCTTCTCAATGTACCCTATCATCTTGAGTACATGAGGCCCGACAGGGTTTCCTTCCTGCAATTTCATTCCGAAAAACGCTCGAGAGATTTCAAATCTCTCAGTCCGGGCACTTTCTTGGAAGAGCTCGCGCAAATGGATATCAATATCCCTAGCGCTCATATTTTCATGTTGCTTCTGCAACTCTGGAGACATTGCAGATAACATGAGACATTGCACGTCAATAGCATCTTCCACATATTGATCATAAATGATCCGATCTGTTTCAGAAGTGTCTGCTATGGGCACAGCTGGTGGCTCAGAATCTAGTACATGAAACTTTTTCTCTTGTTTCAGTACAATCTTGAGCTTTCGATACCAGTCTAGGTAATTTGGTCCTTGGAGGATATTTTCTTTCTCCAAAATACTTCCCAGCGATAGGTTAGTCGACATCTACAGCAAATAAAATTTTAAATCATTATTTGTGAATAGTTATATAAAAGACTTTTATAAACTCCCACTATTTTATTCAAACCTAATAGCCCCTACTATTAAGCTCGAGAATTAGTTGGTAATAATTCCTAGCGGGACCAAATACTCAAATCCTATAGTGTGCACACAACTGAGCTGTACCTACACACCATAGTCATTAAGTTGGCACTACTCGCCAGTCACAAATCCATGTAACCATCGATATTCTTAACTTGGGTTAATATTTTCTTAAACCCCTCGCCCATCAAATCAATTGATCTTAGCTGAGCTAACAAATCAATTAATCTGAGTTAAGTCAACCCATCAATAGATTATGAAAAACTACAACTGTACTAACACGAACCCACAACTGAGCTGTACTGACTCACGAAGTACGTCGACTATTTTCATTATCATTGATGGAAGGCAGATAAAACTTGACTTAATATTTACGGGATTTTAATCTAATCAAATGTCTCACCAAAATAGATTTTGTTGAATCCTCAACAAATAAATTTGAAATCCGACTTAAAATCGGATTATTTTAGGGTGGCCATCTTTGGACCCTCGTTGATTTTGATATTTTAATTTCCTAAGCCCTACATTATCTTGGGCTAAACCAACTTACAGCCAACGTTTTCTTTCTCGGCCTTTTATTAACAATTCAAAACCTAGGCGGAATTAGTTTTGAAATTGACCCACTAATAATTGTATTAGTTCTGGGACAACTTTAGTTGACCGAGTCAAATACTTTGGGTCTTTTATTTCTCTTTAAATAATCATGCTTTTGGTCGTATTTATCACTTGGTTCACAATAACTTGAACCCACAGTAACTTGTTGTTAATGTGGATGATTGATCAATAAATTAAATTTGTGTAAAATAATAACTAATCTTAGTAGAAGATCGGTGAACCAAGAAATAGTGGGTTCACGTTATTATTAATAGCCAAATTTATGTATGATATGCAATTACTCAATGCTTTCACACCAACATTGTGATTTCTCTTATCACAGCAAAAGACTCTCGGTCTTACTGATTAAAACAATTTGTTTGATTTACGAATAAACAAACGCAATAAACTTGTTTTTCGCAAATACAATTTCTAGAAAACTATCAAAGCACAAAACTTCGAAATTAGTTTGATTTATACGATACGATCACAAAATTGCTCGGATACCACTGTTGGGTTTCCACCGGGCGCAGCGGAAGCTCGTTACGAAAAATACTGTTCGAAACACAGTCCCGGATCTTGTGATACGTATAAATCGAATAATAACGTTAAATAAAACATACCTCGTTGTTGCGGATGCGAACTTCAAGAGTCCCAAACGTGACTCCTCTAGAAGTATCCACGCACACGAAACACGAACACTCGAATTCGCTACGGTGCTAGCCCTCGGAATTCTTTCTGATGTATTCTTTCGGAAGCCTCGGCTGTGGCCGAATGAAACTTTCATTTTCTTTTGCAAAACCACAACCCTCTGTGAATTTTTCTGATTGTGATTTTCTCTATCTATCCTTAATTCAATCACACGGTTAAAATTATATAACGTGGGTTTTCTTTTCCCAAGAGGTACCGCCATTGTCAAATCAATTATAATAAACATTTATATTTTAATTTTGTAATAGCACGTACCTAAGCTGACTCACCCACGTAGCAATTGTTTCAATTTGCCACATAGCCTTAACTCACGTGGACTTGTAAATAATAATAAAATGATATAATAATATATTAATATAATTATATTATTATAACCTACAACTTGAACATATTTAATTAACTTAAATCCAACACTAGGATTTATTGCTTCCGAATATTTCAGAATAAATTTGTAGTCCAACAAATTCTAATTCTGGAAATTTATAATTCTAATATACATTAGAATTAAATAACAATGTCCGTGTCTACGTGCTTTTGCGTGCGACCCTCTAGGTTCTATATACGAAGGCAATGTACATCCATACATAGACTGAGGTAACCGTCTAGCAACAGTTTTCAGTCACCCAACGTAATATAATATTGGTCATGAACCAAAACCACTATGAACCGATTACTGTGTAATTCAATCTCTTCATCTCACCGACATCCCGATTAATTCAGTGCATTATGTGTCATCACTGAATGAATCGTTTTACTTGATTTCTGAGATATAATAGATCTTAACTTGAATGATAAACATTCCTCCACGGCCGTGTGTTTAAAATCACTAATATCTCAATCAAGAGGCCAGGATGTCAACTCTCTAATCCAAGAGAACGATGAATCCTATATTGACTCAACACTATCCTCTCTACGCTTCGCTGCACACCCAATAACCGTATTACTCACAATCTAATTAAAGACTGCTTTTAACGGCATCAAAGTGAACAACTCCACGCATAGAATAAATGGAGGTCTCAAGTCAGGAGATCAGTTACACTCGTTCAACAAGAGAAGTGACCAATGACACTTAATATGTGGTATTCTCTATAAACGGGTCGAGTCCAGTGTACCATAAACTTAGGCACCCCCGAGTATAACTTGAATATCCATTCCTTTGTCTAACTCAACCTTAGTTATACTCGGCGTTGATCTAGATGTTTATGTCCCATCTAAACATCTATCCGATCAAGGACAATGCTAGATTGACAAATAATCAATCTATGGGACTTTACCGTAAAGTTAATTACGAGCAGAAAAGTAATTAATAAACAGTAAATACCTGCCTTTATTAACAATTATTCACATATATTACAAAGTGTCTTGGCACATACGTGCACACACTAACAAGGAGCACACTCACTGAGCGAAAACAGCGAGGAGGTCCCCTTAGGTGAGATCGAAGGGTACGCCGCCAACGAAGACGTAAGCTGAGTCCTTGTACTTGGCGTGCCGCAAAGCTTCCTCCGAAATGCCGAGGGCTGCCTCCCTCGAGTTAATCTTCTGGATTCGCTTCACCAACGTCAACGGATTCATGGTCACAAACTACCCCCACCCCCAGCCGAAACCAAAATCACCAAAACCGCTGCCGATCGATTGAACGATCTGATCGCCCTCGCATCACTTCTCCGCCTTCGATTGATTCGACCCTGCTTCAATTCATGATAATGATTAAGAGATGATATCAACCATCTAAGATCAGCTTATTGTACAATGTAGCAGCACACAGCATATCTCGGTCATGGAAACTCAGTCCCTGGGAATCACTCAGGCAAAGCAAAGCTGCCTTCGCCATATAGTCGACCAACATATCATCAGAACCGGCACTTAACCTCGGATCTTTCGCTTTCGCCGTGTCTCCATTCTTAATGGCGGGCAAAGCCTGATCTCCAACAAAAACGGTAACATGGAAGACAAATTAACCGCGAGTTGGACTTATGAGATATGTTCTAAAGGAACTGCATGGTCTCACCCAGTCCATCAAATCCGCATCCTCAGACCCGCTTTTCCCATTTATGATTTCCACGAGGAGGATCCCGTAGTCATGGACATCAACAGCGAGGGAATCGTCTCGTTGCAGTGGTTGCCAGGATCTTTTCTTGTGACTGGGAGAAAACAATCAGACAAAGTCATAACTCACGTTAACAACTTCCAGTATACAAAATCATTCCACATATGAAAAGCCACGTAAATTAAAACCTGCTTCTTACGGAGCTGTTGGATCTGTCAAATGGGGATGGTCGTCTCTCACGAACCTGGCGTTTCTGAAGTTTGCGAGCTTGGCAACAACGGAAGACGACAAGTCTTATTCCAGCTTTCAGGAAAATGAAAATAACAGTTGGAAGACCTGACAGATCTGGTGAGGACAATTAAACAAAATTTACCATAGCAAGGCAGCCGCACGCATACGCGACATGGTTAGAAAGAACTGACAGAGAGATGAACGACGGGTCCATCCACAGATTCTTCATGAAGATACTGCAGACAAGCACCAATTCCTGCTGCAATCTGCCATCTCTCTCTCCATGTCATTCTTTTAGCTGAGTCGTCACCTGTCAAAAGTTCAGATTTTAACAGCTTCGTCTCCAAAAGATGAGGTTTCTGGGGGCGTAGTCAAACACGATCAAATGTCAAGAAGTTGCATGACAAATGCAAATAGAGTCATATAGAACAAATTAACATCTTCTTAGCAGAGAAAGAGTGCATCATATAAATCATAACAATTTATAAATGCAGATGATGACCACATAATTTGATTCATATCTACAGCGTCTCAAGCAACCAAGTTATTCTTCAATTTTCTTCACACCTACTTAGTATGCTACAAGACATTATTAAGCTTTATACCTCGCGGGTTTTCTTCTAAGGTTCCCATAGGAGGCAAGTCGAACAGCAGGAACATTTCTCCAGAGAAGCCATACCCCACCAGGTTCAGTATATTCCGGTGTCTTACCTGACAAAGGATCTTCAGCTTGGACCAAAAACGCTCATCATTTTCCGAGAAACAACTAACCAACACAGGCATTCCATGGAAATGGCCTCCATAGATCTGGATGCCATCCTCATCCTTCATTATACTTTCAGGGGGAAATCTGTTCGTTATTGCCTCAAGCTCAGTTTGAGTGAATAGCTGAGGAATGCCCGTCCTCCACGAGAGTGGATACCAATTGCATGATTGACAATGTGGCTCATCAGCATCAGCACGCTCCAACAAACGGCCAGTCTCCATACCATTGACAGAGGGCTCATTGCCATCACCCCGATTTGTTTCTGGAGAAATCTCTTTCTTCTTTGCCTTTGCTTTTACAAGGGCAACATTGCAGTTCACTTGCCCATAAATATAGGTTCTGTGTTTGTTGAAAACACTGCATAAAGGAAAATCAACGTCGAAACTGGCATAACTAACCATACCAAAATCGCAGCCGACAGTTCCAAAGGGACACCAAATCAGGAGCCGAATTAACAACCACCAGGTGCAAAAGGCGACAGGAAAACACAGAATCTGTAATGGGTACCCATCAAGGATAATCCAGCGCATATTCCGACCTCGACATTCTTCGACTGTTATTTTCCTCACACAATACCCCGCTGTAATTTTGACTTCCATGTTTGTCTGCAGAACCAATAACCAACATGCCTGCTCAGTTTACCCGTCTCAGTGTAGCACCATTCATTAGCCGTAGAAGAATGTGGCCCAAGACCTTATTTCTCTTACACCGTTGATAGAACGGCTGAATGCTAATCTTATATTCAGCCTGCTTTTCAATAATCTCCTGCTGGAGTTCGCCAGGATCAACTTCAGCCTGCACCGGAGCATCATTTCTTTCACCTGCAAAATTCTCGCATTACCTAAGGAAGGCAAGCAGACCAGTGAAGTGCTGAAACAGCAGGTAATATCACAAATCTTTATTCTGATGGGATCATCCTAACTTTCCCTATCTAGCAGAAAGCAAGATGGGTTTATCACAATCAAGGCAAGTTCTATAATTCGGGGAACAGATGACCATCAAAGGCATTCCTCCTCTTTTGCCAATAAACCAAAGAAAAAGATATTCCTACTACCCAGGTGGAAAGGGAAGCAAGAGGCCTTCCATCCGACGTTACACAGGATACACAAGATCACCAGCCTATCCCGTGGTCGAACCACGCGACGTATCGCCCAATCCACGGCCTCGAGGTTGTTATCCCTCCCCCGGTTCGTATTCACCGGCACCATCACCGTCTCCTCCTCGGCCGCCTCCTCCCTCCTCCGGGGCTCCATCTCGCCGTCTCTCTGCTCCCTTCCTGTGACAGAGTAAAACAGATGTCATATACCCCGGAGGATCAAAGCATTGTCGAGTCGCTTAGTTCGATGAGGTCCAAGGGATTTCGTAACAACTCAAACTTTTGTAAATACGTAAATACAATGGAAGCTGCTAACAGGACGTGCACGTGAGACTTACGTAGTTTACTAATTAATACTAAAATTAGTAGTAAATTTTACTAAAAGTTGACCGTTACTACTCAAGTCAACGCAAAAGTAGTAAAAAGTAGTAAATTTTACTTCTTTTTGGTCTTCTTTTAGTAAAGTCAACGAAAATGTAGTATAAAATGTCGTAAATTTTACTACTTCTGAACTGTTCACCGCAGTGCAATTTTACTACTTTTACGCTGACTTTACTAAAACCTCATTTTTAGTAAAGTCAACGGAGAAGTAGTAAAAAAAGTAGTAAAATTTACTACATTTTTTACTACATTTTCGTTGACTTTACTAAGAAAACCACACTTTTAGTAAAGTCAGCAAAGATGTAGTAAAATTTACTACTTTTTTTACTACTTCTCCGTTGACTTTACTAAATTTCTCCTTTTTAGTAAAATCAGCATAAAAGTAGTATAAAAAGTAGTAAAATTTACTACTTTTAACTGTACAAATTATGTCGATAAGTAGTAATTGTTTACTACTTTCGTTGTGATTTTTAGTAAAATTGTGTTTGAGTTGGTAAATTTGTAGTAAATAGGTAGGGTTTGTCGTAAATGTTTACTACTTTAAGCATGTTTTTACTAAAATAAGTAGTAAACTGTTACTATTTTGTAGGAGTTGACTAAGAAATTTTACTACTTTGAACAGTGTTTCCGAACCTAACGTCGAACCTAATTTTTTTAAATTTTGATGTGAAATGACTATTTTACCCCGGTTACTAGTATTATTACTACTTTACTGAATGCTTCATCCATTTCCTTCGAACACTTTGTCCTTTCCGCCAATCATCTTCATTTCCTCTCCGAACCCATTCCGTCCGTTTGGTTTGCCGTTGCTGTGGAAGTCGAGGCGGGTCTCCTGGTTTGGACGACAAGGACATCAGGTGGTCGTCCTCTCCCTTTCTCGACCATTTTCTTCTGCCATTATGGTTTAGGGCCGGAATGGGTAGGACATCAGGTGGTCGTCCGACGCGGTAAGTTGGGTTTTTTTCTGCATTGTGGTTTCGTTATTGGTTTAGTTGAGTCGGTCGAGTTTTATAGTGAGGGTGTGTAGTCGTTTAAGGTTTCGTGACAGATTTGGGTTTCGGTTTGATAGTGGTTCGAGTGGGACTGTATGATGGAGTGGGTGTTCGGTTCGAGTGGGACTGGGTGATGGAGTGGGTGTTCGGTTTCGTGGTTTCGTGGGTGATTTGGTGTGACTGGGTGATGTACTGGGTGATGGAGTGGGTTTCGTGGGTGATTTGGGGTTCGGTTTGAATTCTGTTTGGTTTGAGTGGGGTGTAATGTGAAGTTGATTCGGTTTGATATGGTTTCTGTTGATTCGGTTTGTGATCTTTAGTTGATTTCCTTTTTAGTTATTTCTTCGAAAGTGCAGATATGGAAGAAGAATTTACAGAATTGCCAGGAGAAAATTCACCCGATGCATTCGGTGATCACCCACCAGAAGCTCCTAACGAAGGCAACACACATGCTTCTGCTTCTTCTAAAAAGGAGAAGGCGAAGTGGCTACGTAAAGACAAGGTAAATGTTGAACCATCATTGTTGTGAGTCATTATGATTCTAGTATTGAGGTAGTCTTCGTGTGTTTACTCAGGAGTACCTTTATACAAGGTGTAGTCCGCGGAAGTTGTTTTCTGTCCTGAATACATTTAATGATGCGAAGCGGGCAGCTCTTTCTGACTTCGGATTTCATGAGCTATTGCATTTGGCAAGTAGGCAAGTTCATCACAAGGCGTTGAAGTGTTGTCTAAAGTTGTTCGACCCCATTAAGAGGGTAATGGTAATTGACGGTGTGGAATACCGAATGCAGTTTGCTGATGTTGAGGCCCTGATTGGCTTACCTGCTACGAAAGTCGGTGTCCCATTTAGTGGTCACATGGAGACCGTTCGGGATGAACTTAAACTTCACCTGAAGAGAGGGAAGATATCTCTGAAGTCCGTTGAAAGTACAATGATGGGAAGAGATTTTCCCGATGACCTTTGGAAGGCGGTTAGAGATTTTCCCGATGACCTTTGGCAAAAACCATGAAGTGCAATTGGTAAGCACCCCCATAATGTACTACATCTGCATATGAAAAGGTAGTAATATGTTCCAACTATTTACATGGATGTCTTGTAATGTCTTTACTGGACTTTTGATATTCTTCTATGCAGATATTTATTCCGGTTTGCCTAGCTGAATCACATTGGGCGTTACAGATAATTTCATTCAGGACACAGGAAGTCATCATTATGGACACAATCCATAACAAATTGTCCAACATCGGAGGAAGAGGTGACCTTCATCATCGTGTGTTAAAGCTGTTGAGTGTCGTGTTGGATGAGAATAAGGTAAAATCTAAGGTTAAAGGGTATCAAGTACCAGACATTTGCAACTGGAAAATAACTTATCCAACGAACGTGCCAGACCAGATGGCTGCCGGAAATGAGTACGTCCCTCAACTTCACCTAACAGATATGGACCCTGTATGGGTCATTAAAGCATACTACTCCTGTTCGACTTCTTCACTTGGTCTACTGTTATACATGAATGACGAAATACGAGCTCGTAAGGTAGGATCCTGTACACGATAGTTTATGTTCCGACTAAAATGCCAAAGACATAACCTATGCCTTGACATTGGCCATACTTCTCTCACAGATGCAATCATCGCTTTGTCGGCGTCTGTGACCACGCTAAGCGGATGTTTGCCGCCCATGATCTGTGTATGAGTCCGCATGAGCCAAGTGTAGTCAGCAATAGTTTCATTACTCATCAACGCAGACCCAAAGACAGTAGTTTGATGATGATGATTGACACCGACGATATTCACCATTTGCATTCCATACTTGTTTGTCTTGAACGTGGAATCTAGTGCTACGACATCGTTGAATGCCTCATAATCAGTGATTGAGGTACTGTCTGCCCAACATATGCGACTCACTTCATTATTTTCCACAAATGTTTCAAAGGCCATACCAGTGTCACTATTCCTCCTAGACAGGAGATATGCAACGACGGAATCACAACGACTAACGACCCCAGTAGACTCTTCCTTAAGCTTCCGATTATTCAGGTCCTTTATTAGAAAACCGGCACGTGAGTGTCCTCCAGATGCGTGTACAACTAGTCGCATAATATCACAATGTCTAAATCCAACGTCAAGCATTCGACAGATAAAAGTGATATCTTCGTCCGAAATTTGTCGCCTTTCTCACATGAAATAGGACAAACCTTCACACACCATCTCATGATTGTGTTCCAACTGTACTGCAACGAAGTTCCATTGTCCATTAACCTCCACTCTCGCTTTGAAGAAACAGTTGCAACCTCTCTTCACAGATGCTCTAACCCGACTTCTGGCCATCAACACAGTTGGATCAGAACACTCGCCTTCCCTTGAACAACCCCATTTTCTCATGACACAATCACCGTTTCTTATTTTTTGCCGATCTCTTCTCCTAACTGAAAACCCATGAACACTCGCATACATTTTAATGAACTCTTCAACTTCTTCGGCAGTGGTAAATGACATATTCAAAATCTGTTCTTCATTCATATCAGTGACTATATTGAAGAAGCGCTGAACATCCCGGTCACCTACATTGACATTAAGCAAAACACTATGCTATCAATATATTTGGAAAATGGTGTTGGTAAACACTTATTTCGACTTCTCGTCGAACCATAACGTCAACGCTACTATTTGTTTTCTCCATTTCCAACTTCTGTCCAGCTTACCAACTTCACAAATATGATTCTACATCTTACAAATGTGACCCAAATTAGCAACAATAAGGGAGGAAGCATGTCTTCACCAAATCTGGGCCGATCTTCATTCAGTACACTTTCCATTTCTTAAGGCCACCGATGGGGAAAGCCTGGACTCCACCTGCAGATTAACAGGAAGAAGGTGAAGGACCAGCTGCAGCAAACGAATATCAGCCATTCACTCGACCTGCACCTGCACCCAAATAAGATCAAACCGACACTCCTCACACTCCTCACAATCCACCTGCAGCCGAAAAGGAGGGAGGATGTCCACATGCAGCCGAAGATCTTGGACACTCCACCTGCAGCCGAAGATCTTGCAGGAAGCCTGCCTCCAGGAGCAACGAATCGTCCACCAGGTGGTCCGGCAGCTCGTCCTGCTGCAACAACTCCTACTCCAACTACAGACGCTATGATGCAGCCAGCTCTAAATGGGTAGTTTTGGGTCAAACTTAGTCAAGATTATAAAACTACACTGCATTATTACTAATAAAGTTAGTAAAAAAGTTAAGACGGGGTAATATTTACGAACACATTTACTAATATTTTCAGTAAAGTAGTAATAATACTATTACACGGGGTAAAATAATCATTTCACATCAAAATTTAGAAAAATTAGGTTCGGAGTTAGGTTCGGAAACACTGTTCAAAGTAGTAAAATTTCTTAGTCAACTCCTACAAAATAGTAACAGTTTACTACTTATTTTAGTAAAAACATTCTTAAAGTAGTAAACATTTACGACAAACCCTACCTATTTACTACCAATTTTACCAACTCAAACACAATTTTACTAAAAATCAAAACGAAAGTAGTAAACAATTACTATTTATCGACATAATTTGTACAGTTAAATGTAGTAAATTTTACTACTTTTTATACTACTTTTACGCTGACTTTACTAAAAAGGAGAAATTTAGTAAAGTCAATGGAGAAGTAGTAAAATTTACTACTTTTTTTACTACATCTTCGCTGACTTTACTAAAAGTGTGGTTTTCTTAGTAAAGTCAACGAAAATGTAGTAAATTTTACTACTTTTTTTACTACTTCTCCGTTGACTTTACTAAAAATGAGGTTTTAGTAAAGTCAACGTAAAAGTAGTAAAATTGCACTGCGGTGAACAGTTCAGAAGTAGTAAAATTTACGATATTTTATACTACATTTTCGTTGACTTTACTAAAAGAAGACTAAAAAGTAGTAAAATTTACTACTTTTTTTACTACTTTTGCGTTGTCTTGAGTAATAACGGTCAACTTTAGTAAAATTTACTACTAATTTTAGTATTAATTAGTAAACTACGTAAGTCTCACATGCACGTACCGTTAGCCGCTTCCAAATATAATGGTTGGACGTAATTAGAAGTGTCTAGGAGTAAGAACTCACGACGGAACTGATCGAACCCCCTTACAAATACGTCAGGAAATGACGTAATTATGAAGATGACTCTTGAACAAATGAAAATGCGTGATGTTGGACTAAGTCGGGAATATTTAGAATAACTAAGGACATGGAAGAAACTTTTTAGTTGGTGTACGAAATATTAGGTATAGAATAACGAAAACTATACTTATGTTTATTTGGAATCTCCTAAAATTCCCCTCTTAAAATCAAGTTGGGAATGGTGAGCAATTTATTAATAATACTATAATTGTTCTATTTCAATTCCCGGCCACCATCATGAAACAATGCAAGTATGCATAGTTTTTGTGGGTTAATTCACGTCTTTTTTATACATAGTTTAATCAGTCCACGTTGATCGTGATCATAATTATTTTGTTTCCAATAAGTCACATATATGCTAGACCGGTCATGAGATTGTCAGATTGTTGTAATGTATATATAAGCGGTTGTTTGTGTGCAGTAGTTTAATATAATAATAATAAATTAAAGTAAATCTTATTTCTTTAGGGCAAGGGGGTGATTACGTTAGGAAAGGAGCAAAATTTCGTCTACCTTTACGAACGTGATGTCCCAGGATGTTTCTGGTAAAGAGATTAAATTTATTCCATTAACGTGATTATGCAATCGATGGCGGCTAAGAAAAAAAAGAATTATATATCCCTTATTCTTCCTCTGATGCCGAAGAAAACGAAGGAAATGAGTAAAGAAACAGAATAAGAGGAAACGGAAGCGGGGAGGAAAGAAGAGCCGTGGGGTTGAACGTATGATTCGTAAAGGAGGGAATAGACAAGGACCGCGAAGCTTCCGCGTGGAGAGGTGACACGAAGAAGGCAGGAGTTAACGGAGCTTGCGACGGATTCGAGTACGAGGTATGACCTATTCTCCTTCCTCTTCATGTGTTTTTCCTTGGCTATAAATCTGTTGCGGTATTGTTATTCGTGCTGTTGTTGTTGGGCATGGTTGATGCATGGACAAGAATGAATGGACAGGGGTATTCATGTCTTGGAATTGAGGACGGTCTCCGACCCCTCGAGGGTGAAGGATGGTTGTATCCTTGGAATTTGAGGATAACCATCCGGGATCCCCGTCGTACTAGAGATACCCTTCACGGTCAGATGAGAGGACCTCGATTTAAGCTAGTTTTGTGTATTATAATAATTCGTGAATGGTTGTGTGTATTGGAGGCTTATACGTGGTGTTTGTATGTGCAAGGCATATTCTGTTCGAATTTTAGTAAGGATGGGAAAAAGGGAAGACCGGATAGGGGTTATTTCCTTGGAATTGTATTCGGGCAAACACCGGATAAGTGGTGTTATGGCGGAAACGCTCGGACGGAGATAACACAAAGGAAATTATTGGAAGGCCGGAAGAAGGCCTCCTTGAGTGGGGGTGTAACCGGCACTGGTCGTCCCAGACTTTCTCAATTAATAACGTGTTTGGATGATTCACGTTATTAACATAAATATAAAGATTTTTTAACATTCATAGGATCCTGCTTAGTCTCTCGTGACTAACGTGTAACGTTTATAAAGTTTTACAAATTCTAAGGGCTCGAGTATTTACAGTTGTTTTAAAAAAGAAAAGAAAAGAAAATTGTAATGACTTATATAACGAGATCTTAGTATAATGACTTTGATCAATTAATAAAGAATATTATTGTTCGGTAAAATGGTGAACTCCGTGACTTTTCAGATTCCCCTTTTGTTCTGGTTTCTAGGACAAGAAAGCCAACTTCCCAACACACTTTCGTCTCTTTTATCCTCGTTCCTGTCCGAAATTCTCTTTTTTAACCTGTCCTAAAACTTCAACATTGTTTAGCCTTTGTAAATGATAATGTGTTCATATTTATTGGTAGGACATGTTCTCAACAAATACATCTTCTAAACGCCATTTCCATAGGATCCAAGCACTGCAAATAATCCCGGGGCTACCGAGTAAGTTCTCGCGAATCGGGTTTTACATCTTCCAGCCTCTACGCATTGCGCAGCCGGTCGGGCCGACCGGCCTAATGTTCATTCATTTACAGAGGGAAAAAGATTGGATGAAGAAAGGTTACAGAGAGTTTTTGTTTAGGATGAAGAAGTGAAGGAGTCAATGATAGTGGTGTGAAGAGGATCGCTCAGATGGGTTGCCCAGTTGTTGAGCGGTCCCTTCCCGGTTGCCGCCGCTTGGACCGCGAATCCGAGGAAGGCAACCATGGCGAGCCGTGCATGCTTGATCTCGGCCAACTGGAGGGTCGCCTTCTTCTCTGGGTCAGAGGCCAGCCCCAGGGGGTCAAAGAATTTCCCTCCAGGGTACAGCCTCTTCTCTGGGTCGAGCTCGGCGTTCCGCTGGAACTCGATGTACCCGATCACCAGCACCTCGATCCAGATCAATGTAGTGATGGAGAAGGGGAGCGGCTGCCCAAGGTATGACGAGCCTTCAATAAGCTCCACCTGTTAGGACGATAATATTCAGATTCAGCACTTACTGGGATCGTTCTCGAACGTGCATAAGAGTTGGTAGATTGTTTTACCTTGCCAGCATCTTGCCAGGTGACTCCGGTGAGCCACTCGACGGTGAGGGCGCCGAGGGTGGCAAGCATGGCCCACCTGCCATGGATCAGCTCGCACTCGCGGAACCTCTGAAGCCCAAACACCTCGCTGTAAGGCTGGAAGGGAGTCGACTTCACGTCCCCGGTCTCGAACCTCGTCCCAATGATATCCCCGGCGACATTCTTTGCCAGGTTCTGGTCCAAAGAGTCGAGCTCGAACTGGAGGTACTCTGCAGGTTTCCCGAGCCCAAAGGGGTCAAACCCGTAGTCGCCGACCAGGCTCCCGTCAAGCCAGTCGGGAGCCGTGGCGCCCGGGAACCACAGTGGCCTGTCATCGGAGAACTTCTTCGTGGGCTTCTTCGCAGTCTTCTTGCCACCGAATCCGAAACGGGCCTGGACCCTACCAAAGGAGGACGAAGACGCGGAGCTCGCGCCCGCGAGACGGGTTCCCACGAAGGACGAAGCGGAGGCAGCAGAGAGAGAAGCCATCTGGTGGTTTTCCTGGGGATGGAGGAATTGGAGTCCAGGCAAAGGTGTGAGGAGTAGGATGGAAATGGATATAGTGTTGGATTTATTATTGCATCCAGTGAATGGATGGAGGTGGGGGAAGGCAATCTTGAGTGGATGAATCTGAGCCGTCGAATTCGGAGGGGCGTATCCATCTGACGGCCTCTGGCTCTGGGTGCTCCTGCCTTATCTTCTTACCTCATCTGAACCTGGTCGGAGTGACCAATCACTCGCCAGCCAGAAATCCCAACGAATCACGACTTCGTCGTGTGAATGTGAATGACCTTGAAATTTTTCTCTTTTTTATTTGAAAATTTTTTTTACCTAAGTGTAAAAAAGTTGACCTTTATAAGACCGACTTCGCTTGCTTAGTCGACGAATTTTAAAAGTTACGAGATTATTTAGTGAAATAATTTGTCAAATAACGTCTTTAAGGAACAAAGCTCGTTCTTTCAACGTATATGTACAGATATTTTCAGCAGGTGAACAAATTTGTTATAACAGCGTGAAGCCGGCGACATGCTAGGGCTCTTCTTCCACAGAAACACTAGTGTAGGTGCAGTCGATGCCGTCTTGCTTGTTCCTCTCCTCCTTGAATCGATACCATGAAATCTTCCATATCACCAGTAGGCTCACCCTGAATGAATTATGTAGATGAGTAATAATGTCAGCGGCAGATAAGAGATGGAATCAAGGGAGTACCTTTCTTCGTCAATTTCTCTCTTTGCCAGCATGATGGTAAGAAAGACTGGAACCATTGCAGCACAAAGGTGCTTCAGTGTGTGTCCGCTGACGATGTGGTGTGTCAGATTATATATCTGTTTGTCTTCAGCCTCTTCAATTTTCGCCAACAAGTAAAATCCTGCAGCCCAAGAAGTGATTTCATCCGTGAGAATGGAAAAGGAACAAGTGCGCATAAGGATAAGGAAAAGAAGAGACGAAAACCTGCAGCCCAAAGCCAGTAGGACGAGTGCGTGTACATGGGAGGCAACAGAATAGCCATAAGTGGTATTGCAATGCAAGGCACAAACTGGATTATAGCATAGGGACGAAGATCATCGAAAAACCTGCATGAAGAAATAATAATATTAATGAT
Organism: Melastoma dodecandrum; assembly: GCA_029817715.1. Taxonomy (NCBI): domain Eukaryota; kingdom Viridiplantae; phylum Streptophyta; class Magnoliopsida; order Myrtales; family Melastomataceae; genus Melastoma; species Melastoma dodecandrum. The sequence goes on from JARUPY010000182.1 coordinate 4,277,336, forward strand.
CAGAAGTCAATCAAGGAAGAATTCAGGTTACATCATTTGTAGACAACCTAAAAACTGAATGTCAGATCACAGATCTTTCAAGAAGGCGGTAAATCCTATGGTTTTCTTGACAGTTGCACAAGCAATTTGATTTTTTAACAGAGCTGTGGACGTGTATCAGAAGTGAATTATCTGAGCATGTAAATAATTCAAGCAGACCAGAGAGCTCATCAACGCCGTACATTTTCTAATCGCAATGGAAGAATATAATAAAGGTAAACAAGATCGAGAGAAAATCATCTTGCCTCCAATACAAAATGCTGAGTACTCCAGCCAGAAGTAGAGGTGCAATCGACAAAGTTCCCTTCCACACATCAACCCTCTCGATTATGAAAATCGCAATAATCGATGTAAATGCAATTGTCATCTGCAATTTTCCAGAAAAAATAACATGAATCAAGAAACTGTACACATAATTATTTAGGTGTAGATCATTCCTAGAAGTAAACTAACCGGTAATCGATCCCAGACCAGGCGAGCATCGTCTGGATGGAGATGATAGTAAGAAGAACCGATTCCAACAGCTGCAACGCCAATGTAAAACACTGTCCAGCCCCAGAGTTCACCTGGAAGGCTTCAATGACAATATGATCTCAGAAGCATCCAGTGTAGCAGAACATCCAAGTTGTTTATGAACAGATAAATGACGTTTCCCCAGTAAGTGCATTTACCTGAACCTAAAGTAGTTCTTGTAATGGCAGAGTATAAGACCAGCGATGCCAACAACGAGGAATGGGAAATTGGAAATCACATTCAGTGCATTAGGTATTCCTGATTGTGAGAATGAAAGGAAAAAAACAATTGAGAATATGTAGGAAATACAGCAAATTTGAGGACAACATATAGTGTCTGGTAGAGCACACATGACAAAAAATCATGATCTCTGTATATCAGATCAGAGCTAGGTTAAAATGCATAGTGTAGCACATGATTCTCTAAAAGCAGGAACACTGCTGGCAATTAGAGTGTGTCAAGTTATAGTAGAGACTCCCATATGGAAACTGTGTGCAGAGTAAGCCCTTTCACAAGAGACTTATTCCGAAAAACTTTGAGGACTACAAGAGCAAAAAGACTCAACAGGCGCAAAAAGCGACAATTCTCATTGAAATTGTTCATTTCTATCGCAGAAGTATGTACATAGCCCAAAAGTTACCGGACCATATAACAAACATTCTGACATTTCCGTATCGATAACTCCAATCATAGTCTTGAGTTGGACAGGAAGTGCGACTAAGGAAAACTGATCAAGTGTTAGAAATCGTGTCGGGGTTACCCTTCACCTAAAAGCTAGCAATTAGGTGAAGGGTCCCAACTCTATATATACATTGGCCCAGGTCTTTGGCTATCCGGTGTGCGACACCTCCCCGTAATCCCACATTGGATCTTTGTCCGAGAGTCAGACGTCCTCGTTCGGAATCTTTATTCGATAGGACGAATCTGACTCTAATACCATGTTAGAAATCGTGTCGGGATTACACTTCACCTAAAAGCTAGCAATTAGATGAAGGGCCACAACTCTGTATATGCATTGGCCAGGCCTTTGGCTATCTGGTATGGGACTATTTCCCAACATCAAGATATGGAATCAAGCAACCACGAGTCAATTCCTAAGACTAATCGCTACAATAGAATGACAATAAGGGCTCAACACAGTTGCAACAATTTTCATATTGAGAATGGAAAATGCTAGTGATGTCACATCTGGACACTTCCATCAGATAAACAAACTCCCCATCGGCAAAACCCTCCCGGATCGTTCGTCCTCGACCAATAGCAGCAACAGCATCAAAGCATAATAACTAAACGCGACCCCTCATATCATGAAATCCAAGGAATTTCGAGATTGCCCAACCTCCCCAGCGCAACTGCACGATTAACCAAACAGCAAGTCTAAACTATACAGGCCATCCACACTAGGGCACGAATCAACCGTGAGCACACGAGGTCGAAGAAGCGACCGCGCGGTGCCATCAGGACAAAGATAATCGAGAGAAATCCGAATCACCGAAGAAGTCGCGGTGATCCGCAAAATCGTGGTAGGCCTCGTCCTGAGGGATGACAGGGGTAACGATCATGAGGACGACGAAGCACACGATCGCCGTCCCCCACGCCCACAACGTTCTTTTCCTCATGTCGCCGCCTCCGCCTTCTCCGCCGCAGCCGTCAACGTCGATGATACCAAACTACAAACCGATTGGAGACGGAAACGTGAACCTCGGACCGCGGACTTCACTCGCTTTTGTCGTCCCGCGTTCTTCGCTTTATCTTCGCGCTTCTGTCGCAGGCAAGGAATCGCGCTGTAACTCGCTTCTCCGTACGCGACCTCCCGGGCCGGCGTTTTGGGCCCAAGGCCCAATTCCATCCGTAACCTTATCTATCTGGAGGTGGGATCTCGAGTTGCGGGTTTCTTAAAAAATAACGCGAATTATCTGTTAAACATAATTTCAAAATTCTGATTTTTTCTTAACCGTATTTTATGTTGAAAATTGTAGCCGTGAATTTCGATTTTGAGATATTATCTAATGAATTTTGACGTAAATTAGTACAAGCTTGCCGGATTGCTCTACATACTGAGGTTTTGTTTGGTGCGTTCCGTGTTTCGAGCATATTATTCTTTGGAATCAACCCCCTTGGCGCCTTGGGTGGTGATAAGAGGAGACGAAGGTACAGAAATAGTACTAGGTTGGAAAAAAATTTAAAAATAAAATAAATAATTTCGAAATTTTTGAAAATAATTTCTCGAGAACGAATTTACTAAGAAAAAAATTTAGAATTATAAAGTTCGACTTTTTTAAAAGTTTTTTAAAAGTCAATTCGAATTATAAAATCTGAGGTATTAATTTCGAAATTTCGTAACTATTTATCAATTTTTGTAATTTTTTTTAATTACAATGATATTGCAAAACGCACTACGAGAGGATGGCTGTTATTATATATTTTATAATATATTAACTTATAAAGTCTTTTTGACGTCATTTTTACCCGTATCCGTCGACCAACTTTTTTAAAAGCATCGTCTCTCGAATACTTTTCGTCCGAAACTACCCCTGCGTATCACGAGAAAAGTTCGGACGTCGAATATATGAATGGGGGCCCTGCTCTTAGAACCCCGTCACGTCAGCCTCATCAATCCCGATGGATCATCGTAACAACCCAAATAACCGTTACCAACCCCAAGCCTTGCGATCCATCCATCCCTGCCGCGGAAGGCTGTCGGCGATGATGACGGCGGTGGAGTAACGGGTTGTGAATTGAGGCTTTCCTTTCTTGCCGTCCGGGAGTCGAGGAGTTGTACGGGGGTAGGAAAGGGTTTAGCGATGGATTCTGAGCCGACGTACATCAGGGTTCAGGAGCGGTTCTCTCGGATGCTTACGCCCAGGGTTAGGGCTGCCCTCGAGTACTTTTACCTCTTCGTCGCCATCACTCTCTTCTGCATCCTCGTCGTTATGCACGCCAACTACGTCCAGCAGGTAATGTTTAGGATACGCATGCCGTGGTTGGTTTTGGTCTTTGTCTGTGCGTGTCTGGGACTATTGCGTAGCTTCATTTCTGAACGTTCTTGATCATCAGTCAGTGTTTTTGTGGGGGTGCCGGTGATTTGTTCTGGTGAGATTTGCAATCTGCGATGTCGTCTTTGGGGTTTTGTTTCACCCTACTCATATTGTAATGACAATAGCTTTTAGTCGTGTTTTTTAGCTTGTTTTAGATTGGATATCCATTTTTGTGCTTCAATGATATAGAAAACTGAATTTACCCATTTGGGAGGCAGCCTGGATGTTCAAGTGAGTTCTCAAGAGCCGAAGCCCTGGATGCTCAGCTTCTTCTTATCTAGGTGATGGAATTACCCTGCCTATCCCTCACTCGTTCTCGATTTTTTTTGTTTTGTTTTTTGGTACACTCCCAATCCTGCCTGGCATGCATCGTCTCATTACCTTCTGTCTACTGTCCTTGATCAGATAACCAGTGCAGGGTTGTGGTCTGGAAATGAGATGGAATATGAAAAGCTGGCTCATGGAGAATTAACTGGTGGCATAATTGAAGTGGCTAACGGGGATTCAAAAGGGTCACCGCTGTTGGATGCTAATTCATGGTTGGACATGATTCCCTCAGCTGTTGGGAGGGATAAGTTGGACTTTAAAGTTTGGAGGAATGAGAATACAATACTCGAGGATCAATCCTCGACCTTTTCAAGCAACGAGAACTTCAAGTCAGCACCTCATGAGTCTTTCACTGGAACTGGTAAGGAGGAGCCACGCTATAAGTTCTCCTGGTCAGCCAAGGAAACCTTGCAAGCAGCGATTGCTCACTTCGGCCGAAAGTGGTGTAGACGCTTGTTATTCATGGGGAAACTGGTTAAGCAAATTTCTGGAAGCTTTTGGAAGCTTCGGGTGAGTTAGAACATTTGCTCTGGTAGTCTTCTTGTGTGAAATCTCATAACAAAAGAGTAGCCTCTATTATGCAATGCTTGGAACTGATGATTTGGTCAGCTTATCTCTTTAGTCTATATTACTACTGACCGAAATTATGATATATAGCTGTCACTTTATGATTACTTTTAGTATCTGTTTCAGGCCATTGTTCTTCCAGTTTTTGTATTTATGTTTCTTACTACACTGGTAGGTTTGAACGCACTCAAAAATTGGCTTTTCATTTGAACTGTAAGTGTTGCGCTCGTGTTGAATGCAGAATGTTGCAGGTGTGCACATTCATCTTGATGTTCCGAGATTTTTATGGATTGCTTCATCTAGACAAGCTTAACTTGTATGCAGGTGATGTTGCTGTTGGTTATTATGGGATCTGTTATAATTAAAGTGCTCCCATCCCCATCTTTGTTCTCTTTCTAAGAAGAGAAAATTGAGTAAAAGATAAAACATAAAAGAATATTAATGGGTAGATTTTCTACCATGAATATGGATATATGTCTGAAGCGGTTAGTGTCTGACTATCTCGGTGTCACTATTATTGGAAAAAACTAAGAGAGCTGGTCTCGAAATACTTTATTAACACCGCATTTTATATATGAGGTGCCATGGACCATGGATGGAGATTTTATATGTAACTCAGAACTGCTGAAGCATTTGTGAAACTCTGTCACCCAATCAGGGATTGTATGTTAGAAGCTCTCTGTGCCCACTTCCGGTCATTTCTCTGTGGTGTTGTTTGAATGTGTATGTAATTAATAAGAGAGTCGAATCATCTTAGTTGTTTTACTATGGTTATTGCTCTATTTGTTTTTCAAAAAACTTCATATTATTTAATTACCCTTTTTTATATTCTGCCTCCACTTCAGTGCAGTTAATTGAGAGGAGGATTAAAACTTTTGAGCCGACATATTTATACACCAAGGAAAAGGTATTTTAATCTTCCTATGGCTGTTTTCTAAGGGTAGTTCTGAAGTTGGCAAATGAGATTTTTGCATGTGGTTGAACGTGGGTTTTGCACACTAGGCTTTTATGCACTGATCACGGACCATGCCATTTATTGATGCCTTGCATTGCAGGGTTATTTTCTGCTACTGGAATCAGCACACTAGGCTTTTATGCACTGATCATGGACCATGCCATTTATTAATGCCTTGCAGGGTTATTTTCTGCTACCTGAATCAGCCAAGTCACGTCACCACGTACGTACAGTGAATATTAGCATCTCTTCCCGACATTCTTGCTTCGGTAATAGGTATATCTGGTTACTGCCTTTTCAAATGCATTTAGCTGAGAATGTCTCCATATAATACTTCTGTTTTGCTCTGTATAATGCGTTTTTAATAAATAAGCTGCAAGTTTCAGGTGGAAACAACTTCTCATCAACAGATTTGTTGGATATGATGCTGTTTTGATGAATGGCTTGCTTAATGCTCCAGGGCCAGGTATGATTGAAAAATTGATGACCGATGTTTGTCAAATCCCTTGGGTCTATAGTGGTAAAATTGTTATCCTTTGTAGGGTATCTCTATAACTACCAGACGAATGCGTTCTTCAATCTAAGTTTTGCACAGGAGCCACCCGAAGGTCCAGCAAGATTTGGGGGTCAGTTTTTCTAGGGTGTTCTTATAGTTGTATAAGGGTAACATAGATTCTTCATATGCATATCTGTGGTCTTATATCACAATTTTTTCTGAAAAAATGTTTTGTTGTAACTTCTTTCTCAGTTTTGAGTTTTGTTCCAAAATAATGTTAGTCGCGAAATATTTCATAAAATAAGGCATTTAACTTTAAAATTCAACAAATAATGCCTTGAAATCGGAGTTTCAAACTCCGATTTCAAGGTATTATTTGCCGAATTTTGAAACTACTTACCCTATTTCGCGAAATATTTTTACGACTAATGTTATTTGGAGCATAACTCTCTCCGTTTCTCGGCCACTTCTTCTAAATGTTGTCTTAGTCATCTACATTGTATGTTCTAACTGAAGATATTTAAATTTTTCGAAAACATTACTTGATTTGAGATATTTATTTCATCATTTGCCATAATTAGGATATTCATCAGTGTTTTTGCAGATTACTTTGTTATGAAGTGTGGAGTGCTGATGATTTCGCTGTTTGTGTTTTTCACATCGACGATGTCCGTGCCATTCACATTAAGAGAAACCCAAACTCGCATGCTGAGGTTTGCAAGTTAGCCTTGGGAAGATTTTTGTAATTTCAAAGATTTATATTGCGTATCATTTCTTCTTCTGAAATACTTAAGAGTTATGATGTCAATGTATTTGTTTCTTGATAATCATTCCAATGCCAACACGACGATGCATTCTATTGTTATCTTTCAAAAATTAATCCCATTACCTCGCTTTAAACTTCTATTATCTAGTCATATGATTTGCAGTCATCATCCATTTTCTCGTCTTGATACTTTTTAAATGATGAGCTGCCTACTGGGTTATACAGTACAGATATATGGCTACTGAATACCATATTCTACTAGAATTATTTCATGCAATAGTGTAGCCTTTCACACTAAGCAAAGGGTCTTTACAGTTCAGCTACAGCATCATGCAAGACACCGGCTTCCAACTTTCCAACTGATATTTGTGCATGTCATTGAGTCACTCGTCTTTGTACCAGTGAGTTCATGGTCTTACTTGATTCACAAGAATCTGTCCGAAAAACTGGTTAGTGTATAGGAATTTATTCTTATTTTAGCTGCGTTTTGGGGTTACAGATTTTGATTGGCATCCTGTTCTTCCTGTTTGAGTTTTATGACGACCAGTTTCTGGCTTTCATGGTCCTCATACTTATCTGGCTGTGCGAGTTACTTACTTTAATAAGGTCTCTCATTTCTTTCTTTCACTCTTCAATGAGCCTCCTTAATTTCATCTGATACAGACCTAATCCAGTTTTCTAATTGTTTTTCTTGCAGTGTCCGCACGCCTATCTCAACGAAGTTCTTTCCCCGGTTTTTCCTGCTTTATTTTCTAGTTTTTCACATATACTTCTTTTCATATGCCCATGGTACTTGCTCTTTACCTTTAAGTCTTTCTAGCTATTTATCAACGGGGTTATGAGAGATGAATTATATTTTTCCCAACCTTTGTAGGATTTTCATACATTGCACTCTCTACAACAGCGGCATTCATGCAGCATCTAATCCTTTATTTCTGGAATCGGTTTGAGGTCAGTGGATTATTTGTTGCCAGGATATTTGTCGGCCGTCAATCTGTATAATATCATTTGCATGTGGTTACGTTAATTTTTCCTATCGCTGTAAGTCAAAGAAGATCTTCTTGGAAACCCTGAGATTTAATTGCTTAATATATTTTACTTGGACGTGATTTGTCAGTCCATTTTGATTTCAGGTCCCAGCTTTGCGGAGATTTATACAAAGCCGGCGTTCACAACTTCGACGACAGCCGGACTTTCATATCACTTCGTCAACAATACTAGCATCGACATTGCACAGCACGAGGTTAAACAATAGGAATGCGCCTGCCCGCAATGCAAACATAGCCACGGGCCTGGAATTGGAGTGGGGCCAGAAGCGGCTGCCCAGACAAATCCCGCGCAGGACAACTTTGGACTGCAAGCTTAGGCAGAAACTGAAAATTCCGACCAGATTGGTAACCGGCTCCGGATACCCAGGTTGCCCAATCTACGGCCAGCCGAGGCTGGGGGGAATTCAGGGGCGATGAACTCGTTCAGCTCTCTGTTGCTGTGGATACTGGGAGACGCCTCCTCGGAAGGTCTCAACTCCATCTTATCCATGTGCAGAGATGTCAGAGATCAAGGACAGGTTTACGTGGCAGAGTCCCCAAGGCATGTTGATGGGGGTCTCCCGGGATGAGGTTTGCTTTTAAGTTTTCCATTTTGTACGGATATCAGTTATATATGGAAAGAGCTGTAGTCACATCTGAATCGATACACTGGGATGATGATCGTATCACTGTTGGTCATGGGGGTGGATGGGTGGTGGATCGTCCTCTCAAGTTCTGATTCCTGTCCATTTTTCATGACCATGTATACATAGCCAGTAACTCCTGCTATTGTAGAAGTACTTTTGGTTATAAGATATGCGAAGATCTGTTGATTAGCATACATGCTTTGTTTGTTAATCTGTGGCATGACTTACCCTGCGTCCTCGACGTCGTCCTCCACTTCTTGCTCTTCGGCCTTGTTCGACACAACCACTGGGCAGTCTGGTGATGGGAGCGAGGAAGAAGAGCTGGTTGGTTTGTGGTGATCTGTTCCTCGACGTGTATGTTTCTTAGGTTGTTTGGAAACTCTACGTTGAATTTTGCTGCGGCGGGTCGGCATACATGTTTAGATGTGGTCCAATTTTACAACTTTGTGTTCTCCACGTTCTTATGAACCCGCTATTTGAAACGAGTACTAACAACTCGAACTAACAGTAAATAATGAAGTCTCTTTGTTTGTATAGATAAAATTTCAATCTGAAGCATGTGATATGTTTCTTCAAATTGAACTAATGATTGTTCATAAGTTTTTGAAGGATAACCAGCCACCACGTCACCTCCCTCCTCTCCCTCCCATAAATCGGCCCTGACCCGACCAACCCCAGCGTTGGAAGCGTCGGCCGAAGCTTCGGCAGCGACGGTGGGGATCAGCAGGCTCAGTTTCACTACCTCCGTTCCCGCGATCGCTGCCTCCTCATTGGATCCAATGGAGCAGGTTTCCTCCTCGTTTGCTGTTGGTTCGTGGTTCCCTCCATAGCGATCGTGAAGCTTGACGTCGCTTTTGTTCTTTTGTTGTTGTCGGCGTTAAACTATATAATATAAATTAAATATCACCTAACCGGTGAAGCTTTTACGTCAAACGGTGAGTTATGGTCGTGGGTTAAAACTCTCGCACGGTAAGCCTGTGATGCTGTCATTGTGGAGACTAGCCTCGGCTGGATGTTTCTCCGTGGACAAAAATGTTCCTGGAATAGGCTGTGATTTTTGGAGGGGTTACGCGTGGAGGAGAGAAGTTGCTTTTGCAGGCTTCGAAGCTGATTTTTGGGGTGTCCGGGATTGATACTCGCAGAAGAGATGAGTTGATTAAGGTGAGGTGATGGGTTTAGACGAACAATGGCTGGGCTGGCGGACGGCTGCAGTCCACGATAGCCATCGAAGAAAGCAACTTTTCCAGCACCAACAGAGTCCTGCAACAGTAGCCGATAAAAGATACTGAAAGAGTTTCAAGTTTGATAAAAACTATATTTCCTTTATCTTCTCAATTCATTTTCTCGGCATGGGTAATCCAATCGAGCTTTCTTACTAATTCGGGTTAGCCGCAAAAATATTTCACATTTTAGGGCATCCAGCTCGGAAATTCCCGAATAATGCTCCAAATTTGACTTTATAAAAGTTGAGTTCACCTTCGCAAGTTTTCTGAGTTCGCTTTTAAAAACAAGAGGTCTATGAGAGGTGAACTCAACTTTAAAAGCGTAGTTACTCGAGGACTAATTTAGATGACCAACTTAAATTTTATTATAGAAAAAACTTCAAGTCCCATGAACTCGATTTTAAAAAGCCGAGTTACTTCAGGAGCAAACTCAGCTTTTAAAAAGTCGAGATCGAGATATTATTTCAAGAATTTTAAAAATATATATCCTAAATTGTGAAATATTTTTACGACTAACGTAAACAAAACTCTAATCCAATCCACATGGAATACGTTGTCATGGCTATTCTTTTAGAATGTGCGTTTAATAAGAATCGTCCATACCAATTATTTAGAAAAATGTCTACTTTTTTAAGCGAAATTTTATATGCCAATTCCATATCGAAAGACAATGGGCCTGTCTCCACTTCGAGTGGAAGCCCAAAGAGGGCCCAAAAGCCTTGTCTTGGGACCGGCCCATCGCTTACCCAGAAAGGAGCCCAAGTTAAAGGCCTGGCCCATCCTGCCACCCGCGCGTCCCCTCCCCACCCCCACCTATAAAAATGAAAACCCATTTCTCACGAGGCGCAGGAACAAGAAGTATCCGACGACCTTCCACTTGACTCACGACTGCATTTGTCCGTCCCCTTTTGCGGATCGAATGTCGTTCCGGTAGCCCCGCACCCGAGGGAAGAAAGCCGATCAGGGAATCCGGTGACCAAATGAAGCCCCGAGTCGGTCGATCTAGAGTTCCGTTAGTTCTCGTGGCGTTCGCCTGCTTGTGGTTGGGATTGGCCGCCGTCGGAGTTGCGGAATCGCGCAAGCCGAAGAACGTCGAGGTCGCACTCCGTGCCAAGTGGTCCGGCAATCCGTTGCTTCTCGAAGCCGGGTGAGCCGTGATTCTCGATGATGATGTTTTTGGTTCTTGGGCGCTGATTTTGATTCTTGGCTACTCTTTATGGTGTTTCTTGGGGGGGGGGGGGGGTTAATCGTTCTCGTCAGATGGAAGTTTTAAAGATAGGCTATTGGAATTAGGAATGGACATTCTTTTATTCCCAGAGAGATGATGTGTGTTTATGGAGAGTGCATTTATCGTTAATCCGATGTTTAGTTATGGAGATTGTTTACTTGAGGGCCATTTCCATGTGATGCGGTTAACTTATATTTGTTGACTTCAGTCTGAATACATGGGGGAATTATTATTTTTTCTTTCATTGAGTGGATATCCTTTTTCCGTGTGTCCAGGGAGCTGCTATCCAAAGAAAGTAATGACCTCTTCTGGAAGTTTCTTGCGGGGTGGGTTTACGTGGATGGAGAAAATGACCGTGATTCTTACACGGCGAGGGAGTGCCTAAAGAAAATTTCTACCCTGGGCCGGTCTCTGTTGGGTGTCTCTTTGGGGCCTCTGTATGAGTTCTCTCTTCTTCTAAGATCAGCCTCTCCAAGACTAGTGGTCTACCGACAACTCGCCGAAGAATCTCTCTCTTCTTTTCCGTTGGTGGAAGATACTGGCACAAGGAGTGAAAGCTCAAGTAGCAGAAAACATGAGTCGTTGCTCATTGGCAGAAATCCCGCTAGCCCAAGTGGGAAATGTTGCTGGGTTGATACTGGAGGAGCACTCTTTTTCGACGCTGCTGAGTTGGTGTTGTGGCTTGATACTTCTCCAGAGCAGTAAGCTTTTCCCCGCTTCCCATCCCTTATCGCCGGTATGCCAGTTTGTGTTTTAAATTGGAGTCTTACTATGCGAGCAGCAGTGGAGAGGCATTTCTGCAACCTGAGATCTTTGACTTTGACCACATCTATCCAGACTCCAACACAAGTAGTCCTGTTGCTGTATTGTACGGAGCTCTTGAAACTAAGTGCTTCTTTGGATTTCATGGTACCCTTGCCGAGGCTGCCAAAAAGGTTTTCTTCTTCTTTTTGTTCTTTCAGTTGCTTTTGTTGACATTCGTGTGGCTTGATCCTGTATAGTTTTAGGTGCATTCTCCAAACATGTTTAAGGGTGACGAGTAAGGGGTCATGAGATTTTGGGTGATATTGACGCCAGAGGGAAACTATAAAAACATACTGTCATTTACTTGTCCATTATTTTTTCTTTTTGTCAAAAATTTACATAGTTTTTTTGGTTGTGAAGGATAGATAGCATTAGATAAGCGTTCAGGGGTTTAGGTTACAGAATACATGGTTGAATTAACCTTGCACGGTATATGGTTGATCATTCTTATGATCATAACCTATAATCAGTTCTAGAAACAGCAGTGCAAGCCTTGCTTGTAAGGAACAGTGGCCATGGTTGATCTAACTTTATGAACATAATGTATTGTTCTGTTTGGAAAAGGAAAAGTAGATGCAGAATTCTGGTTAAAAACCCATTCTTCTAAGTTTTGTTCTCGTGGTGCAATGACAATGACTTATTTCTATCATCTCTTAAATCTTGATGCGATAAGTTCATTCTCTTATCTATGACAATGAGGATCGCTGCCTGATTTTATGCATAGGCTTGTTGCTTTCTTTCATGGTAATCTTTTTTTATCATCAAACTTTTCAATGAGAATTTTTTGGGTTCCATGACAAACTGCATGTATCTCTAGCAACGGTGAACCCAAGGTCTGACCTTTAAATTTCAGGGAAGGGTGATGTATGTCTTGAGGCCAGTGTTACCTTCCGGATGCGAAACAAAAGTTGGGCATTGTGGCGCTGTTGGAACTGGAGAATTTTCAAAGTTGGGTGGTTATGGTGTCGAGCTTGCATTGAAAAACATGGAATACAAGGCTATGGATGACAGCGCTGTGAAGAAAGGTTTGTTTACTTCTAGAGAGCTGTCTGGGATGATATGGCCTGAGTTTTATTAGCCAGTTCTACTTCTTACGATTTTCTTGTTAAACTTGGGGATATATGCCTTTTCTTGAACAACTTGGCATCCATATATTTGATGCATCTAACCGTGATCTTAAGAGGTCGGAGTTTGGGTATTGTTTTTCGTGGACTCAACTGGTTTATTTGTTCAAATTTCACCATTACGGTTGATGCTTTAGGCTTAAGCCAAAAAGATACCTACACAAGTCACAATGAGGATTGTTAAATTAGAAAATTTGAAACTATTCCTTATCCCTTAATGAAGTATACTTATCATTTTACCACATGCTTTCTGTTCCACATACTTTTGTACATCTCTCACTTATAACGCTAACCGAAAACAGCATATCAAGGAACAAATTTAGATTGCATTAGTCTCCCAGCGTTTTGTTGGTCCCCCTAGGTAAATAACCCAAGAGCTAACTGATTGTGTGCTTGGGGGGATGCTCAATGCTGATCTGTTAGCGGGGTTTTCAGAACAAAATAAAACTTATTTCCACCTCATTGATTGTAGGATACCACTGCATTAGTGCAAGTGCTACTGTTAAACTTTTTAAGTTCTTGTATCATTATGATGTTTTTTGAAGTTTCTGGTAGAATTGAATATTAATTTTGCAGCAAGACAGTAAGTTTATGATTCTATATCTTAGCCATTGGTTTGTGTCAATTTTGCTGCAGCTGTTTAAAGTGTTTCCAATAAAAATCAGTTTTTGGTTTTATTGTGATTACTTGTATGATACTTATCCTCTCACTTCTGATGTTATCTAAACGTTTTAGTAATGTTCAGGAATAACTTTAGAGGACCCTCGGACAGAAGATCTTAGTCAAGATGTGAGGGGATTCATTTTTTCCAAGATCCTGGTCTGTTACACATCTTTTCTGATTTAGACTTTGACAGATTAATTGATGTGATTAGCACATATTTTGGGTTCTGGATGGCACTGTTTCTTGTAGAAAACTGAATATGTTTGGAAGCATGCCCTTCTCAATTCTGGATCGTCTTCTCTTTTAGTAGTTGTGGGGGAAGGAAAATGTGGTTGGGATAAGAGATGATCTTTTTTTGTTGGTATTTGGTCTTCATGTTTTTTTTTTTGTCGTCAGCTTCCCCTGTGTAAAGATCTGAACTCTCTAATATAATGGGATATGCGATTTTGAAATTATTTACAGGTTATGTTTTTCCTTGTAGGAACGAAGACCTGAGCTGGCATCTGAAATCATGGCTTTTAGGGATTATATGCTTTCATCTACTATCTCAGATAGCCTTGATGTTTGGGAGCTAAAAGGTAACCCATAGCAAGTGTTTTGTTCTAGAAAGGCAGCATATGTTTCTGATGAACGTTTCTTGAACAGATTTGGGGCATCAGACAGTGCAGAGAATAGTTCAGGCATCAGATCCTTTACAATCCATGCTTGACATCAGTCAGAATTTTCCTAGTGTCGTTTCTTCTTTGTCACGGATGAAGGTACTCCTTTTAAGGAAAAATGTTAAATTTGGTTAACCTAAGATTATTCTTGGCACTGTATCTGTGTTGGTTTCACTTTGAATTTTGAAGGCCGTTGCCTGTTACCTTTTACTTACAGCTCAATGAGTCGGTCAAAGAAGAGATACTTGCTAATCAGCGCATGATTCCACCTGGGAAATCCTTGATGGCTCTCAATGGTGCCTTGATTAATGTTGAAGATATGGACCTTTTTCAGTAAGGCATTGAACCAGTCTCGCATTTAATTTCTCCTATTTCCTTTTTGGTAGAAAGGGAAGTCATATCTGGACATGGAAGATCTCCATGTAAATAGTCCAAACAAAATATGGGGGAAACAAAAGGGGGTATGGTTTTCCTCCCACTGAAAAGCCGTTTTAGCTACCTTTTCAGCATCCTTATTCCTTTTGATCTAAGAAACCTTGAACATGCATAAGAGCAACCTGTATTTTTCAATTATTTCAAGAGATAGCCCCCTGCAAGTAGTGTGCTTTAGTGAGGATCTGCACCAGTTTTCTTCCTCTCTTTGCTACTGCAGTATCCATTGTAGTGAGCTTGTGCATCTTATTTTCAAACTCCTTGAGAGAAAATCATCTTGATACGCATTTGTTAATATTCTCGCCGTCCTACTTCAGTGTATATCCATATCATGCCTGATACATTGTTTGAATGGATCAATGCCCTTGTCTTTTGGTTGGTTTCCTTTATTGCGTATGTTATCATGATTATTTTTCTGGCCTCCTGATTAACTGGATGTTAGTTGAGTTTTCACTCTCAACTATTTCAACCACATTTTTTATTTGACAAGTCAAACAGAAATGTTATTATCTACATCATTTAAGAATATGCCATTTACGCAGTTTGGTTTGTCAGTTCATAAATATGATTTACTTGAACAATACCGAGGAAATGACTTACAATGAGCATTATGGCTGAAGACAGTGCCTGCGGTTGAATTTTTATAGTGGAAAAAGGAAGGGGGGTGTTTGGTAGATAGTATGTTGTTCTGTGTGGACTGACTTACAGCATGAATATTATCTTTGTGAATTAAGAATTGTATCTTTTTGTAGAACTGTTGATAATTTTGATTTTACATAATTTAGCTTCTCATTTTTTTTTTGAGAAGTCACTTTCTGCTATAGTTATATTCATCTCTTCAGTAAATATAGGAGTATTTTTTTTGCAGATTAATTGATCTTGTACACCAAGATTTATCTTTAGCAGATCAATTTGCAAGAATGAAGGTAATTAGTTCTGATGATTAGCTTCTACAATGCAATATGAAGTTTTGTTGGCAATAGTATATATGTTGCTCTTTTCCCTTGGTACTGATGAAAGTAACACAAACGTTATCATCCCTTGGATCATTTCATCTGGTTGCACGTTTACTAGACTAACACTAAAAATAGACATTTTTAAGGAATTCTTAAGTACAATAAGAGTTGTGCAAACTGCCTTCCTTTTAAAGGACTGAACGTCTACCGTTTGTGACGTTTTGTCACAATGATACTATCAATAGGAATACAATTTGTGAAGATGAGTGCATCTAAATTGATCCCATGCCTTGTAGAATCTTCAGATGGTTGAAAGTTCTTTCCTCTCGATATCTGGCTTCTTCTCGGGTTGTTTTTATCAGTTGAGATGGGACCATGTCATTGGTTGTGACTTGCTCTTTTACATTCAGTTCCTTGATTCATTGGAATAAGAAGCTGTGGTTTTCCGGAATCTTTGTTGAGAACTCTTCTCTCATTCGCTGTCAAGTTTCAGTCTGAAATAACGGTTGTATGATTGCATGTGATCTGTGCTCCGCTAGATACCACGAAGCACAATCAGGAAACTTTTGAGCAGTATGCCCCCCTCAGAATCTAGTGCACTCCGCATTGACTTCCGCTCAAGTCATGTCCACTATCTTAATAACCTGGAGGAAGATGCTAGGTACCGGCGTTGGCGGAGCAACCTTAATGAGGTCTGTCATTTCATTGTGTTCTGAAGAAGTTTTGATCTTGTTTTTGTGGACCAATGATAAAGTTAGCTGAAAACCTATATTTAAAATTTAACATTTTCCCCCTATGTAGATTCTGATGCCCGTCTTCCCTGGACAACTGCGTTACATTCGCAAAAATCTTTATCATGCGGTTTATGCCCTTGATCCTGGATCGATTTGTGGTATTGAGGCATGTTTTTCTCGTCAACTTCATCTGTCATCTCTCTCAAATCAGACTCACTGCTTCTATTACTGATGTTTGACATGCTTCTTTCGGGTAATTATTGCAGACAATTGACATGATTATGTCTCTTTACCAGAATGACCTTCCCATGAGATTTGGTGTTATGCTTTACTCTATGGACTTCATTGAGAGGATTGAAAAGAATACTGATAAGGATTCTGGAAATAATGGCGACCTGTCCCTTTTGGTTTTTCCTTTTACACTTTGCTTCTACTTTTATTTAATGTTGATCCTGCTCTCACTTGTGTATTTTGTTTTTCCTTCAGATCATACGCCTCTTTTTATATGTCAAGGAAAACCACGGAACGCAATCAGCTTTCCAATTTTTGAGTAATGTATGCTTGCAATTCAGGCTACATTGTTGATGTTTATGCATTTTTCTTTGAACCCTAGTGTTGGTAGTTATATGAAGCTGTTTTTAACAGGTCCACACTTTTTGTTTGTATTATGACTCATATTATCCTTGAAGTTAGATCATCTGTGCGCGTTAATATTTCTAGTGCAAAACCCTATTCACATGGATGTGAACTTTCAGTTCCAATTGCTGTTCTACCTGGGTTGATAATTTGACTAGACAGTACGCATTGCAATCAAAGAATAACTTTGTCGGCATACCACAATATGATTAGCTCTTGGGGTTCAGTTCATTACTCTCGCTGCCTGAATATGCTTTTATAACCTATTTTTCACTTCTCCATGTTGCAGCAATGATATGTGATGCTTGAGTGAAAATAAGCTTTCCAAACATAAAATAACCTGTTTGCACTACAGGTGAATAGATTACGGATTGAGTCTGCAGATTCGGATGATGCACTTGAGGCGCATCATGTTGAAGGAGCTTTTGTGGATACAGTGCTGTAAGTTTCCATGACACTTAATCTTTTATGTGCCTTTTGAAGCTTTTGATGAGCTTTCCCTGATTACTTTCGCTTGTGCCTGATGGCACAATCATATTAGACCAAAGACAAAAACTCCCCCACAGGATATACTATTAAAGTTGGAGAGGGATCAGAGTTTCCAATTAACAGCTCAAGAAAGCTCAATATTTGTTTATAAATTGGGCTTCGGCAATGGGGGATGTCATCTTTTAATGAACGGGCTTGTGTTAGAAGCTAATGAGGTACTTCTTTAAAACATAGGTTCAGTTTCACGTTGAATTTCTCATTAAGTTGTTCGATAAGTAGTAGTTACCACGATGATGATGGTGATGATTTTATTGTTTCCTTTCCTTATCTTTGGTAGGGCATGCGATAAATTTCCAATCTATCCTTCTGGAACAGTACTCGTGTGTTATGGTTTGATGACATTGTGTATTGTTATAAATTGCCCCTTCAGTTGTGCGATACTTTGTTTTTATTTTCAATGTTTATCGGTGAGATGCTAATTTCATTTCCTTTAGTTTTGAAGATGTTTCTTATTGATGTCCTCTAGACCCTTTGGGCACCTCAGCTGCTTTTTTTTTGGGAATAAGTGCGCAAGCCAGTTACTTGCTTTGCTTATGCAGTGGATAACTTATAAAGCGAAATTTTGTTTCGCAGGAGGCTCTACTGAATGCAATGAACGACGAACTTCCAAAAATACAGGAACAAGTCTATTATGGACACATTAGTTCTCACACAAATGTGTTAGATAAGTTCTTGACAGAAAATGGAGTTAGCCGCTATAACCCACAGGTGAGTAGTCCACATGTCAAAGACGTTTTTATGCATAGCTTGTTTATGTTAATGAAGTCTTTCCACTGTGTTGATGTAGATTATTGCTGAAAGCAAGACACAAATGAGATTTGTTTCCCTCTCTGCTTCAGCTGAGGGAAGGGATTCGGTGCTTCATGAGATTAATTACCTGCATTCACCTGAAAGTAAGTATGGTGTGTCTACCACTCTGAGGGTATTTTCGTGCTTCTATTTGTAACATGCTGCTTTCATTATGAATTTACCAGGGGTTGATGATTTGAAGCCGGTTACTCATCTTCTTGCTGTTGATATCATGTCAGAGAAAGGGATAAAATTGCTCCGTGAAGGACTAAAATTTCTGGTATTCTTGTTATGTAACAGAAAGAAAGTTTTCTAAAACACACGTCGCATTATATTACTTTATACACTATCCTATATCATCAAAATGTTCTTGTTGTATTACGTTTTCTCATTTTTCGATGCAGATTCAAGGGTCAAAATTGGCTCGGTTGGGAGTGCTATTTAGCACTAGTCAGAATGTCGACTTATCTACTCTAGTCTTTACCAAAGTTTTTGAATCCGCTGTTTCATCTTATAGGTTAGTAATTTCTTGTGATGAAACTTAGCCTGTTATAACCTCTGCTACACTCAAATGTGAATCCAAATTAATTGCACTAATTATTTGAAAATTTTTCCACCTTGCAGCCATAAAGAAGGGATTTTGAAATTTCTAGATAAACTTTGTTTGTTTCATGAGCAGAAGTTAGCCTTTGGTTCCTCTGTATCTGACGAAAGCATTCAACAGTTTATGAACAAAGTTTATGACCTAGCGGATGAAAACCTACTACCAGCAAAAGCTTTCAAATCCATTTTTCCTGGATCTTCCATTGAGAATATTCGAGAACAGTTGGGTAATGTATGTGGCAATCATTATATTGCTATATTTATACCTTTATTCTGGTTCACCGTGATTTCTTCCATGTACAAGTCTTCACTTTTGGAGATTAACTTTTTATACTGCGGCAATAAAATCCTGTACTGAAATACTTGGTTACAAAGACAAGGCAGTCGCTCTTCTCCAACTCGGTTAATTTATGGTGCAGTTATGTGTGTTTTGCTGGCAAAAAGGAAATAAAACGCATGTTTATCTCGTCATTTAGTCATTGTTATGTGTTCTTCATTTATTCAAATGGCATGACATGCTTTCAAATAGGTTAACTTATTTCCCTTATTTACAAGATGCACAATTTTTTCACGCTCTTTCACACTTGTTATGCTTGTTCGTTCAATCACAATGTCTTCTGTTGTTCGTTTTTTTCAGAGCCACGCCATACTTTTCAAGTAGGTTAACTTGTTTCCTTTATTCACAGGTTGCACAATTTTTGCACAGGATGCTGGGCTCTAGATCAATTGCCAATGTGGTCATTACTAATGGAAGGGTATGTCTAGTAACTGTTTCACAGAGTGTAAATGCAATATTTGAACTGAAAACGAATGGAAAAGGAGCCGGAAATTACGTCTCCATGTTTTCGTGGAGCTGGCTAATAGTGGGATCCTGTGACTTCGTTTTATGGATTTTTTTAAAATCTATCGAATCTAAACAGCATAAAATGTGGTCTAAAAGTACGAGTCCCTCTTCCATGTTCATCTGTACAGCTGAGCTAAACAAGAATGGGTAATGGAAACACGTAAAGAAGTGTAACTTTTTTTTGGTAGAAATAGGAGATGAATTAGATTAGGCATTCGTTACACCATTGAGTTCAGCGTAAAGAAGTGTAACTTGAAAAATGTGTTTTCTGTTTTTATTGTTCTTGAGACTGAAGAAAATAGAGCAATCTGTTTACCTCAGGGTATTCTATGGAATAAGTTATGAATGCTTCTTAGACAGTCTTTCAAGATACAAAGACAAATCAGGATTTTTCTTTTTGTGGGAGTACATTGGTTGTTTGCTGATTATTTTTATTGATTCGCTGAGATAGCTTCTTAGGTAGTGCCAAATGCTACTATTCACTCATCCTTGATGCTTTTATAATGATGATTAATCATTGCTTTGGTGTATGTTATTCTCTTGGCAGGTGTTGTTCCCTCCTGCTAATGCCAGTTTCACAGGTGACGATTTGCGACTTCTTGAGTCAGTTGAGTTCAACCAACGAATTAAGCATGTTATGGACGTAATTGAAGCTGCTGATTGGCAAAATATAGACCCGGACATGCTGACTAGGTTAGCTGAAGGGTTTTCCTTCCTAAGAAAAATGCTTTGTGACTGTTTTCCACCTAAATTGCTTCTGCTCTGTAAAGGCTATTGTGTGTGTAAAGACTGCGTATGCTTCTTTTTACAGCAAATTCATAAGTGATGTTATCATGGTCTCATCATCTGCTATGGCTAAGAGAGAAAGAAGTACTGAAAGCGCACGCTTTGAGATTCTGAATGCTCAGTACAGGTAAGGACTGCCCATTTTTAGAAATGCTGAAGGCTATTGTTCCCATTTTCCTTCAGTTCTGATTTTTCCTCTTTGGATTTCAAGCAAAACGTTAATATCATTTTAACTTTCGCTTCAAATCTTTTTCAAACCGATGCTGATTCGGCTTGTTTGCAGTTCTGTTACTTTAGGTGATGAAAATTCTAGTCTTCATGTTGATGTGGTGATTGATCCACTGAGCTCATTGGGACAGAAGCTTGCTTCTCTTCTTCATATCTTACAGAAGCATGTTAAGCCAACTATGAGAATCGTTTTGAATCCTACAGTAAGCACGATGAATCGCCATTATCTTTTCCCATAAAACTATTGCAACTTTGGATTTTTAATAACTGAGTCATAGTCTTTTCAGCAATTACTTACCTTCAGAATGCCTATCTGTTTACCCTTGAATGATACCTCCCTTGTAATGTTGGATTCTGCCTAATTATATTATATAGAGCAAAAGGGATTGCTTTAAGAGCCACAAAAATAGATATGTATCTTTTTTAATTTCAAAAGAAACTAAATGACTACATCTGTCTTTACCTATGGTGACTTTTGAGACGTTACATGTGCAAATTCTGAATAAACTGAAAATATCACTATTTCTTGAACATTTAGCTGTCTGACAATGAGGGGCTTATGTGTTATTAAATGGCTGTTTCCTGCCAGAAATAATAAATTCTTTCTGTCAAGGTTGCTTCAAGTTGTTAAAAACAATAATTTTGATCTGAAAATATTCACTCAACAATTGGAGCTTTCATGTGATCTTCTCATGAATCTTGTGGAAGTTACTAGTCACGGAAATTTTTAGAATGAATGTATTTTTGGATTATTTGGATGTCTGAGGTGAGCTTGTGGGTTGGTGGTTCTTTACCTTTAGCCCTAGATTCTTAATGTATGAGATATAGAATAATTGGTTATTTCATTAATCGTTTCTATATGGATGGGAAGCATCCGTTGGAATTTCTTATCAATAAGGGAAACCTCTTTTCCTCTCTGGTGTTGTTAGTTGTCATTTGCTGAGCTCATAAAAATATCCGGCTATATTGCAGAGCTCTCTTGTCGATCTTCCTCTCAAGAACTATTACAGATTTGTGGCACCAACATTGGTACGTGCCATTTGTCATCTCGTAAAGCTCACCTTTTCTTTGTTGAATTCCAGAATTACTTTAAAATTTATTTATAATCTCACAGGATGATTATAGCATCATTGATCACTCGATCCACGGCCCTAGAGCATTCTTTGCAAATATGCCATTGTCAAAAACACTCACCATGAATCTTGACGTCCCTGAACCATGGCTAGTTGAGCCTGTTATTGCTGTGTATGCATTCTTCTTCTTCTTCTTCTTTGTCGTCTTCTTCTTCATATTGCTGATGCTTCTAGATTTCCTTCAAGAACGTTGTATATTATGCCTCAATATAATTTGTGAATTTGATTTGAGACGTACAGCCATGATTTGGACAATATCTTGCTTGAGAATCTTGGGGAAACTAGAACGCTTCAAGCTGTCTTTGAGCTCGAGTCTCTTGTCCTCACAGGTTAGTAATTTTGTAATGGGATTTGCATGTATGAGAAGAGCCCTGGGCATGTGTTTTACGCTCTGTCTTGCTTAGGTCACTGTTCTGAGAAGGACCATGATCCCCCACGAGGCCTTCAACTGATTCTTGGAACTAAGAGCAAACCTCATCTGGTTGATACCCTTGTTATGGCCAATTTGGGTTATTGGCAGATGAAAGTTTCTCCTGGGGTATGGTATCTGCAACTAGCCCCTGGTAGAAGTTCAGAACTCTATCATTTGATGGAAAATATGGGTGCAAGTGAGAGTGGGCCTTCTTCAAAACGTATCACTATAAATGATCTCCGAGGAAAGGTGGTCTATCTTGAAGTTCGCAAAAAGAAAGGAAAGGAACATGAAAGCTTGTTAGCTTCCACTAATGACAATGATCAATCAAGACAAAAGGTCAGTTTTCTATCTTTTTCTTTGGCATTGGCCCGTTTGAGCCTGACTGTGTTTTTCTTTTTTTAATGAGCGATGTTCTCTCAGGGCAACCAGAATAGCTGGAATTCTTACTTATTAAGGTGGGCATCTGATCTAGTCGGTGGAAGCGAGCAGTCCAAAACGCAACCTTCCCAAGTGAGTTCCCCAACCATTGACCTTTCTTTCAATACAGCATTTTCACAAGCAAATGGTTTGTGAAATTTTATGCACAACAAGTCCCTTAGACTTTCGTCTTCCAGTGACGTGCATTTGTTAAGGAGCCAAAAAATGATTGGAGATAATTACCAAAAAAATGAAGATTTTGTCAAGGCTTAAGTACTGGATTTGTTTCTATTTATTAGCATCAATTCATCAGCTTCTTCTTTTTAAAATGTAAAAAACTGTAGTTTCTGTTAAAGTAAAGATCCTATCACAAGTTTAATAACTTATCATCATCTTTAGCTTTTCTTGAGTGGTTGACTAGTAATTACTTTTCTGTTACCTTGTGTCTGTCACTGGTTGCATATAGCTGCCAGGTGCCTCGCCGAACTTCTCTGGACTGTTGCCTGAATGTAGAATTGAACTGTTTCGCAGAATAGACATCATTAACTTTTGTTCTTCATTTTCTTCCGCAGCATGCTAAGGGAGAACGACATGGAAGGACTATCAATATATTTTCTGTTGCCTCAGGACACCTGTAAGCACCTTCTAGCTCCTCTCAGTAGCTTCATTTTTTTAACTTGTTGGTTTACTTCCACCCACTGCAGCTGCATTAATGTTGAGGAGACATTCATTATTACTCTCCCCGTTTCTTTTCTTCCTTCCGTAAACTTGTCATAACTAGTAAAGAGGAAAGATAAGCCATTTGTTTCTAGTTTTCCGTTTTTCTTCATTTGGATTATTCTAACGACATGCCTAACAATTTTGTGGGAACTGTTGACAGATACGAACGCTTCCTGAAGATTATGATACTAAGTGTCTTAAAGAACACCCAACGTCCTGTAAAATTTTGGTTCATAAAGAATTATCTATCCCCTCCGTTCAAGGTTTGTTTACACCTGACTGATACATGATGAGTTCGTAAAAAATTCTTTATCGATACATGATTATATATTTCAACTCAAATTTCTTAGGATGTGATACCACATATGGCTCGAGAGTATGGCTTCACGTACGAACTCATCACTTACAAGTGGCCATCGTGGTTACACAAGCAAAAAGAAAAGCAAAGGATTATTTGGGCATATAAAATCTTATTCCTTGATGTTATTTTTCCACTCTCTCTGGAAAAGGTACGTGTTGACTTTATCCATACTTTAGTACATTTATTCCAAGCTTAATCACTTGTTAATTTACTGAATTTGTATCTGTTGTCCTCAACCCATATTTGTGCACAGGTTATATTCGTTGATGCAGATCAAATAGTGCGAGCTGACATGGGAGAATTGTACGATATGGATTTGAAAGGAAGGCCTCTTGCTTACACTCCCTTTTGTGACAATAACAAGGAGATGGATGGATATCGGTTCTGGAGACATGTAAGCAAAATTCATGGCGAATTTTCCATCTACCCGGTTAATATTGGATATCAAGGATGTATTTGAATGATCTGAATCTTTATCTTGCCACACTACAGGGTTTTTGGAAAGAACATTTGCGTGGAAGGCCATATCACATTAGGTTTGTCAACTTGAGAGTTGCCTGTTTGCATGAAAGCTTGTGGAAATTTATCTTGAATTAACTGATGATATCATGTGCAGTGCGCTGTATGTGGTGGATTTGGTGAAGTTTCGGCAGACTGCTGCAGGAGATAACTTAAGAGTCTTTTATGAATCTCTGAGCAAGGATCCAAACAGTCTGTCCAATCTAGATCAGGTTGGTATTCACATGGTTATCCGATGTCATTCTAAGTGATAGAAATTCGTCAAGCAGTATCATCCTTAACAGAGGGACCATAACACATCTCGATGTTTCAGGACCTTCCTAATTATGCTCAACACACTGTACCGATCTTTTCTCTACCCCAAGAATGGCTGTGGTGTGAATCCTGGTGTGGCACCGCCACTAAATCAAAAGCAAAGACCATTGACCTTTGCAACAACCCGATGACGAAAGAACCCAAGCTTCAGGTTACTTTTTTCCTACAACCATTGATTATTGTCATTTATTTGTCGGGGGTTAGAAATTATTTACTTCAATCGTTGACCCTCTTGTCTTGGACTCTTGGGGCAGGGTGCAAGGAGAATCGTTCCAGAGTGGACTGGCCTAGACACAGAGGCCAGACAGTTCACCTCGAAAATCATCGGTGATGGAACCAGCCCGACAGAACCGCCCGCAACTTCTGTTGATCCCGGACATGCACCAGGTGCAGCATCTACGTCCCCTGACCTTGAGGAGAAATCACTGGACAAGGATCCTGAAACTCGGGAGGATGAGTTAGATTCTCAGGCTACCTCCATTGATCTCGAGGAAGAGAATGAGTTAGATTATCAGGCTACCTCCATTGATCTCGAGGAGGACAACGACGTGTCATACGAGGAGCTCGAATCCAAGGCGGAATTGTAAGGAATAAAGGAAGGGCAGGGCATTTTTTTCATTGGCCCAAAAAGAAAAAAAAAAAAAAAGATTTTGTACGATTTATAGACGGAAGAGGGACCGAAAACGGTAAGTTAAAAAGGTTTTCGTAGGATCCTTACATACATCCACGGTTTCTTAATCAACAGGCCTTAGGAAAAATAACTTCTTATCGGTTTTTAGTTTTAGTTATTTGTGCCCAACTTGAAGAAATGATAGAAAGAGAGAAATTTTCATTTACAACTAAGGGTCTGTTTTGAAGCTTACAATTATTAAAAATTATCAATATAAAATTGGTTACCAAAGTAAATGTGGCAAAACTATCTGTTAACTTATGAAAAATAAAACCTTAGACAATAAACTAAAATAAAATATCATAAATACCTAATCTTAATTTTTGCGGCAGCTAATGCTTTACAAGGCCACAAAAATCTAATGCAAATATCAACTAATAAATATTAATTCAGTGTGGACACTACTAACTCTATGCATCTATAAATTCCCCTTTCTACCAAAAAAAAATTAATAGTATTCGAATTCAAGAATTTTAAAAAATCATAAAATAGATTATGATGTAAGAATAGTACGAAATTAATTTTTTTATAACTTATTATGTGTATTTTTTTAATTTGAGATATAAGATAATGGTAATCATAAAGTCTAAATATTCTTCAAATTTTCAGATAATGTCTTTGAATACATCATATATATTATGTATTATCTTTTTCTCATGCAGATTCTATAATCTATCACAAAAAATTGCTCTACAAAGAATCACTGATCTAATTTTTCTAACAAACAACTTAAATAATTTGATGTCAAAAAGCAGTCTTTTTTTTTTTAAATTCACCGCATTCCTTCCTAAGCAAAGTATATAAATCCGGAAAAAAATAATTGAAGGACCACGAAACTTAAGAAATTAAAGACCTGTTTGGTTCACCAGAAAAATTCAGTAATAATCGAATCAAAACAGCAAGTTTTATTAATTAAAATATTATTTTTATGGAAAAGGAAATTGCACAAATCAAACTAGACCGGGCTTAGGGGCCCAAAACGCCAGTCAACAAACCCCATGGTTTGAAACATCAACACGAGCCCAATATATTTATAACTGGACTTGGACTTGAGTTAGGTTAGAAATATTTAGGACAGATTAGATCCAACGAGATTAAATCAAACCTGTCAAACTTCACTTTTTATTATTACGACAGTTCAAATGTCCAAATCAATAAGTTATATATACACAAACATACACAGCGCCGCCTTCCCGGCGACCATCACACGGACACCTTACTGACAAACCCCCCAACATATCTTACAACACTTTATTCTCCATATACTTTACGTAAATCATTTACTCAAACCCTATTCACAGCACACCGTCAATAATAAGAGTGTACCATGGTTCATGAACGCGAGCAGACACAGCAGCAGCAACGGCCACCCCTCGAGCCGCTTCCTCTACCCTCTCCGTCAGCATGACCGCCCCTATTGGCCGGAGCACCATCTCGGCCAGTTTTTTGGTGGCCGGACTCAATCCACCGAGGATGATCGCCCTCGCTGCCAGGTAAACGGCATGTGAGACCCTCTCGAATACGGGGTCTCCCGCCTGCAGGCTCTTGGCCAGCATCCTGGCCATGATGAGCTGCCTGGACTGGCGACTCTCGGGGTCCACTGCCTCCCCGTTTCTAGGGAAATCGCTCAGCGCTTCCACAATCTCATCTATGCCAACATCTTGGACTTTGTCCAGAAGGTCTACAAGGCTCTGGATGCACCCTGACAGAATGCCCTCCATATCTGCTGTGCTGGTGGCCACTCGCTCGCTCAGAAGAATTTGACGGCAGATAAGAATGCTGCAGTTTCCCAACAGAATCGAACATTAAAAACAAAATCTTGTCAACACATTTTTTTAATTCAAGATACCAACAGATTCTTCGCCTGTGAACAGGAGAAATTTAGTCACCTTGTTGCGATGACGACAATCTTCTGCATTTGAGCCTGGATAGATCTAAGCCTGTGGAGATTGAGGACAAAAGTTTCTGGCAAAGTATCCTGCGTCAAAGCCGATACTCTACACACCATCTTCAAGAGACCAATCCTTGCAGTCAGATCGACCCTCTCCCCCTTACACTCGGTCACTTGACTACCTGCATGCCAAGAAACAAATCATCAGAATTGGTTAAATCCTCAACTCACAATGAAAAAGATGTGCATATGACCTGCGGAGTACTCAGAAGATGCTCCACTCGGATTTTCACTCGATTTAGAGTTGACCACAAAGTTTCCACCCGTTCTGAGATTGGAAGGAATACTTCCATGAGAAACACCCTCCTGGCTCATCAACGACGAGAGGGAAGATGCATGCTCATTCCATTCCTGGTCTATGCCAGATTTTAGAGTCGACAACCATTCCACCGTTAAGGGCAACCGTCTCATTGCATCAGCAGGAGGCCCGCAACGATTAGCAAAAGCAGTCCTCAGGTAATCAAAGCCAGCTTCCCCCTTGAGCATTGGAATTATAAGCTGAATCCGTGCTTTGCTAATCTCCAACTTGAGGGCCTGACAGAAGAAAAGAGGTTTCTCTTAGATCATTTAGAAACTAGAAAGTGGTAATCACCATCATGGATCACATGTACGACTTGTCTAATCCGAGTGATGGGCACCTGAATCTCTTCTAAAACAAAACGCAGACCCCTCGCCATAGCAACAGCATGTGCATTGTTTCTCGCATCTGCTGCTGTACAGATCTCGACAAGTTCTCTCAGTAATTGCTGATGGCTACTCTTCAGTTTAGCTTCACTTGCTGGAGAAGAAAGCTTCTGCAAGGTAACCAGCACAAACTCCAATATCCTGGTCAAATAATTATCATCCAGACTCCCAGACTTCAACACCTGATCCACATTAGAGCATCACGTAAGAAATTCCCTTCCTTTTAAGCAAGAGGATCTCCAACCAGAAGTTTCCACGCCAATTTCAAATTCTATATACCTGAGAGAGAAGGTCGACATCGATAGCTCCATTTATCCCCTCTTTCCAGCTTTCAGGGGCTATGTTACAAAGCTCGTCTCTCACCTCTTTCATCAACTCAATAACCCGATCATACTGGGGCTCCTCCCCTTCCATGGACTCAATTACACCATCCCAGAATGCTCTTTCCATGGTTTGTCTAACGTTCTCCTGCACAAAAAGAAAAGGGATATAAATGACACTCTAGAATTCCGAGTCCATATTCTCATAATAACAGCAAATTACAATGTATATGATGGATGCAGAAAATGAAGCTAAAGCCATCACACAAGCCTCCCACATCAAAAAACAGGACAAGCAAATACTCTCAACACCATGCAAATCTAAGAAATCTCAGAGAGAAGTGACAATACTATCTGAGTTAATTGAAGCTTCCTGATTAAAGAAAACATGGTTTGAAGTTTGATGCGAGATGCAGTAAGGCGATAAGAATATCCTCGGACTGACCTTGATAGATCTATCATGTCCTTTGCTGCTACCAATATCCTCGATGAGAGTAAAATGAGGATCATGAAGGATCCCATTTACAATAACTTCATTCTCAGTGATCAAGGAATCGGTAGAAGCTGCTCTATCAGGATTGAACGACAACGAGCCAAACTCATTAGGCAAAGGAGACACGTCTTCCTTAAACAAGGACCGAACTACACGACTAGGCTTCTCCGCATTTTTGGCCATGACAGAGATTACAGGAGATTCTGTCGGTGAAGAACTTGGAGATGAAAGATTTACTGTAGGTGAGCTTGATGGACTTCCATTCTCTTTTGCTTGAAAATACTTTGATCTTGTCTTGGAGAGGGCACTTTCGATACGCTCAAGCCCAGCATCCCCACTAAGGTGGTGTACCTTTTCCCTCAAAAGTTTCTGATCCTCTGCTACCTAAATAAAAGAAGGAATGCATCACCACACGTCAACATAAGTTAAATCCACGCTGCTCTCAAATTGAAAAATTTTATAATCCCTTAGCCTAACAACACCCGGGATAATAGATTCATGGAAGTTATACTTTCAATGCATGTTCCATGACGTTCATGAAAACTAAATGTCGTCAAACAGGAGCCGAACCTGTTTCTGAATAGCCTTCATGTCATGTGTAAGAGAGCCAGTATCCCCTCCTTCAGCAGTTAGCTTACAGGTCTGGATCATTGATAGCTCAAGCTGACAAGCAGCTTTTACCAAATCATCCTCCAGTAACTTGGCATCCTTTACCTTCCATACTACAAAGTTATTCAGGTAAGCACACCAAGCTCTATCAAAAGCTGAAAGTTGAGAGTGAAAAGTGCAGCGATTCGACTTTGCTGTGTCTAACTCTACTTCTGAATTCTTCACAGGTCTGTCCAGAATTATCCTAATCAACAGCTCTAATTCTCGAATAAAGTCCTTAGCTGATGTTGCAAGGGCAACCTCGCGTTCCCCTTGACCACTGAGTACTGCATCTGGATGGCCCAGTATCATGTAAGCACAAAGAACTATTCTTACAGGATATCTAGACATGCCTCCGCCTACTCTAGCAACCTCTCTGCTAGTACCCCCCCTCTTCCGCTCTTTGCTCCTGACTGGAGTCCTAGTAGCTTTTCTGGGTGTAGCCACTCTTTTCAGAAGGTGATCTATGTTATCCAAACTAAATGACTGCTTGGTAACAGCACTGGCCCAAGAGGCTCTCACACGACTCTCAAAGCGATCGAGTAAGGCCTTCACTGTTAGCAGCACTCCCGATGATTCGATGAGAATCGCGAGCTGCTCAAACGGCATCACCATCACACTTTTCTCATTAATTCCAAGAGACTTGAACGCTTTTGCCAAGTCAAATGTAGTTCCTTTTGTTTTCCGGAAGCTCCTCCAGCATCTAAACCAAAAGGCTTAAAAGCTTGTCACATATATACAAAAATTGGAAGTGGAAATGAATACATGTTTTACAATTTTCCCGCTTAACAAAATATAAATTAATATAATGACAATATCCATATACTGAGGCATTGATTTGTAACACACCTTGCAAGCTTCCTGGAAAGAAGGTCAGCTTGTTTGATCATTCTCTTATTCAGACAAGGAGAGCTAGAGCTTCTCTGTCTTACTCTCTGCCTTAAGAATTCTGCCCTTTGTCTTTTTGCCTGATTAAAATCAACAGCGCCGTCAAAACTAAGGGGCCATGAAAAAGAAAAGGCAAATTTTGCAATGTGGCAAACCTAAAAAGATATTATGTCAAATTTCGCACAAACAGGCATACCCTTAGCAGTTTATCTTCAAGCTGCTCCTGAATCCTTTTCCTTTCAATTTCACGCTGTGATGAGATTGAGTTCGCCACACGCAGGACTTGCAATGTCCTTGCACTAGCTCTCTTCCTCTCTGCCTCCAACAACTTCAGTCGTTTTTTCTCCGCAGCTGCACGCTTCTGGTTTATTCGAGCATGCACATGTTCCTTGTACTTGCTTTCCTTTGCCACCCTCCGCATCATCAACTGCGATGACCTTTCCCTCAGAGTCGCTCTTCTTAATTTTCGGGCCCTAAGAAGAAGCATCCTATTCAGTTGTGCCTGGCGAATTCGTGTCTCTACTTTTGTCCCCAACTTCTCTCTTTCCTTTTCAAGGCGCATCTCCAGTCCAGTTTTTGCAGCCTGCCTCAACTCATCCAGTTTCGCTAGCCGCAGTTGTGCATCTGCTAGAATGCTCAATCTGCATGTCACTAGCATATGAGAGTTTACCCAAGTATCTGAGGTTCATACATAACATACTAGTTCTGTTCAGAAACTTTGGCATCTATTTATGCTTACCACGCAACAAAAAATTGAAAATTAAAAAGCAAAAAAATCTTTTTAATTTCACTCGCGACAGAAATAGTAATTGGGGAGCACCATCAAATCTTTCAAAGAGTGAGTCACAAGAAATCTGATAATTCGACAAGTTAGTGTTTTATCCTTCTTCTTCTTCATCTTCTTTTCAATTTTTTTTTGTCAGAGGAGGTGGGAGAGACTATAAAGTCAAGAACAACCTAAAAATCCATTCCAAGCCAAGTGGAAAATTCTTAACTCTTCCAGTTTACCAGCAAAAGATACACAAAAAGGATAACTCTAAAAGTAAACTTCCTGAGATCAGCATCTGAATACCAAAAATTTTTTTGAGTTGCAAATGACCAGAATCATACTTTCTGCTCGTACAATATATTTAGAAAATTACCAGGAATTCGAACACCCAAAATAATATGTAATCAACTTTACTCCAGCATAGAAAACTAAACAACTTTGTACTATACTCCAATTCAACCCGAGAAAAGAACAAAAGGAATTCCACCTCTTCTGCTGTGCAGCCATAAGCTTCGCTTCAAGACGCTGACCGAGGTCTTCGTCCTGAGATGAAGATCTCAAGGGGCTTCTTTGCTTCAGGCGCGCCTTGCTCGACAGCCTTTCATAGAATTGCTGCGCAAGGAAGGGGATTTCCTTTCAGTAATGTTCCAAGCACGTTGAGACAAATCCACATGTTACCGCACAAAGACAAAAGGCTAACAGAGAAAGAAATGCCCACCAATCAAATTCATCGAAATTCAAAATCTATATTTCCAACCACAACATATAACACATAATTGACAGGCACCTGCCCCATCAATGACCTGGAGCAAGTCGAAAATCAAATCGAGATTAATCGATTAACAAGACAAGGCAACTCGGCGGGATACACAAAGATTGGGGTGGGGGGGACGAAGAACAGGATTAACAAGGCTTTCGTTTGAAGGAAAACATTTTTTAGGAAATAGGAAAGAGAAATAATGAAATCACCGTAAAAGGGAAGTTATTTTGCATCATGCGAAATCCAATCGCACCGAACCTAACTCTCGGGTACGTAGTGAAGTGGCGTGGATTCTAGACAAAGAAAATAACAGCGGTTAAACCAGGAAGGGTCCCCCAACAAACGACTGGCCAAGGAAAGCACGCCACGCCTCGTCAAAATTAAATTCCTCTCATTTATTGCTAGGAAAGAGAAAAACGAAAGACAACTCCACAAGAAACGCAAGGCAAGGACCCGTCGAAAAGAAACGTCCGGAAAAAGGAGCGACGATTGACAGACAAAGAACCAAGGGACCTGACGACGAAGGTCGGCGTCCCGAAGCCTGGCCTCGATGTCCTCGGCGGTACTAGGAGACCTGCTGTAATACTCTTGGAGACGTCTCCGGAGCCTCCGCGGGATCCTGGGAGGCCACGAGTAGGAGGAAGGATCATCGCCGTCCTTCGCGGGGAAATCAAGGGCTATACCGGCGGCTCTCTTCTTGTCCGGGGCTTCCATCATCACCACAGTAACAAGAACAGGAAACAAAGGAGGACGGTGGACGATCGTAGATGCCAAGGCGAGGGGCGGAGAAGAATCAGGAGAGGGGAAGTGGGGGGGGTTTGGGACTCGGGGATTGAGATTTTGGAGAGGAGGGAGGAGGAAAGTCTCTAGAAGGAGAGGAGGGAGAGGGGGCGCGGGGGGGTACTGAGTCTGTGAATTAAGAAAAAGAAAAAGGGAAGAGAGATTGGGGGGACACGTCACACGGCAATCACCACCGCTTTTGCCCCGACTTTATTCCTCCGCAGTCCCTCCCGAGGATGAAATGACGTAAATGCCCCGAGACGGCGTCACCGTTAAGTGGATAGGAGTTTGAAAAAAGGATCTTTTGGATGCAGAGATTAACAGGAGAAAGCTTTTGGGGCAGGTAAACGTAAACATCGAATCAATCAAATCAAAAATCCCGTAGGGGGGGGGGGGGAATGCCCTCCCTAAATTCATTGTGTATTGTAAACGTGTAGAGAGAGAGAGAGAGGCTTCCCTTGGTTTATATGGGCACGCGACACGTGTCTCCCGATAAGAGATTTTCAGTGTACCAAGGATACATATGACCTGTATATATTATTATTATTATTAGCCGATTCATGATATGATCCTCAACTTATCAGACACACAGCCAGACAACACAACCCACTTTTCTAAAATGTTCATTTCCAATTGGGTAAATTTGCTTCTTATTACCAAAACTTCCCCGTCCACACAAACACACACACACAGAGGTGTGTACAATGGAACATATGGTCCCCCTCCCCCCCCCCCCCCCCCCAACATTGACCACAACTCCATTTCACCACCACATCAGCTGCTGAATGGGGATTGGGGGAGGGGGGGGGGGCGTTCATGGCCTTTCCCCATAAACCAAGGCAGTGGAAATGGGTGGTGGTGGTGATGGTGGTCCACCAAGCCTCCTGTGTTGAACATGGACAACACCCCAGACACATGAACCATATGATATGAGGAAAAGAAAAAAAAGATCCAGGACCCCACAACCCAACATCATCATCATCATCATCATCTATCTACTTTGCTTTTCAACTTTAATAATAATGGAACATTAGGTCCCCATTTGTCCAGCAAATCCCACACGTTCCTCTCTAAAACTTTGTTGCTTTCCTGGTTGTCTGTCTGTCTGTCTGTCTGCCCCACAAGGCAAGGTTTCAACAAAACTAACTATACCAAACAAGAAGAAAAAAACCAGAGCCACTACTCTTTGATTTCCTTTTTGACCCATAAAAAAAAAATGAGGATTAGATTGAGCAAAGGAGGATGCTCTTCCCTTCACTATTTGCTGACCCTAGTCAACTGCAACAATTACCTCCCTGTATTCAGTAGTGACTCACTACATGTTAAAACGCTAGACAATCCAATCCGGACGAGGTAAACACAAAACCCAGTCCAAGGTGCATCCATCAAAACAAGCAATAAGTTGTAGCATCCCAGTCATTACCCCTGAAGTAATCAAAGTAGCCGGTGGATTCGAAGACCAAAGCTCAAGCTATAAGTAGCAAAAAGGGGTACCTGATCTGCTGAAGCAAGCCAAGAGGCACACGTAAAAACATAAAGAAAGAGACAACTCACCCAGCTGAAAGGTTTGGACAGAAGCTGTCCATCATACAAGACAAGGTCTGTTATGAAAGTATACGGTCATCAAGCTTGTCACATAGAGCCGAACAGCTCACATTACCGAGATTTAGGAAGGATATTGTAAACCGAAGATATATCATCACCAAATTCTGTAGCTCCATGGCATTGCCAGATAAGAAAAGTGAGACAGAGGACGGTCACAACAATAACAGCACCAAATCAACATAGACCAATTTGATGAGAGCTTTGTCAATGATAAAATCATTCTCATTCCAGAGGAGCCAGCATATTCCGGCTCTCAAAGCCAGAAAAGCTGAGAAGGTTTCCCCTTACGCATACTGACAACCAAATCTTTCTCACTACACAGCTCTAAAATAATGCACATTTAGACAGCTCAATGACCGGTCTACTGTTACAGTGCCTAAAGAGGCCTAATCACCTATTCTGCAAAGATAGGATCAGACAGCCCGCAAAGATTAAGGTGAACTCTGAAATCATCATCCGAGTCACCACCTCGGGTATATCAGTGGCCAGTCGACCATGACTACCAGGTGCTCGAAGTAATCTAATCCGGTCAATAGGACAAGGGAAAGGACAGAGCAGAGGGAGACGAAAGCACCGCAGCCTATGAAGTTTATTTCCGAATTAGGATTATTCGGCAGGAGGAATGCATGGTGGCAGCAACTAACAGGAATTGAGGGGTTGAGTCATGTGTGCAATGGCCCACTCACACTGTCCTGGCCAGAACTGGGCTCTTTGTGCTTCAAAGAAAGATTTCCAAATTGCATATCGAGGTCTTTGTTTGGACTACGCAGGATACTTGAAGATGGTTGCTTCTGCCATGACTGTTGCTGAGGAGGATTTTGCTGTTGCTGATGAAGGGCTCGTAGCCTCCCGAGTTCCCGTTCAAGAACCTCATGCTCCACTGTTCCAAGAGAAATTGTGACACAAAAACGATGATAAAGAACTTGCACGACTTTATAGCTAGATCTATACAAATCATAAGACAACCTTGACTATTCAACGGCATCACTCTACTTCTGGAGGCAATATCAGCCTAACAAAATAAGGAAATTAGATGAAAAAATTAAGCGGACAATAGAAATGAATCTTCACTGTCTAAAATGATCTTCCAAATTCCAATTATATAAGTTCTCTTCCTCATAAATGGACGAAAAAGCACGTGTGACCAAACAGAATAAGACATGCAGATAACAATCTGAAAATGTTCCACTTAATGCGCATGAAAATTCAATCCTACGAGTCAGCGTCCGGGAACATTGAGCTGAAGTCCAACCAATCATATTTCCTTATAACACCATTATCAAAAAAATTATTCCAGGCAAAATGACAAGTTGCAAGCAACTGAATGAATAGCAAAATCTTTTAGATAGAACTGATGAGAGAGGTTACAAGATATACTAAAACTTACAGTATTTTATCATTTGCTCCTGGGCTACATTCTCCAGCCGTAGCTTCAAGGATTTGTTCTCCATGCTAAGAATAAGGTTTTGTTGGTTGAGAAATTCAAGCTCAGCTGACACTTCAGACCCTTCAGCCTGAAAGTTTTGGGATTACCGTTTCAGGCAAATCAAGTAGAATTCAACCACGTAATAATCAATTGCATTTATCTTTACCTGTAACACTTGCACGTTCTTTTCCAGCTCAGCTATGTACTGAAGCTTCTTCACTCGCGAGCGCTGGGCGAATTGCCTGAATAGGAAAATAAATTACTAGGTTAGCTATTATGCATTTATAGCCCACCCCAACTAACATCATGCAAATAAGCAGATCCTAAAACACCCTACTTCTACATCTGAAAAATATCAATTCATTACCTGTACACTAACGAATCTCTACAAAAGACAACTAATCTACCAAATATAGATTGATTTCCATGATGTTTAAGGAAGTTTACAACAAAGATATGCCACATCGATCCATAGCTTCCTTATATCCAGACAACATATTAATAGTTTACCAGCTAGACCAATTGAAATTATCAATTATTTATAATAGATTCAAGTTTTGTTAACAGTCCAACCTAGCAGTAAAGAAATTTCTAAGGTGGGAACGAGAAGGTGAGAAAGAAGGAAGTTTACGAGGTGCCACATACTGTTTTGCTCTTTTTGTGTCAGTCTCAGATGGTTGTTTGGCATGAGAAATCTCCTTTCTATCAGAAGAAAGCTTTGAATCATCCAGACTAGATTCCACCTGGTAAAGCTTATCATTCACAGCAGATGCTCCCTTATCAGCCTCCTGGGCAATATCCGCCAGCCTGGAACTTGGGATCACAGAGTTACGGTCCCTAGAGTGGGTACCCCTATTCAGAGGTGTTTCCCATGGCTTACTTTTTAGTTTAAAGGAGTTTGCTTCGGGAAGTAGTGAAGCTTTCCAGCCATCCTGATACTGATTAAATTCTTGAGATCCCCAAGAAGTTATGGGCATCCAACCTTGTGTCGTCAAGTCGTCCTGGACGGAGTATAAATTACCCATATCAACATAAGGAAAAGAATCGCTCGACGACCGCCTATGACCTCCTTTGCGGACCGGTGTCTCGGGTTCATTTAAAAGGTCATCTAACCAAGAGGGTTGGTCTTCAAATATTAGGCTCTCGGACGAAGTCCGTTGGTGGTGCGTAAAATTATCTCTGGGCTTCTGTACGGCTCTTGATCCAATCGCAGCAGTAGCGGGAATGTAATCGACGTAAGCTGAAGAAGCGCTTGGAAACGGAATCTTAGGCGGAAGCGAAGCATGCTTTCCAGCATGCATAGCACTTCTCAGGCCTGCTGAACCCTTCGATTCTGCCATATCCAACCAGTAACTATATCCTGTAAAACATTCATGGCAAACAAGCACAAAGTCAAAAGCCTACTAGACAAATTTCAACAACACCACCGACATGCAAACAAAACGGTCACCCTCGAATCCAATTATGAGAAAGAGTTCCTTCTCCTAGGGCCACGACATCCGAGGAGAATCCATCAGTCCACGGCAGAACAAAGAAATTAGAAGAACAAGGTGGGGGATCCACAGAGAAACAAGTCACACAATGCCTCAAGGAAAATCAGTTCCACCACCCACTCCATTCCAGATCACTAACCACAGCACTCACCTCACAAGCCCAACAACCTCAATCCCTCCCCCCCCCCCAAAAAAAAAAAAGCACCATCAAGTATAATAATCACAGACCCCAAACCCCAGAAAAAGGAAACCCCAATTCCATCCCACCATCTTTTCATCACCACCCCAAGAGCTCAACGAGTTTACTTGAAAACCCATCAGACTCGACCTCAATCAACACAAAACCCAATCCCGCTCATCCAACAATGACGATGAACGAAACCTAAACTAATCCCAGGAACCAAAAACAAACATGAAAATCGCCGAGGGTACTCCAAGGAACGATTGGTAGAGAATCGGCGAGAATCTTACATATTGTAGTGCCCCCACCCCCAACAACAATGTAGACACAACCAACACCCAAACACCTTGAAAAAAAGATGGAATTTTGGGAGGAACCCAGCGGAGTATGAGATCTCAGGGACAGTTTTTTAAGAATTTTTTTTTTTTTTGGGATTATTGTAAGGATTTTCTTCTTCCCCAGACAAGCTGTTTCCGCCCCCTTCCTCTGTCTTCCTCCTGTCTCTCATCATCAGCGTGAGTCTTTTTGGTTTCTTCTTAATATAGTTATAATAATAGATCGATATTTTACCTTAAACTTTGTCCTTTTTTTTTTCGATCTAACCTAAACTTTTCAAAATATCGTCATGCATCCTAACGTTTGACTGTTATCTCAATTTTAACAACCGTTGAGCCAATTCTGGACAAAATACTACGTGACGCACATGTGACCATTAACGTCGTCTGCTCACCATTGAACTGGTGCTGTGCATGACATGGCACAGACATGGCTAATGAAATGTCAACGCATTATTAATGACGTGGACTCCTCCAAATCAAGAAAACCCTAATCGATAAAATAACCCAATATGAGTCGATTCCCCCAAATTAAGCAAACCAAATTTACCCAAACACACTCTCTGATCGATTCTTCCCGACCACCAACACCGTTTTCATCCTTCTTGTTCTACATGTCGGTGGTAAACTCAATCTTTCTGGTTGGGTATCTTATGTTGGTGGTAAGACGGAAACATTTAACAATGTCGATGTGGATAAGATAGGATATTTCACAATCAAGAGTTTTGTGAGAATGTGTGCATATGAGGCGACTAGGATGTGGTTCGCAAAATCTAGGAAAAGTCTAGCCAAGGGTTTGGTTGAGTTTTGCAATGATGCTCAAGTGTCTGAGATGGTGAATTTGTTATTGCAATATAAGAGCATTGACATTTATGTTGAGGGAGATGAAATCCATGAAAGTGATCTCGAAAAAGATGAAGATGTTAGGGAGTTGGTAGGGGATGATGAATCTGTTCATGAGGATATAGGTGTTGATGTTATTAATGAAGTTAATGTAGATGTTGGTGATGTTGTAGAGTCTGATTATGTTAATTCTGAGGCTGAACTCGTAGAGGAGGACCTTGATGGTGATAATGTTGTTTCTAGACCTGTTGAAAAGATGTATGACCCTGAATATGATCATAAGACACTGAATTTTGAGGTTGGATTAAGATTTGATACATTTCAGCAGTTTAAAGAAGCTGTTCAAGATTATGGAATTGTAAATAGAGTTAATTTGCGATTTGCTAGAGTAGAACTGAGGAGAATGAAAGTAGTATCCTTGGATAGTATATGCTAGCTGGCTATAAAGAGATTTGACTGTTGTTGTTAAGGCATGTCAGTTAGAGTATAAATGTACTAGATTTTTGAAAACAGACAGGCTACTGTGAAGTGGTTAGCTCAGAAATTTATTAGAATGAACAGACCATTGGATACTATGAGAGCTAGGGATGTCATGGTTGACTTGATGGAGAAATATAGTGTTCAGATCAACAAGTTACAAGTGTATCGTGCAAAATGGCATGCCCAGAGAATTGTCATTGGATCTATTGAGTATAAGAAAATTAGATCGTATGTAGCTTATCTCGGCAAGAAATGTCCCGATAGTACTTTCAAGCTTGACATGGAAGTAACCCCTGGTGAGTTGAAGAAGTGGTTAAGGCTTGGTTGTAAGAAGGTGATGGGTTTTGATGGCACGTTTTTTAAGACAAATGCTGGAGAAATTTTGTTGTATGCAGTTGGTAGAGATGGGAACAACCATATGTTTCCTGTTGCTTGGGCAGTTGTGGAGGGTGAGAACACCCAAAGTTGGATGTGGTTTTTGTCTCTTCTGTTTCAAGACCTGGCAGTCAATGATGGACGTGGATGAACCTTTGTAAGCGATAAACAAAAAGTAAACAATGCTCACTTTTTGATTGTTGGATTGGTAAACAATGCTCACTGGTTTTCAAGTCACTTTTTTATTGATCTTATGAAACAGGGGTTGATACATGATGTTGGTGATTTAGCACCGATGGCTGAGCATAGAAATTATGCAAGGCATGTCTATTCCAATTGGAAAATTAATCACCGAGGACAATTGCTGAAGAAATGCTTTTGGACTGCTGTGAAGAGCACTCATGAGGCAGCCTATAAGAAAGCATTAAACAACATGGGACCGTTGTCTCCTAAAGCAGCTCAGGACTCAAATAAGGACCTGAGCATTTCTGTAAGGTGAGTACTCCTGTTTGCTCAAACTGTCCCTGTACTTCTGTTTTGTCCCTTGAACGTAGCTGTCGTATTATGTACAGGTCTTCTTTGACACATCGGTGAAGTGTAATGCAACTGACAACAATTTATGTGAGACTTTCGACGGCTATATTGTAGTTGCTAGGACAAAACCTATTGTAGATATGTTGGATGACATAAGAGCAACTTTGATGGAGAGAATGTTCCATAAGTACAAATTGTTTGATGGTAGGGAAGATGAGATATGTCCAGAGATTAGGAAAAAGATTGAGAGTTTGAAATTGACTGCTGGTTTATGGGTTCCTAAGCCTGCTATTGGTGATAAATTTGAGGTGGTTCATAGACAGGAAAAGTTTATTGTTGATTTAAAAGCATGTACATGTAGTTGTAGGGAATAGGAGTTGACGGACATCCCTTGTTGTCATGGTATTGTATGCATCAACTACAAGAAGCATAATGTTGAGGCATATGTGCATGAATTTTTCAAGAAAACAGTTTATTTGGCCGCATATCAGCACCCACTGATACCTATGGAAGGAGAAAACATATGGCCAGAGGATACAGGTGAGCTAATTCAACCTCCTCCATTTAAGATCAGGCCAGGGAGACCAAAGAAGAACAGGAAAAAGGGACTTGAAGAGGAGCCAAGAATGCAACAAGACTGACTAAAAAATGAAGGGAGATTAGGTACAGTAGGTGTAAGTTGTATGGGCACAACAAGAGGAGTTGTAAAATAACAATTGCTGCTGAATCTGTAGTTGTGGTCCCTCGAGAAGGAGTTTTTTCTAGTGGTCAGGTAAGTATGGAGTTTTATGTTTTCATAGTTATTGTTATTCATGAGAATTTCTTGATTAAACAGGATACATCTGTAAGGGGATCTTGTGGAAGTGTAAGAGGAGGAAGAGGAGGAGTTACTGGAAGGGGACTCTATGGGAGGGGATCTTATGGAAGAGGAGGAGTTAGAAGGGCAAGCAGTGCAAGAGGAGACAGGGGAAGGGGACGCACGGGCAGAGCAGCAACTTTCTGTGCTACATCTCATTTTGAAGTGAACACAAGCAGTCATGCTCAAAGCAGCTATAATTTGGGACATCTGTAACACAAGAAACTTCTGTTGCTGGAGAAAGCATCGAGGTGTCTACCAATGTGCAACCTTAGTTTGAGGCTGTTGCGATTGTCTGTTCTTGTTTGTCTCCACTTCTGTATTGGAATTGTATGGTCTGATGGGGTACATTTGTTATGTACTGGGAATCTGTTCTTGTTTACATTAGTCTGATGGGGTACATTTGGCCATTACTTGGTCTATTTGTGGTCTGAAAATCTGTCTCTTCTGTACTAATGTTTGTAATATAGGAATTTGTACATTAGTTTGTATTCTGTTGTGGCCTGAAAATCTGGGAATTTGTACTAGTGTTTTTCATCATTTGTTGTAATTGGGAATCTCGGAAGGAGAAACTGTTTGTAATCTGTTTGTTACAACCTAGATATTATGACAACGTGGACATAAAACTGGAAAGACAAATAATTGATACATAAACTGGATAAATAATGGATACATAAATCTTATAATATGTTTGTTACATGATGGATTAGAAAGATAAAACTACAAATGACAGCCTATTTTCCATACATAAGCACTAAACCTAGACACATAACAACACCAATAACAACAAATGCACTATAACATTTCAAAATCTTCAAATTCTCTTCAACATTAGCCAATCATATTTCCACTGTCCTTAATCGTGCCTCGATACTTCTATTTCCAGCAAACCTTTGCCATTTTGTTGATTAAAGAGGCACATTTGACCATCTTTATGTTGGGTGGGAAAATGACTGTTACCAATTTTCAAAACACGTTTCTTTTGTAAATCATATAATTTTTAAAATGGCTGTTACAAATTTTAAACGATAAATATTTAATTTTTAAAATTTCGATCGGATAATTTAAAAAAAAAAACCAACGATATTTTCATAAAAACCTCGAAAAACAATACGAGGAGGAAGAGGTCATGGAAACAAAGACAATGTTAGTCTTCCCCTTACTATTACATTCAATCCTAGTAATCTCCAACAGCTCAGCCTTAGCAGGACTGTCCCCCCTGTATCCCATCCTGGGACCAACCTGTCCTATGAAGAACAGTGTCTGTAGGCCACACGCAAATACATACACACAAAACAGAGAAAGCCACAACTCAATTCCCAGATTGCATTCACAACCATGAAACCAACTCTAACATCAACCACGAGAGAGAGAGAGAGAGAGAGAGAGAGATCATACACAAGAAACAGCACAGTAGCCTTCCTGTATATGACCAAGAGACTGAACTAACCAGCAGCAATCAGCGGCGAGGTCTCGGCAGGTGAAGTTCGATCAGAAAGAGAAAAGTCAAAACCGATTCAAATGACCACGAGATCCCTAAAATATATTCATTCATACACCCACGTGCCATAATGGTGAGACCACTTTTGGAACTGCTGAATTATATTACAATGTGTGGGTGATGCAAGGACTTTATCCTAATAGGGTCGCAGTGGTTTTGATCCTACTTGCTTGTTTGTGCAAAGCAACATGCAAATTCAGAAACGAGTAACAGAAGAGAGAGGCCATCCATAATCCTGTTCCAATTCCAAATTAATGAATTGGGGTGTTATTCGGCATGAGTACGTCGAGAGGTCCAAGAACGGAAATGCGGCCAGGGAAATATGCTCAAGAGCTGAGCAGCTTCTTCCGTCTTGCATATCCCAGGAGCATAAAGTATACCAGAATGCAGGCCGCCGTGGTGCCTCCTACAAAGTAACTGAATAACCCGTCGATATTGTATAGCGGGCAAGGGATGTTCATCCCAAATACACCAGCTATACAAGTATCTAAAGCAATTTCGAAGGATGCAATGATTAATGTCAACTGGAGCTAAATGAGCTAATTTCTCTGGTTGTCCAACTGGATGTTCACTTAGTCCTCGTTATCATTAATATACTCCCGCACCTACAAATGAAAACTCGCATAAGGGAAAAAAAATGATAACCAAGATGATGCACATATTTCTATTTATGTAAAGCTGTTAAAAATTCGCAGAAAAAAGTTCAGTGCAATCGATCCACCTCGCCTAGGTGCACTCGGAAGGAAAATACTAGGGGGCGAGGCAAAAAAAGGCTCAGA
Source organism: Melastoma dodecandrum (assembly GCA_029817715.1). Lineage (NCBI taxonomy): Eukaryota > Viridiplantae > Streptophyta > Magnoliopsida > Myrtales > Melastomataceae > Melastoma > Melastoma dodecandrum. The sequence goes on from JARUPY010000182.1 coordinate 4,320,221, forward strand.
AAATGGTCAAGTTAGTATCCAGCCCATTACTGCACGATGGAACCTCCCTTAAGCAGTTCGAATGGATGGGTTACTAATATTAATTGCCCTAAAAGAGTTTTGGTCATCGGAGTAAGTCACCACAGACATGAAAGTATAAATGAAAGCACCGAGCGGAAATTAGCAGGGACAAACTTACAGATAAGATCTTATTGTGTGTTCCATCCAGCTGCATGAAATAGGCTTCAAGTAACATCTCCAGATCCTCCACATCATTATCTTCTGCAAAGGCGCTGTTTGCCAAGCTTCCGCTCCTGTAAGAGCTCATTCGATGGAGGCGAGGCAGATCAGGAACAATATTGTTTGAACCTCCAGCGGACAGAAACTTCAGGTTGTTGAGTCAACATCAACTTTCTGGTAAGGTAAAGGTGTGACATGTCTTCGTTGTCGTCTAGGAAATGTTCGATCTAATCACGTACCTGAAAGTAATAAAGGATATTAATAACAGAGGGCGCAAGGAAATGTTTACATACATTCACCACAAAATCATTTAGTAATCATGTCCACAAGCAATATGAAAACGAGCTAAATTCTTAAAAACTACCGAGCAGAATGCGCGAGGCCTCGGATTATTCATCCTGTCACAAGGAGAACCGCCTAAACCAGCCCACTAAGTAACGCTATACGCAGTTTGCATATTTTAATGGGTGAGAGGACTAATGTTATGATTAGAAAGACTACACCATACAGTCCTTACCTTCTGAACACTCGCTAGCAGGAGGGTAAGGTGGCTTTTCAAACTCCTAACGTGTTCCAGATTTTTGGTGCTCACACTCTTGGCCAACTCATCCAAGACTGGGTAAGCTTCCATTTCAAGGTCTGCCACACTGGAATCCAGGTATGTGAAAACAACCTCCAAAGCAATCTCGAGTATCTGAAACTCAAATGGAAGTTCACACTGCAACCCCTTGACAGCCTCTGGGACTGGCAACCAATGTCCTCCAGAAGCAACCTGCATCTCGTCTCCTTCCTGTCCCTTCATAGCACTTTTAAGAAGGAGCTGTTGCCTGAGTTGATCCACAAATGGAAGAACCTCCTGCCGGAGCAGATCAAGTATTAGGACCTCTTCAGCTGTTACTATGGCCTTTTGATGAACTCCAAGTTCACAACCACGACCTTTTCTCTAGCTGCAAAAACGCCCGAAAGATATATCATCTAATTGCAGGACTGGACATGGGCATCTCAGATGGCAGAAGCAAACCAGAATTCACCATATAAAAAGGGGGGGAAACACAATGTTGCAACTAAGGCAATCTCAACACCAACGCACAACAGTAAATTCTGCAAGGCCATGGCGGTAATGATAAGTATGAACATATAGGCAAACAACATGACAAGCCAACACTGTCTAACGTGCATATATTCCTTTCCTTCACGAAAGGACGCAGTTTCATATCGCCTGAACCACCAATAACCACAAATCGATCATCGTAAAATAACGTCTGGTCGAGCTAATTCCTATGGACAGAGGACAGTATCTGTTTCCCAAACAACAAGAAGAGTAACTAACTAATAACGAGGGACAGAAAAGGAATCAGACCAAGGATACTGGAGGAGTGGGAGAAGATGGGGCCGAAGATACGCAGGTCCCTGACAGGGATATAGACACGGCGCACGATCTCTCTCTTCTCGCACTCGATGAGGTCCGACTGTCCAGCCCTGTCGAACTTCATCCATAGCCACATCCTCCCTCCCCCGCCCTTCTTCTTCCCTCCCGCACCCTCATCCCTTCTCTCTCGCACCGTCGGTGACCTCCCGATGAGGAGGGCAACGGCAGCTTGGAATTCAAGGGGGATGGGAATCGGAGCCGTCAAGGGGTAGAGGGGGATCGCAGGCCACGTCCTCTCTTCCTTCCGCTTCCCCTTGGTCGTCCATAGCTGATGGCCAGGGCGATGGGGCATATGGACATGAATTTGGTCGGTTATTATATTAAACAAATAATTTTTTATTTTATTAGAATAAAAAAATAGATTTGCTTTCGGTCGGTCATTAACCAAAAAAGAAAAAGAAAAAATGGTAGTCCGATAAACGGGAAGATAAGCTAATAATAATATTCTTATCAATTATGAAGTGTTGTAAAACACACCAGATTGAGTTCCAATTTTAAAAGTATATAATGTTAGATATTGTTTAAGGATAAGGACATATTCTTAAAAAAAAGTAATTTCAGAAAAAAAAAGAGAGCCCTGTAATAATCTAGCTAGTTTCAAAATTCATTAAAATAACGTGTGAAAATCAAAGTTATTAATTTCGATTTTTGATTTCTCACTTTAAGAAAATGGAAATTATGAAATTTGAATTCCAAAATAACACGTGATAAAAAAAAGTGAAAGGAAAAATAAAAATTTCAGTTGTGAACTCTATTTTTTTAACATCATTTAAAAAATTGTTTATTATATTTTCGCGACTAAAAAAAACTCGCTTTCTAAGTCTACCACTCGAATCCACATAGTGTTAGGCCAAATTCGATCGGGAAAACCTAAATCCACATAGCGTTAGGGTTCGAACCCGAACCCTAATTCCTCGGTCAAGAATTCCCTCTTTCCCCTTCCCCCGTCCATCCCTTTCCCCCTTCTCCCCGTCCACCAATCTTTCCCAAATCAGCACCCCAGGCTCCCCCATAAGCGTAATCGCAGTAGGTGTAGCCGTCCCCTTCAAGTAATCGCTGTAAGTGTGGCCATCCCCTTCAAGTAACATGTTTGTGTTCTTACTTGTTTAAATGGACGTGCAACGTGGTCAGACAATGGGTTTGAGCAAAAGATGTTCGTCCAGAAGCTCTTTCAGCACTCTATTGACTAGCCAACGTGTTTTCTGTCATTGCGGAATAGAGTGTGATGCTAAAACAGTTACAAACGCAAAAAATTATGGTCGAAGATATTATGGATGTCGTCGTTACAAGGATTCAGATGGTGGATGTGGATTTTTTGAATGGATTGACCTTGTTAGTGGTGGAGTTATTTTGGAGAGTGAGAAAATGGTCGATGTTGCTGCTATTGAGGTTAAATTGAGAAAGACAGGCGTTGAATTGATCAAAGCCAAAGCCAAAATAGGGATGCTCAAGTCTGGGAAAATAGATATATTTTGTTGTGTTGTGTTTTATTTGCATTAGTATGTATTTTATCCTATTTAGTTGCTGTTAAGTAAGCATCTTATAAGTTAGATTTTGTAATGTTATCCTTTCAGATTTTGTAATATTACATCCAAGACAAAGTGTTTTCCCCTTCAACGACTGCTCAAGCTATTGGAAACATGTAATTGTTTCCATCGCGACCAACCGCGGACAAGAGAATACCTCCGGCAGCATGCTTCAGAAAAGTACCATCAAAACCAACAACATTACAATCTTATCTAAACCCCTTCCGCAATTCATTAAATCCTACATATAACCGTTTGAATGTGTTGGACAGTCCTACACTTGGAGTAAACTCAAGCTCAAGCTTGAAAGTGCTTTACGGACGCATCTTACACAGAAAAGAGACGTAACTCCTAATTTTCTTGCAATGCTCCTCAATTGTATCATTCAACAGTTCATGAGTATGCCACTTATCACAGTACTATAACCACATATACGAACATGTCGAATTCCGCCAGAATGGGAGCTAACGGAGGATAATTTTGAAATAACGGCTTAATTACGAGTTCCGTATAATGTGTTTCATACAACGTGATAAATCGAAAAAGATTGGCATACAGTACAGGAAAGAATCTCTAATTTGGCCAAATAATATTACAGAACCCCACCACACCACCACCGTATGTCTGTCCGTTTTTCGAACCTTATCGGGATTGTCTCCACTTCCCATCGGCGATCGAACGACCGATAGATTCCCGTTTTCAGCAGGCGGGGTTGCGGCCATTCGTCTTGTTTCGGTTGTGGTGAGCGGCGATTTGGGGTTTGAATCCCGCTGGCCATGAGCAAGGACGGCGCCGGAAGACAGCCGGGGGACGATTTGGACGAGCCTGGACAGCAAGTTTTTCATCCCACGAAGCCTTTTTCTTATAGTGGTAAAATGTTTGATTACCCATTTGTTGACTGGGGCTTTGCAGGTGCTCTGGATGACTTCCAAAGTCTCGGCCTTTCTTCTTCTTCTGCGGCTACTTCTGCCAGGTGCTGAAGATTTGTTATCATGATTCCGATTCATCATCGTGTTCTTGTTTTGTGTCTATTGATGGCGGTGAAGTTTCTCGTTTCGACGGCTTTTCTCGAGTAATTGATGCACTGTGGGCGGACTGTTGGTTGAATCTAGAATTGCGTGCTTGTTTCGTGTGTAGCGTATGATGTTTAGCTTATGAAATACCAGTCTTGTGTAAGATTCAGTGTGGTTGTCGGGCAGATTTTATCGTTTCTTTCGAGGATTTTGGGGCTCGTTCATCGTTGTTTGATTGTTGTAGGAGTAGAGATGGTGGTGAGGCTAAGCGTGATTTGTCGCCCCTGGGGAGTGGGGTACAGGGGCTGGGGATGGGATTACCTGACTTGAGAAGTAAGAAGCTGAAGCCGAAGCAGAAACCGTTGAAGGAGACGGACCATGTAGCGGAGGCGCTCGAGAAGCTGAGGCAACAATGGAGGGAGACTGTCAGGGGGATGGAAAATGTCACCGGAGGGGACGATCCGGCTAACAATGCGATGTTGGAGGATTGGCTGAAGCAGTTCGAGGAGATTGCCGAAGGACCTCAGGTAACCAATGGATGTCTTGTGTTATGGAATCTTCGTCTTGGGAATGGCTTAGGGATGTTGTCTGTCGTTATGTTTCTTCAACCCTTGCAGGATGTGGAGTCCATGGTCGAAACAATGATGCAACAGCTGCTCTCTAAAGAGATCTTACACGAGCCGATGAAAGAAATTGGGGAGAAGTATCCCAAGTGGTTGGAAGAGCACGAGTCCACATTGAGCAAAGAAGAATACGAACGCTATTCCCACCAGTACGAGCTGATTAAGGAACTCAACCAGGTGTATGAGAGCGAGCCGGATAACTTCACCAAGATTGTTGACTTGATGCAGAAGATGCAGGACTGCGGCCAGCCCCCCAACGACATTGTTCGTGATCTGGCGCCAGATTTTGATCTATCGACTCTTGGCCAGATGTAAGTCTCTTGGCTTTCTCACATTAAATGGAATCTTGGAAGTCATATATTCATGGTTCATCTATTGTAGATCACCGGAGACGCTGGAGTCTCAGCCAAATTGTTGTTTAATGTGATAACCGGGGCCGGGACGGTGTCGTTGATTGACCTGAGCTTAGACGGCTAGCCTTTGCCTCCTCGTACTCGGCTTGATTTCGGAATTCTCATCCAGATGTATTATGGGAAAATGCAATAATACCTTCCCCCGAAACCCAGGATGTGTTTCATCCTTTATACAGTCAAAGGAGGTCGTCGGATGCTATCTTTTGCTGTTACCCAGGGGGTCTCCACTCGTGCGCTCATAAGGTCGCTCTTGCAGCTTCTACGAGGTTTTCGTCGTTTGGGAAGGACCCTGACGGCTCAAATTCGATGCGTGACGGTGAGTTGTGTTACCCTTTACTGCAATTGAGATGAGTTCTTGTTTGTCTCAATGAAATAAGGGAAAGCAAGAAAGGAAACCAGAACATCAACACTGGGAAGATGATGGACAGACAAAAACAATTCTTAGAAGAGACATAAAGGAAATAAATTGATCTAAAAAGACAGTGAAAGGAATGACTTAAAACCATCATGTTCTGGAGGTTTCTGTGATCAAAGCTTCTTAGCGGGTGAGCTCCTCTTCCTTGTGGGTCTCGATGTAGGTCAACCCCAGTCTCCTCGGCATGATCGAGGATGTAAACATCGTAAGGGCAGTCGAGCTCCTCCGCCGCCGGCCTTGAGGACGAATAAATAGGGACCTGCCGACGGGAGGGATGGGGACAGAGGGGGTGGCCAGCAGAGCCCCTGACATTGCAGCTGGAGTTGCCATTGGGGGGCACGCGTGGTGTACGTACCGTTGCTTTGATCCTGTTGTCTGGAAGATGAGAGATCTTGTCAAAGGGATGGGAAAGTACACCTTGCTGCATGCCACGTGACGTGTCCTAGAGGGAGTCCCAGTCTATCTCTTGATCGACTTGGTTGTGGGATCAGACAAAAGGCCTTTCTTTTATTAATTTTTTAAAGCGCTGCTGCTGTGCTGTCCTAATAGACCCCCCCGCCCCCCCTTCCTGTCGTGTACGCCACATTCCTGGCGGGGATCTTTTGTATCTTTTTAAAATACCGGAAAACCCAAAAAAAAAAAAAAAAAAATCTTCTGTGCAGGAGATTCCATTTCTGCCGGATCCCACCCTTCCCGATTCTTCTGATTCCAAGCTCTACGATTCAATCTACCCGGTTCTACTTATCCAAGCTCAAAAATCCAATCCTGACAGGAAATGACGGTGAAATTCCTTCTACCACTGTAGGTGGAATTGGATTTCCCACTAGAATTCTTTTTTCCAATTCCAAGTTATAGGAAAACAAAAATCTATCAGTTGAACTGGAAATCTCATTCCAATTCCAATGGATTCCGTATACCAAACATAACAATAGTCCTACCCTCATCCAGGACTACCACATTTGGTCCTCGAGATCAACCCCAAACGAAACTGAGATAGAAAGACAACGGGGAGACGGCTAACAGAAGTTCAAATTATATAACATTTTCCTGTCAATGTATCCTCTAACCAAGAAAATGTAAAACTTCGACGCAGATTCTCCTCAGAACATTACATTCTTAACCCAACTAGGGAACCACAAAAGTAATTTTCTAGCATACCCCCGTTCCATCCATGTACCAAGAAAGGGAAGAGAAAAACAAAAGAAAAGATTATGGGATTACAAAATTAGTAGGATCGAGAAGTATGCATCATGCGTCTGAGCCTAGGTATCCAATGTTCTCAGAGAAACTCCAATCCCCGCCATTCTAATCTAAGGGCTTTCAACTTACAACTGGAATTCAAAAAGGGGAGAAAGATAAAATATTTTATCGAACCTCAGAAGAGTGTTGATCCTGCTTTGAAACCTGGGTTGTCTGCATTGGATTGTCCAACTGTTTGCGGGCCACAACCAAGCATTGTCCTCTCAGATTTAGGGAAGAGACGTGGCGGCACTTAATTTTTGTTTTTGCCATGAGGATCTTAGTCGCACTTGATGTTTCTATAAATCCTCCTCACAAACAAATTAGAGCCCAAGTACCCAACAGCACCTAAACAATGAAAAAGGATGGATTTAACCCCGGGCCAGAAAAGTAACAGAAACAATGCTGAATGATGTAGCAGCATGTAGTTCAAATTCAAAATTGGATCAAAATCAAAACCAAGGTGAGAGGTAGAACATGGTCCAAGAGACCTGTCTCAAACCAAAACAGGCAGTCAAGTTCTAAAAAAAAAATGATTTTTTTAAGTGCACAAGTCTAGGACAAGTAAGATATCACTAAAAGATTTTTTTTAAGTGCACAAGTCTAGGACAAGGAAGATATCACTAAAAGAGACGGCCATAATAAGAACTGCATGGAGATCATATCCTACACAGAGATTATGGGTTAAGGCAAAGAACCAGATACTGGTATGAGTAAACTAACCGCAGAGGATCCCCAGACCGAGGCAGAACATCAAGGTATAACCAAAGTAGAAACTGGTCTGGAAGAACCCTGACATTTTAGTCTTCATGTGGTAGTAATAGACTGAATAGATATAGACATAAACAGCTGTTGAGGCGGCAGAGAAGAACGAAGTCCACTGCCAATGGTAATTCTCGGCATTCAACAGGAAGTACGTCCCCACAATTGTCACACAAACAGTAACAATAACGAGAATGATAAAAACCAGTAGCATGAAGCCATACACGTAGTAGACCTGAAATCAAAATGACTTTGGATGAATGATAATCCATAATTACTGCCAATTCAACAAAATAATCCGAAAAACTCCCAGCATAAAGATGGAAGAGCGAGCACCTTGTAGTTCCAGAAGGATGTGAAGACAAAGTACATCTCAATAAATATGCTGCCAAACGGCAATAGTCCTCCCATGATAGATACCACTGAGGGAGTTAAATACCACTTCTTCTCTGGAATAGGACGAGGAATCGTCTTCACACGGCACGGGTTGTTAGGAGCTCCACTCCAATTTCTCCCTACTACTGTACCCAAAAGTGCTAAAGGGAAGGAGATGAATGCCCAGATAACAAAAACCACCATAATTGTTCCCAAAGGAATGGCTGCTAAAGACCCGTACAAGATTGCAATTGTATTGAGGATGAAACCGATCCCAAAGCACATAAAAGGAAATAAGGATGCAGTGAGGATCATGGATTTAATCCAGCTTTTCCCTGACAACACAATTATGAGGTCTCCATTAAATTGACAAACACCAAAATTTCAAGGCAAAAAAAGATTCATCATCCCAAACAATTAAGGAGTCATACCACCATTGCGAGAGTACATTCCAGCACTCACATATCCAGAGATGAAAGATGTGAAAGCGTAACACAGAATAAATGTTGTGACAATGGCTCCTCTCCTGAAGAATATACAAAACAGTATCCATGTCAAGACTCAAGACAAGAGTTAGGGGCTACGCAAGTAAACAATCTCTACAGATATTATTCAAGGAGACGTAGAGAATCAAGCACAATAAAAGCATACCCAACATATAGCATCCCAACAATAGCAAGCAAAATGACGAGAAGAATCAATAGGGCTAGCTGAGCACCAGTCCCAACAACTGCAGAGAGAACAACCAGATTACGAGGAGGCCTGAAAACATCCCCATGGACTAACTTCCAACCAGACTCTTCACTAACATCCCTTTCCTACAAGAAGAAATAGTTAGCATTTCAGTTTTCCCTGTTTTGCAGAAAAGTTTGATCAAAGTTAAATAAAGAAACGTGCTATTGAAACTAAGAGAACCACCAGAGTTTCTAGATCGTCATCCTCCCTTGCATATTTGGCATAATCATTCCTAAGAGTCCGCATCAAAATCATTGATACCAAGCCAGTGAGGAAGATGACCATCATGAACGAGTTGAAGATGGAAAACCAGTGGATCTGCTCAAAAACAAGAGTTTGTGTCTGATTAGAATAGCACCGATATGGCAGACAATACAGCCTTGGTCCCTGTATACGATCGTCAAACCTGGTGTTCAAAGAAAGGGTAGTCTAGGTAAACATCAAAACGGTGAGCAAAGGAAACATTGGTTAGGTGCCACTTGACGGCATAAGTCATATCCAGAGTCTTTCCCACTTCCAATGGTTTTGGGTTGTCTAGTGAAAGATTGACATGTATAATCTACAAAAATTAAGAAAAGGTCAATAATATACATTCACGATAGCAATGGAAACCCAGGAAAAAGAAATCGACCAAAGAAAATTTATCGTGAAGCACACCTGATTTTTGTTATATCTGACATTTATGGTCTTGTGAGTGTAGAGAACATACTTGCTGTTATCACTGTTCTTATCAGGGTGTTGTTCCCCGACAAAACCTACAACGCCATAGGGGTATCAAGACAGATATCAAAAGAAGAATGGACCAAAAAACCATTGTAATGAAGCAACAACTAGAAAGGGCATACCCCATAAAGGCAGATCATCTGAAATTCCAGTAGCCCATTATGTGTCACACCAAAGGAGGAAAAAAGAGAAAGTCAGACCATGTCAGGTCAATAGGCAGTAACATGATATTTTTAGCAATTGCGGCTATCATGAAATTACAAACAAAAATAAAGAGAGGCTCCGCATAAGAATTAAAGCAGACTAATATGAGAAACTAAAAAAAAGAAGCAAATGATATAAGCAGGAAAACAATAACCATAAAAAATGGCCAAATTAATCCAGATCGGGATGAGAAGGACATATATGAACGAATAGTAGTATGCTGAAGTAAACACTAAAAATGCAAGTGACTCCTTGTCGACATCTAGCCAGGCGTAATCATGAGTCAAGATCGAGCAGAAAAAGCACTGAAAGGCTCAGGAGACCTTACTCTACCCAAATTCCAATAATACAAGGGGGCGGGCACGTCAAATTTTTTTTTTTTTATAAGTAAAATGGAAGTAATATTCTAGCACATCAAAATTTGGTACTTTCATTAAATGAGAATATCACCTATGGAAAAGGAGAACAATCAAGCTTACATCAATTTCACCATAGAGTAGTAAGAAGCCATACCCATGAAGAATTCAAACCAATAATTGTTTTCTATTGCCTCCTTGAACTGTTTGACCTTTACTTCGTCGAGATTAAGCTGGCAATAGGTAGTTTTATCCACGTTTCCTGAATATAAACCAGAGTACTTCAAGCCGTAATTCACAACTATCAATATTTAGGCTTCAGGCTAAAGCTGCGATGGTATTAATTCTACGTACTCTGATATTTTATCTCAAGCTGACTATCAATGAGCTCATTTCCACCGAGTACCTCACCAAGTCCACCCCATTTATGAGCGGGAGTTTCAGATGCATGGCAAAATGGAAGACTGTAATAATTATAAGTTTCTTGAGGATTGTTGTAGGGACCAACTTTATTCACCCACAGGATCACCTGATCATCTTGTTGATACTGAAGGACGAATGAAAATAACACATAAGGGAATACAAAAACATCATAAACAGTACATACGGAAGGAAAAATTAGCTGCAGAAGAAGATTCACCACATCAACCATCGGATTATGTACAACCAATACATTCGGCCTGAGTAACTACCATAATTAGGTAAGGAAATGACTATTAAGGACAAGTTTCTTCAAGAAAAACAACCTCTAAATTCAACGGCAGCTTCCCCTAGCCAAGGAACCTTCATCACCAGCAACTATCGAGCAAATCATACATGCGTATCAAGAAACCACTCCGAACCAGCTGGAATCAGCAAGATCATCAAGTCTGGAAGACTAAACCAAATAAAATAAAACCTTTTGCTGCCATATCATCCGACTTCCCAGCCATTAGCACAATGAGATCCACAAACCACAACCAATTCCACCCCAAAGTCTCCCACACCAACCGATAGCCACATTGAATCCCAAATTGTGTAACAACAAAACCTCCTTCCAGACGTCAAACCTCACTCCCTACCACTAATCCGACCAAATCACAAGGCCACCGCGAACTAACGCGCAGATCTAGGAAAAATCAACCTTCCAAACCAGGAACCAAGACGCGATCCAACGGATTCCTATCCCTAGCACCGAAAAAGTCGAAAATCGTCGCGAAGGACACGCAATGAGCCTCCGGAGGAGGAGGGGAGTAAGAAAACAAACCTTGTGATCGGACTCGGAGGCGAGGGAGGGCCGAGCGAGAAAGACGACGAGGACGCCGACGAGTAGAGAGGCGGCGGATCGGTCGGCGGTGGTCATCGCGGCTGTCGGAGGAAGGGGATTCCGGTGAGGATCTAGCCGGAGTCGGAGTCGGAGTCGGGGTTGGGCCGGGATTCTACTATTTTACCCCTCGCGGTAGTCTCTTTGAGTACCTGCTTCCAGGTCGAGGTCTTAAATGGGGTTTAATTAAATGAAATAAAAAAAAAAAAGAAAAGAAAAGGGGCGAAACAGAAAAAATTGATGTTGACGAAAAGGTGGAGAAGAAGGGAAGGGACCCCCCCCCAGGTTGGCCGGTGGGGTTGGGATTATGTGCATGACGACCCAGCGGAAGGGAAGTAATATATCGAATATCAGATAGACACGTGGATAAGAGGAGAGGGCATCATGGGCCCAATGGGTTTATATTTGGGGCCTCATGTAGTGACTAATCGGCTCTAATTGACCCAAACTCCCACCATTAAGGCATTGATGTTACAAATAACCACGTAGATTCCGAGAGTGAGTAGGTTCCATACGTGAAATTTAGAACATACCTTATAATGTTCGACATCTTGTGAATCAAACAACCAATTTCCGTCGATTCTAATACCGATTCCGATTTTGGATAAGGCTGTATCAACGAAGTATAACACTCCGAGAGAGAAAAGGGATTTTGGTCTTTTGGGAGCACCTTTTTTGTGGTTGTTTTGGAAAAAATGGGTTGTGCGTTCAATTCACGTATGAAATATTCAAAAGTGTACCGATCATGTTTTTTATTGAGCTTTTTGTTCCAATTTAGCTCTCTGGTATCGTTTTTTGAGTTTCAATTGCTTTATGGACTATGATTGTTGTAAGTACGGTCATGTATAAAATTCATTTATTAACATTAATTCTTAAGATAATGTTTAGTCTGACTTAGTTATAACAATCGTCTATCTTTTGGAAAGAAATAAGTTTAAGATGTCGTTAGCTTTACAATAATCTACTCTTATATGATTATATCTTTAAAGAAGAATGAATGTTAGGGTGATGTGAACAACTCTACCTCACGTAAATTTTTTTTTTTTTTTGGTTAATATACAATTCAGAACGCCATGACAGTCGAAAATCGTTGCCATACAAAATGAGTAGCATCAAAGCTTTCCTCTATTCGTGATGCAACAAAATTTATATTTGTATCGTAAATATAACACACCTCAAGACAGTTCTCCAGCTTATTCTTTATATTCCTTGAACTACCAAAATCGGATCTTGATATTCCTTTGAATATTCATGACACGGTTATGATTGAAACGTATTAATTATATTATATCAAGATTAATTCAAAAGTCAGGTTAAAAAAAAATCTAAAACCTATGACTTATATGATCTATCGATGAGCGGCCCGAACCGATTCTCACTTCTAGTAGCGAGCATAAGCGAGTTTTGTTGCTTAATGACGTCATTTGGCGAAATATTTCGTCAAATGACGCCATCACTAAAATATTTCGCCAACTAACCCACTAAAGTCGGCCTTACAAAGGCCGACTTTAAAGAAGTCGGTCTTTGTAAGGCCGACTTCGTAAAAATTAAAAAAAAATACAAAGGCCGACTTCCATTAAATAAAAAAAAAAAACTAAGGAACGTAAAGGGTCGGGGGGTGCGATGAGGACGGGGGGTTTGGGAGGGGGTTGTGGGGTGTGACTATGAGGGGGACGGGGGGGTTTGGGAGGGGGTTGTGGGGTTGGGGGTTTGGGAGGGGGTTGTGGGGTGTGAGGGGGAGGGGGTTTGGGGGGAGGAGGGGGCATTTAAGGCCGACTTTCGTTCAAATTATTATTTTTCGGCCTTCCTCAAATAAAAAAAAAAAAATTTACAAGGAAGTCGGCCTTACAAAGGCCGACTTTGGTGAGTTAGTTGACGAAATATTTTAGTGATGATTTCGCCAAATGACGTCATTATGGAACAAAACTCGAGCGTAAGCACTGAACTAACCAACGCCACACCAAATCAACTTTCGCTAATCTATCGGCTTTCTCCCCCACCCTCCCGACGATGGCTTCAGCCGCCGCCGCCGCCTCCCCGCCGTCCCTCCTCCGCATCCTCTTCCTCATCCTCTCCGTCCTCTTCGTCGTAATCTCATCCCTTTCGCTCGGGACGTGCTCCCACTTCGAAGGCTTCGACGACCCCGACGCGGCCGATGATGAAGACTCCGATCCCCTGGCCTCCATCCCCATCCGATCCCCTCCACTCACCCAATCCTTCCCAGACCTAACCCCATCCCCAGGCCTCACCCCCGAACCTGATACCCCAACCGATCCTTCGAAACCCTCCCCGGCCGTGGTATCCTCCTCCTCCTTCGACTTCTGGGACGAGGACGAGTTCGAAGGCCTTCCCCCGGAGCCGAAGCAGCTCCAGCAGGAGCAAATCGAGACCCCTGAAGAAGGTACGGATGCGACGGCCAGGGCAGACGCTGAGCTTGTCCCAGATCCGGGGGTGAAGCCCGCGAGAAACTTCCTTAGGAAGTATGTGGCGGAGATCGCCTGCGTCAGTTTCTTGGTCGTTTTTGGGATCAATTACTTCATGGGGAAGAAGAAGAACGAGGACATTGCCCTCGCATGGGCGAGGAAGTTCGCCACCAAGGACTCCATCTTCGAGAAGAACTTCAGCTTGTTGGGGGTCGGCTCAGGTGACGACTCGCCCTTACTGTTGAAGGAAGGCCACAACGTTTTCAAGTTCTATGCAACCGGTCGGAGGTATTGCCAAGGTATGATATTTCCTGGAAATTAGGTGGTTGCAATGTGCTATTGCGTGCCTGAGTAGCTTATTGGGTTGTGTTAGGATTGCTGGGTACAATAGAGTTGAAGAGCAGGCATGATCTGATATCGAGGGTGTACAACTTGCTCGTGCCAGGCAAGGATGAAATCACTTTTGAGGTATACATGAACGATGATGCAATGGATCACATTGTATTTGCGCTAGCAAGGAAGAAGGCGGCCAAGGCTATGCAGAAGGAGACTGGGGACTTGCAGAAGTTCACGGCAGTCCTTTCACCGCCTGTTGGCAGGAAGTGGGTCGCTGATGAATTGGCCGTCATTTCGGAGTCCAAGGAGGTTTCTGGGGATCTGATCACGGCAGCCGTGCTTGATCAGGTAAGTCTGGCAATATCTTTAGTACTTCTGCCTTGCAGGGATATGCTAGTTTGGCATTGAAGCGATTGTTATGCAGGTTTTTGGAGAGAAAACTTTTGACAAGTTTGGAAAGGGCTTCATCTCGATGCATTTCTCGGATCAGTATCCTGGCAGCACCCAGAGGAAGTTGCTGTCGTTCAAGTTCGCCCTGCCGGATGTTAATCACATGGCTGATATGACTCGACTGGTGGCTCTAGTTCCTTATTATATCGATCTGATTGGCCGTTACAAGCTTAGCCCTCAGGTAAAAGCGACCCTTTTTGTGGATCATCACTAAGTGAAATTAGTGTACATAGATTGGATGAAGAGTTGTCCATGTCTGCTGCAGGCTCGGTCTAAAACTGAAGCTACCAGACTGAAGGCTGCTCAGGAGGCGTACAAGGAACTTCAGAACGCAAGGCAAGAGGCCCTGCACAAGAAGAAGGCGGAGAAGAGGAAGTTGTTGGAAGAGGCCGAAGCCAAACTTAGTGCGGAGGCCATGCAGAAGAGAGAAGCTAAGGAGCACGCTCGTCAGATGAAGAAAGCCATGCCAAAAATGAAGATGAACCGAGGCCACTAGGCTCATTCGTCGACTATCACCTCCCAGAACCATTTTTATGGCCATGCTGCCTAAATTAAAGAGTCAACAGAGAGGGTGCTTTTGGAATCCCCACCCTCCGGTTCCATGAACTGGGTGAATGTGAAACAAAGGTAGGACGTTGAGTTTTGCAATCAGCCGGGGGGGAGGAGCGCCACATTCTTCATTCTTCACAATAGATGCACGCTAGTGCCAACGTAACATAGTGACATGAGTGTGCTTCTTCGCTCAAGTAAATTATTTATTACTTAGGTTCGTCAAGAGATTAGAAAGAGTAGTCATGTTACAGCAAACCTTTTTAGCTTCTTGGTGTGTTGTTGTGTAACAAATTTCATGATGAATGATTGATAAGGTTGTCTGAATTTCAGGGGGTTTGGAATAGAGAGGATAGCGGTTCCTGCAAGTGAACTTGTTATTACAGTGTCATGTTATTCGGTTTTAACTGAGTCCAATCTCTCGTCAATGCCTGACCCGGTACACAATCAAATCGCCATCTCACTGGCGAGTCATCTATTCGTACCAAGGTAAAGCCTTCCTTTGCAAAATTCGTCAACCCGGCTCAAATTTCTCTCAAGGCGGCGACAAGGCTAGTGCTTACTAGTGGAACCATCGAACGGATGGATGGCTGGAGGGACAGTGTGTTGGGATTGCAAGCACATGACAGCAGGTACGGACGCCGCTGGACAGCTCATAAGAATCTACTTCACTCAGCACAGTAGCAGGACCTGACCCACATTAGAACTCAAGTACCAACCTGATACAAGCTCATCGATCCTTCCACAGGCGCACATATAACTCAAAGCAAGCTATCGGGCTACAAAGACAGACAGGATAGGGATCTGGAACAACTCAGAGCAGGATGCCCCTTAACACCACAGTACACCTACACCACGCTCATGCCTGAGTACCTGGGGCTGTCGGAGAGCTCATGGGTGGAGAGTACTCAAGGGAGTTGGGGCGCAAGTTTGATGAGTATGACACGACCATTGAAAGGACACAAGATCAAATTCTGGCAGTGAGGATTAATCTTTCAGGGCAATTTATTGTTCAATCCTGAGGAAACTCAATGTCGCAGCCTTCCATGCATTATCCGATGAAAAGAAGAAATAACCTGATCGACTGGCCCCTTTTTATTACTAAAAGAATGTTACTCTTATCGCGATTCTGGAGACTCTCCTGGCAACATGAAAAAGAATTACCGTGACTCAGCCGTCGCGAGATGAATGGGTGCGTTTAAGCAGTGGATTCCTTCAGGTAGGCAATCAGGTCCGCTCGCTCCTGTGGTTTCTTCAGGCCTGGGAACACCATCTTTGTTCCCGGGATATACTGCAACAACCGACAAAATGTTTAGTCGGATATTTAATTATCCCCACAATATATACAACCTAACAGTTCAACCAGCGATGATCACATCCAATTTGACAGCCACGGCAGAATACTGCAGAAATTGCATAAGGCAGCAATGCACAACTTTCCATAGTCTACAGGATTAAATACGTAAAGCTTTAAGTGCAAGAATCAAGAGATTCAGTTATGACTCGCCTTCAGCACGATAAGATAATGTGACCGTACTTAGAATCTTGCCATGACACATCTTCAGCAAATAAAATTTGGATGGGAAAAAAACATTTCCTTGCAGCAAACCAAGCTCGGTCAAGATAAACATGCCTCAATAACTACACAACTTCTCTCATTCCATCGATGAGTTATAAAAGTAGGATGGCATGGCACAAGAGATTGTATAGAATCAAAGGTAAATACATGAAAGCTCCAAACCTTTTTGGGATTGAGTAAATAATCGTACAGCGTGTTCTCTCCCCAGACAACGGCCATATTCTTGTTCGCAGCAGAGTAAGAGTAGCCTGCGGTGGTACCAGACTGCCTTCCGAACAGGCCGTTCAAGTTTGGGCCTGTAACATTAATCAATTGGAGGAGCAAGAGTTAAAAAGAGAGTTATGAAAGCCTGCCTAGGAGATGAGGAAATGAACAGCAATGAGAAGACTGACGAGTTCAGGAAACAACAAGCATCAATCAATCACTGAGAAAAGCTGCGTACTATACAGCTTAAAAGCAAATAAATAACAGCAACTGGAACCGTCAAAGCATCTTATGCATGCATTAGCATTAATACATACTGGCTCTTAAATTCGGCTCCTAAGCTCAACATTTCAATGAATTCCACGAGGTGCCACCCCTAGCTACGAACACTAACAACAGCTTAACATGACATCAGAACTTACGAAAGGACTTCCTACAGCACCATGAAAACACTCCTCCGCAATTAGGAGAAGAAGAAGCACACCAAAAGAAGGGAAAACAAAAACACCAGGGGAAACCCAGTCGAAAGGGAATCACAGGGACGCAAAAGTACTGACGTCCACATCTCTACGAATCACCTTCTCCAACTCAGCAAGGCCACTGCCTAAAATCAATCATCTCCGACTCAGAAACGCTAACCAACCCATTGCCAAATTCTCCTCTACATCTGGAAGATTTCAAGTTAGAGACAAATCAAATCCTGTCAGGAATTCCAAAGATATCGTCGACGTGATCCGATCAACATCGTCCACAAACGAACGAGGATGCGGGACGAATCAAATCAGCGAAGATCCGAAGAACAGATGAAATGAAACGATTCGACCAAGGGAGAACCGACGAGGACGGGTCGAATAGAGCCGAACCTTGCTTGTGACCGGCGCCCTTCTCGACGGTGTGGCACTGAGCACACTTCGTCTTGAAAATCTTCTCCCCGGCCTTGGCGTCCCCTGCTGGCGCATCCCCGAACGTCGCCATCTAACTCAGACTAACTCCCCCCTTCCTCTCTCTTCTCTCTCTCTCTCTAAGCAATTCCGGATCGCAGGATCAAATTAGGAGAAACCAAAAGAAATGGTCGGCGAATAGAACATGGAAAGGGTGTCTGCCCGTGAAACGATGGCGTATTTTGACCAACGAGGGGGCGTTCCACCGGCACACGCGTGTTCTTTGTTTGGCCCCAATCACCCTCCGTTTGCCACGTGGAGATGTGCCGATGAAATGACCATAATGTCCCCGAGACAGTCGCGTGCGAATTTTACTGGCTTCCCCAGTCTCCCGCCTTACTTTTTTTTCTCCGACGATCGGAGATGGACCGGCCATCGACGAGGGAGCAAACCCGGCGCCACTGTGGCCCTTACTCCTAACTCTATAGGGGTGCCCTTGTCGGGGTGATCAGTGTTCCTTACCATTTGGCTCGTTGTTTTTTAAAGCGATAGCTTCGCTCGTAAACCTTGCTCTATAGACCTTAAGTTCGTAGATTCATTAGAAGGCTTTGCTTATAAACTCGTCGCTCGTAAACTTCGTCCATAATGTTTCGCTCGTGGATTTACTCAAAGGCATTACTTGTAAATTATTCGGACATTCAAGTCTATAACTGTTCAGCTCTCTGATTTCTCTATCATCACCTTAAGTGCGTTTACTTTTTCGAAGTACATTAAGTGTTGTTTGTTAGTTATTGTTATTTTAATTAAGTCTAACTTATCGTAATGTTTCTTTATAAGAAAAAAGAGACATATCAAATTAATGTACATTGTAAACTTCTTTTTAAGTGAAAATTTTTATTGAGTGTTTCTTGACTACACCGTTCCTTTCGTTTCTCCACACTTCTTACCTATGGATTGAGATTCCACACAACTCAAAACGGACACAATTCGAACAAACTACTTTAAGAAAATGGTGTTGTAGAGATGGAGCTCCAATTCTAGGAACTTGATTAAGTATTTATAATACTAAAACTGGAATTTAGTAGTTACAATAGTTCGTGGAAAGTTTAACATGACTGTGAGCTCATTTGTCTAATTAAAAGACAGGTGATATTAGATTAGATAATAGCGAAGTAAGTGTTGGGGGCTTCTTCATTTTGCTTGGATGCGACTTCTGAACTTCTATGGAGTTCCATTCACCAAACATCAGTCTTTCTTAGTCTCTGTTTCTTTCCCATGGCTTCGTATCCAAGCATGATAGTCTGCTCTATCTGACCCGATCCGCTGCCTTAATCTGAATCTTAGTCACTGTCCAAATCACACCTAGACCAAGCATAAAACCTTAGGCCCTTCATCTTGTCCAATTTTCAGTCAACTTCACTGGTATTTCCCTCTTTCCCCATGTAGTGATGAAGCCAAAGAACAACCACCCTCTTAGCCACAAGTTCCTTCTCCTGGGTTGTTGTGTAAGATAACTCGACGGTTCCTCGAGTCCTATCACGTGACGGACGCAAGGTGAACCAGGCGGATAACCTGACGGAAGTGGGGAAATGGCCGGAATACATGGCAGTGAGCGACCCGAGGTACTCGATGTGCCAGCTCACGCTGAAGGGGCTGCCGGCTGATGTGTACGAGACGAAATATACGAGCCGACGGGGTACCATGACGAGCTACCGTGGAGGATGACTGCGATGTATACCACAGGGATGATGGCGAGAAACAGGAAAGATGGGGAAACGGACGTGTTCGTGCATGACATCAACCGGCTGGTTGATGACAACTTCTCAAAGGCGTTCTTGTGCAAAGGCTACACGAAGGGAGGCTGAGGCATTTCACCATTCCCAGTCACAGGGATGTCATTGACAAGCCTTTCTGTCCCATGTGAGATCAAACCAGAAAAGCCTAGATTCTTTCTTTGTCAAAAGTTTCCTTGAAGATATAAAAGCATCGAATGCGAAAACGGTATACTCGTTTTCATCGGATGCGGGGATGTACTAGGACCCGAGTGCCCAGTCAGTTGTGGGAGAGATCTGTCTACGAGAGGACTGACGTTCAAGGTGCAGAGAGGTCTCGTGCTCTTGGTCGTTCTTGCAAGCGATTAGCATGATGATGGGGCAGGAGTCCATGAGGTCGGTTGGCTCCTTCAGCCACTGGCTCATGTCATCGAACTGAAACAAGTCGTGTAACGTCGCAGCACACCAGAAGCGCACCAAGGGCACCTCCGAAACAGGCACCGGTTATCGTCCCCATATCGACCTGATCGAGAGATCACCCTGGGAGTCACTATTAATGCGACGAAGAAGTCAACGCTTGACGAAATTATCTGCTAAGTAAATTTAATTAGTCTTCTAACTGCAATTAATTAGCAACGGCCGGAATATTCGCCTGGATCCGGACACGACCCGACCCGATCCGAATGGGCCACTCAGATCCTTACTCTCTCTATATAAACATTTTTCCCATTTTCTATTCGGAGCATCCCCGCGAACCCAAAACCCTAGACGCCTGCTGTCTCCTCTCCCTCTGAGGTGCGTACTCCCCGCCAAACCCTCGGCAGACGTCGTTCTACTGCTCGTCGCGGTGTTTTACGCGAAATCATCGCTGCGTGTGGTTGAATTCGTTTCCGTGTGCTAAATCTTGAGTGGATTTGATTGGGTTTCGTTGCGTTGCCTGGGAGATTGGTATGAGTTTGGAGTTTTTGCTGGTGGATCCGATCGGTCATTCGGTTACGGCCGAATGCGTTCTGGTTTGAGTTTGGAGTTTTTGCTAGCTCGGTGCTGATGCGTTTGGCGTTTCTTTTTCTTGGTTCAGATCTGAAATCAGAGTGACGAGATAGTGAGGCAATGGCTCTGGTGAGTTTTTTTTTTTGCTGTTTCCACAATTGCTGTTGTAGTTGTTAGGATGCTGGCCTAGGGTTTGATTTTGTTAGTGCGATATGTAAAGGTGCTTGTCATTGAGTTATCTTTATTGTGGTTGGCTTGTATTTGGAATGATTATTATGGAAAGGTGCTTGTTCTCGAGTTTGTCTGTCATGTTATCTGTCATGATCTGTGCTTATGCGCATTTACCTATTGATGAAGACTTTAATTTTGGAAGAAAAGATGACCACTCAGTTTAGTGCATTTCATTTGAGATTTTCTAATTGTGAGCCAATATATTTTAAGTTGCTCTTGGAACTTCCATGCTTTAAATGTCAGATTGTTCAGATTTAACTCACCAGAAGGCTAATCTGATGTCTATTCAGGTTATTCATGCCGGGAAGACAAACAAAAATGCATATAAGACACTCATTGCTGCAGAGTACTCTGGAGCGAAGGTTGAGTTGGCAGATGGCTTCGAGATGGGGGTTTCCAACAAAACACCTGAATTCCTCAAGATGAATCCTATTGGGAAGGTAAGGTTTATAGGATGTACATGTATTCTGGAAATATTTGCCTAATTGAATCCTATGTTCATATTTGTGGCTTCCTTTGAGTAGAATGTTGCCTTTCCCACTTCAGAAATTAATTGTTTTTTCCCAAATGTGGGGAGGGAAGTTAATGTCATATCTTGTGTTTGTATGGTTATCCTTTGCAGCTGGGATAGTATTTTGTATGCATCATGTCCTTAGTAATGGTCTGTGAATCAAACTTTGTTTTCTCACTGGATATTATTTATCTGGAACTTCAGGTTCCCGTGCTGGAGACACCTCACGGTCCCGTCTTTGAGAGCAATGCCATTGCGCGTTATGGTAATACTTTTTATTTTGCCCTGTTCTATACATTATTTTTTTGTTTCACTGAAATGAGATCAGTCAATTGACTTGACTTGATACTTGTTTCAGTGACCAGGTTGAAGGAGGGAAATCCCTTGTTTGGATCTTCTCCAATTGAATATGTATGTCTTTCTAATATCCATCTCATGCGTGTTTTTTTTATTCTTCAGGTTGTTCCAGGGAAGTTACTTTGGCATATGACATTTTTTGTTTGTTTTTCTTACATTGCAGGGTCAGATTGAGCAGTGGATTGACTTCTCATCATTGGAGATTGATGCCAATCTGATCAACTGGTTTAGACCAAGAATGGGGCGAGCTGTATACCTTCCTCCGGTAAGCTACATCTTGTTAGTGTAAGGTGTTGATTGAGGCAAGCGGTGCACCTATGACTGGAAATACGCTGCTTGGTCATTTGGTCATAAAAGTTTTTGTTTGAGGCCTTTTATAAGTCCCTTATACTTGAGTTTGATGACTACGTCGAAGCCCCCAATGAAAATCTTAGAGTTTGTTTCATATCTTTGAATGTAATTTCCTATGACAAGTTCATTCACTAATCCCTTGGTCAAGAATATTAGGACTCCTGTCAGATCCCTTCTTGTTCCACACCGTAGTGTGCAATTTAAACTGCAAGATGTCTTTTCCGTTGATATATGTTTCAGTAGTCACATAGAACTGACGGCTTCCAATGCACGTTTTATAAAGGCTGAGGAGGCTGCGATTGCTGCTTTGAAAAGAGCATTGGGTGCTTTGAATATCCACCTTGCTTCCAACACATTCCTAGTTGGTCACACGGTGACATTGGCTGATATAATCATGACATGCAATCTGTACATCGGCTTCACCCATCTCATGACGAAGAGCTTCACATCAGAGTTCCCTCACGTCGAGAGATATTTCTGGACCTTGGTCAATCAGCCGAATTTCAAGAAATTCTTGGGCGAGGTGAAGCAAACTGAATCCGTCCCGCCGGTCCAATCTGCGAAGAAGCCTGCCCAGCCTAAGGAAGCTGCAAAGCCTAAACCCAAGGAGGAGCCTAAGAAAGAGGTCAAGAAGGAGGAGCCCAAGCCAACTGCCGCTGCCGCCGAGGAGGAGGAAGAGGCACCGAAGCCTAAGGCGAAGAATCCCCTCGACCTATTGCCTCCGAGCAAGATGGTCCTCGATGATTGGAAGAGGCTCTATTCCAACACCAAGACCAACTTCCGTGAGGTTGCCATTAAAGGTGCTTCATCCTCCCTCAGTGCTCTCTTGTTCCGATGATGTTGTCATGACCAAGTTTTTAATATTTCTCCGGACGATGCAGGATTCTGGGACATGTACGATCCCGAGGGATACTCCCTTTGGTTCTGCGACTACAAGTACAATGACGAGAACACAGTGTCGTTCGTCACCCTGAACAAGGTCAGCGGGTTCCTGCAGCGGATGGACCTTGCCCGCAAGTATGCATTCGGGAAGATGCTGGTTATAGGCTCCGAGCCGCCCTTCAAGGTGAAGGGGCTTTGGCTATTCCGGGGGAGCGAGATCCCTCCGTTTGTGATGGAGGAGTGCTACGACATGGAGTTGTATGACTGGAGGAAGGTGGACACGGAGGACGAGGTGCAGAAGGAGAGGGTGAACCAGATGATTGAGGACTGCGAGCCCTTCGAGGGGGAGGCCTTGCTGGACGCCAAGTGCTTCAAGTGAGAGATTTGAGATGTGGCTCCTAAAAGAGTGAGGGTGAGGCCCAGGACTGTCTTCCATTTTAGTGTTTGTTTTGTGGGGATTGGGGGTTATGTTTTGCTATACTTGCTGTAAGAGTAGTTCTTTTACTGACAAACTATTATTAAAAAAAGAAGAAGAAACTACTAGTTATATCTGTGGGATGGCTTAGACCCTAGTATTTTCTCCCTTTCCTAATTTTAAATTGTTTCTTGGGTGGGGGGGTTTGTATTATGCAAATTTTAAGGCTTATTGTTTGCTTATAAAACGATGGTAGATGTGACTGTAGTAGGAGGTAGGGGTAGGGTAGGATTGGAGGACGTGCTTAAATTTAATTAACTTTATTTGACCTTGTACAACACTCATCCTTGTTCTTGGCGTCCCTCCTGTTCCTTCCGCCTTCTCCAACCGCCGATTTTTTGTTTTGTTTTTGTTTTGTTTCCATGGTATGCTCTCGAATGCCACCGGCTCATTTTAGCGCAATCAAATGCCAATGAACTCAAACTCATTTCCGGAAAGTAATGGCCCCAACGCCCGTAAAGCAGCCACTGTCGTCCTGTAGTCTCTCTTATTGTACCAGCTGTGGCAGAGGAGGATGCGTGCCGGTGCAACACGCCCGCCGCCTTCAATGGACTTCAAATGCCCAGAATGTCGCTCACATTCTTTACCGGAGGGAGCAAGCAAGCAAAAAAACGGATCTTCATCAACATGGCATCTCCCATGATTTGCAGTTTTCAGAAGGCCAAGTCTCCCCCCTAAAATTTCTCAGCACTACATGATCTCCCTACGTTGTCGGAGGAAGTCAGAGTGTCACTTACCTAATGCAGTATAATATTACACGACCTTTAAACAACTAGGAATGTTACAGTTACTCCTCCCACTTATTCGAAACTATTTCGATCAGTTAAAATTTATTACTAGAGATACAATCGGATCCAAAGTTTTATTCTGTTTTTCTTTTCCCCTCTCAAGCAGGATATGAATCAGATCTGTATGGATGTCTGAGCGGCGTTAGTACACCCAGCAGCTCCAACTGCCGGTCGAGCACCGACCCCAAGTAACTAAGCTTTCATCTTACCATCTTGGGTCTTTTCATGCCGGTGTTGCTAAAGGGCGACATACATGGACTCATGCCGGGGCTCATGTCAGGGTTCCCTTCCTTCAAGGTGCCATTGATCATTGCCAGTTCCCGCAGCTGTTGCTTCTTGTAGTGATCCATTGACTCATCCTGTGATGGAGGGAGATGGCAGTAGTAATCATATTAGCGATGTCAGGCTACTCGATGAACAGAGAATCCTGCTGTCTACATGTCCTCACCACCGGCTTTAGAAGGTTCTCGAGTATAGCGACTGCTTTCTCCATTTGGATGTTTACCATGTTTTCTGGAAACTCGGCTTCAACCAGAATGTGCAGAGGTTCATTCAGGTGCTCGTATCCAGGTTTGTCCCTGAGCTTCTCTTCCTGAGTTATCCACATAAATCATAAGCAACAATTAACACGAGCACCCGACAAACGACCGTCAGGCATAACAAGCAAAACGCTGAATAAAATACGGATGTCATAATACCTTTACAGGATCCTTGACCGATCCCTTGCCTCTTATATAGACTCTACACTGAGTCATGCTTTCGACTCTTTTGAGAGAGTTTCCTCGCGGTCCGAGTATCCGGCCCACAAAGTTATACTGCAAATAAATACTTGGATTCATGTAAAGAAGATGATGCAGAAATGAATATTCTTCCCCGTGGAACTGAAACCTGGATAGTTATACTGCACGACGTACATTTGGGTTTTTGTCGACAGGAACATCGAGTCTGATGACTTTCTTCACAACTGGAGCGGACTGGACACCCACTGTGCCAGGCCAACCAACAGGAGCAGCTTGAAAAGGTGCGGCGTTTGGAAGAAGCCCATTTTCCTAATTGAAACAGGAAGGATCACTCTTAATATTGGTTTCTAATGCAATGCACCTGGTAAACAAATTTCAAATACCTCCATCCGCATCATGGACCATCTCTCAAAATCCGAAGGCATTCCATTTAGTAGTGGATTTGACGGCATGTAGTGACCCTCATGATCAAGTCCATCATGATCCGGAATCGCCAGATTGTAACCTGAAATCCGCCTTATTTCTGCACAAACCCCACAATTGCAATAAGGGAGAGAGAGAAAATCCGAGGAGAACCTGTTAGTATTATCTAGATTGCACCAAATCAAGCAGTCTATCCTTCGACATTATTGAGAATTCAGCAGTAGTTTTCCTAATTCGATAATCTGTCGTGTAACTGGTGGGATTTTCCAAAACTCAAGCCCGTCTTACATCAGTAACTCAAAGCTCTACACCAGAATGAAAATAAAGCAGCATTCTATAGATACCATGCTTCCTTTTCAAGTTCCATGCACGTAAGTAACTGGGATAGGACGAGTTTTACAAGAAAATTGACTAACTTTGGTTTTTAGAGGAAAAATGAATTATTGCAATGACCACTATTCCACGAAAGAACACATACCAGAAGCAAAGACATTATACGCCAAAAAATGGCGCACAAAGCCTTGAGAAATAATTGCAAATTAGTGCGATTAGATGGGCTTTGATATCGAGACGTCTGATTACAGCATATGTACAGACAAGCACGCTATATGCCGAAAAAACTGAGAAAAAGGAACATTACGCGCCAAAAAAACCGTAGAGCAAAGCTCGAGAAATTATTGCATTACCATAATCAGTAAATTCACTTTAAAACTCCCTCCCTAATGAAGAATGCCAGTTTAATGAAGTCAGGAGCTTCGAACAGTGAAGACTTAGATATCCTAACAGTTACAGAAATAAGTACCATTATATAGACAGTTTTGACAAGGAGATATCTGATTACAGCATACGTGCAGACAATCACGTGACATGCCGAAAAACAGAGAGCAAAAGCTCATGAAATGATTGCATTACCATAATCGGGAAATTCGCTTTAAAACTCCTTCGCCAATGAAGAACGATAGTTTAATGAAGTCAGGAGCTTCAGACAGTGAACTTAGATATCCGTACAGTACGGAAATAAGTACAATTATATATGCTTAGATGAGGAATCTGATAACAGAAGATGTACATACGAGCGCCAAGCATTGATAATCCCCGTATTGAAATCTCACCATCAATAAGTCACTCAATAAATCACTAGCAACTATATGGGAAGGGTAACCCTGATTAAAGCATATCTTTTAGAAATTAGACAATAAGAGGAAATTTAAAGAGGACCTTGTCGTTTTCTCAACAATGGTTCCAATATTTGATAGCTGAAAAAAGAAAATTTCTAAAGGCGAGTCATTGTGCCTATATATCGCTGTAGCTACTTAAAATGGTGTATCATAGCAACTCGGTTTACCTCTGAAATTTTTTCCTAATGATGCAACTGCTAACAGAAAGATCACTAACCTAGATTCAACAGTCGGCCGCAATGTGGCAGGACTTGTGTAAAAGGATGGAACTTCTGTCTCTCACCCAACAGTTCCGCCAAATATCTGTAAGATCAAATCGATGTTATTGACTTGCTCGAGAGACCATCAAATCCCCACGTCATTTTCTCAGTTTGAATTATATATCATCACATGAAATATGACAGGCATCAATGCAAGAACCGATCATGACACTCGATCATGGAAGGAACATGACACACGAGGTTAAAATCATATCTCGATAAAGCAAAACGATGACGTGTACGGAATAAAACAATGCCAAAGCCAGTCCACGAGAAAAGAAACTTATCGGGCAAATCGGTACGGCAAAGCGGGGAAAAGAATAACGGCCTCAAAGAAACTGGATCGGGAACCAATAGCAAGGTCTCACAATCCAAAGAACCTAATAAAGGCACCACAAACCAATCAACCACCACAAAGATAGCCAAATCCTACTCACATGGTGCACCCAAAGATAAAAAACCCTCCCTTCAACCAATGCACAAAAGAAACACCCACAATCCCTAGAGGAGGATCAGAACCACCTTTCCCTATCAGGAGGAGGAGGCGGAGGAGCATGGATCCTGTGTGGAGAAGGAGCATGGAGTCCAGAAGGCGGGAACTGGAAGAAACTAT
The DNA here is from genome assembly GCA_029817715.1 of Melastoma dodecandrum. Taxonomy (NCBI): domain Eukaryota; kingdom Viridiplantae; phylum Streptophyta; class Magnoliopsida; order Myrtales; family Melastomataceae; genus Melastoma; species Melastoma dodecandrum. The sequence goes on from JARUPY010000182.1 coordinate 4,347,549, forward strand.
TCCCACCTTGCATTCTCTCCCCCATAACAAGCCACCACCTATCAGCAACACCAGATCAAACCCATCAGATCAAATCAAAACAGAAAAACGAGCCAACAACGGAACTCCCACAAATCCATCACAGCCGAAACGACGACACAATGAAGGAGGAGTCAGTGATGATAAGGCAGGGGGCGAACGAAGCTCAAGATCAAATCTTTACACTCAACAGGAACGAAAGGACTAATCTTTGATCCGGGAATGAAACCTACTGGTGGAATGGAGAAGTGGGCAGCAGCCAGCACAGAGAGAGAAAGGGAGAGTGCCCTACTCTGCTAACCCCAGTTTGTGTTAAGGACTCATGTGAGGTTGGTAGGAGCATGCTTTATATATATGTCTCATTAATAATACATATAACTAATATATATTTTATATATTTTAGATTTTGACAGGAGTTTCTGCCGCCTGGAAGTCCAAGCGGCGCCGACTTCCGCTGGAGGGTAGCGATGAAGCCACCACGTAGGAGCAGTGGGCAGCCGGCGAAGAACAATTCTGGAACTGGTCCTTCTCCTTAGTCACCACTCGAGTTCTTTAAAGTCTACATCCCAGCCTTCAACTGTCACCAACTCGTAAGTTCGTCTTCCTCTCTTAGTCGCGCCTCCTCCGCCCGCTGGAGTCCTCGGTTTCTTGTAGACATGGGCACCCACCCGGTCGCAACGTGTTGATTTGACATCCCCTTGGTTGCTGCAATTCGAACTGTTGTAGTTGTTGTGATTGGGAAATGTGATTCTTTTCGGGTGCAGCTTGTGCTGCCGGATTTCTCGAAGCGGTGCGTGCCCATTCCTAGGAAGGCAGCGCTTCGGGAACCTAATGGCAGGTTGTGGAGGGAAGGGATGATCGAGAATGTGAGGGAATTGTTCGTCCGGAGCGGGTGGCCGGGGTTGTGCAGGGCAATGCCCTCAAGTATAGTGATTGCCTGATTTTTCGGTTCGACATGTGCTCGGTTTTCATCGTCAAGATTTTTCAGCAATGCCCTCAGGATTCCGAAAGGGTGATGGCAGTGAAGATGGAAATGGAGGAAGAGGAGGAGATGATGAAAGTAGAAGAGGTGGAGGCGCTCAGGTCATTGACTCGTAGTTGTTGTAAGCAAAAGATTCTCGTTCAGGTGCAGTTGGAAATATCCTTGCATTATGTATCATTCCTTTCCGTAAATGCAGATCTGAGAACGGGAGCACTTTCGTGTTCGACAGACGCTGTAAGCCAAGAGGGAGATCAAACTCTATATTAAGTATAGTAAGGCCACAGCATCCGCACCACATGTTCAATCTGAAGGAATAGCGCTTCTGTCAACCAGTTAGTTTCGGCTGTGTTGCTTTGGTTGTACTTATTGTTCTTCCATTACAGTTCTCCCAATCCGTGAACCGATGATTCCCTCATATTTTACAGGGTATGTCTACTCATTTCCTAAGACTTCAGCAACGAAATGGACGGAAAGTGGATGCTGGAGTAGGCACAAAGACCCGCGGTCAGCTGTTCTTGTCATCTGGGTGGCCCAAATTCCGGCGGGACAGTGGGATGCAGGAGAACCAGCAGTTGGCGGTGGAATTCGTCATTGACAAAAAGGGATGATGAGCGCCGCGAACTGCGTTTCAGCATGTTTCCCTGAATCCCTAGTGATTCCGCTGGAGGCGATGCCGCGCAGCGCAAATCACTCTTTGGCAGCCATTTTTGCGATGGTGTCTGTGTATATTACGGGTTGATGTTCATGGGGAACTCTTCAGCAGGAGTCCATGACGCGATGAAACATTTAGTCAATTTTCACACGTGGCATTTACATGTTGTCAATATAATTTTACCTTATAATTTTTAAAAGCTTTTTTTTTTTCTAAAAAATAACAAAAACAATTAATAAACAAAAAAGGTATTTGATAATTAATAAAAACTTTTTATTATGATAATATTTATTTCAAATAAATAGCTCCAAAATCTGATTCCCCTCCCTCCCCCGGGCTCCGGTCACGTGCCGATCGCGTGACCCGGGAACCGACCGCGTCGTCCGTACTTTAAAACGAAACCCAAAAACGACGTCTTCTCCTTCTTCTTCGCAAATCCGCTGGACGAGAAAAGAACGTGACGACACGGATTCCGTCGCCGGAGCCCCCACGAACAGTCGCGATCCCCTCCCCCCCCCCCTACGCATCCTAGGGTTCCGTCCGGTCGAGATTCCTCTCCCTCGGTCTGGGAAGATGTGATCGCAGAGTCTAGTCCGAGCCCCCTTCTTCGTGATTCCTCGATCGGGTGATTTTTACTGGAGGGATTTCTTTTTTTTTGTCGCGTTGATTTTGGATGAAGGGCCGGTTGGATCGGACGAAGGTGGTGCTGCGGCACCTTCCTCCTTTAATCACTCGAGGGGCCCTGATTGACCAAATCGACGCTGGTTTCGCCGGGCGGTATGATTGGGTGGCGTTTCGTCCCGGAAAGAGCAGGTTAGGGTTTTTAAGGGATGTTGTTTTGTTACCGTTGTTTGCTTTGGTGTGGGTTAGGGTATGATTTGATGGCTGTTGTGGTTTAATTAGGGTTTTTAGGGATCAAGGGAATCGAGTGGTTTGTGTTGTTGTTGTTGTTAGGGTTTGGAGTCGGTGGTTCCTTGTGTAGATGAAGGCTTCTTAAGGACCTGTTGCTGGCAGGGGTTGGTTATTTGGTGGGAGCCGTAATTTCAATGGTTAGCTGTAGTATTTCTTGTCCTCCACTTTGGGCGACAATGTTGAAGTGGGATGATTTTGGTTTAAGATGAGCGGAATGCTGGTAGATTTAATTCGATTATTCATGGAAAAATGGGTTGATTATGAGTGGATGCAAGCTTAGTATTGTCGTCTGATTATAGAGGTATCTTTGAGGATTTAGATTGATTGTTGATGGTTATGTTCATCAACAATTGTACTCAGAGTCATTGGTGCTCTTGGGGAGGTCTTGACCGGCGCTTGTACCTGTTGAGAGGATTGGTTCATCGAATTGTTTGTTCTGTCTCTAATGTGATGTCCTGTTACTCTGTATTCTACCTGTTTGTCCTGATTTTCTCTTTTCTCCGTTGATCAACTTTTGCAGCCAGAAGCAACAAATTTATTCTCGAGCATACATCAATTTTAAGAGGCCTGAGGATGTCATTGAGTTTGCTGAGTTTTTTGATGGCCATGTTTTTGTGAACGAGAAAGGTATCTTCATTATGTCCTCAAACTCTGTCTACTTTTTTCTTTCATCGCTCATGCTTTGAAATGGAATTTGGCCTGGATAACGGCAATAGAAAGAATGGGCATATGAGGAAGTAGGTAACTGCCTGCGGCACTGATGTTTTATACTTCAATTAAAAATATAGCCATATCAGTGGATAATATTTCTCAAGTTTTCTCTATCTGATATTCTTGAAAGGGATGACTAGTATCATTTTACGATATTCAAGGCCTAAAATGCCTTGTAGTGTGAAAATGTTTTAAGTGGGATCTAGGTTATGCATAGAAATAGCGAACTAGAGGTCCTGATGATGTTGCTCATGGAAATTCGCTGTACTTGAGGAATTCCAGTTATTGACAGTTGAACGAGTGAGGACTTTGACTTGTCATTTTTCGTCATGCTTTTTTAGGATGAGGTTCTGTGGTTTGATGAAGAAATACTGTTTTTTATCAGGCACTCAGTTCAAGACAATAGTAGAATATGCCCCCTCACAGCGGGTGCCCAAGCTGACATCTAAGAGGGATGGTCGTGAAGGGACCTTATTGAAAGGTTTAACCCTTGCACTGTTGAAACATAACAAATTACCGCCGATATGTTTTTTATGGAAGGATGCTCTTTAGAGTAGTTAGCTCTGAGCATTTCTTCTTCCAACTGATAGACAGTCATGATGATATCGCAGATCCTGAGTATCTAGAATTTCTGGAGATCTTATCTAAGCCGGTTGAAAACCTTCCTAGTGCTGAAATACAGATGGAGAGACGGGAAGCAGAACGATCTGGTAAGGATTGGTTTCAGGGAGTGCGTTTGTGGTAAAGTGAGGCCACTTGTAGGGCACCGAGGACAATAATTTTTACTACATGGTTGTTACATTTGAGAAACTTTTTCTGTTGTCCTCTTGCAGGTGCTGCAAAGGAGACTCCTATTATTACGCCATTAATGGATTTTGTCCGCCAGAAAAGGGCCTCTAAAGCTGCATCACGGGTAACTTGTTTTGATAATATTTTGAACAATACTTGCTCCGCTAGATCTTTTTTTCTTGGTAGAAAAAGTTCACAGATTAGTGCTTCGGTAGATTCTTAATTTCACGGTTTCAGTGCTTTTTTCAAATTTTCCTGGAATGTTGTTTTATGTTGTTACACATTTGAGTTAGGAGTAAAAGATTTGCACTATAGGCATTAATGGAAGCCTCAAACACATGTACATGGCCTTTTTCCATTTTAGCTGATCCTATTAGCTATTACTTTTTTCCTTTTTCCCCTTTCTCTGTTCTATCGTGTTTTCCCGTCAAAGATGAATATGTACATGACCAGTTTGGCTGTGTTAATTTTATTAGGCCATATAGAAATGCTTGGCCTGGCTTTTAACATTTTCTGTGTTGCCTATTGTGGTCTCACATGATGTTGGCTTTTGTTTTTCTTAATGATTGACCTTTACCTACGGTCTCTTCATCCTTTCAGAGACTAGTCTCCAATAAGAAGCTAAGTGGAAGAGCCGTTTCATCTGGTAGTCCTGGTTCATCAAAGCAGGGTTCTGAAAAGAGAAAAAACTCAAAAGCAATGGTTATTTCTTTTGCCTTGTTTCTGCAGTGATCTCATAAAAGTTACCTTTTTGACGGGCTAGAGGATCCTCCCTCCTTTTCTTTCAACAAAAAAGGAACCTGCTTTATGCTCTGAAAATAAAAATTGCATGTACTTGTAGCCTAAAGGTGCTTTGACATGTATTCCGGAGGAGTGAGGTGATATCTTTGATCAAGTTTCCTGGTCAAATATTCTCATGTGAGATATGGTGTTTGCGTTGATTGTTGAAAGGTTATAATTGATGTCCTGATCTCGTGTTATTTTTCTAGTTTTAGGGACACTTCTTAAGTTATTTGAATGATAGTAACCAAGAATTGAGGGTTGAAAAGTGTACTTTTCTTTTGATGGCAGTATGTTTTAAGGGATTCAGCACGAAGCAGCGGGGGCAAAGATGCATCTACCATCACCCTTGCATCTAGACGAGATTATCAACATATCTCTGATAAATCTATGTCTTCAATTGTGGCTGCGGGGGCTGATCGAACAGAAATGGAAAGTGGTAATGCTTATATGCTGTTCATCTTTCTCGTTGTGGCACCATCATTTCTGTGATTATAACAACACCACCACTTGCCACAAATCCCCTTAAGTGGAGCTGCTATATCCTCTGTTGCTTTTTCCATAAGTTTAACCCTCTCTCGGGGTTCAACAAGCAATCAATATTTCACGATCAAGGAGAGATAATGTTAGCAACTTCGAAAGAATGGGAAAGGCAATGAAATTCTTTCACTAGTCTCAGTCCGAGTACGGTAAGGATTCAATGGTATCAATTAGTATCACACAAATGGCGGAACAGAGTGATAAGTTTTTGGTGCCTTAGGAGACCTTTTAAAGATAACACATCAGTATCTTGGACAGGGATAGCGATCCTGAGACCCAAGTACTCTCTTTCGGATCCAGGAAAGAGCCAAAAACCGGCAAATACAACCAAAATTTGATACAAATTTATATTTTTGGGGAACGCCTTGCATTGATGGGTGATGAGGGCCCATATTGACCATCATATGCTCTTTGATAAAGCATTTGCGATTTTTCTCCTTGTTTCGTGTCTATTTACAGGGCTATTCATTGTGTTGTAGTGGGCAATGTTAGTGGGTTAAATTGTTCATATTTTTGGAATATTTCTTTCCTTTTTTGAGATTTCTGATCATGTTTCTCTGAGAGTGGGTACCACTTTGCTTGCATTAACTTTTTTGTGCCCCGCAATATTTTTATGGTTCTCAATATTTCAAAGTTGCACTAGCAGACTGAAACTTAAAGGTTTTCTTCTGAATTGTATGTCTGTTAATCAATACAGGATCTTCTGGAGTTGCTGGTTCTGGGAAAAAGAAGATTTTACTTCTGAAAGGGAAGGAAAGAGAAATTTATCATGTGAGCACCCGTCCACTATATATTTATGGCCTCAAGTGTCTTCTCTTGAATACGATTATCAAAATGTGCCGTAAATGGGGTTGTTTTCTGTGTGGTAATTAAAAGGGTTCCATTTTCTTTACCTTTTCCATTGATTACTAGAAGCTACTATTTGTTAGCTCTGGCAGTTGTTTGTATCCAGACCTACAGGAACTTTGTTTTTGGGGATTTTTTTTTTTTTTTTTGGGGGGGGGGGAATTGCTTAATTTTGGCATAGCAAAGTTGTGTAGAAACAGTTGTGCACTCTTATGATGTTTCACACGTTATTCTCCTCCAGATGGCCAGCAATGCATCAGGGGAGCAACGGTCTGCAAAAGATTTGGCGGGTCCAACTGCTATCAAGCAAAATCAATGTCAAGAAGGAAGTGGTCGGATTATTAGAGGCATACTCGTAAATAAAAATGCCAAGCAGAATCAACCCGGTGTTCATTCTGATAATCAAACTCAAACAACCCATGCTGGGAGAGAAAAGATGCCCCCTAGAGCCCCAAATTTGCAACCAATATCAAAAGAGGCGAATGGTGCCATAGATGAGAAGGTCCATGGAAATGGTGCATCAAGTTTTGGCAGTGAGAAACTAGAAAGACGCGTAAGAAACAAAGATAGACCTGATCGCGGTGTTTGGGCTCCTCTTAGACGGATTGATGGGTCACATGGAAGTGAATCCTCAAGTTCTTCGCATTTGTCAGATTCTTCAGAAGGTATGACCAGGGACCATAATTTGGCAGTGAGTTTTGTACCATAGGCTTTTCGTAGTCGGTTCCATGCATGCTCTGCCGCCTTTTAATGTGCATTTTGTATTGATCTTAATTGTACAAACTTCAACGAAATTCACGACACAGGCTTCCGCAAGGTGCTTGGGCGGCAGGGACTATCTCAAGTTGGAAAAGATAATGATGGTTCTTCGCCTGCAATTGAATCAAAGTCCTCAAAGAGAGGAAGTTCTCCTGGCTTTAGTGCTCATGAGGTGCTTGATAGTGTGTTTTTCACCTTCGTATCGTATTTTGGAGCATCATTTGAGCGTCATTATCTTTACCTTTTATTTGTTTCAGAAGCAAGTTTGGGTCCAAAAGTCAAGTTCTGGAACGTAGCGTTCAAAGAGGTATGTTCTTTCATCTTGGAGATCTCATTATTTATCTTTTATGATTATTTTGTATCGGTTCTCTTGAACTGAATTTCTAGCTATATCGTTTATCTTATTTTGGAACAAGGAAACTTGTGTGTTTAATTAGTGGTGAAGGTTACTTTAGTAACGATAACTCGAGTCTTGAGAGAGAATGAAAGTAATTTTTTCATCTTTAGGACTATTCGTAAATGTTGATCATGAACCAAGCAGATAATCGTTTGTTTTTGCTGTTCTTTTTATTGTTGATTTCTGTGGACTTCGAAATTTCTGCAGCAAGTATGCACAGTAATGTGATGTTAGTCACTGAGTATTGTCCTAGTGGCTGGAGTTTTTGTCCGTTCCAGAGGGATTGTCCCTTGCTCAGGGAGGGCTTGGAAACAAAGACGGTTGCCCCTTAAAAGATCCTCGAGATGGATTCAGCTCGAAGTGGATCGTGTTGTTGATATAGTTAACAATTGGTGAGTTGAATGACGAAGGCCGCCACCACAAAACCATGAACAAACAGGAAGAAACAACAGTTCCTTTCTGGAAAACGGCACCGCATCACCACTTGGAGACACATTTATATCATAACGACAAGATCCCGGCTTTTCGAGGGGATTTGTTTTGCTGGAGGGGGGCGCCGATACAATCCATGCCCATCTATCTAACTCTTCTGGGTAAGCAAAAAGATGGATATGTCCTTCTAAGATAAGTATGTTTGTTCAAAAACTGTAAATACCGGTGAGGGTGATGCTTTATTAACTGCCCGCTTTTTAGCATCAAATAGGATGACTGATGGACAGTTAGTTATAACATGCTATGGTATTGGTGTGGATGGACATTGACGAGATATTGGCGTGCCCGAACTGGGAGGTGGTAGCTATATTATAAGTTTGCATATACCTGAGGTTGATGGTGACCAAAGGATGGAAATGAGTGGGTGGTGCTGTTATTTTGCTTATTGGTGAATGATGGTGATGATTAATCATAGTTTGTTTGCGTTCATCTTTGTCTTTGATAGTCATTGTCTCGCACATTTGCATAAGGAATTCTCCTGTATTAATCTCCTTTATATCTTTCGCCCGATTTCATGTGCTTCCTCATCTTCATCCTGCTGCTTACGCCTCCAGACCGATTAAAGTGTTTGAATCCTGGGGGGCACGCCTGCTGTGTTTTGAGGAAGCCAATGGTCACTGTGGTGACCATGTTTTCAAACCTTTGTCGAAACTGGAGTCATTCGTTATCTGAATAACATAAGAAGGAACAACACTAGAATCGGATCAACTCAAGTTCGTACACATCCGACCAATTAACTGCATTACTACGAGCCTCATCTGCACTTGATCTGTATCGGAGTAACCCCGTTGTATGGTCCTTATAAAAGGACGCAGTTAGCCGGCCACAGGCCGTGTACTACCACTGGCAATAAGGAAGAGGTCTGCGCAGCTAACTGCCAGCACTTAAAAGACGCAAGAAGTTACGAAGCAGCCCGCTGCAGATCGGGTATGTTTTGTCCATGAGTGGTTGTCCGGCAGCTACCGTTGTAGAAATACTAGGACACAACTTGGACTTTCATCATCCCGTTTGTAATTCTTTGGCCTCAACAATATTCGTCAATTAGGTGAAGATTTAGATAACGACTTTGAATGGGAAGTCCCTATTTGCAGTAGTAAGTAATTCATCCTTAATAGCCACGGGAGTTTAACTCATAGCAGCCCGTCGGCTTCTCAGCAGACGTCATCGACACAGGTTGAACTGATCGATGAATGTTAGGACAAGAAAGCATGAGAAGAAAGAAAGAAGTGAAACGTGCATGCGACTAAGGTTTAGTAGTAGTAGTAGTAAGTAGCATTATTAGGTGAAAGTATAATAATGCCAAAGGCATAAAAATTAGTAGGGATACCAACCCTTCACCAATCTAAATTACTTACCTGCCCCAAATCTTCTTACTTACATCACCTTTTCCACTCACCCAATTCATAAAATAGATCAATAATTCTAATTCCATATCTAAATTTTTGAGTTTGTATCATGCCTATTTCTCTAATTTAATCTCAAAGTCATTCATACCACTCCAAATTGATTTCGTCAAGGTCAACTCCTTGAATTAATGCAAACCCATTAAATTCTTGTCATGAGTCATGGAATATTTTTGGGATGATAGGTAAAATTTAGATGCTCCTCTTTTTCTCTAGAGATTTATTACAAATAAAGAAAAGAAATTTAAAAAGTTGCCTTTTGCATGAGTTGTTTTATGTTGAAGATTCATCCACTTTTTCTTGAGCTTTTCTTTTCCCTTTTGGAATTAATTTTTAGGTTTACTTCATCCCTAATCAACAAATTCCATCTCTAAAATAAAGTACTAAAAAAATTGTATAGGACAGCTAATTTTATTCCATTGTATTACCACTAAACTAAAAAGAGAACATTAAGTTGCAAGCTTTGGCTTTGTTTGATGCCCAACAACATATTTCAGACACTAACACTGCAACTCTGCATCAACTGGTACTTCACCGCGTTGTTCCCGATCGACACGCCGGAGCTCTCCCTCCCGAACGCGATGAACGCGGGGCATCTCACGAATATGTGGTAAGTCCCCGTCATGACAGTACCCACCCTCCACCGCAGCCGCCCGTCGATCTTGATGTCCACCGTGACTGCCCCGCTCCCCTCGTCCTGGCTCAGGAGGACGGCGTTGTAAGGGGCGATGGGGACGGAGTTCCCGTAAATGAACGGGGACCACACGTCGTCCTCCTTGTGGTCGGCGTAGGTCGGCGGGACGCGGGACCGGAGGGTGATCTGCTGGTCGTGGTAGGTTGCGTACACGTCCAGCCAGTCGTAGTAGATGGCAATGTTGTCGTTCGGGTTGCGGGCTAGGATCGTGACCTGGAACGTCGATGTGAGGAGGTTTGGAGGGTAAGTGGACACGTTGAAGGCGTACACGGTGGCATCCTGGAGGACGAACCGGGGCTTGTGGGGGTGGAGGACGGCGAACGTGATGAGGACAACGAGGAGGAGGATGAAGAAGACGACGAGGCCGATCTGGAAGGCCCGGCGCCAGAACTTCCTCCACTTGTGTTCGTGGTTGGGGCACTTGGATGACATCGTTGGGGAGGGTGGTGGCCGCGGTCGATCGAGGTTGCGGCGGAATGGTAAGGAAGGGAAGGGAAGGAGAGCAAAAATGCGAGTTCATTTATGAGGTTGGGCTATTTATATGGTGGACGTAGTTATTTAGGTGGAAACAATGATACGATGGTTTGGGGTGATTTACAAGTTACACAACATAATGAGATGGAATGGGAGGTTGGGAAAGTGACCCACCCCAACCCCCCCACTCCAACCCCAGAACAATATACTTCAAAGAACTCTTCCTTTTTCATGAAAAATCACTCGAAGTGGGAGTTGTTTCGGTTAATCAATCATGTTCAAGATTTCATGCAGTGATTCAGAATAGCCCCAAAAACACCTTTATTAGTTGCTAACTATGCAACATTTGTTGTTACTGTTATTATTTCTTTCAGAGTGAGTGAGATCTCTCTGTTGGGCCCAAAGGGACTACTGCCAGATCACAAGGCACACTTACTATTGTTTATTACCGCTCTGCTCTCGTTGTTTTCCTCGCCAGCTGTAGATTTCAGTGCCGAAATTTCGGCTCCCTCTGCTTTGTTTGGAACTGTGGGAAGAAGAGGCTTCACTTTTGCAATTCATTGAGTTCAAATTTTGGTGTTCTTTCGGTTACCGCCATCGACAAGGGTACGGGGGCATGAAGCAAGACGTTACGATTGCCGGAGCTAGCGCATTGTCTAGTGATGAGGTGAGGTGAGTTTAGTTTAACCGGTGCACGGCTCCGAATCTCTCCCCACTAGCTTCACGGTCATCTTACTCAGTGATTACTGCAAGGTTCCTATCAGTATTCATCATCAGGGGTCACGGCCCCAACTGGGGAAGTTCCAGTCGGGGGGAGGAGAATGTGTTCTGGTATGTTATCAGTCCTTTATTCTTTCTATAATAGGCCCTTGTACTGTCTGAGGGCTATATATCTCAAGGTTTCTGTTGACAGCGTGAGAGATGGGAGTTTGGGAATGGACTGCATAGAAGATTGAGTCTTGTAAGAAAGTGGGAACCAAATCTGTGATGGGGACATAAAGGGTCGGGAAATTTCCTGGCGTTGGAAGTTGGGTTGAGATTCTGGGGGAGGGGAGGCATGCAATGTGACATCCTCTTCACTAAATGGTGGTTCTGCTAGTTTATATGGGGATGGGAGCAGCCGAAGTTATAACGGGAATATCTGACAGGAATGGAATCCCCCCAGAATAAATTCTGGGTGTCCAAGAAACAAACAACCTGGTTTGGAGCTTGGAATGTCATGTTAGAAAACACCACCACCCCAAAACAACGTAATAGGATTTTACATAAGTTTTGTATGGAAATACGGTTAGTTTTAAAAAAAAATTTGCGAAATACGGTCCCAGTTTCGTAAAAAACGGTTTTACCGTCGAAGGGGCACGTTCTTAAAACGCGCTCCTCAATTTACGAAGATGGCGCGGTTTCAAAACGCGCCCTCCGTTGGGGGGTTTAAACCACGGTCTTATGTAGGGGGTTTTAAACCCGCCCCTCCTGGGAATATACAAGGGGGACGGACTAAGGTCTGACGGGGTGCGGGTTTTGAAAACCCGCCCCTCTTGGGAATCCATAAGGGGCGGGTGGAGAAACCTGCCCCCATCTTAGACATTACTAAACACTTATGAATTATATTAGAAACCCTATTTCAATAACACAATAACCAAACTATCGAACTTCGAAACAATCCATATTATGAAAGTAGAACAATAATATCATGCATAAAACCTTAGAATATCATACGCAAAGTCCATAAACGTTTACAAACATCAATAAAGTCCCCTACGCCTCGTCGATTTCCTCATAACATAAGGCATGATGACGTGATCTTCTGGAACATGAGGCTGCTCCGATGAATCATCCGGGTACAATTGCGTAATTTGATAAGGTCCTTCTCCTTGTTGTGATTGGTCGTACCTGAAAAACTTATATTAATTAAGTTACGAGAGTTTAAATCAATCGAACATCAAATGACTTACCTGAAGTCTCTTGCCCCTTTAATCGGAACTCTTGGAGTCGAACTGGACCCAAACTCGAAGTAAGGTGTGCTATAATCGGCATCAATATGGGCAATTTGCTAGATGAACATGCCTTCTCGTACTTCATGGCCCTCCTCATCAAATACGAGGTCCTCGTATTTCCGTGGCACCTCCTCATCTTCATGCTCCTCTTTTGCATCGTCCATGTGAGGATGATCTTCCTCCATATGTTGTCCACCTGGTGGCATGAACTCGTATGCAGGTTGATCTTCCAACCCGCCAGTACGATCATACGATCGTACCAGTGCATACTCCCGCCTCATCTGCATGGACTCTTCGACAAGAGAAACGAGTTCGGGCTGGTCGGACTGAAACTTAATCTGGCGAAAATTCTTCATCTATATCACAGATATAGGTTAAAGTTGAAAAATGGAATGGAAAAATGTAATGCGATGCTCATAAACGACTTACCATTGTGCCTAGCATGGAACCGGTATGCGATATGTATTGCCTGGTGAGCTTCGCACACCATTTAGAGTATTTAGTCCAAGACTTCCAAAACAGCGACACGACCTTGTTCATTCGATCCACAAACACACGATGGACCTCTCTCCAGTTGTTCATCGTCTTGCCACGCAAATCTATCCGATGGAGTGCCTTGCTGGTGTCGCATTCTGCCGGAACGAGCTGATGATCACCAAACTAATGAATCACTCTATCCGGGTAATGCCACTCCACGATATAGAAGCAAATGGGAGGAGTCTGGCACGCTAAAAAGCCTCTCTCGATCGGCAATAATCCGAAAGCATGGCTATCAACTCCTCCGGGTAAGGATGCCAAACAATCTACATATATCAATGTGAATATGTGAGGAAGATTCTATATAATCAAATGAAATTGTTAGCTATAGAAGTTTATCTGATCCATGCTTTGCTATCGAAGGCCTTTCTGTACGAGGAAAGTACATGGGTAGTGACCGTGCGTACATCCTTTGCAACGGCCCAGCGATAGCTCAAAGGCATATCCTCTACAAATGGGGTTCGATGTCTAAGAGGCGCTATATGTGGGAATCTATCCCATGCCCAAATCTGTAACAATATCAGGGGACCCTCTATCTGAGATGCCTTGTGGTGAGTCGCCTTACACAAACTCCTATAGAGCCACGCAAGGCAGGCACTATCCCAGCTGTACTGTCCAGCCCTCTCAAAGTCCGCTAGTAGAGGCAACCAGAATATGTGTACTAAACTGTCTAACTTCGTAGTGAATATCATCCCGCCAATCAGCTGCAAAATATAAGCCCTTGATATGGAACGTATTCACCGTATGAATGAGATGGTTCTTATGTTTAAACCGCATCCCTTTACGAAATTCAACCACAGTGTCCGGATCGTCCGTTATCCTAACATCCTCATCCTCCTCGAAAATCATCTTCCCAGTATCGCCACTGTCTAGATAGGATGGTAGAGGTTTATCCAACCGTTTCTTCCTAAAAGGACCAGTCTCATTAACCCCTACATTCCTAACATTTTCCTCGTTCCCTAAATCAACACCGTTGAACATTTCATCATCCGTATTGGCGTCATTATCGGAATTCACTATTGAATCAACGATATGATTCTCATAGTTTCGTTTAGAACTACTTCATCGCCCATATATCATGTTCTAAATCTTGAAACGGGTCACCCTATTCATAATCATCTTCATAATCATTATCACCATCCTCCTCATTCCCCACATTACCACCATAACCGCTACACCCTTCATTCACCGGTATCAATTGACGAATATTTCTACTAACTTCGAAATTTTTCATTCTCTCTTGCACTGCATTTAACCCCTCATCCACATTCACTCCTACGGCCTGCATGTTACTACCATGCTTGCTTCTTGAATTTAGGGTTTTGAAAGCTCGCCCCTTGTGTATTTCCAGGAGGGGCGAGTTTCGTCAGACCCTTAGTCCGACGCCCCTTGTATATTCCTAGGAGGGGCGGGTTTCCCTCATGTATTCCCCGAAGCGGTCCTCTCCAAGTGTTGGAGGAGCGAGTTTTGAGGGCGCGTTTTGAAACTACGCCCTGGATTCTCACGTCGCATATCCGTCCCTTCATTTCATAAACAAAGCTGCGTTTTGAAATTGCGTCCTCTTTATAAATTGAGGGGCAAATTTTAAGAACGCGCCCTTTCGGTTGTAAAATTGTATTTTACGAAATTGTGACTGTATTTCACGATTTTTTTTTTAAATTAACTATATTTCCGCACAAAACTCGATTTAACGTATCTATTTGGGTTATAAAGTAGTACTGAACAAATAATGTAGTACTGAACAAAGGGGCAGAAAGATCAATCCCTACGTGATTTTATTGTCCCCGTATTATTCCTCTCTCCCAACCCACAGAATTGGATCCAATCTGGTTAATTATTGACAATTAACACTTTAGGACAACATTGAAATTCCCAAAGTTTTGATTTTGACGACCAGGACAGACTCCTTTGTCTCTCTACACACACGCACTCTCTCTCTCTCTCCCGCACCGCTGTTGGCTCAGTCCCGTCGCCATCCACTCCAAATACTCCCTCATCGATCGCTTTCCTTCGTGTAAGTTAAGTTAATGGTTGGATTTGATTTGGCAAAAGGGATTTTGTTTGAACTGCAGACCCGGGATGATTTTCTTGAGCTGAATGATAATCTCAATTGGGTCATTCAATTGATTAATTTTTGAAAGGAAAAAGAAATGAGTTCGAAATTAGTACTACCATGAGAAGAATTTATGACCCATTTCTTCACCCATCAACTCCCACCCAAGCCATACCCCACAAAGTTTAGATCTTTTGGGGATTAGAAAGGTGGGTATTTTGTAGGGGTTGGAGTTCTCCTTCGAACGGTAATGGGTCAGTCGCAGAGTTGAATCTGCTTTGCCGGGTGTTGGTGATTCTCAGCTTCAGCTTGTTGGGTAGGTTTCAAGGTTGCAGCTTTTTGGGCTACTTGCTATTAGATTTTTGATATAGCGTTTGTGGATGTTAGCATTTTTATTTTGCAACGGATGGGCTTAGTGGATTGATCTACCAAGAAGCAGAATCTACTCACGGGTGCCTGTGATTCTTAGCTTTTATGTTTGCTAAGTAGGCTAAAGATTACCCCTTTCGGGCTGTTTCTGGTTTTAATTTGGATAGATGCTGGGAGTGCGCGCATATGTTGATGACTCAAAGTTTGCATTAATGCAGAAGAATTTGATTGGGGGTGAAGGGGATTGTGATGATGTTCTAAGCAAATGGCACTGAAGCTCCCGGCGAAAGAAGCTGCACAGGTTGCCATCGCCTCGATTGGCAGGGGGTACGATGTTGCGATAGATCTTCGACTGAAGTACTGTAAAGGTGATTCAGATGGCTTACGGTTGATCGAGATCGATGCCGATAGCGGCCGGGATCTTGTCCTACCTGGGGGGATATCGATCCCGAATGTTTCGAGATCAATAAAATGTGACAAGGGGGAGCGCACCCGTTTCAGGTCCGATGTCCTCTCTTTCCAGCAGGTAGGTCATCAATTTTTTTCCAAGTTTGCTTGCCCATTGGTCTTGCTTTTTCTTAAATCCCCTTCTTCGTCTTTCCTCCTTTAGATGTCGGAACAGTTCAATCAGGATTTATCACTGACTGGAAAGATACCTTCCGGACTATTCAATGCAATGTTCGAATTTCAAGGGTTCTGGCAGAAGGACGCTGCAAATACAAAGACCTTAGCCTTCGATGGGGTGTTCATCACATTGTATACTGTTGCCCTAGAAAAGTCACAACTTGTTCTCTGCAATCGCGTCAAAAGTGCTGTCCCATCCTCATGGGATCCTCCTGCATTAGCAAGGTAAGTTAATCCTCTTGCATCAAATCTCGCAAACAGTGTAGGAACCATATGACAGTCTACAGCTTCATTGTGTCAGAATCTAAATGCTGGATGTAATTTCAAGAATGATTGTTTGTTGGATTGAGTTGCTGCAAAGGCTACTATTGTAGGCACGAATAGGCTTTCAAATGACTAAAGTAGTTCTACGACCTGTTTCGGTTCCATTTTGGGGGAAAACGTCCTACAAGTAGTTCTCATGAGATCATTATTAATCTACCACTGCCTTATCTACCATGGTTCCTCGAACCCATATAATGTTGAGCACTAAGAAAATGCCAATGCTTTCCCAGGTTTATCGAGACATTTGGAACTCATATAGTATCTGGTGTGAAGATGGGAGGAAAGGATGTCATATACGTGAAACAGCTGCATTCATCCAGTCTCCAGCCTGCCAATGTGCAGAAGAGGCTAAAGGAGATGGCAGATAAGAGATTTCTGGTCAATAATGGACAGAATGTTGTCTCCGATCCAGTTTACCAGCACGATCAGGTGCGGGACATCGATCATGAAAGAGCGACGCATGTTTCCCTTGCCTTTTGTGCAGAGTCCATGTCAGCATTGTGTTTTAACTCTCTGCAGTTGCATCTTTTAAGCAAGATTGGTTTTATATTTAAATTTTGTTGCTTCAGTTTGATGTTAGGGACCAGCAGCCAAGTTTCATGGATGCAAGTTCGTCGAGTTCATACCTGACCAAGGAGGTGAGGCATGAGAATCCTGTTATCTAGCCAGCTCAGTAGTGTCCGGTAGGGTTCTTATGTGCTTCTCTAATGTGATTGGATGGCAGGAAATTGTAATCATTTGCAAGAGGAGGGGTGGGGAAAACAGACATCTCTCCCACATCCATTGGTTGAACACGGTGCAGCATGAACCAGACGTGATCTCAATGTCTTTCGTTCCAATAACCTCATTACTTGGCGGAGTTCCGGGCAGTGGGTTCCTAAGCCATGCGATAAATCTGTACTTGAGATGTGAGTATTGGATATTGGCCAAATGAATTCTTCTGTAGAAGTATGTAATTTTATAGCATTATGATTTGCTTGAATCTTACTTAATTCTTGCTTTCGTGCTGTAGATAAGCCTCGAATCGAAGAATTACACCAGTTTTTAGAATTTCAGTTACCAAGGCAATGGGCACCCATTTTCAGTGAACTTCCTCTTGGTCCTCAGCGCAAGAGACAAAGCACTGGTTCGTTGCGATTCAGCTTAATAGGACCCAAGCTTCTCGTGAATACTTCACCGGTGAGTTCCACTTTTTGTGCATGCTTGTCACTGGCGATATCTTCTTCGTTTCTTGGTCTCTACAACTTCATTGGAACGCCCTTTTTCTGGTTAAACGGACAGGTTGATGTCGGCAACAGGCCTGTTACGGGGTTAAGGCTCTACTTGGAAGGCAAGCGAAGCGACCGCCTAGCCATTCACATGCAACACCTTTCCTCTCTTCCAAAGATTTTCCAGGTGATCGATGATCCGGGCGGGGCCTTTGTCCATGTTTCCTATGACAAGAAGTTCTACGAGAAAGTCCAGTGGAAGCACTTCTCTCATGTGTGCACGGCTCCTGTTGAGTCTGACGAGGACCTTTCCATTGTCACCGGCGCCCAGTTGCAAGTCGAAAACTATGGAATGAAAAGCGTGCTTCTACTTCGGCTCAAATTCTCAACGGCTGTTGGCGCAACAATGGTTAAACGTCCAGAATGGGATGGCTCCCCTGGGTTGTCAGCCAAGTCGGGCATATTCTCGACCCTCATCAGCCAACACTTCTCGGCGGTCCAAAAGCCACCTCCGAAACCCAGCGACGTGAATATAAACTCAGCAGTCTACCCGGGAGGCCCTCCAACACCAACTCAAGCCCCTAAACTTCTGAAGTTTGTCGATACAATGGAGATGGCAAGAGGGCCAGAGGAAAATCCTGGGTATTGGGTTGTTTCGGGGGCTAGACTTGTGGTCGAGAAGGGAAAGATCTCTCTTCGGGTGAAGTATTCTTTACTCACTCTGGTGTTACCTGATGAAGAGACCATCGATGATTGACGCCAGGGCATTCATGACCGTGATGAAGGACGATAACAGGCCAAGTTCCGATGGGATTTCGATCCGAGATAGAATACTTTTGTACTTTTAGACATTATCGACTTGAGTCGTGACATAAAGTTTATGTCTAACTTTCATATGACCGTCTCATTACTTGCACTCATGTTAAATTGGAGGCATCGTTAGCATATGGTGTGATCGGAGTCAATGAATCTGCCGTTGCTGGGGCTTGGAAGCATCAATCCGTTGAGCCGAGTGAACTCAGCGTTGAGTTCGGTTATGCCTAGCAAAAGGCAAATCCATGTTGGTGGAGGTGTTGCTGGTGACGCCAATGTATTCCTTCTCTCGGACAGGATGGCGGAAGGGGAGCAGGCTGTGCAATGTAGGTCGGATGGCGATCCCCGGGCATCATCACCGGCATGCACCAACTGCACCCCAAATCATCGCATTATTATCGTATGCGCAACAGGACTGGGCCAAACAACCCGAATTTGGGGAGTACTCACTGGGCACAAGTGCTTGGATTTCCCTGCTGCCGCAGCGTTTACCATGGACGAAACCGAGATGGGTTCCGGGGAAGCAAAAGAAGGGCTCGGCCCAAAGAGGTGCTCGAAGACGGCCATGACGAGGAACAAAGAAACAAGGACCGCGGAGGCGACGAATCCGAAGGAGAACGCGTTCATGGGCGATGCGACCCCCCGTGGCGGCCTACCCTTGCCGTCCGCGTTCCCAGGCCAGGTCAGATTGAGCTCGTGTAGTACGTCCAAGGCCTCGATTCTGGCTCATCGCCCCAAACGGCCAGACAAGCTAAATGTGTTGTAGTAGTAGTAGTAGTAGAATCAAAAGAGAGTAAGCAGAGCAGAGGAAATATTTAGGGGCAATGCAACAAAAAAACCAATATTTATCATAAGAAGAGTCGGTAGTCGAGATGTAAAGGTGACAAAAGTCGCATGATGTAATGGCCGCTTTCTTGTCTTGACAACTCCTTACTTTAACAAAGCAAAGAGATTGGGAGAGAGTCTGGAACTCTAAGAGTGTTCTCAAACCAGGATAAGAAAAAGTGAACAGACTTGAAGATTATGAATGTCTCGGGACCCAAAAAGAATAGTCAATTGCCGGAGACAACTAGGCCTTGAGCCTGCCGTAGAACCGATTCTTCTCCTCTGTTGTCTGGAACCGACCGTGGCCAAACTTGGAGGATGTGTCAATGAACTTGAGCTTAATCTCCTCCAAGGCCACCCTCGAGGTCTGTTTCAGCAGGGACTGTCTCAGAGTCACGACACGCTTCTTTGGGCCGACACAGCAGCCCTTGATCAGCAGGTAATCCTCCTTGACGACACCATAGTGAGGGAACCCGCCCATTGGAGTGATATCCTTCTCGGTCCTGAACCACAAGAAGACGTACGATTAAGGATCCACAAACACTGAGATTTCAAAGAGAGAACGTCGCTGTAGACTTTTGGGTACCTGTCGAACTCAGTCATCGCGGAATGGGACTCCTGACCAGCCTTCCCGACCCTGTAAACCTTCTTGTTCAATTCAGTGCGGTGATGGTAACCATTCTGACCAGCCCTAGCAACAGTGAAGGAAACCCTAGCAGGATGCCAAGCACCAATGCAAGCAACCTTACGAAGACCGCGGTGGGTTTTACGAGGGAGGCGAGTCACACCCCATCTCGTTACCACTCCCTCATATCCCTTACCCTTGGTCACTCCAATAATATCTATCATCTCATCCTTTTGGAATATAGCCTCAACAGGAACCTGCTTCTCAAATAGACCGTAAGCAAAATCAACCTTCTGGGCGACATTTCCCCCATTCACTTGAATTTCCATGACATGAGCCTTCTTCTGCCTAAGTCCCTTAATCTTGCGTATCTACAAGCCAAAACCATAAGGGTGACAATAAGCGAGAGGATATGACAAAAGTTAAAAACAATCACACCAACAGCAATGCATCAATTTGCATTACCATCAATTTACCTGAGTATGAGCCAAAACACGGATAACAGTGCAGTGCTTCTTCAATTTCTCCAACTGAGTATGAATCTCCTTCTTCCCATCTTCTGACTCAAATTTCTTTGAGTACTTGGTGAAAGCTTTCTTCTTGGACTTGCACCAGTTTTTGTAGTATCTCCTCCTCAATTCCTCACTCAGATGCTGAGCCCAAACAGTGTGCAAGGAACGCAGTCCACGTGGAGTCTTAATGTAACCAACAACTCCAACCACAACCATTGGTGGAGTTTCAATGATGGTCACAGCTTCGCAAGTTTCCTTCTTGTGAAGTTCTATTGCAATCAATGAGCAAAAGCCGATATTAGAAATTAACAAAGAATGAAAAAGCAAAAAAGTACTTAAAGAAAGGCAACTACCAAAAATTATCAAACCAATGTCACTGAAGACAGCTAAAATATAAGACTGCGCAAGAAGCAATTTACCACTACCGATGTGCAGGAAGCTAAAGATCCCCTCAAAGTGAGAAAATTGGGGAGCATTACATATGTTCGTAAACAAAGAACACAGACAACAACTTTGACATTTTTTGTCTTCAAAAAATAAGGGGCCTAAATATAACCACTGAAATAAATATAATCCAACCAATCAAAGAAAATAACAAAGAATGGAAACACTACTTGGAAAAAACAAACAAAACATATTATACAGAAATATGAAACATACTTGATCCAGGTTTCTCCACCTCTCTCACTATGTGAGTCATCCCAGCCTTGTATCCGAGGAAGGCAGTCAGTCGACAAGGTTTGGTTGGGTTATCCTTGGGGAAGGCCTTCACTGCACCGATGAATAGGAATATCAGCAATAATGCTTAAAACCCGCACCTCAAAAGATTGTCACGAATCACTAGACATGCAACTAATCAACAAAAATAACCTTTTCCCCTGTGCCTCGACGACCTCTTCCTAGGGAGAAATCCCAAGGAACCGTGTCTGGGATGTTCAAATTTCCTGTGAGACATTGTCCTAGTAGCAACAATTCCAAATACACAATCAGACAGATTGTGATTGCAGACGAATATGCAACTCCAGCAAAACTCCATATTAAATTGCCACGAGCATCCACAGCTTATACGCCCAACCAAATTAATATTCCTTACATAATACAAGCACACATCACCACCGAAATATGGCCACCAGAACTAACATTAAATTCGGTTTGTAAGAGCAACGTGTAATCGGACCAGCAACCTCAGCATGCGCAGAAACATACAAATTTCACCCCCAAACCAAAGGCCTATGACACACTGCAAAGCAGTGAGGTGCCAATTCTCGCGCTCAAAGGTATTTCTTCACCAGAGAAGCCCCACGACGGGGTCCAATGGCAGAAAAGAGCTCCTCCGAGACTCCAGCCTTGATTATTTCACACATCAGTTCTATCGAGGGGGGAATTGCACGTTTCAGCACGGCTAAGGGCATGCCATACAGCAAAGCAACACAGCATTCATTCACGCACACCAGCCATAATTCATGCTTAATCCGAATAAAGACGACATCGAGGCAAGCAAGATAAAGGATTCCATAGAAGAACACGCAGAAGACGAGGAACTGGCCGCGACGACGACATCATCGGAGAATTGGGGCAACAACGCCGGCCCGATCGACGGCTCCCCCGGGGGTACGGAACCGAACGAGAGTACCTGGTGATCGATGATCGAGATGTGGATGCGGCGCTGTGGACAGACTGCCAAGAACAGTAGAACCCCAAAGGGATACGCGCCATTATATACTGCCGCGAATTTTGATTTGACGGCTGAGATTCAATAATTTGATCAGATGCTGTCCGTTGGATCCAGGATTAGAACTGCCGGATCCATCCTAGGGTTTGTGAAAGACGGCCGCCGTAAAACCAAAAATGGGCCCATTTGTTCTTTAAATCACTACGGCTCAATTAAGCTGGCCCAACCATCTGAAATTACGACGGGGATTAAAAAAAGGAAAAGTCGAAATCTTAAAGATAATGACATTCACAATCATGGGCCGTAGGCCCAATCTTTTAATTGGGCCTAATCACTTGTGATAGTGTTTTATTCGAATTCTCCTCTCATCGAGCGTCCCTTTTGTAAGTATATACTTATTGTAAAATTTCATTATAAATTCGTTGTGTTGTAATTACATTTTCTTAATCCATCCCCTTATTTTTAAGAAATTGAAAAAATGCTGCCATTTTTTTACTTTTTCCTCGCCGACCAAAGAAAATCAAGACTCGAAATCGAAACAGAAGACCCAAAAAATTATGGTCAACACGGTGGATAGAATTAGCTTAATTCCATGTTCACATCAAACCAGTTCACGCCATTTTAGACCAAGTCATTAAAATAATATTTCCGGACATTAAATCACTTAAACTTCTCCCCGATCCTTCTTACAGGTAAAGTCCAACACGCTACACCTAAATTCCACTCTGGTTTATCTTAATCCCCGCCCCGCTTTTACCGGTCTCCACGTGATATATACAGTTTTCTATATAAAAATCCCACAAGCGGACCTTCTTGTCCTTCCTCTTCTTCTTCTTCGTCAAAGACCATGTCCGAGTTAAGGTCGCGCGTACCGTCCTCAAAGGCGTCGTCAAGCGACCCTCCAGCTCAATTGGAGGGGAAATCGCCTCCCGCTGTCCTCGACCGGCCCTCGTCGCTTTCCCAAAGAGCGGTGGCGCAGACGCTCACCGGGACGGCAAACCTCGCCAACCTACTTCCCACGGGGACTTTACTCGCCTTCCAGCTGCTCGTGCCGATCTTCACCAGCAACGGCTCTTGCGACCCCGTCACGCGTCCCCTCACGGCCGTCCTCCTGGTGGTACTCGCGTTGTCGTGTTTCCTGGCGTGCTTCACCGACAGCGTGAAGTCAACTGAAGGCCAGGTGTACTATGGGATGGCAACGGTGAATGGGTTGTGGCTGTTCGACACGACTGTTCCAAAGACGAGCCTGCCAGACCTGTCCGGGTACCGGATCGGGTTCATCGACGTGGTGCACTCCGTGCTGTCGGGGTTGGTGTTCGGGGCCATAGCCGTGAGGGACAGGGATGTGGTGACGTGTCTGTACCCGGGAGCAGGACACGAGACGCAGGAGGTCATCGATATCGTCCCGGTCGCCATTGGGGTGATCGCAAGCTTGCTTTTCGTGGTGTTCCCGACCAGGAGGCACGGGATTGGGTACCCTGTCACTGCCGGAAAATGACAGACCCATCGGAAATTTATTCATCTGATCTTAGGATGCAATAATCCGAACATGTTGTAATTCATTGACCATTTCATATAAAAACTAGCTGCATTTTAATCTTAATTAAATTATCATCAAATAAGTAATAAATCACGAAATTTCATTACTTTGATGATATGAATGAGAACTGCCGGAAGTGAGACTACAGCGGCCGTGATCTCGGAGATACTCGTGTTCGCGGCCAGCACGCCCGGAACTCCTTGTGCCGTCGTACGTTGTCGCCATCTCGACGCGTCGCAGAGTATTCAAAGCAAACATGACTAACTAATTGGAAGACGTACAGCGATACTTATGACCAATAAATAAATATAGTTTTAGGATAATCACACGATGATTGGTCGGTCGATAAAATATCGTCCGAAATTGATGTTGTAGTAATCGACGGCCCTCCCGATTATAGTAAGATTATAACCAAGTTTTCCTCCGTCAAAGTGTTCCATTCGACTGCCAACGGGATGGCGCAAGCCCGCCGGCGTCCAAGGACTTCATCCGGAACTTGGATGGCCCGAGTCTTTCGAGGAAAGAAGGTGAAGACAGGGACCCCAACTCGCCCGGGAAGAACGGGCATCGTCAGATTCCTGCTCGGCGAAAGGGCTGGCATGCACGGAGACACCCCCCTGTTTCGGGGAAATTTACAGTTGAACAGTCTGTCCGGGTTTGTGCGGCGCCATTGGATTCCAGGAAATTGGATGGTCTCCACCAGGCCCCCTTCTTTCCTGGAACATGCGTTGTTTCCGGGAATAAGGCACGCATGGTCAGAAGCTTGTGCTCGGCGCTCACACGATTCGTCTTTCATGAACTCGTAAAGTGTCTATTGTCGAATCAGTAAGGACGGCACAACCTCGGACGATGGCTCTGCCCCGTTGCAGCTTGCAATATTTTATGCTGGCATGGTTAATGTCTATGACAATGTTCTGGCCGATGAGGTATGCGTTTTTTCGCGGCTAAATCCTCTGTTAATCCCCCTGAATGCTTTGCCAGTTCTGTTGACCATCTTTGTTTTGCGTAACTCCAGGCTCACGCCATCATGCCTTTGGCAGGTGAAAGTTGTGTAGAGAAAACAAAGCGGCATGAAAAAGAGCGAAAAGGAGTCGTTAATTCATCCAATTGTGCACCCCTCCCCACCATTCGTGACCTCCAGGCCAGGGGTAACTCCAAGTGTCTTAATTATGCTCCTATTTCTAGTCGAATTATCGAAATGTCGACCTTAACTTTCTGTGGCCGCCCTCTTTCCCGTTGACAGGCCTCCCGATCACAAGGGAATCTAGTTGTCCTCGCCGGCATTCACTGCCTGAGAGATAGATTTCACCAAGAGCCAAGCCTATCTGCATTCTCTCCATCACCGTCCCCGCAAGGAACAAACTCACCTTCTCCAGCCTAACTGAAGCCGATCCATATTTTCGATCCTCTCCTGCATTGGTACTCTTTGATCTCGGATTCCTTCATGCTTTCATTTTCACCACTTGATCATCGCCATGTCTGTTTCCTCCAGGATTCTCAGTGTTCTTAGACCTAGCAACAGCTATCCTGAATCTCCTCCGCACTTTCCTATTCATGAGAGCAATGTACCTGTGCCGAATCCCTACCACCGGGTTCCTGACCAGCAGCCAATCCTTCCTGTACGCCTCCCTCAGGACGACTGTCCTTGTCGCGTTCTTGTTGCTCAAGTAGAAGATCCCCGGGTGCCGTTTCAGGACCTTTCTCACCCTTCTCCCATCGCCGAACCCCAAACAATCTGCCAGCAACACTACCAGGTTCTCCTCCTCTGTCTTCTTCCCCACCGTCAACCACAGCACCTCGTGCAACACCGCCACCATCCACTTCTCCGTCTGGTCCCCACTCGGTGTCAGGTGGAATGCGTCCTCGTAAGGGGACACATACGGAAGCTCCTGCCATCGCTCCAGCCACTCTGCCACATCCTTCCGCAACACATACCCGCTAGGGAAATTCATGTCATATCTTATTCGGGACTCCCTCGAACCAATCTCTCTAGCTCTCTGCTGTAACTCCGATACAGCCAAATCCTTCCTGAAGGAAATTGTCTCGAGGAAGAGATCGTTCCCTGAACAGCTGACGTCGAAGTAATCTGGGTAGTCGGAGAGCAGTTCCTTAACATAATCATACGGCAACCCCAGGTCCCACTTGAACTGATCCACAATCTTGATCGGCAGCCTGCAATACATTGCAGATTTCCTGCACAAATCAAATCCCAAAGTATGTGCTCCACCTGTTCGACAAAATGCACCTCAAACTATTTCTTACGCATCACCTGCATTTGCGTGTCAGCATCAGCAACCTGGCGAGCCGGGTGACAGCATCGTCGCGATAGCCGCGGTCGTTGAAGATCTCGAGCTCCTGCCTGTGGAGGCCGACGAAGCGGGGGGTGATCCCTATGTGGAGGTGGGAGCGAGGACAGGGCTGGAATATCTTGAAAAGGGAGATATAGTCGCGGCAGAACGATAGGATCGGAGAAGGGAGGTTGAGCATGGGCTTGAGGAGGGAGGCTGCAGGTAAAGGCAGGGATGAGCTCGCGGAAGAGACGATCCGGTTCTTGAGGGAGACAACTTGAGGGAGGAGGTATTCTCGTCTTACGACGTTGTCGAGGTGGTAGTCCGGCACCCACTTGACCTTAGCGTCAACAAACCAGCGGTTGGGTTGGTGCTGGTGCGGCCGCTGGATCGGAAGTCTGCCGCCGCCGCCACCACGTCCCGGCCGCAGCATTGCTTCCTAGAAAATTCACCCAAAACACGAAATCAACAAGGTTAGGCCTCAAGGGCATCAGTCCTTTGTCCCCTGGCGAACTGCGGCGGTCCTCAGAGCCGCATCGACGCTTGGCAATGGTAACACTGGTCCTCCTCGATTCGAAGACGGCATTGATCGGATCATAGTGAGGCTAAGATAAAGGGATCGTCAATGGCCGGCTCACAGAACGTTGTTCGGAATTCCAAAGGCTGCAGATGGCCATTAATTACCAAAAAGAAGAGGAAAATACGGTGACTAATAGATTTTTGGTAAAATATAAGGTAACATGAAAAGCTATTACGAAATATTCTGATCGATCAAAAACTTGTCATACGATTTTATTATTAAATTTTATTTTTATATTAATTTCGACAAATTTTAAATTCCACTGTGAGAAATCTTAATCGGTCTTAATTTATAATTTATAATTATTAATTTTGAACAGGGAAGGTATCCGTCTTAAAACATTTGAAAAATCAAAATCCCAAAAATATTTTGTTATGATCCTATTAAAATCCTCGTATGTTTTTTTATTTTATAATTTTAATGATCAAATTAAGTAAGTTAAAAATCGAAGTTGAACTATTATTATTGATGCAGTTAAAAATATGTAAAAATCGATGAAACTCGATTGTAGAGTTACTACTACGAGTAAGGTTGATTGTAAAACGAATGAACGAGACGTGTTGGAACTCAACTATTACAAGACAAATATTAAATAATATTAAGACATTTTTTTAATTTTGTACAATAAAATTTAAGATTAATTATAAAAATAAAAATTAGTGACAAAATAATATAATAAAATAAATTTTGGAGAAAACAAAAAATTTCGTAGTTTTTAATATTATGGTATATTTTGCCAAGATTTTTTTTTTAATATATACGAAATTATATTGGTTAAGAATGCAACGTTTCCTAAAATTCAAATTTCTTTGGGTAAGATCACAACCTCTTTTTTAAATTAAACTAACGTCCCTTTTAGGACTAATATGAAAGTATTACAATCTACGGATCTAAAAGAGAAAACCCTCTTACCTCCTCTCCTCCATCGGGTCTGTCATTTTTTTTTGTTCTTCCATTTCTTCCAAAATTCAATTCAAACACAAGAAAGGGAACTCCGTTGAAGGGGTTGTGGGGTGGTGGGAGTCAATATCGGACGAACGCTGAACGATCGGAGAATCGTCGTCGTCGTTTTCCTACTTCTTCTTCGGAACCCTAAGTCTCCCTCCGTCTTCGAGATCGCCGTTCCCGCCAACCGGATCCGTTCCCCCGCCCCCGCGCGTTTTCGGTTTCCTTCATCGATCGAGGTCCGGCGGTTATGGAGGCGATCGAGGAGCTCGTTCAGCTTTCCGAGTCTATGAGGCAGGCCTCTGCCGTCCTCGCCGACGAGGACGTGGACGAGTCCGCACCTGCCGCTTCGTCCTCTGGGAAGCGCGGGAGTACTTTTCTCAACGTCGTTGCGTTAGGCAATGTTGTGAGTTACCTCTTTCTATGGTTGGGTTCGGGTGGATCTGAGGGTCGGTTCTGTTATTTTTTGTCCACGTGTTGGGGCTGGAATCCGTGTGTTCCTCTGTTTTGGGTTGAAGATTGTGTGGGATGAATCGCGGGGTGCAGTTTTTGTTTTGCTGGATTTGGTTAATGTCGATGTTGTAGATGCTCCTCTGACAGTAGGGCGATTGGGGGCTTTTTGGTTCGCTGGTCGGAGATTTACCTTTTTCTGGTGGTTGAAGAATGGAATTATTTGTCTCCGTGGAAGGAATGAAGTAGCAGTGAGAGGTTATAATATGCCCGATATGGGATTGCCCTCCATTTTTCTGTCTTGGGTAGAATATGAATGCTCTCGTCGGTCATATCTGCAAGTTATTTGTCCATCTGAGTTTGGAGGCCTAGGTGAGTGACATATCCATTTGTTGGGTTACATCGTTTCCTTGAAACTGCATCGCTTGTAATGAAACTTTTCAGGGTGCCGGAAAATCAGCCACGCTAAACAGTCTTATCGGACATCCTATTCTTGTGAGTTTTTTACCTCCTTTGTTGTGTCTGAGGTTAGTATCCTTTCTTGTGCAATCTTTTCTGAATGACTATTTCTTTTTTCAATCATGATAGCCCACTGGTGAAAATGGTGCTACCCGAGCTCCCATCTGTGTTGATTTGTCTAGAGATAGTTCTCTGAACAGCCGGTCGATTGTTTTGCAAATCGACAGCAAATCTCAATCAGTTTCTGCGAGTAATATTCTCATTCTTGGCTTCACTTTTGAAATGTGTTCTTTTCCGCTGTGTTATTGATGCTCGAACTGCCAAAATTTTGTTTCATTGACAACATAGCTCGCTATCCCCATTTTGAGTAATTGCCAATCATTAGGTGCTCTTCGCCATTCCCTACAAGATAGGCTGAGCAAGGGTTCTTCAGGAAGACGTCGTGATGAGATACATCTAAGACTCCATACCAGCACAGGTTCCAAATATGATCCTTTATCATTTATTTCTTGTGCTATAAACTTGTTTACCGGAGAAGGCTCTTTATGTTACATTTCAGCACGTACCAGCACAAGTAGTTAATGGATGGGCTAATGCCTTAATTGATTGTGCATATTTCTGGCTCGGCCATCTCCTATGTTTGGTCAGTATCAGTTATATAAGAAGAGTTCGCCACTGCTCTGTATGCTAGCTGGTTGTGGTTGAGTGAAACTCGGTACCCATAGTGTATATTTGTGTCTCATTCTAAGAACTGGTGTTTATGATACTTGCACCCTTTGTTACTCAAAAACATGGAACATAACAACGGAGTTACGTGACCTAATTGGCGAAGACAAAGCCTGAATGTTCGTGGATATATTTACTCGTGATGTTTGGGGTTTTTCATTTTTGTATTGTTCTCAGCTGTCGTGGACATCCGCTCGTTGGCGTTACAGTGTGTTTTCAGGATTGCAACTTCAGTTGGATTATTGTTTGAACTTTAGAAGAGTTATCCTCTCGTTGCAATTGAAAAGCAGTAATTTTTAGTGTGAAAATTTCTGCTGCACATAACTGTTTAGTGCGATCTTTTCTGTTCCAGAGTATTCTTCACTGTCTTGTTGTTAATCCTTTAATTTGTCTGATAATATGTAGCTCCACCATTAAAGTTAATTGATTTACCGGGCCTTGACCAGCGATTCATGGACGATTCCGCGGTCAGTACTTCTCTTTTACAGCAAAAAGTTTAATTATAAAATGTTTAGGCCTCGGAAGTTCATATGTACCTATAGTGATGGTAGCATCTGTTACTGAATGAATAGAACGAGTGTTTACTTTATCTAATGCTGTTTCTTTCTTATTATTCTTCAGATTGGCGAGTACGTAGAACACAATGATTCCATTTTACTGGTTATAGTACCTGCTTCTCAGGCCCCCGAAATATCTTCGGCACGATCCCTTAAGATTGCCAAGGAGTTTGACTCAGAAAGTGAGTTTTTATTTTGGCTTGCTATAATTGTTTGTTTTTGTTGTTAATATTCATCTCGTGTAAGTTGGTGTATTGGTCTGTATGGTGATGGTTTCTGCAACTCGTCCTCAACTTTGTTTATTAAATTCCATCATATGTTTTGTTTAGGTACCAGAACTGTTGGTGTAATAAGTAAGATTGACCAAGCAGCATCAGATTCGAAAGCCTTGGTGGCAGTTCAGGCCCTTTTATCTAACCAAGGGCCACCTAAAACACAGGATATCCCGTGGGTCGCTTTAATCGGTCAGTCAGTTTCTATTGCTTCTGCACAATCCGGTGCTGGATCAGAGAGTTCCTTGGAAACTGCATGGCGAGCTGAGAGTGAAAGTCTAAAGTCTATATTGACGGGAGCTCCTCAGAGCAAGTTAGGTAGAGTGGCTTTAGTGGATGCACTCGCTGGCCAGATCCGTAACCGCATGAAACTCAGGCTTCCCAATCTCCTCTCTGGGTAATACTTCAAGCATATCTCTGGGCAACCACATTAGCTCTTCACTCGATTTTCATCTTGTCTCATTTTCTTGTTCATAAACTGATATGCTTCTTTCTTTCTGGTGTTTTTTTATGGTCAAGCAGACATATTGCCCTAGTTAATTGTCATTTCTTGCATCAATAAGCCTGCCCACTAGCTTAATTAATGACTCATTCAGTATGTTTGATGATTTTGAGAAAATTACTTTGATTTATATGTCCAGTATTCTCTATATTCATGCTCTATTTGCATGAAAATCATGGTGAGCTTCGAGTTAAGTTTTGTTTACCACATACAGTAAGATCATACCTCGTGACTCCTTGTATGATTTCTAAAGTTGATGAGAGTTATGTTAATTTTCTGCACTTAAAACATGCTTCAGGCTTCAGGGGAAGTCTCAGATAGTTCAGGATGAATTAGTAAGACTTGGCGAGCAAATGGTCAGTAGTTCTGAAGGTACCAGAGCATTGGGTTTGGAGCTTTGCCGTGAATTTGAGGACAAATTCCTTGCCCATATAACTGGCGGCGAGGTAATGAATGATCTTTGAATTGTCTAATATTGGAGAACAACTGTACAACAACTTGCCCGAATAGATACTTTTAGTGGACCAACCAATGGACGAGTAAATTGTAGGCTTGGCAATATATCAGTATATACACTCCTTTTTTTCTGTTTGGTGTTGCTTGTTTTTTTACCATCTTTCTTTTTATGCGTGAAAATTACTATTATGTATTGAATGGGCTATGCGTTGGCTATAAGATGGACATATTTGAGTTAATAAATTTACAAACTTCTGTCCAGTTTGTGAGATCGTGGAGCTTGTGCAGGCAGTTATGCTGTTTATTACTAGCTTTGTATGGGTACATTTTACAGGGCAGTGGCTGGAAAATTGTTGCTAGCTTTGAAGGAAATTTTCCTAACCGTATTAAGCAGCTCCCTCTTGACAGACACTTTGACCTTAATAACGTGAAAAGGGTGTGTTTCTACATTCCTCTTCTTTCAGTTGCATGTTTCTGTTGGTATTTTATGTTAATCTGTTGTCTTGTCTGCAGATCGTTTTAGAAGCTGATGGATATCAACCTTATCTGATATCTCCAGAGAAAGGTCTTCGATCATTGATAAAAATTGTTCTGGAGATGGCAAAAGAACCAGCTAAACTTTGCGTTGATGAGGTAACTTCAAATGTAATATGTCCAATCTAGTTTATGTTAATCCTGGAAGAGTTTTCACAATTTATATAATGAAAATCTTCTGCATGATATTTTAGATAGAGTTAAGATAATTTTTTGTGCACTTGGGAGCTAAGCTACTATTTTCTTAGATGAGAAAATCTGGTTGGTAACTTTTTTTTTTATCATTCTCTGGTCGACTTGTTGACTATTCAGCAATTTTTCCATCCCGTGTTTAGGCATCGCTAAAACCATGCATTTTGTTAACAGGTTCATCATGTGCTGGTAGATATTGTTAATGCTGCTGCGAATGCTACGCCTGGTCTCGGAAGGTATCCTCCTTTTAAGAGAGAGGTAACATATTCTCTTTGAGCTTATATTGTTCTGTCTTCTTTGCCGGCATATATTTTCTTATTAATTTTCTGTACATTATGTATATCCTTTGTCAGGTTGTAGCCATTGCTAGTGCTGCTCTGGATAATTTTAAAAATGAATCCAAGAAAATGGTGGTTGCCCTGGTTGATATGGAGCGTGCTTTTGTTCCTCCCCAACACTTCATCCGATTGATACAGAGAAGGTATGTGGGAAATTTTCTGAATTTTACGAAGACAAGCAACATGTTTCTTGACAAAAAGTAGAACCATTTTTGACATTATATGAGCCATTATTGTCTTATGCGGGAGTTGGCCTATAAAGAAGTAAATGTTATCCTAGAGTTTCGAGTACTGTCTTGTTGGTGATTTGGATGATCATAAATATCATTGATGAAGAGTGATTGGCCAGCATACCTTTCTTATAATCTAGATTGATTGCATGTTGGAACCTAGGGTGCCCATTTTTTGTAGAATGTATCAACCTTCATTGTTTATTTGGTTGGAAAACTAATAAAAGGAGAAACACAAATCTGCCGTTGAAGTATTAACTGATTTATTTCATACATTTTCATGTTTCTGATGACAAATGTATAGAGTGGAGAGACAGCGTCGTGAAGAAGAGTTAAAGAATAAGTCTTCCAAGAAAGCCGTTGAAGCTGAACAGTCTCTACTTAATAGGGTTTGTCACTTCTTTGACCATATATTGTCTCCCTGCTGTTAAAATTGTATTGTTTCATAATAAATGGAATAAACTCGTGTGCCGTTATATAATGTACAGGCGACTAATCCTCTGACTGGGGGCCAACAAGGTGGAGGAAGTTTGAAGGGAATGAAAGACAAAGGTGATAAATATAATAAAGATGGTCCAGAGGAATCTACTCTAAAGACTGCTGGTGCTGGGGGAGAAATTACAGCAGGTTAGCCTAGAACTACTGCCTAGGTTGTCAATTTCTTTACATGGACGATCAGTAGAATATATCTACCTAGGCACTTTTATTTCCTTTTTTTTAAATAGCTCTAAATGGGCTCCTAATAAATTTTCTTTGATAATATTTCTAACGGTCACGTAATGTAGTCACAGACATGCCCTATCGAACATAGTGTTTATCGTGATGTATTGGGATTAACTCATTATGGGATGTGGTGCTTTTCTTTATAGGAAACTGGATAGTTTTGGTGTGTAGAGCCTTTTCTGGTGCAGGTTTTTCCATTTTATATCTGGGGTTTACTGTTTTTGGTTTTGCAATGCATCATAGTATTGTTATAAAGAGGTCATTTTTGTGTAATTACGAGGCCAGTTTGTCTGCGTGCCCAGCATAAAGGGATAACTTGTACATTTTGAAACAGAGTTATGTTTCTAAGCCATTTTTAACTGCAGGTTTTCTTTTGAAAAAAAGTGCAAAAACGAATGGATGGAGCAAAAGATGGTTCGTCCTCAATGAGAAAAGTGGCAAAGTAAGGAAAACAACTTAATTGATGTGTGTGAGGTTTGTCAAAATATACCAGTCAGTTACATTTATCTAGTTCGACCTGAAACGCGAAGACGATTATTCGGAGTACAAACATATATGTTGCACTATATTCTTTGCTTTTCATCTGTTCTGTTATGATGAAGCTCTGCCTGAAAATTGAACCTGATACTGTCCTGACTGTTTGATAAAATTTTCTACAAAAGTCTCATGTTCTTGCTCTTTGCATGGGTCTGTACAGCTTGGTTACACAGAAAAGCAAGAAGAAAGACATTTTCGTGGTGTCATCGTATTGGAGGTATGTCAGAGTTCATTTGAGTTATCATTTTGAATATTTGATGTGACTTGTCTCTTTTGATGTTTTTCGAGGCAGGCAATTTTTTTAACTTTTCTTGGTAGCTCTTCACTCCTTCCCCATTGGACCTGAAATGGTCCTTTGAGAGTATCTTCATGACTTCACATGTGATTATAAACATAACAGTTAGTGTCTTATTTTGTGCTGTCCCGAGTGATCTTTTATCTCTCTCTCTGAAATGCATTGGAAACTTGACATTTTTGGGTTCATCCCTTAGGAATTGTCTTGACATAATATGTCATGTCAATATACAAAGTATATTCACCTCCCTATGGTTTCATTCTTGTGCTCGTTCAGGATTGCAACATTGAGGAATTCTCTGAAGAGGACGAAGCCCCGCCAAAAAGTTCAAAGGATAAAAAGGCAAATGGACCAAACTCTGGGAAAGGACCCAGCCTTGTTTTCAAGATAACCAGTAAAGTTCCATACAAAACGGTTTTAAAAGGTGTTGTTTTCTCAATGAGTTCTCTCTGTCGTGGTTAAATTTATTACTTATTTGTCTTTCACTGGGGTAACATTACGAGTTTTGCATAGTGCAGCCCATAGTGCTGTGGTCTTAAAGGCTGAGAATGCGGCGGATAAGGCCGAGTGGTTGAACAAGTTGAGGAATGTCATCGGGCCTTCGGCTGGGGTTCAAGTCAAGGGTGATTTTCCTCTACGACAAAGTCAATCTGATGGTTCATTGGTGAGTATGTTAATTTAATCTGGTTGGATAGATCCCCAGTCAAGTTGAATGCTTGGGACCGGAACGCTTCACAATCGTTTGTTTGTAGGATGCTATGGTTAGAAGACCAGCGGATCCAGAAGAAGAACTCCGGTGGATGTCTCAAGAAGTACGTGGTTACGTGGAGGCCGTTCTGAACAGCTTAGCTGCTAACGTGCCAAAGGTTGTTCCTCTCTGCTCAGCGTCTCCCTCCAGTTGTTACCTTGTAGGGGGACGTCATTGGCTCAACCGTATCGCTTGGTACTCGCAGGCTGTTGTCCTTTGCCAGGTCGAGAAGGCAAAAGAAGATATGCTTAATCAATTATACAGTTCAATCAGGTTTTGCTCTATTTCTTCTTTTCAAAGTATACAATCACTGTGTGGACCGCGCGATCTATATAATACCGAAGTTATATATATATCTCATGGTGTGTCTAATTTTCTGATGACCTTTGATATGGCCAAACTTATGATCCCCCCTCGTTCACAAATTATTAGCTCTCAAAGCATGGCTAAAATCGAAGAGCTCCTTCAAGAAGACCAGAACGTGAGACGAAAGCGGGAACGCATCCAGAAGCAGTCGTCTCTTCTATCGAAATTAACAAGGCAATTGAGCGTTCATGATAATCGAGCATCCGCTGCCTCTAACTGGTCCAATGGTGCAGGTAGGTATCTCTTTCCATCCTTATGTCCATGAATGATAATAAAAAACATAAGTCGTTCCTCATATGGAATATATCTGGTGGCAACTCGCCGGCCAATTCCGCTTCTCGTGTTCCTACTATATGAAAAAAAAAAATGCTTCTGTTTGACTTCTTTACCACGTTCTGAAAGCAGAAAGCAGCCCAAGAAGCAACGGACCTCAGGGCGATGAGTGGAGGTCGGCCTTCGACGGCGCAGCCAACGGCCCGTCCCATCTAGGATCCAGCCACAGCAGGCGATACAGCGACCCCGCCCAAAACAGCGACACCACATCCAATCCTGGCGGCAGGCGCACTCCCAACAGGTTGCCCCCTGCTCCTCCCCCCTCCTCCTCCTCCTCCTCCTCCCGGTACTAAGTTCTTCCACGAGCCACCCACCGCCATTGTCATCAACATCATGTTGATCCGTATATAGAAGAAGGCAGGTAATATTTTTTTTGAGGGGCAGGAGGACATTCGACGTGAATCATTCCAGTTATATATGTAATATAGAGGAGGAAGGGTTGGTTGTTATAGGAGGGGGAGTGATATTCTTTGATTTGTTGGTCGTCCTGGGGGACACTTGTTCTATTCTATTTCTAGCCGGGTAGAGATTGCTTGAGTTTGGGGTTTTCCTTCCGTTTGAGTTTTTGCGTCTTCAACTGATCGATCCCCTTTCGCGTCGTTTTTTCCGAGTATTCGAACTTCTGCTTGATCCAAATATAGATAATTAATTTCTAAATTTTGTTAAACTACAAAAAATTCGATATTATTCAGTTAAAAAAATTAAGAAACTTAGTAATTTTGAAAATTGCTTCTATTTTAGAAGAAGCACTGCAAAACACTTCCTCGTGGAATTTTGGTCTTACAATTTTGGCTTAAAAAATATTTATTTCTTTCTATGCAACTAAAAAATGTTTTTATACTCAATAAAATACATCAAATTGTCTACGCGTGTGCGATTCGTATATATGAATAATGAATGAATGTATCTCGCTCACTTTACGATATGAAATAAAGTGCCACACCACCACCACCACCCTCAGGGGATGGATTCGTGAGTTTTGTACGGAAATACGGTTAGTTTTAAAAAAAATTTGCGAAATACGGTCCCAGTTTCGTAAAATACGGTTTTACCGTCGATGGGGCGCGTTTTGAAAACGCGTCCTCCGATTTATAAAGAGGGCGCGTTTTCAAAACGCGCCCCCCGGCGTGCCAAAGGAAGGGGCGGGTTTTGAAAACCCGCCCCTATGCGAGATGAGAAAATGGCATGAGGGCGCGGTCTCAAAACGCGCCCTCATGCCAGGGGCGGGTTTTCAAAACCCGCCCCTTAGACACTTGGAGAAAATTCTCCCAAGTATCGGAATGACGGGTGGGGAGGAGGGGGTTGAGGGGGGGGGGCGGGTTTTGAAAACCCGCCCCTTGAGGGGGTTCAGGGGGGGGCGGGTTTTCAAAACCCGCCCCTTGAGGGGGTTCAGGGGGGGGCGGGGTTTCAAAACCCGCCCCTTGCGGGGGTTCAGGGGGGGAGGGGTTTTCAAAACCCGCCCCTTGAGGGGGTTGAGTGGGGGGGGCGGGTGAGGGGACTCGCCCCTTGAAGGAGGGGGTTGAAGGGGGGGCGACTGAGGGGGGTTGAGGGTTTAGGGGGGGGCGAGTCCCCTGCCCCCCTCAAGGGGCGGGTTTTGAAGACCCGCCCCCCCTGAACCCCCCCCTCAAGGGGCGGGTTTTCAAGACCCGCCCCCCCTGAACCCCCTCAAGGGGCGGGTTTTGAAAACCCGCCCCCCCCTGAACCCCCTCAAGGGGCGGGTTTTGAAAACCCGCCCCCCCCTGAACCCCCCTCAAGGGGCGGGTTTTCAAAACCCGCCCCCCCTGAACCCCCCTCAAGGGGCGGGTTTTCAAAACCCGCCCCCCCCCCTCAACCCCCTCCTCCCTACCCGTCATTCCGATACTTGGGAGAATTTTCTCCAAGTGTCTAAGGGGCGGGTTTTGAAAACCCGCCCCTGGCATGAGGGCGCGTTTTGAGACCGCGCCCTCATGCCATTTTCTCATCTCGCATAGGGGCGGGTTTTCAAAACCCGCCCCTTCCTTTGGCACGCCGGGGGGCGCGTTTTGAAAACGCGCCCTCTTTATAAATCGGAGGACGCGTTTTCAAAACGCGCCCCATCGACGGTAAAACCGTATTTTACGAAACTGGGACCGTATTTCGCAAATTTTTTTTAAAACTAACCGTATTTCCGTACAAAACTCTGGATTCGTAGACGGCCGAAGATCAAATAAGCGCGAGCGGGACATAATTCCAAGTCGAAGAACAAGAGTGAGGATATGATAGTGCGAACTCCTCCGCCGAAGAGGCACCGACCCGAAACCCTAGCCTCCCTCGCCGGCGGTGGCGGAGGAGATGACGCCTCTCCTGCCGGTTCCGACAGGCGCCTCGTTCTCGTCGAGGAGCCACCTCCCTCTGTTGATCGCCCCTCCTCCTCCGATCACATGCTCTGCACCTACCAGTGCCGTCAGATGGTGCGTTAGACGACGCTTCCTCTGCGTTTTTTTTTTTTTTTTAAAGTTTTAGGGTGATGGTTCGGAGGATGTGTTCTGGTGATAATTTCTGCGCTGTTTTGCAGGTAAAGTCGGAGTTCTTCGAGGCACTGAGCAGCGCGGAGAAAGAGGCAAAGGAGTACCGCTCCAAGTTCAAGGAATTGAGTGAAAGGCTCGAGAAAACTGGTTAGTGTTGCCTTTCGATTTCTCGGAGGAAGTGTTGTTGCAATGGATGATTCTTAGGAGTTGGTAATTGTGGCAAGCTTAATTCGAGCGGCCATTTTCTCTGCGTCATTAGGAATAAATTGGAGCTAGCGGCATTTGCTACTATTCCCATTTTTCTTTTTCTTTTGGCCATTCTTGCCTAGGGGTATCGTTTTTTAATGAATCATGACTTGCGGTTAAATTAATTTCCTGGTGAGATACTATTTGCCTGTGATGTTTGATGAATTGGACTTCCAACAATGATATATTTACTTGTAGAATTTTAGAAGCAAAAGGGATTAAATTTTATAAGCAGGGACTCTGTGGTCTTTCCTCTAAATAAGTGTATATCTAGGCAAGAACGACTTTCATCCGTCTCACGTAACTAAGTATTTTAAGGCTCGTTCACTTGTGGAGTTGGTAGACTAGGATGGTTCGATTTTGCTGTATATTTCAATTAAAATTGGTTTTCTTTTACTTATAAAAAAAATTTGGTGTTTTCTAATGATTTCGTCACTTACAAAGACATTTTTTTTCTTCCAAAAGAGTTGGAACGAAAAAACTTCAGAGAACAACTGTTATATGTGGAGCAAGAGCTTGCAGCTTCTAGGGGACGTGAAGCAGCATTACATGAGCAGCTTCTGAATGAACTCCGTGAATACCAAGAAAGACTGAAAAGGCAGATACAATCAAATAGTGAAATCGAAGTATGTGTCACCTTTTTCTAAGCAATTCAGTGAGCTGCTATAGTCTTTTCTTTTGAATTCTCCTCATTGAAATGGTCATATAGCTATATATGAAATTTATCTATGTTTTGAGTAGCTTGCGTCTTTTTGTGAATTGAACATGGGACTTTCATGAATAAGAGCTATTCTTGGAGGTAAAGAAAAGAATTCCTCTGCATAATTTCTTGTTCTTGAGGAGATCCATTTTTTGTTCTATGGATGAAAAGATGGAAAAGGATGAGAGGTGCAGAATAGTGATGCTTCTACTACCTGCTAAGGCATCCCCAAAGGAACCTACCATCTAGTGAGGCTGTAGATTCTGCTCTCATTACTGATGATTTGATATGGCATTCAGTAGAGCACTGTATTGAGATCCAGGTGTCACACCAAACTTAATTGGATTAGACTTGAGTTTTGTTGTTTTGGAGAAATTCGTTTCTTTCTTTTTCTATCTCCTGCATGTTTTTTCATTCTCGTAAGATTTTCTCTTTGAAATCTGTTGCATGAGGAGAAAATTTGCACGTTATCTGCCTAAGGAGTCCCTTTATATTTTTTGTTTTGTTCTTTTCGTTCTGGCGAATATCCTGTTTTATCAGATAAAGCTCCAAAATGAGGTAAATTCTCGTCAAAAAGCCGAGTCCCTTGTGGCTTCTGCTGAAGATAAAGCTAACCTTCTAGAGGGAAAATTGATTCGTTTATCTGAAGGAGCTGAAAGGGAAAAGAAGGGTCTCCACAGTGAGCTTGTTCTCTTGAAACGAGAGTTAAAACTTTCTACATCCAGAATGAATGCAGAAGTAAGCAGTTCATTTTGTCTTGTTTCAGTGCCTCTTTTCGTTCTTATTCCAGCAAAGTTTCCTAAAAATGTTTCCTCTATAGGTTGAAAAGATGGAATGTCGTGCTGTTAATGCAGAGAATGAAGCGAAACTTCTGCAAAAGCAACTAGAAGATTCAAGGAAGCACCTTAAAGAGGTTTGGCCTATTCCATTTATTAATTGTCTTTCTGTTAAAGAAAATTAAATTTGGGGTTTTCTTTCCAGTGCTTGCAACAGAAATGTGAGGCAGAGAAGAAGTTGTCAGCCTTGACAGTTGGGGAATCTAGTTCTTCTGACTTGAGTATTCTGGTAAAGCATCTTCAAGAGGAGCTCAGAAATTATGTAAGTGCATATAAGTAACTACTTTAGAAGGAACTCTTCCACTTATAAATGTGGTTCCAGTACTATAATTAGTTTTATTCTTAAGATAATTATATACACTTCCTTTTTGAGATTTTGCCTTGAAGTATTTTATAAGCTTATATTGTTGACTGTTCAGAAATTCCAGTAAAAATTCATTGCATGGGAGGTTAGCTTATTTTCATGAATCAATTTTGTCAGAAGAATTTGGTCAAAGTTTGTCAACTTTTCCCATTTAAGATACTATTTTTCTCCGAGATCAATTTTACACTGATAATGTTAGTAATGAAAGGTACACTGATAATGTTAGTAATGAAAGATACAGTTTTACTTTCTGTTCTTGCTTTAGGGGTTCCAGAGACCTTAAGAGTCCTTGAGCTTTGTGCTCATGCTTTATCAAACATTGAATTATTTCTTCTTTTTTATGTGTTGCCAATGTGATGTTGTCTGCTTGTAATACTGCCTGCAAGATGTGTTGACATTCCTACTGAGCATACAGATTGATGTTGCACGATTTTTACCTGCGGCTTCAGTGAGTGCAGAAAACCTTTCATTGTAGTGTTTTCTGATCATATTCTGATTAAGCTACTTTTCAATTTGGTTCCTGGAAAGGTATTAGTAGTTCTGATGCATTCGTCTTTCCTTACCAGGAGTCTGATGTGAGAGAAGCCAGGAAATTGAAAGCATCATATGAACAGGTGGCATTATTAAAGGAAAAGTTATTAGAAGAAAGGGCGGGGAGAGAAAGGGCTGAGATGGAGTCATCTAAATTTCTGGGGCTACAAAATAAAGTGAAGGAGCTGGAGGATGAACTTTCATCCTGGAAATTGTTGATGGAGGAGATTCCTGGCATCTCATGTCCTGATGACATACCTTCAAAATTTGCTGTGCTGCAGAAGTACGTGAATGTTTTGATT
Organism: Melastoma dodecandrum; assembly: GCA_029817715.1. Classification (NCBI taxonomy): domain Eukaryota; kingdom Viridiplantae; phylum Streptophyta; class Magnoliopsida; order Myrtales; family Melastomataceae; genus Melastoma; species Melastoma dodecandrum. The sequence goes on from JARUPY010000182.1 coordinate 4,388,090, forward strand.
TTCACACAGGATTTGAGAATGCTGTTGGATACCATGTTGGGGGTTTGACAAGCTGTAGAAATAGGGAAACTGTTATATTCTCCCTTTCGTGTTTTATGTTGCACCTGGTAGTGTGCAGACAATTTAACTGATTCTGTGTATGCTTAACTCCAGGGAGGTCTTAGAGAGTGAGATGAAAGTGGGTGAGGCAAATGCCAGACTAGAACAGGTGAAGGTGGCTTTAGAATCTACCGAACTCAGCAAAAAAGAGTTAGAGAGGCAAGCTTCATTAGCTGAAGATAGAGCAGGAGAAGCAATGACTGAGGTTAAAAGGATTAACTCAGCGGTTAGTTTCTTTGTTCTTGTATCGAATAACTTCATACATTCTTGGTTGTTCCTATAGACAGATCAGGTGCATGTACTATTAGAAACTAGAAAATGCTTAAGTCCACTTAATGGGTGTACTTGATGGTGGGCATCTTCTTGATTGGTCTGCTCTGACAGTTGTCGGCTCATCTAGCTTTTGTTTCGAAATCTCCTTGTAGCTTGTTTGTTTGGGGGTGTTTGAGCTAATTTTTACCTGCTGCTTTAAGGATTAGCCCTCTATCTGAAATTCTGAATCCTGAAGCAAGTTAAATTACATAAAATTATACGTAGGAGATATAAAAAAACAACACAATGAGTGAAGCTGTTAGTCTTTAGGATAAAACAAAAGCTTCTTTTGTAGTTGGTCGATGAACTATCCGTAAAGTTTTTAACTTTTTTATCTTTTCCACTGTTAAATTTCATTTTCAGCTAATTGGCCGAATTTCCATTGAAATTCTTTCTTGTAGCTTACCTGAGAGTAGGGAAACCTTGTAGTAAATCATCATTTTCTAATTCTTTCAGACCCCCATAAATCAGGGCGAGGAGTTCCACATTTTATTCCTTCTCTATTTAACTCTGGAGCATCAATCATGGATGATATTACTTATCATTTTAATATTGCATGGTCTATCATTATTCTCACTCTAAATGATGTGGCAGCTTTCAAGGATGACCGAAGAAAGAGACAGGCTTCGTGATCTGGTCAGTGAACTAAAAACATCAGAGAGTGGTGAAATAAAGAGCGATGTCATCAGTGTAATTCTTCTTAATCCTACTATATTTATTAATCTTCTGAATTATCTCTCAGCTGTTTTCTGAATTATTATCTGCCTTTATTTGTTACAGGAGCTTGAATCGTCCCTTGCAAAGAAGGATTGCTACATCAGTGAATTGGAGAAAGAACTATATGACCAGAAAAAAGTTAGAGATAGACAACGAGATGAGATCAAATTACTAAATGAGAGGCTAAGCAATGAAGAAAGAAAGATACGATCATTGGAAAGAGAGAGTGATCGACTTAGTGCAGAAATCTCTCTGCTAGAGTCCAAGGTAAGCTTGTCTTTGCTTCCAGATCATTGTGCTGCACGTTATTTATTTATTTATTTTTGCTTGTCTATGTATCCACCTCTCTGTTATATTATAATTATTTTAGTTCATACCAAATGTCAAACATTTTCTACCTTTTGTTATCTCCTAGTTGGATGGTTTTAGAAATATGTATGTGGACAGAGCCAGTGCAATGCATCTTTTGGAAGAGCTGTTTGTCCGTCAGCAAATTGTCTCCCTCTTCTATTTGAATGATCGATGTTGTCATTTATGCTTTGTCAACTTCTTTTATTGCATGTTCTTACAGCAAAGTCAGGCAGTATGGATGTGTTCGCTGGATGCATTGTTTATCTTCCATTTGCTCATTGAACAAGTTGATTGCAGTTGGGTCATGGTGATTTCTCTGCCGTTAGTACGAAAGTTCTAAGGATGGTTAATACTCTTGGAGTTGATCAAGAAGCAAAGCAAACAATAGAGGCCTTACAAACTGAATTACAGAAGACAAGGGACAAACTGCTGGCTGTGGAGGAGCTTAACAATCAGCCAGGTACGGATCTGGTATTTTCTGAAATAACTGCAATGGAGCCCTGTGCAATCTTATTCTGGTTCGTTTATATACTTAATGTGTGTCAATTTTTAATATCTGCAATAACTGGTACGCGCACACTGGTGTTCTTGGAGTATTAACTGTAAACAATGTTTGGTAGCCATATGTATATCGATATAATGAATACTATCCATCGCGCTTACTGGATTCACCTAGATGCGATGCTCCACATTTGTGTTTGATACCTACATTAATATTCCATCCCCAAGAAATTATCTCTTAAGATTTGTACATTACTACCATAACATTATGAGGCTGGAAATTTTGAAAATGAGTAACTTCCAAGGGAAGATAAAGTTATGCTGTCATTGGTATCATGAAATATGGGTTCTGGTGTCACTCTTGATTAGCCACAATTTGGATATACCTTAAGCCATTTGGAACTCAAACCTAGCGAATTGTCTGACTGCGACATTACCAAACCATTGCTGTATTTGTGGTTGTTAGGTGAAGCCGGAAAACCAGTGGATGCCCATATTTCTGAAAAGATTTTACATTTGAAGGAAAAAGTTGCTACACTTGAGAAGCGCGAAGAAAGGTTGGTCGCTTGAATGCAGAATATAATATTTGTTCGCGTTCTTCATCAAATAAATGAAGCGTCTTGCCTTGCAGATATAAGACTGTTTTTGCCGACAAAATTTCTGTATTTCGACGGGCGTGCTGTGAGATTTTTGGTTACAAGGTATGCTGCAAGGACTAAGTTTTTATTTTTGTCACTTCAAAATCTGCATTTCTTTAGTTTTGTGACCAAGTTTTCAATGGGGCAAACTCGCTTGATGCCACTGTCCGTTATTCATATGGTCATTGCAGTTTTCTTTTCGATTGTGCTGAGTCAATAGCAAGAGTAAATTGTCATGAATAAAAATGAGCATAAGCTCTGCCAAGCGCATCTGAGGGTTGTACGAAGAATTCTCCTAAAAGAAATCTGTTTGCATCCAAAGACGGGTATTCTGAATACTTTTCTGCTTTTCTGGCAAGTCGAGGTAGCTCCTTGTAGAAAAGACACCATTTTGAACATTTGAGTAGATGCGTTCGTGCAAATCGACCATGGTTGGTAATCGTGATTACTGCTGATGGTTGAGCTTCTTCTTTGTCAGATCAACATGAATGAGCATCAGCGTCCCAATGGGATCCCAGTTACTCAGTTTACTCTGCACTCAATCTATGCCCTGCAAGATGATGAGAAACTTGAGTTTGAGTATGAATCTGGGAATGTCACCATCCTGGTAAGCTCAGTTTACTACACTGTACGTTTGGTGTGTACTGGTTTCTGTTGCAGTTCATATTTCATAAAACCACCGTCAATCACATCGAAATTTGTTGGCGCACTTTTGAGATTGAGAATAGGTCCTAACAAATTTGTCATACATTAAGCCAAGAAAAAAAAAATAGAAAAAAAAGAACTTTTCCAATTTTCATATATTTCCTTCTATATATACATTGAAACTTGCCAGTACTAATCCCCGAGATGACTTAGAAAACCGAGTGACAATGTTTTTCTGTTCTTGTTTTCTGATCTGTCCACGACTCGAGTCCTTGTAGAGTCCTTTCTGATCACTGGGTAATTTTAAGCATAGTCCCACATTGACCCGATTTTGTTTTAATATCAATTAACGCACCTGCTATGAGAGTGTTGATTTTGCCTGACGATTGTTTTAGAAAGACTGATCCCAAGAGGTTTCTTTTTTCTTCCTGTGTAGCCGAATGGCTACACCTCTCAGCCCGAGATATCCCGACAGGTACTTGTGATCGCTTCATCCTCTGACGCAGCATCCCTAGAAAACATCCTCAGTTACAAGTTTTAAGGAGTTTGTTTTTACTTGTGGCAGATTGGGATGTTTGTGCACAAGCTGAATTCGATCCCCGCATTGACGGCCAACATAACAGTGGAATCTTTCAACAGGCGGACCTTATCTTGAGATCACGAATCACCATAAACTTGAGTCTAGCATGGTGCGGTGACAGACAATACTCGAGGTGTATCGTATTCGTGGCCTTGCGCAGCGCTCAACTATTCAGAAGTTCAATTGAGCTATGAACGCCTTTTCCTTTACCCTGGCGTCCGTTTGTATCTATATATTTTTAATTTTTTTTTTTTTTATGCTTGAACCAAAACCAAGGCTTTCAATTGGAATGGATTTCGTTCAACTTAGCATGTCCGTGAAGTGAAACCAGCTCGACTTTCTTTCAGGACCCAAACGTTGTTTCTGGAGTAACATGAAATGGGGTTAAATTAGCAAGACTCGCATCACGGGAATTGGTTATCGCTGCAGACTAAACTCATTTTTAGTCATTCCACTTATTTTTTTTGTTAAGTGCGAACTTTTCTTACTAATTTTTTGTTTTCATAACTTTCTTGACTAATGCTCATAAAGTACATATTTCATTACCTTTCCAAGTGAACAGGCAAAGAAGAGCAATTCTCATCATCTTACGTTTGACCACAACAATAATTAAGCAAAAAGTTAAAAGATTACAATTGTATGTCCAAGTAGTAAAATCAGGCCGCAGCTTGTCTTACCCCATGTGGAAATCCGGAGGACTGTTGGTGCAGTCGCTGATGTTCTTGCTGCTCGTGACAATGGTTGGAAACCCCATGTCCCGGCATTATGTTCGCGTGAGGAGGTACATGCCACCCACTATTATAGGGCGCCACGGGGGTGTGCTGATCGCTCATTTGAGTCGCATATGATGAACCATATGTCTGGAAGGACCCAGCTTGTCTAGCCATCTGATATGGTGGCACTGCTTGACCTCCATAATTACTAGGGGGAGCAACATTCACATGATGAGCTCCATAATCATATGGCGCGGGGGTGTTGAGGACACTAGTTGGCGACATGTGAGGTGAAGTGGACGTCTGGTAATGTCCCCACGATCCAATCATTTGGGACGATCCTCCTTGTACATGGCAATGATGAGTAGCAACATTCTCATGAGGCAGCACATTATAAGGTGGCGATGACGATCTGGGTGGTCCGAATGGTGAACCGCCAGCTTGGGAAGGTGCTGATGGTTCGATTATTTGAGAATGCCCAAACCCCTGCAGATTACCAGGAGGGGTGCCATGGTGCATTTGCGACCCTCGGTTAAGCAGTGATTTAGTAAAGTGCTGCCCAGAAGATTCCACATCAGGAGGGACCCAGGTTCTTAGTGAAGCTCTCTGCGGAGGGTATCGAGGAACATAACCCCACTGGAGCGCATTTAACCAGGCCCCACCAATGAATTCAATCTTAAACAGAAACGGGACTGACTGCTTAACCCATGCCAAAAGGCTTAACCATAACCATGCCCCCTTACTATCAAAAGAGAAGGATCCAAAGGAAAGCCGATCATGGCATGTAATTTCAGTCTCCGAAGCCCACCCGATTCTGGTTCCATGCTCATAAAAGTTCGGCGGACACTGCCAGACCACCCTCTTGCAACTCCAAAACTACCAGTATATTTAGCCGTGTTAAAAGAGAGTTCCAGAAAGATACATCTGAAATCTTACCAAGTACTTCTTTGGCAGGCAATAGAGCGTCGATTCCGGTCAGCAAACTGCCAGCACTCATTGAATGTAGGTGCCATCGCAGGTGGGTGGTTATTTGACAGCCGAGAGTCCAGAATTCCCTAAACATTTGCATCCACAAATATTGAGAGAGTTCAACAACACGCCACTCATTGTGAAAGAAGTTTGTAGTCATTTTCTTAGAAAAAAAAAGTCGACGAAAAGGTGTGTTGAGAATGAGAGTAATGTGTAAACTAGTCATCGCCAGCCTCAACATTAGCACCCTTGAGATGCAAGTGCTTTTCCCTTCTCTGAAACTCCGTCAGACCCTTGCCACTTCCGGTCACACCAACTTTGCCATTCGGATCATCGGGGGACTTGAAAATGCTTTCCCGTTTTCTCCCAGAGAAAAATCCAATCTATAAGAGATAATCAAGGAAAAAAAATTCAATTCCGATATGAATGCACAAGAGAGTCTCTCCTGGCGTTGCTGGCCAAGACAATTGCAGAGAACATATGCTTATCATGGCCTATATGTTGAACTCCAACGCAGGAAAAATATGAGATGAGCAATAGAACTCTCAACAAACCATACTAATATTCAGGAAAAATATCTTCGCCATGAAAGTTAAACAGGCTCTTCTTTTTTCCAAGCACAGCATCTACTCATGCATATCCGTGTCTCGCTGACTGCAAGCTACACACGAGACATGGCCAGTGTCTTTGCAATTCGCAAAACTTACAAACAGGGATGCTTCTTCACCCGAACCGAATGTTATTATCCTTTATGGATGTTTCAGATGTGATTTCACATTGATTTACATCACCAATAAACTGGCATAATGAAGTTGTAATCATTAGAAGAATGACATTTCCAGTAGGAATGATGACAACACCAGCAAAAGTTTTACCTTCTTGGCCTTGCCTTTGGTTGTCTGAAACTGCTGCCAATCATTTTGACGCTTATTCTGGGCAACCTCAAGCTGTTCAGTCCGCATCTTTGATTTAAATGCATGTATCTTTTTGCGCTTAGCTGCTTTCTGTCAAAAAAATTCCCAAACAACCGTTTATTCAAACATATGAGAAAACTGTTCACGAGATAAGCCATTTATTCAGACGTATGAGAAAACTGTTCACGAGATAAGAATAGGATGAAAACTTGCTCCTGTCATTCTCCAAATCTGAAATGCAACTATCACAGTATCACTACACTGAGATGAAAAAAAAATGCATACCACATCCTCAGGATCATCAGGTTCTATTCGAAGTTTTGTCGGCAATGTTCTGTTTTGAAAATCAACACTAGCAGCCAGTGCAATCTTCCTCTTGATAGCCTGCTTTGTTGCTTCAGCAACTTTCTCGGCTTCCAGCAAAGCATTGACTTCACCTTCTTGAATGGGCCTCACATTGTCAGGGTCAACCTTATATCAGAGAAACTTAATTAACTGCGGCCAGTGCTTATAAAAGCCACGAGACACACATTCAAATTGGAAAAATGAATTACAGATTTCTTAAAGCCCTCCCCAGAACAAATGTTCAACCAGAGAACTTCTAAATCATCTGCTTTACAAAAAGGAAAATAAAAATCATGGCATCTTCCCAGGCACTTCTTTTCCATGCACTTCTAAAAAAGACTTGAAAGAGGGGGCAAGAGGATAGAATAATTAATGCGAAGGAAACATTTCCACTTAGACCCTTGGCTTGTCTTTTACCATAGCAGTTACTTAGAAAGCTCGAAATATGAAATGGTACCTCTTCCTTGTTTCCCCATCCTTCATAGCAAACATAATATCCATTTACTGAATGAGCCTCAATTATCGCATCATACCTGTGAATTCAACAAGTCAAACTCCGCAACCAAGAAGAAGATTTTTTTTTTTTTTTTTTGGGAAGTAAAATGTTTCGTTGACGCAAGTACACAATAAAGGGCACATAAGATAACAATTTATAAAGGAAATAGTAAAATGTATAAGTAAATTCAACAGAACGCTACCATTCTCCATCTTCACTATAAACAGCTTGCACCTTTGTGCCAATTGGGAACAATTCCTGATTTTCAGATATACTTCCAGTGGGCTGAGACAAAAAGTAAATACATGCATGTTAAGTAACATCCAAAAAAACCTCAATAGCTAATCCTTGCATGACAGGTCAGAAAGCCTGTATAATTAAACAAAGTTTTGAAGGAAGCAATTAGGGGTGAGCAAAAAGTTCGGAATTCCAAATACCGAACCGATTTTTTCGTCATTTCGGTATTTGGAATTCGGTATTTGGTATTTGGTATTTGGTTCGGTTTTATATTTCGATTGAAATTGGAATTTGGTTCGGTTTTTGGTATTTTTTTTTAAATTCGGTATTCCAAATTACCGAATTTTTTGTTGGGCATGGGTCTGGATTTTTTATTGGGCCTCGTTACCAAATTACCACTTATCAGCCCAGTCCACCCACCTAGGGTTCTCTTCGCTTCTGTCATCTCCTCTCGATTTCGAGTATCCTCCTCCCCATCTCATCCCGAACTACCATCGCAGGAGTCTCCGTCTCTCCGACCTTGAGGTGCTTGAGCTCCTGATCGATACTGAGGTAACAAGAAATCGAATCCCACCTCGAATCCCGCCGTCCTTGGTTTCTCCCCTTTAGTTTTGTTTTTTTGGTTTCTGGGTATCCACGGCTAGAGCTGTTGAACATGAGCACGTTGAAAGAGGACTCTCCATTATACTTGAACATGAGCAGGTCACCCTCCTCCAGACGATAGATTTCAACGAAATCTTCCCAGCCTGATTTGAAGAACAGGTCGTCGTCCTGTGCAACGAGCATCCATTTTGGGTTTCGAGGTTTCTGGGTACTATTTTATTTAACATCCTCCAATCGATACATACTTAGCAATTTTGGACTATTTATTCGGCCCAATAAAACTTTGGAAGATCCAAATACCGAACCGAAATACCGAAATAAATTTCGGTATTTCGGTATTTGGAAGTTTGGAGTTCAGTTCGGTATTTGGAGAATAAAATTTTGAAACTTCGGTATTTGTTAGTTCGGTATTCGGTTCGGTTGGTATTTGGAATACCGAATGCTCACCCCTAGAAGCAATTGGCTGTATCATTCTAGCTTGAGGTAATACTACTTCAACATTCCATTTTATCTTCTGGAAAGAATTAAACTTTCTCTTTCCACATATGATGGGCCACAGGCTTTCAAAGTCACAATTTTTCAGAACAATCAATCTAAATAAGAATGCTTTGGTGGTTCGGCCAACAAGAAAAAACACCAAAAACAAAATAATACACTCCAAGGACACTAGTCTGAGCAAAACATATTCATCTTTCATTGGATTGCTCATTGAATTCAAACATTTAAACAAAGTATCCCCAAGTTACTTGGTTCAAAACAATTGATTATCAATCCACCATCAGTATTTCTTTAAATAAGACAGCTATAATATGCAGAGGCCAAACGACCTTCGAAGTTTGCAGGACACGGTCCCTGAACCACCCACAAATGTATGAATCCATATACCAAATGCCAGAGAGGGTTATTTTAAATCACCATTATACAGAAAAAAATGTCAGGTATGAACAATAAAGCTACATTAACATGCATAAAAGTTCATAATATAAGGTAAAATTATTACTGCTTTTCTCTGTGAAGAGGATTGAGTGACACCAGCCACATTGTTTGACCCAGAAATTTCATTTTGTTTAGCGGTAGCAAGGATCTCCTCTGTTAAAGCAATCACCTGAAAAAATGCAAGCATCTCAGCATCAACTCAAAACTACATAACTTTGAATAAGAAATGCCAATATCAAAAGAGGTGAGTATGAGAGAGAAAGAGAAAGTGTAGCAGGCTGTCCATCACGGCAAAAGTTAAACCTGCGAAGCAACCATATAAAAGGGACAGCCATCAATTTCTCTCACTGAATTGGAATATCCTTGCTCAGATTTGCTTGTTGTGAGCATATCAAGCTCCACAGCATAAAATAATAGGAGAATGATCCTCACCTCGCAATCTACTCACACAGAAACACCCCGCGATTGCCATTAACATTAGTGTTGAAGCAGCAACATGATGTAAGGAAAGGATATCAATAATCCGTATAATCTCATCATAAAAGCATCACACTCAAAACACTGAAAACCAAAACGAATACTGCTATCACAAGACTTCAAAAAACATCCAACGCTTAACATCTGAATGTCATAACAATGATCACAATGATGAGTCTATACACGAACAAAATATATTATAGTATGTACTATGTAGTGTGGACATTAAGAAAAACAAAAAAAACAAAACCAAGACAGAAGTGATGACCTCTTCCAGCTCCTTCTGCATGTCGAGGAACTCCGAGTTCTGCGGATCATCGAGTAAAAGCTCCTTCACCTACAACAAATCAAAATTACACAAAAATATCATCACCGACAACAACATAAAAGAAAACCACGCGAAAATCAATCGCGAAGCCACCGCCTTCCCCTCCAAAGCACGAAACCACGCCATCGGAAGTAGCAGAATCCACAGGAAACTGAGATACCTGGTGGAGCTGATCCTGGTAAGTGGAGAGATTGGAGGCGAGCTCCTCCATGCTGAGCTGCTCCTCTCCTCCTCCTCCTCCTTGCATCTCGCCCTCTTCCTTATTCTCCGACGAGTATCACCAAAAAAAAAAAAAACTACGAAGGAGAAACGGTTACTGAGAGATTCCGAGCGCCAGGGAGACGAAGACTACGGAACGAGAGAAGGAGCGCATAATCGGAATTAGCTCGCTGGAAGAACTAAACGAAGCCCTAGGCCTGATATTGGGCTTTTGGGAAACGATTGGGCCCCACACATACTTCAGATATGGGCCTGAAAATGAGATTGTACTGGAATCACTCCTGATTTAATTTATGCTACCCAGGAGACAGTAAGTATTATGTAATAAAATCTTGAATCAGAAAGTAAAAAGACCAATTTGCTTGGGAGCAAAGCACAAAATTTTCACAATAAAATATATGCAGCCCAAATGACTGCACAGGAATTATACATTGGTATGTAGTAGATAAGATCTAAATCTTGCCCAGCAACTACATCTTCCCGAAAGAAATATTATAGCATTCCATTTGATAATTAGACAGCAATTGAACAAACAACAGGGCGTATAACCAAGTACTATCACAAACAACAGCAATTGAACCCGCTATACCGTTAGGTAAAGGCCCCGGCAAAAATTGTCCTCGCTTGCGCCCGTTACCCGCTTGCCGAATACCAGCTTCAGACCCTTGCTCTCTTGTTGCTACAGCCGGGGCATTTGTACTGCTTTATGTGCTCCGCCTTTGCTGGAGTAATCTTCACGCATTTCCCATGGAACCACCTCTCGCAGACGTCGCAGCAAATCCAGAACTCATCGTTCGCGTAGCTATCCCCACACGCACCACACGTCGCGCCCTGTTCGTCGTCCTCTTCGTCTTCCGCGCTATCCTCTTCCTCCTTAGGGGGTTGGGATTGGGATGGCTTCACTCCCTTAGACTGGGACTCCGACTGAAAGATAAATCCAGTCATTACAACTTTGATGACGGCCAAAACAGATATTGATGGAGAGTCACCGCAGAAGTTGGTAATCACTTACTGTCTTAGAATTGGACTTGCTTTTGCTGTTGTGAATCCCAGATTCTTCTTTTGACTGCTTGGAATTACCAGTAACTACTTCGAATACTGTTGGAAGATCATCTATCAACTGAAAAAGCCTCTTTCTGTGACCACCAATCAAGATTAAGGCAGATCTTAAAAAATTATCCATATTAAAAGTTACTCTTTTCGTCATTGTCTTCATATTTATGAAAGAAAATAACCATGGTTATAATGAAGAAATATACCAAACGACACCCTACCAACTATTAAATCAAAATCCACACACCCCTATCACAGAAGGTCAACCACCAGCGTCCCTACCACTCTAATAACACCTGAAGGTAATATCGCCACATCAAACAGGGATATCCGTGCTTTTTGCTTGACCAGAAGGTAGCCATGTTGTTACTCAGAAAACTAACATGTGCCAAAAAATTATAAGCTTATTGATATGTTAGATGCTTGTCTGAGATGCATGTATAACAAAGGGAAACAAACTTCTTCCCAGGATCAACAGACAAACCAAAATGTTGAAATACAAGCAATTTACCAAGTGAAAGAAAGTTTAATGAAAGAATGCTCACCGCTTGCCCTTGGTGCCCATGCCTTGACATCTAAAGTTAAGAATACACCCTAAGCTTTCACAATAAGCAAAGAGCTCACACATTCTTCACGTAAACAGAATGTCTTTACTTCTAGTTCGTGCAATTTGAGTGCTACACACTATACACTGAGGCTCAAAAATTGTAAGTTCAACTAAACCAGTCTCAACAAAATACTTGGAGGGCAGCACTTTCAAAGGCATCACCAAAGCCTTACTGCAGAACCGGGAAAATTTTGCAAGTAATCGGATAGAAGACCCACAATATAGTTCCTGGACATTATGACAGACAAACTGTCCATACCTCTCATTCTTCCCGAAGCCAAAGCGTGCACCAAAGTAGAAAGCAACAGCAAGCAACCATGAATCACTGTGGACAGCCACCAGTGACAGCCAATCTTTATCTTGCATCCCGTCCCTTGCAAAGTTTATTCCCAGGGCAGGCTCCGGAAGCTCAGGTGGAACCTCCTCAACTGGCAGATTGACTTCCCATGTTTCATTTGGAAATCCATACAAACACAAATTCTCTTTCTCTGTCCCAGATAAAAACGAAGCAACATTAGATTATTATATTCACCCAACTTTATCAGCACATCAAAAATTCGTCCAGATATTCTCTATATGCATGTACATCATTCATCATTCAATCGACACTGAGATGCAGTGCATAATAATATAAGAGCCCAAAGCAAAGGAAATAAATAATAACCCTTCACATCAATGATCCGCCCTCTACTCAAAATAAAACACGGTAAAACAGCAAGCATCACAAAGAAGCAGCACCCCTGCGAGTGCTACTGCACTAGCCACCCAAAAACACGCTTTAAGGTTATTTTGACAGCACATGGCAAAGACAACAATCCGCTAAAGAAACAAAAACCAACTCTAGACACGTCAAACCCCTCCATTAAAGCATTATCTACTCCAATGCTTCCATCAACAACAATTACCCACAACCCAGAATCTAATACCCAATAAACACATCGCATGCGCGTGCATTGGAACAATCGCAAAAGTGGAAAGGAAAAAAAACGAGAGAGAGAAGAAAAGAAAACCCACAAACCCATGAAACGAGAATTACCAGGATCACACTGCTGGTAGAAATCCTTGACATCTGCGCCAAAAGAGAGAACGACGTTAAAAAAACAAAGCCAAATCAGATAACATTTCATTTGAATTTTTTTCCCAAAAAAAAAAAGCAGCAATCTTTGGAGCATAAACCTAATCCTGAACAAAACCCAGAAAAGGAAAATTCCTGAGAAACCAAGAAATCAACCGAATCAAAACCATCCCAGAAAAACCAATAAACAGGGACAGATATTGGGGTTCAGCAAATAGCAAAATATACCAGAGGTGAGGGCTTTGATGAGGCCAGCTCGTCGGCCCTTGAAATCGCTGAAGACTTCCTCCACTGTCCTAGGAATCGGGTGTGGTATCCCTTCCATTTTTACCGCCTTCCCCCCCTTCCCTCTCGAATTCAATCCCGACAACTACTGTTCCCTCTCTAATCAGTCAGTCCCCCAATCCTGAAACGTAGGAAGAACGAAATAATAACTCAAATCCAGCGACTTTTCTCTTTTGGGCTTCGACCTGTCCCTATTCATTTTGTATTCTATATAATTAATTACAAATAGCTTTTAAATTTCGTATTTAAATAATTTTTAAACAACAAATAAAATTTTAAAAACTTTATAACATAAAAAATATTATGTTTAGAGAGTTTCAGAAATTAGTTTAATTTTCTGAAATAATTAAAAAATTTATGGAAAAAAATAGAAACTCTTCATCGCCATATTTTTTATGTACATTTTGGTGTCCCCGGCATCGATGGGTTTTGAATGATTCCGATGAAAGGGAGACAGAGGAACATATAGCGGCCTCGGCTCCGGCGATTGATTAAATCGGGGATGGTCTTTGAATGTAGAGTGTTCATGGCTCGAGGAAACTAATCAACATGGACCATTTACTTCGACGACTTCTATTAGAGTAAACACGCGTAATCAATCTGGGATCTGAACAACATTTCCCGACAAAGTATTTGTGGTTACATACCACAATACCCCAGACCTTTCAAAATGACTAACAGAGACGGACAAAATGCGGCCGCGGAGATGACAGACATTTCTTCATGTGGTAATCACAGTAATACTAAGGAAGTAACAAAAGGTAATGGAAACAGATCTACGCGTCGATTTCTTGCTTCAGAGTAAGCTCAACCTCCGCGAATTCCCAGAAGAAGTCATTGTCATGTATCACTGATGCATCGTGTTTCAGTGGGGAACCCAGTGGAGAAGTTGGCGAGGTGGATTCCTTGGCAAAGTCCACAAGACTCGGCACGAGGAGTTCAACTGGGTCCGGGTAGCAGCGAAAGCTGGCAAAATCAACCTTCATGCGGAGACACAACCAATGAGAAAGGCGTCATTGCAAATAGAATTATACTCCAAAACGTTTGAAATGTCAGGACAAGATTATTAGCAGTTACCATCAGTTTGGCCTCTTTTGACTTAAGCTGCTTGTCTTTAGCCAGGGTGGAATCTGATAAACGAGATGGACGACCGTTAGTGTTGAGGAGCTAGCCACTATCTCATCGAACTGGTTAGCCAACAAAAATTAATCAAGTATTAGGGAAGGGAAGGGAAGAAGGCAATTCCATTACCGTGACCAGGAAGGACCAGGTTCAGATCGAAATGATTTAAGGCAGCCTCTCGTTCCTTAATGCACTTCTTGTGGTCATGCAGGAACCCCTCGTCAGCAATATTGAATTCCTCCTTGCACTGAACTTGAATGTTCTTTCTCAACGAGATCTCTGATTTCACAGATGACTTGTTTGTGATATCCTTGAGAGCTTTCCGGCGTACTATGCTGCCGCCAGCTCCTCCTTTCTTAAGGGCCGTCTTAGCACCCTTGGCCTTGGCATCAATGGCCGCTGCTGTTTTCCGACACAACAACCCCCCAAAACCAATCAAATTTCCTCACATTTAAGTGAAAAAACCACAAGAAAAGGTTAAAATTTGGATGTAAGAAGATTTACGTTTGACAAAGTTCTCATCCCGGATGACCAGGGGAGCTTGATTGACCCGGTTAGCCATCATCCTTTTTTATCAATGTTCCCAAAGCGTAAACTGTAGAAAAACTGTGCAATAGAAGCCACCAGAAGAATCATCAACCAAACCGAATGCAACCGTCCTCCTCCGCCAGATCAGAAAAGAAGAAGAACCAAACACATCACTAACGGGAAATCTAATGAATGTCATCTCCGTTCTCTCCTTAAGGATCATACAATTAGATTTATATCGTTTCTTGTTCACTAAAAAAGCAATGCAAATAACCACAATTTACTAAATTTAGCGGAAATCACTCGAATTCGCAACTCAGCGGGATCTGGGACATATCATTTCCATTGGAGCAGAACAAGATGGTACTAAAAACACAAATTCATGCAACGGAAAGAGATTAACAAATAAAGAGGCGAAAGGCCAAACCCTAGAACCCAAATCAAGTAAAGACAGGATCGATCCCAGAACGGATCCCCTCATCCTGACCAGGCGCTAAAAAACAATCGTAAACCAAGAGAAGGGATACGCGGGACTCACCGCGGCCTGCTCTGGACTTCGGAGTGGGAGGAGTTGGTGAGCGGTTGGGATGGGGGGAGATGATCTTTTGAATTCACGGAACCGGCGGTTTCCCTTTATTTTATTATTGTTATTGTCATTCTAACTTTCTCACTCTTTTTTTCTTTATTTATTATTATTATTATTATTATTATTATTATTATTATTATTATAGCTTACACTCCATTAAAAGTATAAAAACACATTTTTAAGAAGGGTACTTCCATGCGTTATCGGGTACGTATTTCGAAGTATCTAACTCGTTTACTTAATAGTGTCAAAATATGAAATGTATCATCTCGCAGTCAAGATAAGTTTTCAGTCAAAATATAAAATAATCCAGTCAAGATAAGTTTTCAAATTAAGAAGAACGAGAGAGAGTCACCGCGTCAAAGAGGAATGTAAAGTCAAGAGAAGCATATGTCGAGCGAATACGAGGGACTGCAACGGGAATACAATGAAATCTTCGAGCAAAGAGTCAGACACACGTCTTTCCACTAAGTCTATAAAATAAGGAAACATGGCGCGGTGACAAGAGACACGTCCCTTAAGGGTCTTGAATACTAGAATTGTACATTGCATTTTCTCTCTTCGGTATTTCAAGCTTTCATCGGTGTTTTGTTTACAATGTTAGTGCACGTTCCTCGTCGTTTGGTATTTAATGTCTATTTGTAAAATTTTGGTGACTAACTCGAAATCGAATACAAATTGGTCGTGGCCAAAAATTCATGCTGTGATTTTACCAAAACAAAGTAGGACTTTACCTTTTATTCCTCTCGAATGATGAAGAAGACGACGACGATGGAGAAGAGAAGAGAGTGGGGTTTATGGTTCTTTCTCAACCATGGCCCCCTCCTCAAAAGTAATGCAGTCGTCTTTTCTTCTGCCGACCTTGCTGGTGATCAATCCCATCACTAATTAGTTGGCACATTCAAAACCCTACTCGCGGGCAGGCATATAAATGGCCCGGAAACACGCGGATTTCGTCGTCCGTTCGTATGTTATCACGTGAGTAACATTACGCTCGCTTTCTACAACGATGTCGACCGGTTCTTCCGCATTTGATCTGCCGTATTCACGACACAGTTACGAACACGTTAATCTCCCCGACAGTACCCAAAACCTCCCTCCCTACCAACTAAGAGTTGCATGATGCGTGCCGGTTTAGTCGTGTAGGCCGGAGGCAGAATTCATTTGCTTTGCGTAATGATAGAAACATGTGCATGTAGGGGCACTCGACTTGACTCGCGTATAAAAAGACGGTTATGTGCGTACATCCTCTCCTTCAACGGGGTTTCGACGCGACGTCTTGCCGTTCATGCATATCATAACGAAGACGAAAACGATGGGCGATCTAAATCCGGGATCTTCGGCCAACACGCGTAGTAGCACCGGGGACGGCCGAGGCTGCGGAAATAATGTGGCCCAAACACGTTGCACCGAGGTGTGACCCCTCGGTGATTAAGGTTTTGTGATTCATATATGTTTGGATAGGAGAAAAGGAAGCATTAAATGAGGAAATTGTCCTATATTACGTGGCTCCAATTGGGTACGTCAGGGATGAGCTGCACCAAAGTACTATCATTTTGCAACTTGCCAAATTATTATTATTATTAAAAATGATTTATATATTAATAATTTTTTTATATCTTTTTCCCTTGAAAAATCCCAATTAAAACAATGGTTGCAGTAACTAGTCACTGCAGTCACTGCTTTTACCTAACAATGTCACCTTCAAGGAACGATGATAATTGTGAGTGGGGACAATCCCATTTACATTTTCTTTTTCAAATGGAGAATTTTACTTTTTTTTAATATTAGGATTCAACCACGGTGAATGACAATAAAAGTGACTTCGTGGTCCTCTTTAAATAAATTTAAATACTACCGTATCTATAAATCGTAAATAAATGTTAGACAGCTGGCTGACTTTTTCCGGGGTTCGATCGAAGAATATTCAAATCTACATGGATTATTATTATTATGGAATATGGACAAACATGCTTCATGTTACATAAGGGCTATCCTAAATCGATGTAGGATGAACGGATATTTTGTCTGGAAATAGGTTTATTATTATTTATTTTGTCTGTTTGACTTTGGTGTCGTTATGTTGATTAAATTTATAGGCGATGACGATGGCTTGTCTCTACAACAATTGAATGAATGTAATAAGCTTCACTTTTATTTACACACCATTAGATGATTTGTCCAATTTTGTCGGGTTTTCTTGTAGAATCGATTAAATTAAAAATCTCCCCTCTCGGGTCGAGACAAAGTGTGTTTGTATATTCTCTCGTTAACATTAAAAAATGAAAAGGAAATAACTGGGGCGGCGATGTTGAGATTTCCTTTACTATATTTCATCTCTTATTTGACCAAATACAACATTCATACACAACAATGTATATGCAGCAACAGCAGCATCCTCCTTATCCCTTGTTACTCAAACATTCTGCCCGTGCCGAATGTCATGTCGGAATGTTGTTTAGTGTTACTTGCGCGGCCGCCCTCCCTCTCCGGCTGCACCGATGAGCCTCCCGGGGACTTTGACCAACACATACATAAATAAGAACGGTCGGCACCGATAAGCCTCCTGGAGAACATTTTTCTTAAATAGGAAACTGTTTGGATTAGGGACGAGCAACATTTAGGGGTGAAATTCCAAAGCGGTCTAAATATCATAAGCTCAGTATTAAGACATGCTTTTAAATAAAACGAGTAAATTTTAAAATATTAAAATTTTCACATCGGGAAAAAATATAAAACCTAACATAATATAATTTAACTTATAAAGACAATAAATTAAAAAATAAGGATTATATTTATGAATTAATAATTAATATAAAATTCCTCATAATTTTATTAAACGAGTAACTTGAGCGAATCTTTTTCTTTGACATAAAAGTTTTTAATTCTTTCGCATAATTTATTTCGAGCTCAAATAATTTCGTTATTTTGTGTTTAAATTACTTAATTTAATTCGTGATTTGAAATGCAGTATTGAATTATTATTATATAAAAAATTATACTTGTCATAAATTAAACTACAGATTGGATACGAAATTTTCTCGAGAATCGAAATGAGAATAGGTTATCGAGTATTCACGTAGTAGGTTTTAAATTATAAAATCAAGGCAGGTTTGATTACGTCCGATCACCGGATAATGGTTTTATAATTTAAATATTAAATGGGAACTCACTTTCTCTCGCAAACACAACTTACGACCAGCTTCACTTTCCCCCATCGCGGTTTTTAGCACAGCTGGCGCTGACAATCCGCCGATGCTTCGCTGTCATCTTCTATCCAACGCCCTTCCCTTTCCCATAGACATAACTCTCAACTATATAACGTCAATCCCCCACCCCCCCCAATTCCCTTCTCGAAGTTGGAACTCTTCCACATCAATCCCCACTTCCCAACACTTAACCCACCCACCCCAACTCACTTCTCCCACTCCTACTCCTGCTTGTCTTTTGTTCTTCTGACCGATTCTAGGGTTCCTCCCCTCACTCCTGTTCCTGGGTAAGTCTCGAGTTTCGACCTTTCCCGCTTGATGTGCAGGTGGTCCTGGATCCCCTTCAGGTTGGTTTGTGGGATTCGGCCGTGGACTGGAGTTGGGTTGGCTGACGGTTGCTTTTCTTGTCTTCTTACTTGGTTTCGGGGCGATTGGTTGCCTGTCCGTTGATCCCCCTCAGGTGAATTTTTTTTTTTGGGGGGGCGGGGGGGCTAATTTCTGTTATTAGCTTTGGGACACGGACAGTTGCTTTTGTTGTTGTCATCTGTCGGGAAAGAAGGTCTTTCTGCGTGTTTTTACTTGATGTGTGGTGATCCTTGGAGTTAAGAGGCTCTTTTGTATTTGCGTGTTACCCCGATTGGTATCCTGGGAATTAGTTGTGAAAATCAGCTGTTTCCGGGGATTTTAGGGTCCTCTCTTGCTTATTGTCCTCTTTAGTGGATGGCTTGATTCAAGTTGTTTACTGTCGTTGCAGGGGAATCGGATCTGGAATCATAATCATTGCTGATTTGAGATTGTGAGTTGGAGCAAACATTGGGTTTTCCGGTGGTGGTGGAGACGGGAGAGGGTTGTTTGGCTCAGATGACGCGTGCTTTTCGGCATTAATGGAATTCCTGAGTAGTTGCTTTTGGCTGAGATCGGATGCACGAACTCGAAATGGGTCGGAAGCCAAGGGTCAGCGAGATGGGTTGTTATGGTATAAGGATACTGGGAAACACCTGTATGGAGAATTCTCGATGGCGGTTGTCCAGGCCAACAATTTACTAGAGGATCAGTGCCAGCTCGAGTCAGGTAGCCTGAACATGAACGAGAGTGGCCCCAGTTGTACCTTTGTTGGTGTATATGATGGGCACGGTGGGCCCGAGACAGCACGGTATATCAATGATCACCTCTTTCAGCATCTCAAGAGTGAGTTGTCTACTTTCTCGACCGTCTCATATCTGCTTTGTCTTCCTAAACCGGGTCTGTCTGTTTTGTTCCGCTTGATTAATTCATTGCTTATGATCCTTCCTTGCAGGATTGGCATCGGGACAACAATCAATGTCGACTGAGGTTATAAGAAAGGCCTTTCAGGCAACAGAAGACGGGTTTCTGTCTGTTGTTTCCAGCAACTGGATACTTAAGCCACAGATGGCGGCTGTTGGGTCTTGCTGCCTTGTTGGCATAATCTCGGACAGGAATCTTTACATAGCTAACCTCGGTGATTCTCGAGCCGTTCTGGGCAGAGTGGGGAAAGCAACAGGGAAAGTTGTGGCCGTTCAGCTGTCATCTGAGCACAATGCTAGTATAGAGTCTGTGAGGAAGGAGTTGCACTCCGAGCACCCTGATGACTCACAGATAGTTGTCTTGAAGCATAACATTTGGCGAGTTAAGGGTATTATACAGGTAACGTCATCTCCACCAAGCTCTTCTGCGCATCTTACCGGGTCTCTCTGATTGGTTGATATCGCCTCTAAACAATACGGGCATTTTCATAAATTTCAGGTCTCAAGATCCATAGGGGATGTATATTTAAAAAAGCCGGAGCTCAACAAGGAGCCTCTCTATGAGAAGTTCCGTCTCCGCCAGCCGTTCAAGAAGTCGATACTGAGCTCGGACCCGTCGATTCTAGTGCACCAACTGGAACCTCGTGATCGGTTCGTCATATTCGCGTCCGATGGACTCTGGGAGAACCTCAGTAACCAGGAAGCAGTGGACATAGTCAACAGTCACTCTCGCCATGTATGCAAAACATGTACTCTTACTCAACCGTCTTTTATCAAGGTCGCTTCGTGTCATGACCAAGGACCGCTTTATCGAAACCTCCTTCCTGTTATCTCGTAGGGGATCGCGAAGAGGCTCATTAAGGCCGGGTTGCAGGAAGCGGCAAGGAAGAGGGAGATGAGGTATACAGACCTGAAGAAGATCGCGAGAGGCGTCAGGAGACATTTTCATGACGACATCATGGTGGCAGTAGTATTCCTTGATTCGAGCAGCCCAGCGAGTGTGGCCACTGCCGGGTCGAAGAGATTCGGGAACGTTTCAGTAAAAGGCGGCGGGGGAGTGAACTTGCCACCAAACTCCTTGGCTCCTTTATCCATTCTTGGTTGAAAGAAGAAAAAGCACTTCATCATGTAGTTTATATGGAATGTAAATAGTATTTATTACCATATCTTCTCTTCCAAACGCATCTGGTGTATACAAAACAAAGTCATTGTGGCCATATTTTTGAGTTTTCGTTTTTGTCCGAGGCTTAGCTTAATCAATTGAATCTGTGTGTAAGTTAAAAGAATATTTTATTAAATTTATTTAAAAGGATCCGAGTCGGTGTTCTTACAACAATTCAATTCAGAGACATTAGTTGAAAATTTATAAAAATTGCTACCATATTTTATTAATGGTTTAATTTACATAATTCTTCGGGATGACCTTTCCTATGAATTGATCAAAACTAAAACTAAAAACTAATCGACAGGGAATTTCCTTGCAATTCCAGG
The DNA here is from genome assembly GCA_029817715.1 of Melastoma dodecandrum. Lineage (NCBI taxonomy): Eukaryota > Viridiplantae > Streptophyta > Magnoliopsida > Myrtales > Melastomataceae > Melastoma > Melastoma dodecandrum. Next base: position 4,409,391 of record JARUPY010000182.1, read on the forward strand.
TCGGTGGGCCTTCCCCGGTGACGAAAGCTTGAGGCGGGATCGTCGGTGGAGGTGGCGGGACGTCCCGACAGGCGGTGAAAGACCTTCCTTCCGACATGAATAATCGGGCATGTGACGAGCCGGCCGTTGCGAGGCTCCCACGTGTTATGACCGGGGGAATCCCCTGACAAAACAGGAAGCAAACAACCGATCGATTCCTCCCGCTGTCTCCCCTTCCCCAGTCTTCCCAGTTAGTCTTGATTCATGGTCAGTTGTTGAAACCTGATCCCACGTGACGGTGTTTCATCGCATGCGGCGGCTCGATTTTGCCCGTTTCGATGCGTTTTAGGGGTGTTGTAGCTCGTGAAGTCTTCTACTTTTGGGCGACGTGAGGAGAATCCAATGCTTAGAATGAGTGCCCATCTGTTAATTTGATCTCAGGGATTGATTTTTGTTGTTTCTGGGTCATGGGATTGATTCTGATCTGAAATTTGTGGGGGGGAACATGCCCGCATGTTGTCGGAATTGATTCCTTGTACTCTTTCTGTGTGTGTTTTTTTTCCTTGAGTCGGGATAGCTTTTCATGGATATGTGCATTGCAGAAACATAGGAACTCGGTGACTAAGCTAGTGGCTTCGTTTCAGATGCCGGGAGACATGGAGGGTGTTGTCCAGTACACAGCTTTAGGGGAAGGGTCTTCGCCGAAACGGGAGAAGCTCCGCAAGGTATCGATCCTGCCTCTTGTTTTCTTGATCTTCTATGAGGTCTCTGGAGGCCCGTTTGGCGTAGAGGACAGTGTTAAGGCTGCAGGGCCTTTAATAGCTCTCCTGGGGTTCCTGCTCTTCCCGTTCGTGTGGAGTATCCCTGAGGCTTTGATCACTGCCGAGATGAGCACCATGTTCCCCGAAAACGGGGGTTATGTAGTGTGGGTCTCTTCTGCTATGGGACCCTATTGGGGTTTTCAACAGGGTTGGATGAAATGGTTGAGTGGGGTAATAGACAATGCGTTGTACCCGGTTTTGTTCCTCGACTACCTTAAGGCTGGAATCCCAGCCTTGGAGGAGGACGGTTTCTACAGGACAGCTGCTGTCCTGGTGCTGACATTCGCTTTGACTTACATGAACTACCGGGGATTGACAGTGGTTGGTTGGGTAGCTTTGGTGTTAGGAGTGGTTTCTCTCCTTCCATTTGTGGTCATGGGATTAGTATCCATCCCGCAGCTTGACCCGTCCAGATGGTTCGTCGTGGATATCGAGAACGTCGATTGGGGTCTTTTCTTGAACACCCTCTTCTGGAACCTCAATTACTGGGACTCCATCAGCACTCTAGCGGGAGAAGTTGATAACCCGAGCAGAACACTCCCCAAAGCTCTTTTCTATGCTGTCATCCTTGTCGTCCTCAGCTATTTCTTCCCTCTCTTGATCGGGACAGGGGCGACCAGTGTCCCCCTTGATCGCACATTGTGGTCCGATGGCTACTTTTCTGACATCGCGAGGATCCTCGGAGGAGTCTGGTTGATGAGTTGGGTCCAAGGAGCATCGGCTATATCGAATATGGGGATGTTTGTCGCTGAGATGAGCAGCGACTCATTCCAACTGCTCGGCATGGCAGAACGTGGGATGCTGCCAGAGATCTTCGCCAAGAGGTCTCGTTATGGAACCCCACTACTCGGGATCATATTCTCAGCATCGGGTGTGGTCCTCCTCTCATGGTTGAGTTTTCAGGAGATCGTTGCAGCGGAGAATTTCTTGTACTGCTTCGGGATGATGATGGAGTTTGTTGCATTCGTGAAACTAAGGGTACAGCAGCCTTCCGCTTCAAGACCTTATAAGATCCCCATAGGAACTAACGGGGCAATCCTGATGTGCATTCCGCCGACCATTCTCCTTCTTGTGGTCGTTGTACTTGCTTCTTGGAAGGTGATGGCTTTCAGTCTAATAGCGGTAGCTATGGGTCTTGTTCTTGAGCCTTCACTTAGGTATGCGGAGAAGAAGAGGTGGTTCAGGTTTTCTACTAGGCCTGATCTGGGAGATTCCATCCCTGCTTATCATCAGTTTCCAGTTGTTGATGTCGATGAACAATCATAGTTCGTCTGCCTGCAATGCTGGCTCGTAAATTATGTAGTGTTCTTTTATCTTCTTCCATCTGCTCATGTATGACTCTGGCGGTATTTTCTACATAAATTTGGCAATTGGCAAATTTGCTCGCTTTATCGTTTTTTCATTAAATTAAAACAGGAAATGATGATGGGTGGCATGTCATGATTTTACCATGAAAGTAATACAGAATCAATCGCCATAAAAATCACACTACTCGTGATTCTAGCCTAAGGTTCTATTCCCAAGTGTGTTCCGCAGATACCTGCTGACTGCACAACGGCAAACAGTTTTGGTTGCAATAGCCCTACAAGTACCCCAATCATGTTTATCCTTTGGATACTGGCGGTCAGGTTGTAACCAGCATCCCTGGGTGCGCTGAAGTTACCTCAATACAACTGCGGCATTTCTCAGAGCCAGGTATCTCTGCACATATTCACTGGGAAGGGCTCTTATGGTCTTGAAAACATCCGTATTCGCATAGCGTAGCTTGGTTCGTGGATCATGGTACAGTGCCTGCAATGATATAAGAGAAAAGACGTTTCGAGCTGTGATCAAACACGAGCTAATGTCCACAGAAACTGATATATATTTAGCAGCATCAGGATAGTCACAAGAGGACATCTGTCAGACAGGCGACCGAGTTTAACAGTAGATTAACACTCGGCAGCAAACAACTTAAGACCTGAAACAAAAGAAACCGAAACCAAATGGCCAACGGCATCTTCTAATGTCTGGATTGTTGGAGGGGTGACATTTGGTCGTAGTGTTTTCTTGAGGATTCACTTCACCCCCCCACTTCTTTATGACTTCAAAAGGTATACTATTCAGTCAGGAATTCCCTAATGGGCTAGTTCGTGCATCGACTGTATGCGAAGCATGACTCATCAAGATAAAGTTTCTATCTCAACAAGACTCCAAGCAGAGCATCACGGCGCCTACGGCCTCGGCCAGTTGGCACAGACAAAATCCTAATGCAACACTGCATAGCATATCAGGGCTGATAAACGGAAGGAGATGGTCATTGCTGAAGAAACACAAGTAAAGGAAGGTCATTGTGCTTATCACAAACAATGGATACAGCTCCAAATTATCAGCACTGCAATCCCACCATTCATCTGATCGCCACTATCAAATCTGACACCCCCAAACACATCAAAGATCCCAATGGACACCCAAAAAGGAAAGGAACTACCTCATAGCCCGTGATGTCGCAAACCCTCTTGGCGGGATGAGCGGAAGGAGGGGACTCGATACTCACATCTGCCCATAAAAAGACGAAGAGAAATCAGACCCACGCCGACAAGACGGGGGAAAAACCAATCCAACTAAAGAACGTAAGGTTGGGCCACGGGGAGGTGGGGAGGACACACAATTGGGTTCGTCAGGTGGGTAAAACTCGGACTGGATGATCTGCTTGAGGTGCTTGAACCTCCTCGTACTGGACTGGGACTTGGGGTACTTGTCGTAACCCTGTACCTTCTTGAAACCCAAGTAACTGGGCAACACCATCTCCGCCTCCGCCACTTCCCTCTCCATCCCCCACCAACCCCTTCCCCCCCCCCCCCCGTACGAATATTAAAAAAAAAAATCCGGAGGAGACCTCCCCGTCCGGATGGGCTTTATTAATGGGCCAATAGGCACATAATTATTCGCCCCATTTAGGCCCATATATCCGGCCCGAAAGACCGGTTGCTAAAGAGAAAATTTGCTTTGTCCCATTTCTTTTCACTTCTGGACTAATTACGTGTCCAACTTTTCTCTCTTTCGGCTTTTCCTTAAAATCAAAGCAAACCTAGGACGGGGACACCTCATTCGCCTAGTATTTCTGCACTTGACAACATACGGATAACACGCCCCACATTTAACGGACTAGAAAATTATATATATATATATATATGGAAACGTAGAATTTCCACGGTTTCCCACCGAAAAAAGGATGATGAAAAAACCTTGTCATAATTTTGAGACCCTATTCTTTTGTTGGCATTTGGTTTCGTAACGTGTTTGTTTGGGGTACGACTAGTGAATTTGTTTTGGCGTATGTTGTTGTGGTGGCAATTTGGTCGGAGGAAGCTTCCCTCGTCTTCAGAAGGGACGGTGTAAAATTTCTTACGTACGAGGTTCGTTTTTATCGAAAAAATTATTCTCAGTAATAATTTTTAAAATAATATTATTTAATAAATTTTAAAAGTTGGTAGGCATTAAAGTAACCACCAACCAAACGGTAACGAGAGAGTAATATCTGGATTCATTTGGTTACTTCTCCACTCAACTCGAACTCGCACCAAGTTATTCCCCTCCACTTTCCGTAATTGCCTCTCTCTCTCTCTCTCTCTCTCTCGACGGTTACACTCTCCCCCACGCCCACTTCCTCCCATCTCCATCTCAACCTTCCCGGCCGGAAATGGAGGAGAGCTGCGAGCGTGACTCGGCCACGAGTCCCGCCGTCGTCCGATGGACGAGGGGGAAGATTGGTCACCTCCTGGTGACGGTGTTCCTCTACTGCTTCTCCAACCTCATAGTGGTCCCTGCCATCACCGACGTCACCATCTCCGCCCTCTGCCCCGGGGATCCCGACGGCAGCTGCTCCCTCGCCATCTACCTCTCCGGCTTCCAACAAGCAGTACGTAACCGACTCCTCCTGTCCTAGGAATCGGATTTAGGCGGCCGTATTCCCTAGGAATTATCTCTGGCGATGGTTGTTATTATTGCTTAATCGCGGTCGTTCGAACACGTGGTTTTCTGCATGTAGATTATGTATCCATTCTTTGTTATTGTTGCTGGCTGGGTGTAAGCGTGTCTTACATCAATAAATTCCCCCCAGGCGATGATGACGATGAATGGAATAAGAAGAAGAAGATTGAACAAACTTTTTGGTTCAATTGATTAGCATTAATTGAAGCATGAGTCGCATCGTCTCGTTAATTTAGCAGCCTTCCGGGGAAGCAAAAACCTACTGTTCAAACCTAACCTTCGCGTTTCCTCCTCGCCATACAAAATCTAATTTTTTTCCTTTTTTTTTCTCTCCGCATAGATCCAAATTCAATTAATTTTATTTGGTTTTTTCTGGTAATGTGTACTGCCTGGGCTGGAATAATACGATGGAGTGAGTTGTTAATGATTGGTGATCGGTAATTGGTGGAATTTGGCAGATAATTGGGCTGGGGACGGTGGTGATGACACCGTGGGTGGGGAATATGTCGGACAAGTACGGGAGGAAAGCCCTCCTCACTCTCCCTCTCGCCTTCTCCATCGTCCCTCTTGGTATTAAAAATCTAGCCACTTTTGCTACGGTCCTAGTTCATCATACTTTATATTTCATTTATTATAATCATTCTTATTTTATATGGTTTAAATGAGCAATAGCAACCACGCCTGCCACTTTTGCTTTTCTTCTTTTGGTTTTCCTTTTCCTTTCATAGATAATAGTGGGGGGGGGGGGTATGCTTTTCTTGTTTCCTTGACTTTCGTAATGATGCACCACCGAGGGGGAAAGAGGGGTCCCCGTAAGTTCGGCCCTACTGTTTGGTTGTTTGGACCACAGCATTGGTGCCGCTTGATCGTTAAGATCGCCTTTCGCTTTGTTCAATGCTTCGCAGGCACGTGTGTGTGTGTCATAATATCATCTCATGATCAATTCATCCTTTCGTTTACATGTGCGTGTATGCGTACAATGGTGCAGTATGTAACATAAGTTGGACTTTTTGGTTGGTAGCGATAATGGCATATAACAGGGAGACCAACTACTTCTACGCGTACTTTGCTGTCAGAACTCTCACGGCCATGGTCGGCACTGATGCGGTTACCTGCCTCGCAGTTGCCTACCTGGTAACTTTAGAACGAGTCCTTCCTCCTCCTAGACCGGCATCTTGGTTCTTTTGCTAGTATTTTGTGGATAAGTAGTGGCTGGAGCCTCGTTTTGTTTTGGATTGTTCAGGCGGATAATGTGCCGGAGACGCAGCGGATATCCACGTTTAGTATTCTTTATGGTGTGATTTCGGCTGGGTTTGTTGGTTCGACCTTGGCCGCACGATTCATCTCCACTTCTCTGACGTTTCAGGTTCTCGTTTCTCCTCCTTCATTGCCTCTGCTTGTAGTCTGTTATTTGAATGTTTGTCGTTCTCTTCCTCCCCGGGTATGCGCAGGTTGCTGCTTTCATGTCAATGGTCACGGTTGTCTACATGAGGATCTTTCTCGAGGACAGTCACCCGGAAGCGGACGAAATATCGCGACCCATCTTGAATGGGTCTGATGCACTGGATGTCGACGCTGATGGAGGCGGTTCAGCAAAGAAAGCACACGCATTTAAGAAAGTCGCGTATCTAGGGGACATCTTCGGCTTAATGAGAAGTAGGTGAGACCTGGCTCGTCTTCTAACTGCAATCGATTTACTCGTCTCTTTTTCTTCTGTAACGCTGTGATCTCGATCGGTTGATGAGAAGTTTGTCCTTTTGCTTTGACAGCCGAACTTTCTCGCGAGCAGCCTTTGTTGCATTCTGCAATAATATTGCCGAGGGAGGGCTCCAAGCTTCCTTGCTGGTAATCATCGTGTTCGTATGCTTTTGCATGTCGTATACAGCTTCCATCGGACCTTTCTATTCTATTGCTGATGTCTTCATTACCCATGCAGTATTTCTTGAAGGCCCGTTTCCATTTCAGCAAGAATCAGTTCGCAGATTTGATGCTCATTGTCGGAGTAGCCGGAACACTTTCCCAGGTCACTCTAGAAAGATGCCCTCAAGTTTTCCCAGATGGGGTTTCTTCACGGAACTTTCTCGATGGATCTGACCAAGCATCTTGTTTCTTTTTATGAAATTTTTAATGTTCCAGCTGATAATCATGCCATTCTTGGCGCCTCTGCTTGGTGAAGAACGGCTGCTTTCGATCGGTCTGCTGCTTGGTTCATCTCATGTACGATTCTGGTTCTTGGCGAGACACTTCCACATCTATTTATTATTCTTTCTGTCTGAACTATGAAACAAGCTTTCTTTCTATTGCGCAGATGTTTCTCTACAGCATATCTTGGTCATCATGGGTAATTCTCTTACCTCACTCTGTACCATGAAGTTGGAGTCACATCACATAACCAAATGTAGTTAGTCCTCGCGATGAATGGATTTTCATCATGTGCAGGTTCCTTATGCGACAACCGTGTTCTCAGTCTTTGTCGTCTTCGTCTCTCCTTGTGTGAGTTCTCCATCTTACTGTCCCATCAATTCCTCGTAAAGTTAGACAGGCAAATACCGGTTAAATCACAGTCATCTATCGTTTTCAGATCCGTAGCATCGCCTCGAAACAAGTCGGGCCATTTGAGCAGGTTCTGCTTCATCCCCATGAGCTCCTCGCTCTTTTTTGTCATCCCTAAGAGTTCACCACCTCACATATACCAGCAAATGATGGCAGGGTAAAGCTCAGGGATGCCTGGCCGGTATAAGCTCGTTCGCGAACATCGTATCGCCATTAATATTCAGCCCCCTTACAGGTAAGTTTTACAATAACCAGCCTCACAGAGTGCTGTAGCCATTTTGCTTAAATTGGTTCCTCCATTTTCTGTCGTTCAGCCATGTTCCTGTCGGAGAAGGCACCTTTTCCATTCCCTGGTTTCAGCATAATGTGCATGGGCGTCGCAATGGTAAGATCCTCCCAATCGGCCTTAAGCCATATAGTCAGACACGTTTTGAACTAATCACGCCATTGCAATATCGGCAATCATATTGTGCAGATGATTGGGTTTGTCCAGAGCCTCGCGATAAAACCTTCTGCAACAAATCACAAGGAAATCTGCAACGAAAGCAGCGCCCAGCCATAGAAAGCCGGGATCACGAGGTTCAGAAAGCAAAACATAAGGAAGACACACGGAACAGACGGGATACCATAGTCACTTCTTGTTACCGTGCTGGCCGACCCAAAAGACATAACAGTATATATCACAGGAAACAGGTTGATCCCGTTTCGAATGTAAGTACCAGCAATCGCAGACAATCTCCCTTGAATGAGTATAAATGAAGCAATGGATGGGACGAAGATGACTCCCAAACGAAATAATATCAATTCAAAATTCACTAGGCAGTCGCGAAAAGGCCCGGGCCTTTTAGGCCCATTGGATTGTGTGCCGGGAATTGGGCTTCGCGATGTATTGGATAAGCGAGAGAGAGAGAGAGAAATCCAAAAGGGGAGGAATGGATGGAGGAGGGAGAAAGCATGTTGTCAAGTCTTCAACTAACCAGCCGTTGCAACCGCTCGCCGGCCGCTGTTGTGGCGGCTGCTCCTTGCTCCGCCGCATCTAGACTCCGTTGCGAGCTCGCCAAGCAGTCCCGGCGCCTCCTCCGTGACCTCTCCGTGGCCGCAGGAGACCCTGCCGCTGTTGGGAAGCTCATCTCGAAGTTCGTCGCGAGCTCGCCGAAATCCGCTTCCTTGGCCACTCTATCGCATTTGCTATCCCCAAGCACCGCGACGGCTCACCCGGGGCTTCCCTCTCTGGCTCTCCCTGTAAGGAAACGGTGTTGTTTGTTTTTTTTTGGGGGGTCCTCAGTGAGAATGTTATGACTAGGATTATGGTTCTGCGTAATCGCCGCCTGTGTTTGATTGGGATTGGCTTTTTGGTGTGTTGTAGTTCTATTCAAAGGTGAGGGAAGCTTCTTGGTTTCAATGGGATCCCAAGTTGGCTGCGGATCTTTCCGCTTTGCTTGAGAAGCTAGGGCTGGTTGCGGAGTCAGAAGATATGATTGCTGAAGCTGTTTCGGAGTTGAAGGCAAAGGATAAGGAATTGGCTCTGTTTTACTGTCATTTGGTCGATTCTCATTCGAAGTGGAAATCGTACCGAGGATTCGCGGTTGCCTTTGATCAATTGAAGCATATGGTTTCCGGTTCATTGTCCGCCAGTGTGAAGCGACGAGCTAATGAGTCAATGATTGAGGGGTTGTGCAAGATTGGTCGGCCGGATGAGGCTGAGGCTTTGATAGTTGAGATGAGAGCTCTGGGAGTGAAGCCTTTGGCTTCTCCGATGAGGAGTGTGGTGTATGGGTATGGGAAGCTGGGGTTGTTTGAGGATATGAGTAGGGTCCTCGATCAAATGATCAACGAAGGAACTAAGATCGACATTGTATGTGCCAACATGGTTCTTGCATCCTATGGAAATCAAGCCCAACTAAACCAAATGGTTTCATGGACGAAGAGGATGAAAAGCATGGGAATTCCGATTTCAGTCAGTACTTACAACACTGTGTTGATTTCATGTCCCACGGTTATGTCAATGGCGAACGATGATATATCTGGTGCCCCGCTTTCGATGCTGGAATTGGTGGGAGTTTTGGAGGACGAGGAAGGTTTGGCGGTTAAAGAGTTGGTGGATTCGTCTGTCTTGTTCGATGTAATGGGGTGGACTTCTTCAGAAGCGAAGCTGGACTTGCACGGGATGCACTTGGGTTCTGCCTTTGTGATCTTGTTACAATGGATGGATGAGATGAGAGGGAGGTTGAACAACGAGCGACACAGTGTTCCGGATCAAATCACAGTTATTTGTGGGGCTGGAAAGCATAGCAAGGTGAGAGGGGAATCACCGGTGAAGCAGCTGGTGAAGCGAGTTTTGAATCGACTCAGAAGCCCAATGAGAATCGATATGAGAAACACCGGGTGTTTCATTTGCAAAGGAAGGGCACTGAAGCAATGGCTGTGTCCTTCAGACAAGTAAAATAAGAATACCATGCTCATGCTCATGTCGATGGCAATATCCCATGGCTCTCAACGAGCATTGCCATCATGGGCCACTTCTCCAGAAATTGTCAGGAACAAACATGAATCCTCTACCTACGAATGGCCTGGAGTGCTTCTTGCCCCTATATGCATGCAAATCTTATTCAAACTCTTCCACCTCTGGCTCCCGGCAACTAATATATCAGAAGCAGTCACTTGTATTGTCAATTTGCTGACCAAGTTGGAGGCATTCGGGTGGAGGTAGGCGCAGGAGGCAGGCTCTTCACGTTTATGTCGAGTGGCAACAACCGGTACTGTAGGTCGAGCTCCCTGAAGATCTTGATCATCTCCTCGAGCAAGAGGGCTCGCCTCCCCCACTTCTCTCCCATGTCCTGGTGGTTCATCTTGTGACACAACCAGAGAGCAATCTTCACTCGGTTCAGATCATCTAGTTCTTTCATTACGAAAGTCGGAGATGAGCACCAGTGCTCCTTCTTGTTCTCGATGAAGCTGTCATAAGAATATTTATCCAAGGCAAACAGGATTAGGAAGAGCTCCATCGAGACACAGAATCATTCGGCCAGAAATAGAATGAGGTGGTCCCGGTTTTAGGCTTGCCTGACTATTCTCTGTTTCATGATCGCAATTATCTCAGTGGGGGTTGATATATGGACGAAAAACTCGATCGAGTCTCCCATGTCAGGGCTGCGGTAGAAGTTGCCGATAGACTTCGTAGAGAGAGTGCTATTTGGATACAAAACCTTCTGATTATCAGACCTTAAGAACACGGTCGTTAAGATGTTCATCTCTTCCACGATCAACTGCACAAAAAACGATGGTCATGATACGCTTCCAGGTTTGGGCATGGAAGAACGATTATATTCACCTGAACTCCATCGACTTCGCATCTGTCGCCGACATCAAAGGGATGCATGACGAACAAGAAGATGATGGCCTCGAAGACTGTCTTGCATGTGTTTCCGAACACAAATGCCACGAGCAAGAGTTGCGAGCTCAGGAACAGCAAGAACTTGCTCGTGGCTATTCCCAGGATGAGAAGCGATATGATCACGATAACGACGGAGACAACCCCGTTAACCACATGATGCAGCTTATTGACGGCCGTCTTCGTGTCATTCAGCGTAAGGGCGAGGGCTCTCCGCTCTCTGAAAACATTGACCTACCACAATGAGGACGGAATCACATCCTATGCTATTACAGCAAAAAACATATGCTCTGATTCGAGAAGGCAGAAGCAACACACGTACCAACCAGTTCTTGAGGTTCGATTTGCTGATCTTTGCTCTATCCATGTCTCCCTTGAACTGCATCATCGCCTTCCACGCTTCTTCTTCTCTCATAAACCGCATCAGATCTTCCATGTATATATACCTAACAAGGAATTGAGCTAACCGTGTCAACGACCCGGGTGAAATGGTTTCGAAGTAATTTGCTAGGAAGTTTTCCATGGAATTCACTTGGATCCTGGTTTCGCTACGTTCTGGAAAATCTTCCTGGCTGCGACCTTTGCCTCATTCTCGCTACGTATAAGGTTGGTTGACTCATCCTCATAAGTAGTATCCACTGCTTGTTCGTCAAGAGTCAAGAGGACTCCATTCTTCACTATCTTTATCAGCCTTTTCATCTTCCAGGCCGAGATGTTCTTCGTGTTGAGCTTGTGCAAGTGATCCATCGTTATCCCTTGGTCCACCTTCCTCGACAGGACTCGAGAAAGCTTAGTGCTTCTTGATATCATCGGACTATTCATAACCTTCCCGTTCCTCAGGGAGGAGAACATGGCAGCCCTCAGCTCCAAAGGCACCGTTGCGCCGGCCTCCTGCAACGTCTGAAGCTCGGCTGTCATCCTCTCCTCCTCTTTCTCAATGGCCAGGATCTCAACCAGTGGCGGCCCGGATAATGTCTCAATCACGTACTGATTGAACAGCGACTCTTGGATCCTATCGAAATAAGTACTGACATGGAATGACGATGCGAGTACCTTGACTATCAACGTCTTCGCGAGCCATAAGAGCGTCGCGACCAGGAGGCACACCAATACCTTTGTGATGTACCGGAGGGTTCCCGAATGCCTATGGCTTTCGACCTTCTTATCGAACAGCAGATTCCAAGCGATCAAAACTAAACTCAACCAGAGACAGTTCTGAACAGCTCTCCGAACTCCGTACACGAAGTATAGCACCTTTTTCCTTAGGAAGAAGTTCCTCTCGACGAAGAACACGACTATCCTCATCCCCCAGCCGGAAATCAAGCGGCCGCAGATCAACACCCACACCATCACTTCCCATTTCCATAACTCAAGCACCCACAAGTACTTCTCCTTGATAGATGGGATGGTGAGCGTAATGACCAGGACGGCCACCATCAGGATCAGGCCTAGCCACTGTAGTAACGTCAGGGCGTTAAAGTTCGACATCTTGAGATCATCTGGAAAATCCTCGTCGATAAAGGTTTCGTCATCGTCATCGTCCCCGTCCTTGGCTATCATCCCGGACCTGAACGGCCCAGACTTTCCTAACATCCCGGATTTTGGCACCCTCCCCGACCATCGCTCAGCATTTTCTGGTGGGTCCATCAGCCGAGACCGCGTCTTAGCCCTTAGCAGGGTCGATCTCCTCTGGAAAGTCACGTTCGACGTGCAGGTCACAACCTCATCGTCGGCATCCTTCCGATCACCCTTCTCCTCGCCACCCTCCCTTTCCTTACAGCTATCATCCGGCAATCCAGAACCATCGCTCCTGAGACTAACCTGGTCGAACGAAACCCTCAAGTCCCTCGACCTCGCGTTCCCATTTACCTTCAAAACGTTCTCCGAACCCCTTGGCCCATCCATTTCCAGATCCATCTCCAAAGAGACATCCCCTAAAAGGTGAGAGGTAGGAGGAGGAGGAGGAGGATCGCGATCCTTCGTATCCTCCGCGTCCCTAACCTCGAGATCCTTCCAGAACTGGATGGCGTCCGATGGTTCCACGGGGTGGGAAACGTTGACGACGACCTCGGGGGGGACGAGGTGGTCATGGTTGCGTGAAGAGAGGATGGGGAGCCCCTCGTGAGACGGGGTGGCGGGGATGGAGGACGTGGGGGAGGAGGAGATCCTGCGGGTGTGGGAGTTGAAGGACATCTTCCTAAGTGAATCCATTTTGATGCATCTGTGTGGTTAGGAAGGAAGAATTGAAGGAAATGGAAGGAACAACGAAGAAGAAGGAGGAAGAAGGTGAGATCACGCCCGTGCATGCATGGAAATGTCACGGGATTCTTTCCTTCCTTTTTTTTTTTCCCTGTGGTAGTTCCCTAAGACTAGGATGTAATGTAATTACTGCTGGTAGGAACGACGTCGTATCATCCCAATCCCACTGTCGGGACGGAAATCCGGGTGTCTCCGATTATTATTTCGATAATTTTATCCATTATCTGATACTTGATGGTGATGAATTCAGGTGGTCTGTTTACCCGAAAATTTGTTTATGAATTCAGGTGGTCTGTTTACCCGAAAATTTGTTTACCTATCTAATTAGTCATAAGGGGAAATAATATATATATTCATAATGGTAATTTCTGCCGTTAAAAGGAATAAATCAAACAGGAAAAGCTCGGATGTTTGAATGGACCAAAGTTAATATCCGTTCTTCGACTAAAATCTCTGCCTCGGCGGAGATGAGATGGCCAAGCAGGGGAGGTAAAAGCTCGGAGGTCGGTCTGTGACCGATGCGACGAGATCGGTGGCCTCTCCTCAGGGCAGAAAATAATCCACCGGGCCGCTCCTCCGTCGCACCCGACCTGCTGATTCAGGAATATGATAAACTAAGTGTGTCGGGAAGAAGACGTCCCCGAAACACTGGATTTTAATGAACAGTAAGGAACTAATCGGAAATAAGAGCAAAATTATATATTTTTAGGAGAAAGATAAGGATGATGCTTTAATGTTGCAACTAAAACGAGGTAAACCCAATCTACGACTGAATAAGAGTTCAGCCTAATATATGTAACATAAATCTAACAGCTAAACGGAACCTAAAGATTACGAAGAAGTCATCCAGGCCATTGCAAGAAGAACAGTGTGTGTACCCAGCAGAGTTTTAAGAGTTTGCGTGCCGGATGGATTGACGTGGGCAGCAAAGGATTAGGCACACTGCAACTTGAACAAGGGAAAAACAACAGTCCAGGTTCCTTCATGGTAGAAGACCTATTGTTCCAAGAGTATTCTTGACACGACGATATCCAATTAAACCTACTCCTAGAGACATATACAGAATCAAATCCCCCTTACTTAGTTCTCTACTTTCTTCTTACAGGAACGAACAGCAGGACGCATCGCATCTTGGCTTTTAAAACTCAGTCTCGCTCCTGGGCATCACCCGGAGACCTCCTCGAACTTAAAGTCCCGGCATATGACCAGGCCTTCTCGAGGTCAGCAGCTGCCGGTTTCTTCTCCTGCTTCCCCACGGTTTTTATCATTGGCTGGTGATGTCCTTACCGGGCTTCCACTGCTGGGAGTGGATGAAAACAAGGTCGGAGTCGCGAAAGCCGTTGCATTCGGCGTTTGTTTGATTGAGAAGGGACTGGGAGACATCCGCCTTTGAATGGGAAGGCAGCCGAGGCCTCCTCTGCTGAAAAGAGGCATCGAATCCACAGAGGAACATCTTTTGACGGCATCATCGACATATATGACGTCATTGATCCTTGCTATTATGTTGAAAGCTAAGCTCTCCATCACCCTGGAGTAGCTTTCGAGAATTGACTGCCCAACATCCTGTGAGAAGCTGGTGTGAGCAATGTATACGGGTAACAAGATCAATTTTGATCATCGCACAGAAAGATACTCCAGCAAGATCCTTGCATGATTAGTACTGGCATTTAAACAGTGCACTAAGACAAGAAGCAGCTCTCTAAAACTGTAAGTATATTTCCCAAATCAGAAGAATATTTAGGTAATAGAATTACCGTGTCCAGACGATGATAGGAAGAAACTGAGAAAAACCTTTACCTTATTGTACTGAATCTTGTTCATGTCCAACGCAGTCTGTGGAAGGCCCGGGTATCGAAGCCGTAAGCTCTGTAGGAGTATCTCGGCGCGTTCGGCAAGGAAATAATTCTTGTCTGCATCTGCGACGAGTCCCTTCACCTTACCACCCCATGGCGTCTGCCACCCCTTCCCCCTGTTAACATTTTTCCTTTGGTCTTTCTGCTTCCAAATGTGGACTGCAGCCTCGATTCTGTTCACTATCTCGAGGGTTTGATGCTCGGATGAAAGATCTAGGCAGTCAATGAGGCATTCGGGGGAGAATTGCTCCGCCGTTATGTACCGATAGATGATGCTGCCCAGACAATCTCTGCCACTCTGTCCCACGAAAAGGTAATGGCGTGAAACAGCGAGCAGCAGTAACATCCTCTTATATATCAAAAGAAATTGCTGCTAAGGAAACTCCAGACGAGAAATGGGAAAAATGAGATTTTTGCTAATAAAGATGGAGTTAAAAAGCAACAACATCTGGTACTACAACCAGAAATATATGTCGCAGTTAACCGGTCAGCAGCATTCTCACAGAAAACCCAACAGACAGAAGACTAGTCTTTAAGATCCATGCGGATGCTAAAACAATTCTCTTGATCATCACGATCCTAAGGGAAATACTCTGCTTGCACTTGCTTCAATGCCGTATCCACAGAAATGGTGAAGTCCGGTATAGTAAGCAGACCAAAGAGCAAAAAGATCAAGGTTCATCAAGTTTCAAGCGTTAAATGCACCTTCACGATCATAATTGGGAAAATACTACCTTCGGCAATGTCTCCATATAAGCACTAGGAATTTCCATTTCATCAAGCACACTGCTATTAATTGCCATGGCTGCCTTAAGAATCTGATTCACACAATCCCTGCATTGATGTAGCCGCTTCCTAGCTTCCTCCGACAGTCCATTCGATGGCACTTTTGGACAGGGTAACCACCATTTCTCTTCCTCCCTCACCGAGGGTCTCCCTTGGGGGATGTCGTTTGTGCATACATTGCCATCTTCCATCAATATCCCACGATCGACGTACCAAAACTCTGTCTCCGAGAACCCATCGAGCATGCCAACCAGCATGGCGTCGAGCTTCTTCAGGGCAGGGAGGTTCACGTACAAATCCGAACGTGGCCGGGTTGCCATTACTTCATAAGCACCCCCGCCTGGAAACTGCTGTATCGAGGGCACAAGCTCAACTATGGAATCACTTACGCTTAACAGCCAGTCCATTTCTCGGAACCACATCGCCTTCTTCTGGGGCGCCAGAGGCTCTAACCGCCACAACTCGCCAAAAACCGTCGCTGCAGCCCAGTCCAGGAATAGCAATATCACAACCCAAAAATAGCATATGACGAAAGCCCGCAGAAGGAAATACCAAATAGATCTTCATCTTCTACAGTGTAATGAAGCACGTATCTAGCAATACGCGACAATGCCAGCTGCAATCAGACCCAGGGATTTACCGGAGAGGTTAGTGATGGCATTGGAGACGGCGAGCGCGGTGCAAACCCCTTTACCACCACCAGACATGTCTTCCCCCAGGAGCAGCTTCGCGAACCTCTCCTTCATCATCTCTACTTCTGAGGAATCGACAACGAAGATGGACCCACATCAAAATCTCCGGATTAAGAACAAGATCCAGAAAAATCATAATCCCAAAAACCCTCGGAAACGACTAACAACAGTCCAACCTACTACTTCCTCCGAGCTCTATTCCCCCCTCACCACCTCAACATCCAACGCACACATTGCCAGAATCACAAATCCACAAAAACCTCATTAACACCTAACAGCAGCAACGTTCGCCGAGCATCGACCATAAAAAAAAAACAGTACCGGACAGGTCTCCTTCCTTCTTCTCCTTGTCCCTCTTCCCGTCCCAGAGGACCACATCCCTCCCGCCGATGACCGGCGCCATGACGGTCGCTGGAAAACTAAAGCTCCACCCAGAGGCAACAGCCGCAGCGGGACGGGGAGTCGAAGCGACCGAGCTGGAGCACCCCTCCCCGTCGAAGCGACCGCCATTCCCGTTGTTTCCTGCACAGGAGAAGCTGCTGCAACTCTCGGACTCGCTGACGTCGGCGCTGAGGCTGTAGCTGCCGCACCTCTCATCCTCCGAGGAGCCGCCGGCCATGAGGGATTGTAGTAGATCTCAGGGGCGCATCGGCATTGACATGCGGGGGGGGGAGCAGAACGATCGGCAGGGGGTCTCCGGGAGGAAAAGGGGAGCGTACGGAGGTGTGGGGTTGGAGTCGGGAAGTTAGGAAGAATCTTTCCTTTTTCTTCTTCTTCTTCTATTTAGTTTTCTCTCTCTAGGAATGGGTCGGTGTGGTACGGACTGAGGCAGAGAGAGAAAGTAAAATGAGGAAGTGAAGTGAAGTGAACGAGAGTGTGTAGGTGCTGCTGCTGTGCTGATGGGAGTGATGATGATGATTGATGACGACTGCTGGATCATCGAAACTAATAGAATAATTATGGTATTCTTATCATTCCGAAAATCGATGCCAGAAAATCAAATTTCCTTTAAGTGCAAAAAATATATTTTTTTACCTCCGATTTTATGGCATTAGTTAATAAATTTCGAACTTAATATCTCTGCCTTTAATATTCGAATTTTTGATATTCGAATCTTAAAAAAGAAATCATAACTCTTTGATAATTTTTGAATTTTAAAAAGCTAATAAAAAGAATTCAGGCCCAAAAGCCCAATAAATAGAAAGCCTCCCCTGTAAAAGGATAAGAAAGGGTAGAGGCCCATTACGTTATTCTCATTTATCGTCTTCTTTTTTGTCGATAATTTCCCTCCCTCTCTATCAGAGAAAAAAAAAAGTCCCGATCTTTTCCTTACCATTTCCGATCGATCGACGATTGATCGGGGGAAAAGATGCCGAAGAAGATGGGCGTCAACAGCAAGGCCGAGGCAGCGCGTGCCAGGAAATCGGCCACCGAGTCGGAGCGTAAGGATCGAGACGCCCGCGAGAAGGAGGATCAGTACTGGCGAGAATCCGAGGGCCCCAAGTCCAGGTCCGCCAAGAAGCGCGAGGAGGAGGCCGAGAAGAGGGCCGAGGCGCTCGCCCGCAAGGCAGAGGCCAGGCAGCTGGCAGAGCAGGAGGAGAAGGATTTGGACAAGTCGATGCGTAAGGTGGATAAGAAGGCGACCAGGGTGTCGGTGCCGTCGGCCCCCGTGAGGAAGGTCACCGAGGCGGAGCTTATCAAGAGGAGGGAGGAGGAGAAGGCGGAGATGGAGCGGAGGGCTGAGGAGGCCAGGAGGAGGGAGAAGAGGGTGGCGGATGAGGAGGAGTACGAGAAGGTCGTGCTCGTTAGCAACACCAATAGGGACGAAGGGGTTATCGAGGCTAGGAGCGTCGAGGAGGCTATTGCTCGGATGACTGTGGCCGAGAGCTTGCCTGTTGACAGGCATCCTGAGAGGCGGTTGAAGGCCTCATTCAAGGTGCGTCTGGAATTGGTTATTGTTTAAAGCTCGTGCGTTGTTGTTTAGTGGATAATCTGGCGGCCTGTTTGCTGTATGAGCCAGCTGTCTGGATGATCGCGAGGGGATCGATCCCCTTGAGTTTTCTATTCATTCGGTTAATATGTTCTCTGATTCTTGGAAGCTTCTCCTGTGCTATTGATGATAGATTTTCAGGGTTGATTTATCGTATGCTGATTCTTGTGGCTGCTTGTATTTGATGTGATTTATTGTGAGTATCAGAGGTTTCTTGATGAGATTAAGGTGGTTTAGGATCTTGAATGGCATGTTACACTTTCATATCTTGGTCAATGATCACGTAAATAAAACTCCCCCAAGAAGTGAGACTGGACATGGGACCAAAAAAGATGTTTTGGTTTGAACTTCTCCTGTTGCTTAATCGAGGCAATGATTTGGCCAATTATATTCTGAATTAGTTCAGGGTGGATGATAATATGATCGATCGGGTACTTCGTAACTGAATTTGAAAGAGGCTGAAAACAAATATTTTCTCCTACTTACCCTTTGAGCTGGGCATTTGCATCGAAATCCATTGACTCTGATGATTGTGAAACTATTTTTGTATAACTGGAGATTATGATTGAGAACAAACAGTGAAGATCTTTGAAAGGTTGCTACAGCATTTGTTGGAACTTGATGTGTTCTCTGCTTATTATCATTGTCCGCTCTATCTTGTGGGTTGCACTCCTGATTAGGTATTTGATTGTGAGAACGCATTCATTGGTTGTATATACCAGTTTGTTTTTAGTAAGAAGAAAAAGTGGCCTGGTGAGATTGTATTGAATAATTGATTCGTAAACACGGTGTTGATATTGCGTGGGTCAGAAGGATTATCATCAGAGAGTTGTGGACGGCTGAGATTGGGTTGTACTAAATCTAATGTATGTCTTATCAATGTTTCGTCAAACGGTAGTGATTAAACTATGATATAACTCAGGAGCGTTTTGTTAGGTGTTTGGTGATGTGGATTGCAAATTTGATGATTGCTAATGTGATTGTTCAGGCATTTGAAGAAGCTGAACTTCCAAAGCTGAAGGTAGAGAAACCAGGTCTTACTCATAATCAGTACAAGGACATGATATGGAAGCTGTGGAAAAAATCTCCAGACAATCCTCTCAATCAGGTTAGACATTTGGAAATCGGTCCAATTCTTCAGTAATGTTTTGTGGAGGAATGTCAAGTCATCTTGACCAGTGGGGACATTTAGATTCGTCCGACGCCCCATTTTGACTGATCAGAATAGGCTCAACGTTGGGTGCTTCATTACGATTTCTAGCCACTAATCCGACTCCTTACATGTAGATATCTGCCGAGTGATATCAGAGGATCACTGTTTTCTGTCGCTTTACAAGGACTCATTGAGGTGAGTTGAAACGAGACATGTGGTCCCTGCCTGGTAAGTTGAGAATGACTCTACCACTGTGCTTCAAGCTTGCTGATTCCGTCCCCTCGAGGTATGAAAATGATATAAAACATTGTATATGAAGATGAGTTTGTGAATCCAACATATCCATGTTTTGATCAACGGTTGGATGGATGGATGCCTTGCCCCTTATGAATCAAGTGGTCCTGTTGACTCGAGGAATTGAAGCTCAACCCCTTTCCAAGTCCACAGTTCGCCCTTGCAACTGCTCGCAAGCCAATTTGTCCGATTAGTTGTACCTTCGGCATTCAGGGTTTTATAACTTTCAAACAAGACACCACTTTCTACATTACACAAATCACCAACTTGTCATGCCAGATGTGCGATCAAGGAAAAAAAATATTTTACTGGATGTGATCTCGAACTGACTCTGCTCGAAAGATCAACTCCCAAAGTGGCTCGTATTTGGATCCCAAGGTCGATATGCATTCATTTGCAGGCATGTCGCTCTTCGGAAGGTTGTAGCCGGATATGTCAATGCTTCCCGTGCTGATGGCCAGGAAATCACGGGCAGCCTCATTTCCTGTGAAGTCAACTAGGGTGGCCGTGAACTGATTAATCTGTTCCAGGAGCGTGACTACTGTGTTTCCCCCAATTTCATCGAGAATCCCGGACTCGCCTGAGGTGAAGCTCATGCGTATTCTGCTGTGTTTCTTCATCGAAGATGGTGTTGTTGACGGAAATAAGGCAAGGCGGGGGGGGTGTAAGTCGGTAAAATGCAAGGCTGCACAAGATTCCGCGAAGGATGACGTGCGATATAATCAGCCGTATTGAGGCCGTTGCTGAACTGTCCGGTTGATCCCAAGTCAGGGGAGTCAACACCGTATGAGAGAAGTCGGCCCTGAACTGGATGCCTAAGCTGTGAGTGTCTGAATACGTGGACCGCATGCTTCTTTTCCGCCGTCGCAGATCACTCAACTCTGACTAGCTCCAGCACCAGAATTCCCACTACCAATCTGCATGCCCATGGATCAAGATCAAACGGCAGCGAATGGCGCCTCACAGCGTCGATCCCTCTTGAATTTGCACACCACCTGGTCATAGGAACATCGAGCCTCAGCTCGGCGGATACATCTGAAGGACACTATTTCCCTCCTAGTACCAGTCCGAGGAGGCTTAACACAAACAAACGTTTCGGCCTTGGCTTGACGCCATATATTCCTCGCCACCGAGATTTTCGCAGAGCGTTACTAAAACGAAGAGCAAGGAAAGATTCGAACAGATCCGAGAATTGACTCGGACTACTTCGTCCGTGGCATTAAAACACACGGCAAATGAAATCACGTCTTCCTTCCATGTTCATTACCCAAAACGCACGTTCAAATCCGGAGATAAGTTTGAGTCGGGCGTCAACTTTTGGAAACCATCCATCCGGATACGATCTGTTAACGTTTGGGTAAAATTTTTAGTGGAAGGCAGCTGTCCCCCCCACCCCCTTCAATCCCTTCAATACACGACTGATGTGACATTTCATTTAGTAAATAAGATAAAATCGACACGTTATTTCGCCCATTCCTCTTCCCCGACCCACCCACCCACCCTGCGGAATTCCTTCTTACAACTATTTTCTCGCCATCTTTTTATTCCCCCCTCCCCACACTCCGCCGCCGTCCCATCCCAATCCAACCATGCACGTCCACACGAAGACCGACTCCGACCTCACCAGCCTCGACGCGGCCTCCTCTCCCCCCCGATCCCCTCGCCCCCCACTCTACTACGTCCAGAGCCCCTCCGCCCACGACGCCGAGAAGATGTCCTACGGCTCCAGCCCCGCCGCCTCCCCCCACCACCACTACTACCACTGCTCCCCCATCCACCACTCCCGCGAGTCCTCCACCTCCCGATTCAGCGCCTCCCTCCGTAACCCCCGCGGCCACTCCTTCCCCGGCGTTGGCGGGGGGAACGGCGGCCTGGGGTGGAGGAGGCTGTACAGGGACAGGGACGCGGACGAGGAGGACGACGAGGAGGTGGACGGGGAAGGCGGGACTGGGGAGGAGGGGTGGCTGGGGAGCCGCGGTGTGAGGGTTTACGTGATGTTCCTGGTGGCGTTCTTTGCGGTGTTCGCGACCTTCTCGGTGATCCTGTGGGGTGTCAGCAAGAGATTCCGGCCGGAGATCGCCGTCAAGGTATTTGGAGTAAATGCCGGGAGGCAATGAATGTTTTTTCTTGTCCTTATCGGGAAGAATGCGAGCTAATTGCGGTGCCAACTTTACTAAATTATTTTGGTTAATTAACATTGAGCTTAGAACTCCTAACCCATTCTTTCTCTGTGTTTGTGTGTGTGTGTGGTATTGTGGGCAGAGCATAGTGTTCGAGGACTTCTACCTCCAGGCGGGGAACGACGAGACGGGGGTGCCGACCGACATGCTGTCGCTGAACTCGACGGTGAGGATATCGTATCGGAACCCCGCGACGTTCTTCGGTGTCCACGTCACGGCGACCCCTCTACGGCTCCACTACTACCAGCTCGAGGTCGCTTCCGGCCAAGTGAGTATCCTTCGTCTCTCTCCTTTACTTTTAAAGCCCTAAAACTGAATGCCTCCCCTCCCGTTAGAATCTTCAAATCTTAAGTGGTTTAGTTTTTTAATTTAATCCGTCTTGGAATTCCCAAATTTGCCCCCCCCCCGTCCCCCCTTGCTGTGTTCAGATGGCCTCGGGCTGTGTGCGGGTGAGGGTAGGATTGTCACGAGAATTGATAAATAGGAAAAGGTGTCCTCTCTTTGGATTTTGACTGACAGGGGGGAGGAAAAGACTTAATATTTAATATTTTTTATTCCTCGGTCCGAACAATTCCCCTTTAAAAAAATTCAATCGACTCAAAAAATAGATTATTTTCTCGTAAGCATGTTCAACACCTGCTTATGAAATATTTTAGGGATAACATCTATTTACGGAGAATTTATTTTACAAAATAATCTATAAAATAGAACGGTCATTAACTGTAATAAAAAATTCGAAATTGCTAAAAAGAGGAAATGACTGGAAATGAGCATTTTCTTTTAGAACTAAAATCGAAGTTAAAAATTCAAATTATTATTATATCAGGAGTTTTATCGATATATTTTTAAACAAAGTTCTGCACTTTTCTTTTAAAAAATAAAAAATAAAAACACGACATTTTAAAGTTTAAAATTTCTTTTTCTTTATAATATTTTTTAAAAAATTATTCACGGCATTTACTTTTTATGAGTTGATATTCGTACACAAAAACACCCAGCAGAGAAGAGAAGAGAAGAGAGGATAAACCGCTCTTCGAAGGCTGCAATTTTTTGGACCCCATGTTAATAAGAGAAGGCTGAAAAAGCTTCTCAATTTATTGAGAATTCAGAGAAATAGTAGTGTGTATGTGAAGGAATGGAGCGAGCCGTTGGTTTCTGAAGATTTTTCAAAGCATGATAATATATAAATATATTTTTTCGGATTACTTCATTTTGTCAATTTTTTTTTTAGATATATTTGGCATTATATGCAGATGAAGAAGTTTTATGAGCCCCGGCAGAGCCACCGTCCCGTGAGGACGGTCGTGTCCGGTCGCCAGGTCCCACTATATGGCAGCGTCTCTGTCCTTACGGGAGCTCAGGAGCACCTAGACAGGGTTGCCGTGCCGTTCAACCTGACGTTTGTGATGAGGTCCAGGGCTTACATATTGGGGAGGCTGGTCCGATCCAAGTTTTATCGGACGATAAGGTGTTCCGTTACCCTGAGGGGTAACCGCCTCGGGAAGCCCCAGAACCTTACGTCTTCATGTTCCTACCGCTGACCGGCGAACTTCTCGGGGTATGCACTAACCGTATAGCAGGGGTTTGTTCGGGTTTATTATTTTGCGCTATTGCTCGGCCCATATTTGTTGTTTTTCTCCTCCTCCTTAGGCGAGGACTGTTATTGTGGAAAAGTTTTGAATGTGTAGCATGAACTTATTGGGGTCATCTACGTGTGGATTGAGCTTTGTTCGTTGCTTGACCCATCACGTTGCCGACAAAAGTCTTGTCGTCTGGAAATATTTTCGGAGACAATGGCGCATGCTGGTGCGAAGAGTGTCACAAGTTGGTGGGTCTGCAGAGTCCTGACGGGCCTAGTAGAATTTCTACGAGTTGGTAGTTGCGCTATGGCCTTTGATGCAATCTGCCCGCCTGCCGAACGGCGATGCTAGACGTTCCCCCCGGGCATTAGCATATGGGCGGGGCGAGTGCATTCATTAGGATGACCCACAAAGTCTACTGGCGGGGAACAACTAAAGCCCTTGGGAGTAAGGATTACTTTGGTTACCTTACTGGAATTCAAAGGCGCCGTAGAACATGATTACGGACAAGAAGCTCCCACAGTTGGCCAGAAAACGGCGGTGGTGGCAATGGGATGGAATCGAAGAGCTTTTCTTTCAGGAGGAGGACCCTTCGTGTTCCTGAACTTCAGGCAAACTGGGCACTGATTCTCTCCAAACACTAGCACATGGCTTTGCAACGTGAAGCACCAATTTGGCAGGTCGACTACGCAGTACTCGTTTCACAATTCTCGACTAGGCCCGGCCAGGTAGGTGAATCCATAGTCCAGGAGGACCCGAGCCATAAACCAGGTTGCTGCATTAATATCAGCGAGGCAGAGCGAAAACGAATCATTTCCGACCTGCTTATAGGCCGATGCTGTTGAGCCACGGGCAGAGGGATGTGTCTCGGCTGAGATGAGAGATTTTCCTAGACACTCGCACATGGGTTAAGCATGCCTTGCGACGACTCGGGCGACCCACTTAATCCGGAAGACCCTGTTATAAAACTCGACTGGTGAAATTCTCCAAAACATCTGAAAACTAAAGCCTTCAAGGAAACATTTCCTCTCTTCTCGAGACAGGATGATAAGCAGTAAGAAGATATTGCAGCTGGCCACAAAGTGGAGAATGGCAGCAGCAATCGGAAGGAAAAGGGTCCACCTTCGTAGGAGCGGCAGCATGAGATGTTCGGGCAACTTGTCCACTGGAGCAGTGGTTGCAAAAAAGGGCCATTTCGCGGTTTACACGAGGGACGGAAGAAGGTTCGAGGTTCCCCTGTCCTATCTCAGCAACGGTGCCATCTGAGAACTATTCACAGTAGCAGAAGAAGAGTTCAGGATCCCAACTGCAGGTCCGATCGTACTTCCCATAGAAGCGTCGTCCATGGAGTACATAATCTTGTTGATCAGACAAGGTTTAGCTTCAGAACCGGAGGAGGCCCTATCCGAGTCGATGAACAGATGTAGCTGCTATCTTCATGCCAAGGAGGCACAAGTATGCACACAACTTATGTGTACGTAGCTGGAATTTTGTAATAGGTCGATGTTTTGTAGGTAGACAGGTGATGGTCGGATTTCAAATACGACCAATATCACGAGGACAACAAAGAGCCCGGAAACAAACATGCCGAGCCAATCTCATTTAGATTGTAATGTGGAAACACGTGAACCGTTTCTCATGTCCCAAATCGGGTAAACAATCGGCATATGTAAACAGTAACAAATATCTAAAGATCAATCATCAAAGAATAGATAATGTTGCATCAGCACAATTTGCACTAACTGCCAGACAACCCATCTATCCCAGTTGCCACCCGCAGATTGATTTCATTCAGACCATATATTCTTTGAAGATGAAGGCATTCAGGAATGAGAATACGGAACTTACAGTCACCTCAGTCAAAAATCCGCTCCCCAGTTGAGAACAGAATGAACACCGCCGAACTGAAAACACAAAGCAGGCCCGGTATCAAGAAGACGTACTTCCAGCTTGCTGGGGTCGAAAGATCCCCGTAACTTGATTTAGCAGCTTCTAGTATCTGACCAGTCATTTCGACCCCAATGATGCCAGCTAAAGTACCTGCAGTGTTTGAAACTCCCATCACTATCCCCGCATACCTTGGGGCAATATCCATATGGTTCACAGCAAACCCAGCTCTGCCGAGGGCTAAGAACCCGAGTGCCACTGAAGAACAAAAGACAGCACCCCCAGATGATCTGAAGATCGGAAGAGCCACCAATGCAACCGATGCAACAAGGAAGCCAGCAGTGTTTAGGAACTTTCTGGTTGAAGTTACAGATAGAATCTTCCGAGTGATTAAGTGATCTGCAACCACCCCGCCAATATTCGAGAAGATGAACATGTTGAAATACGGCATCATCTTCGATGTACCCATATCCTGAAGACTGAGCTGAAGGCCCAGTTCAAAGTATGTCGGAAGCCAATTCATCAGCACATACAAAGCATAATGGAAGGTAAAGTTGTTGACGACGATAGCCCAGACAGGCAAGCTGAACAAGATCTTCTTCCAAGGGATGGACCCGGGTTTTGCAGAACTTCCCCCATTCTCCACTTTCACCTTCTGGTTCTTTCTAAGTGGCAAAAGGGTCTCTCCGAACCCGGCAGCGGTGGCCTTAGGGTGCTCGGACTTTGGCGGGTCCCCAGCATATCTTATCCAAAGTAAAGACCACATAACACCTAATGCTGCTTCCACGATAAAAACGGATTGTGGTCCTTTGAACTTCACTAGGCTCGGGAGCACTAACATTCCAGCAGCTGCCCCAAGGTACATTCCAGATGTGGTAACTGAAACTGACCTAGACCTTTCATGGGGTGGAACCCACTGAGCCAGAACAGTGTGAATTGAAGGAAAGATGAAACCCTGTGCCACACCGACGAGCAACCGCGCTACAACCAATACGACAACCCTATTGGGATCCAACGGAACAAACGCACAAGTCAACGACCATAGTACGAAAGAGAGGAGAAGAACCCGTCTTCCCCCGATCTTCTGAGCAGCCCACCCTCCGGGCACCTGGGAACAGGCATAGCCATAATAGAATGTCGACAATATCGTCCCTTTACTCGATTGATTTACTCCAGCAGCATCTGCCGCAATAGTATAGGCTATGGAGAATCCAACACGCTCAATATAACAGACGCAAGTCGAGATGAAGGTCAAAAGGACGATGACATAGCGCTTTGGAATTCCCGCTGCCTTCATCCTGGGTTAACAAACTGTATGCTGCATGATTTATCTACATGTGCTTCTGATCACCAACACAACCTTCAGTTTAGTAGCTACAGTCGGGTGGTTTCAGGAAAGATAGTTCCAGCAATGTGCTCAAATGGGATTTTACTGCAACAATGCAATGGTTTCGATCACATTAGGATCAGCGGAGAACTAGGTCAACGGGAACAGAAGAGGACATGCGATCTATGCAGAAGCTTTAACACCCAATCAGCAAATGAACTAACTATCCAAGCAAGAAAAGTGGGGCTCCCGTCGCGAATAGGTGGTTTCGGGTTCCCAAAACATAGCTTAACAGCAAGTGAAAAAGCAAGAGCAGTCCCAGAATCAGTTCATAGTTCAACATCAGGTCTAAGGGAGACAAAATTCGACCGCAAAGTTGCGACCTTTTCACCAGGAAAACACATCGACCATCCCATAAATCTCAATCCAAACACCGAATCAACCCTAACCCAACAGCTAACAATCACAAGAAGCCAATACCCACATTGCAAATCCTTCTCGAATCATATGAAGAAAATTACCCGAATCAGAAGACAAGATACACGGGAGGACCCAAAAGCTCATCCCTCGTGGGAAGAACCGAACCCCTCGGCTACCCCAAAAGTCAACGAAGACGACGGGAGGGCAGAATCCTTATTGGGTTTGATAATTCGGGTCAACCTCTCTCAAAAATCATCAACAACAACAACAACTCGGGGTTGGAATTGGAATTCACGTGACGGGAAAACCAGACAGCCAAGACTGGCAGACGGTAGTTCCCTTCGTCGTAGGTAAGCTTGTGTCTTGTCTCGTCTGTCCGGCTGCGATTGGTCGCCGCGGTTCAATCGGGCGGGCTTGGACATGCTGGTTTGGATGTTCTGACAGGCCCGTTAAACGCCCATAAAAATATTGGGCCTAACATCTGATGGCCCATCATAAGATGGATCTTTTCTTTTTAAAAAGAATATGAATCTCATTAAGCTTCGTATCAACCAAAAATATTTCTAAAATAAGTTAAGTTGTTTCAAAATTTCAGACGAAATTTAAAATTATCCGTTTTCGAAAATATTTCGTATAAAACCTCCTATTTCATTGCCCACAATTCATAGTATTTGATATTTTAACATAAAATTTTTCAAATCTATAAGTGAAAGTTTTAACCCATTAATATTTAATAGAAAATGGGATGATAATTAGAATAAAAAAAGGGAATTATTTCTTTCTTCTTTGGTACGGCCCAAAAGGAAAAGAAACTGCGGAGATTAAAAAAAAGGAAAAAGAAGAGAAAAGAATTTTGTCACGGCCAAGTGATGAAGAGGAAGAGGAAGACGACGACGAAGGCCGACGGCCGGCCGTCCCCGCCGGAGCATCCGAGCCGCTCCCTAAGGGGAACCAACGGCCAGCATCAGTCCCCCGCGATCCTTACCACTGCTCCCCGCCGATCCTCCTGCCCGAACCCTAACCCCCAGCTCCGCAATGCGGGGGAGAGTGGCGGCGGGAGGGTTGTTGGGAAGAGGAATGGGGCGGGGAGGATTGGGAGGGGGAGGAAGAAGAAGAGGAAGCAGCTGAAGCACGTCCTCAGGAAGTCTCCCGAGGAGGAGGAAGAGGGGGAAAAAAAAGTTGAGGAGGTGGAGGAGGAGGAAGAGGGGGAAGAAAAAGTTGGGGAGTTGGAGGAGGAGGACGAGGATCCGTTGGAGTCGAGCACCAAGAAAAAGAGGAGGATTGAGGAGATCGCCGGCATTGCGGCCGGCGACGAAGCTGAAGAGGTGAGCAATGCGAATTTTTAGGGGAAACGGGAAAATTGGAGGGAATTCCTTCTTTGAAAAAGGGGTGGGGGATATGTCCGCGGATTTGTCGTTGTCCATCATAGTGGATTAATTCTGGGGTTGACTCAAACCTTGACTTGTTGGCAAAAAGGAAAGCAAAGCATTGGAGTGACTCGTCCTTGGAAATCGGGCCTCGCCACGATTCCTTGATTTTTTTTAAAAAATTTTTTTATGTTTTACTATTTCGGTCCCAAAGGCTTCGCCACTTTTTTCTTTTCTCCCACTCATCCCGGTGATGATGATGGTTGGATCAATTTTCTGTTTGCTTTTATTCCTACCCACGTAAGTAATTATAGAGGACTTTTACAGGATGAGATCTGGGTCGGCGTGCATTGATGAGTTGACAGCGATGATTTCTTCTTGCTCCTTTTTTTTGGGGGGGTTTGTTTTATAATGGTGGAAAAGTGTGTATTTGTCCTTTCTCGTATAACAATTATTGGAGGGGCATGGCATATCTCATGTCAACTGTATTTTGCCTCGCTGACCAGCTGGCATTCTTAGTTTGCTGTGATTTTTTTTGACAGACTGAAGTTAATTGTGTTTTTGTGTTGTTGTTATTGCAGGAAGAGAAGAAGGCTGTGTCTGCATCGATGGCGGTGGTGGGGACTGCTCGTCAAGGTTTGCAGTGATTTCGTGAATAGTTCTGTCAGGGAGGATGATGTTTGGATTTTTTTTGTGCCGGCATCTTGACTTCTAATGTTATTGCATGCAGAAAGTCATTTAGATTGTGGACTGTCGAAGCCGTTGCCTGATAAAAAGATTTTATTGTATATACTGGATAGACTGCAGAGGTGAGTGCCTGAGATCCTCAGATTTGTTGTTCATTCATCATAAGAGGTTTTAAGTGATTGTTTTACTGAGTCGGTGTCCGAATTTATATGCAGGAAAGATACATATGGTGTGTTCTCTGAACCTGTAAACCCTGAGGAAGTACGATGTTGTTCTTGAAATGAGGATGAGATTATAATATCCATTTCCTTTTCCTTCGAGAATTCTGGGGCTAATATAATTTGAATTGCTTATTCGAACTTCAGCTTCCAGACTACGATGAAGTCATAGAGCATCCCATGGATTTTGGGACTGTAAGGAAGAAGCTTGACAGTGGAGCATACCTCAACTTGGAGCAATTCGAGGTCTCTGGTTTTCTGTGCACGTTTGTGCTTTTTCTCACCTGAATCAATTACATGGTGCATCTACTGGTTGCGTTTGAAACAAACAATCCTGGACAGGTTGATAAGTTTTTGTATGTGAGAATCTTGCTGTTTGTATTCTCCACAGACCTTTGGTTTCTGATATCATTGCCTTCCATAATAATGTTTTATTTTATCCTGTGATTCTGATGCGGTGTCCCTTCTAGAGGTCCATTAGTTAAATGTTCATATTTTCTCTCTAGCTTCTGGAATGATTTTTCAAGATGAAGCACATTATAGTTTTCAACATACAGTCTTGGTGCTTAACTGAAACTATGGTTTAGTTTGCTGTGAAACTAGATGTCTGACCATCAGCAAATCTACTGCTTGTGCCGCTTGTGCTGGTGCGGATGTGTTTAATCTCTTGTGGTGTATCTTTGTCGTGCCCGTTATCTGAAGTTAAATACTGACTTTGTTAAGCAAGAACTTCGTTATCAGATTGAACTAATGGCTAACCATTGAGTTTGTGTCCTTTTCTGACCCTGATTTTGCTATTCTTCTTTTGACCTGTAATTGGATATATGCTGAATTCTGAATGAACAATTGCTGTGCATGATCACTGCTACATGTCAAGGATTTTAACATCGCTGGAGAAACTCCAAGTCTTTTGGACGGAGTTTATACGGCATGGTTGACTGATATGAAAAAGTCTTGATGTTCCTTACAGTACTCCCGGACTTTAGAATTTGGTCAAGTTTGGAGGTTAACATTGTCTAGAACTTCAGACTTTTAGTCAGATTTGGAGGCACAAGAATACTGTCATGGCCCTGTGGGGCAAGTCTACTGTGACCTTTTGCCTACGAGTAACTTTGACAGCCTTCTTGCGGTGGATGTGAATTTAATAGAGTTTTTATCCTTGAAGATAAAATTAGAAGCAGAACCTTACCGCTGATTCTTGTCGAACCTTCCTAGATACTAATGGCTGGACATTCTCATTGTTTCATTTGACTTACTTCCATTGGTGGACTCTTGCTTAAACGCCATCATTTGGTGCAGAAAGACATTTCCTTGATTTCTTCCAATGCGATGCAGTACAATGCCCAAAGCACCATCTATTTTCGACAGGTAGCAAAACATTATGGAGTTATTTTGACCATAACCTCAAAGTACTTCTAGTTGGTGAAGTTTGTCACTGTATCCAGGCACGAGCAATAGAGGAGCTTGCAAAAAAGAATTTTGAAGAACTTAGGCAATGTGGTGATGGCAGTGGAACTACATTCAAAATAATCAGGAGAGGCAGACCGCCGAAACATTTGAAGACTGTGGGAGAACCAGCTGTAAATGGCGCTGGTTTGAGACCATCTTCTCATGCCACTCTTGCAACTGGTGGTGCAAACACAATCTCCATGAGTTGTGATCGAAGAAATGCGGACATATATGGATCCACTAACTCATTTGGGAGACTTTGTCATGGCCCTCGGAGCAATGACATCTATGCCAGTACATTTTTAGAAAAGAGATTCGATCGGAGTGATGAATATACAAGTACAGCCCATTAGCTTACCTATTACCAGTGATCTACTTCTGTCCTTTTGACTGTTTCTCTGGTAAACCCTTGAATCTTCATTTTTCAGGTTCTCACCAGAAGGGCTTTTCCGTCAGGCCTGGGAAAATGCAAGTAGTTCTTGGTGATAGTCGGCGTTGTACATACGGCCAGTTTGATCCCTCGGCTTGTGGGAGAGAGGCGTTTTTGTTTGCTTTCTTCCGGAGGGACAGAAAGCAGTTTGTGCCTGTAAAGATCAATCAACCTCTTTTCCTGTTTCATGCACTTCTGATGCATGTTTAGCAGCATAACATCTCAGTAACATCTGGCTTACTTGGCCCTCTAGCTAAAAGTTCCAATTTTTTAATGCTTCCTCTTCCTTTGGTCAGGTCGGTCTTCAGGCACCACATGGGTATGCTAGGAGCCTGGCACGTTTTGCTGCAAATTTGGGACCATTAGCTTGGAAAGTCGCATCGAGTAAGATACAGAAGTCCTTGCCCGCTGGCGTAAATTTTGGTCCTGGATGGGTTGGACAGGATGACATTGTACAGCCGAAGCTTGGGGGAGAATTTCCGGTTTCTCCTGGCACCTGTGACCCTCGGACTTCAGCTTCAGGGACTGATCAAGTTCTAACTGCTGCAGCCGAGCATTCTGTTGGTGTAGAATCTCAAGAACCTCAAGCTGAAGAAATTCAAAGCGATCGCGCAACGGATTCTCCTTCTGATCTCGTTGTTTCGAATAGCAGCAGCTGCATCGTTCCCGCTTCATCTCTTGTTCACGCTCAATTGAAGCTCATGCGCTCTGGTGTTAACGGGGTCAATGACCTGGTGAGGTCGGGTCTCGCCGCAAATGTCGGACAACTGGTCGGATCAGGTGCCATGTCTGGATCGATCCCCACCGCCGAATCAGGCGATCCAGGGCCCGACAATCCTGTCGCGGGCGATTCAACCGAGTACAATCCTTTACCAGATGCAGTCGCAGCAACTTCTGGCCATGGTTCTTAATACTTGGTCATCTCGACCGGGATCGCTCATTTCAGAAACCCAGCTCGCCCCCAGAGCTTTCAACAGCACCATGGGATTCCATGTAGCCAGAGGGCTAGAAAGAAGCTACTAACTACTAGGCATTTGCCTTCCGGACCCTGCGACCCCAACGACAGACGGGGTACGTAGCTATCTCACTCCCACACTAGCGCTTAGCATTATGCGGATGGTCTGTTTCCTATGCCAACTGGGTTGCAGCAAGTAGAAAAGGGTGGTAAGTGGGTCTTTGGGAATGAACTGAATCCATCTGCTTCTGCTGCTGCTGCTCTTCACTCATGGATTTAGTTTAAAATTAAGTCACCTAGGATTATTAACCTAGGGTTGTTCCTGTACAGATTGATGAGATCTCCAATATTTTTGGGTCCTCCCCCTGACATCATTCTATGATTAATGACGAGATCATATTTGACCAAACCGATGAAAGTGCATCATCCATGACTTAGCTTGGGTTTGTGGTGAGGTCAAAAGTCAAAAGTCCTCAACCCTCCTTTGCAAGAAACATCGCCTCCTTTCCTTTTTTTCCCTGCCTAAGTTTCTTCCCTTTGGGATTCAGGCATATTGTTTTTGTCCAGTTTTGAGAATTGAGAAGGTTTCATGGGTGGTTGTAAAGGTTCTAAATTAATTCGGGCGACCCGACCCTCTGCATTAACACTTCCCTTTGAATGTTTCGTTGATTTTTTCTTCTTCTTATTTTTTTTTTATTATTATTTCTTGGTCGCCATGAAATTCACAGTTTTCTTCTACAAGTAGAAGAAAATCGAGCATTTCTTCTTCATTTCATTCTGGGATAATAATATCTATCTAATTTATTTTTTCTTTTTACTGTTAATAATTACATTGATGGATGTAGTAGTTACGTGTGTTTTGTTGGAAATCGAATACAATTCTCGGGGATGATGATGGTTTAGAAGGCACGGATGGACGGAGTCATCATCATCATCATCGCCCTCTCTTGTTTTTTTTTTACATTTTTTTATAAAATTCGACCCAAACAACGCTGACCTTGTCGGTTTCAGTAGTCTTTCCAAAAATAATAAATATAAAAGAATAAAAAGAAAGTGGGTACCACGGGGCAGTCAGCGTTTACTTTAGTTTATACAGCCTTTTTTTGTGTCGGGAGAGAGAGAGATATATGTGACCCGAGATGGTTCGTTGATTCCACCTTCCCCCCCATAAGTCCCGAGAATTCCATTCCAATCCCAACTACAAGCAACGCACAGATGGGATCTTGCTGGAGTTCCTCTGCGTCTGCGTCCGTGGCCGTCGACGACTCCAACTTCAGCACCGCAGCTCATCTCAACACAGGCGAGTTCACCTTCTACGTGTCTTTTTTCTTTGAAGGTTTGTCCTGGTCCTGGTTAGGAAGATCAGAGGTTTTTCTTTGACTTAAACAACAGACGTGTTCCTGGCGGTGAGTATGGCGACCACGTCCACCTCCTTGGTCGGGAGCAGCTATGTCTCGTCAGGGACCAGCCACGGCCTCTTCTCGGTTGCCTCCAGCTCCGACGAGGGCACGTCCCCTCACGGGCAGATACTGCCCTACCCGAACCTCAGGGTCTTCACGTTCGCGGAGCTGAGGGCTGCCACCAAGGGGTTCAAGCAGGATATGGTGCTCGGGGAAGGCGGTTTCGGGAAGGTCTTCAAAGGGTGGCTCGAAGAGAGGCCGCCTTTGAAGTCGACGGTGATCGCCGTCAAGATGTTGAACTCTGACGGGACACAAGGGTTTCAGGAATGGATGGTATAAAAATACGTAGGATACTACGTGAGTTTACGCATGGTATCGATCCATCATTTCGCTATGTTTGATCGAAAACACGGGGTATCTGATTGGGACAGGCTGAAGTGAATTTCTTGGGGAGGTTGTCTCATCCCAACCTGGTGAAGCTCTTGGGATACTGCGGAGAGGAAAGGGAGCTCCTCCTCGTCTACGAGTTCATGCAGAAAGGAAGCTTGGAGAACCACCTGTTTGGGCGTGAGTCGTCGTTATTATATTTTCCGTGATCACGATGTTTGTTTCGCCTCAGTCTGGTCAAGGACTGAGTTTCTCGTGTGAGTGATGCAGGGGGAGCAATAGTTCAGCCGCTGCCTTGGCCGATTCGGATGAAGATTGCTATAGGCGCCGCGAGGGGCCTCGCATTCCTCCACACGTCGGAGAAGCATGTCATCTACCGTGACTTCAAGGCCTCCAATATACTCCTCGATGGGGTAAGTTTCGAATCAGTCGTTTCCTCCACCAGCACGCTCCTTCGGTCACTTATGCGGTGTCGTTCTGTTATTGTCTGTTAGTCTTATAATGCCAAGATCTCGGATTTCGGGTTGGCGAAGATTGGCCCATCTGAAAGCCAATCTCATATCACGACCAGGGTCATGGGGACACAAGGGTACGCCGCACCGGAGTACATGGCTACAGGTAGCACGAGCGTGGCCGCAAGCCCCTGAACTATTTATTCGCGTTAACAGTAGGGACATGTGATGTGGATTGGATGTCGCATTTTTAACAGGGCACCTTTATGTCAAGAGCGATGTGTACGGGTTCGGCGTCGTGCTGCTCGAGATGTTAACAGGGCTACGTGCGCTAGACCAAAACCGGCCGGAGGGGAAAGAGAATCTCGTCGACTGGTTGAAGCCTTACCTATCGGATCGGAAGAAACTGAAGCGACACATGGATTCCAAGCTACAAGGGAAGTACCCTTTCCAGACTGTCTACCAGCTCGCGCAGCTCGCCTCCGACTGCCTAGCCCCAGAGCAGAAGCTCCGGCCATCGATGAAGGAAGTTGTGGAGACCCTCGAGAGCCTGGAGGCTTACTCTGGCGAACGGCAGGTAGACCAAATGGCACGGAATCCGCATAGATCACCAATGGCCGCGGCAGTGACCAAGACACCTCCTAGGCAAGAAGAACGGTATCCTCTGCCACTTCCTTCACCATCACCGCCTCATCAGAGGCAGATCACAGCAGTAGCTCATCGATACGCAGTTCCTCCCGCAAAGTAGCGAAAGTGATGTATTTTGTTGTAAGAATTCAGATTTTGTTCGTTCACGAGATTCAAATCGATGATCGGAAATGTCCATTTGTGTAAGAAGATTCATAAGAAGAAGCAACGATCTCTCGACCCCGCATGGATCAGATTGGCAAACTCAGGAAGGCGCTGTTCGGCAGTGTGCCCAAAACCAAAGCTCGCATGGCTTCTCTTCAAGCACGTCGTCCTCTCCTCATACTCCGGATTACGCCCGTACAGTCCCCGTGATCACCCGCATACTCATCCGCCACGGGATGCTGCCCGAAATTGACCACCTCGTCGGCCGAATCATCGACTCTGAAGCATCGCGTGCTTCACCACTTCTCGTCGTGAAATCACTTGCTTCCTCGGGTTTCTGAGAGCCACGGTTTCCCATTTCAAGTCGATTCAAGCCCGGTTCCCCGGGCGGTTGCCGTATTCTTTGATAATGCACTCATCAATGCTTGCCTGAAGGAACACAGCTGCGTTGGTAATGTGTTGTGGTTGTATGAGGACATGATTGGCACCGGGTTGATCCCCGAGACGTACACATTTAATCTGTTGATGCTTGCTCCCTGTGACGCGGGTCGAGCGGAAGATGCACAGAGCCCGTTTGACAGAATGCATGTGAAAGGATGCTCACCGAATGAGTACAGTTTCGGGATTTCAGTTCGTGGGTATTGTGGCGCTGGGCTAGTTGATAAAAGTTTCGAGCTTATAGTTGAGATGAAGAGGTTCAGGTTTTCTCCTAATGCGATCGTGTACAATTCTTTGATCTTGAGGTTTTGTAAGGAAGGTTGAACAGATGAGGCGGAGAAGGTGGCGGAAAGGATGAGGAAGATGGGCTTCTTCCCGATGTTGCCGTGTTAAATGCGAGGTTATATGCACTTTTCCTGCGGAGGGAAGGTTCTTGAGGCTTCTAGGATATTTCGGGATATGCAGATCGACAAGGAGTTGGGTTTGCCACAGCCTAATGGGATAACTTATGACCTAATGCTGGAGGGATTTTGCAGGGAAGGGATGTGGGAGGAAGTGGAAATGCTTGTTAGTTCGATGAAGGAGAAGTTCGGGACGATGACGTTGCAGAGCTATGATATACAATTACTTGAAATGGTCAGGAAGGGCAGACCGTTAGAGTGGCATTCCCTAATCGCCGAAATGGTCACAAGTGTAGACCGAGTGTCTCCACTTACAACACTGTGATTGATGGGCTATGCAAGAAGGGATGTTGAGTGATGCTAGATCGGTGGTGCGCTTGATGAGAAGTTCGGGCATCTCTCCAGATACCATCACATACAGTGCTTTAGCTCGGGTGTTGCAGCAAAGGAGAGATACTTGAAGCTGGGGAAATTATCCATGAGATGATGAGAAATGGATGTTCTCCGAATATTTATACTTGTAATATACTTACACAGGCTCTGGAAAGAGGACAAGGAATTGGAAGCGGAAAAGTTGCAACAGAAGATGAATGAGAGAGGCTACAGATTGGATACCTTGACCTGTAATATCGTCATTCATGGTCTGCCAAAAAATCTGTTGCCCTTCCTCGAGTCGATGTTCTGATTCTTGATATATATGATTATCGACTGCTGTCTGTGTTTTATATTACTCAGAGATGACGGTAGCTTGGGTAGCTTTGAGAACACTGTAGCATATACAGAGGGGATGAGACCGGAGCAACACTACATATTTGTGGCAAAAGCTAATTTGAAACAGCCTCCCCTTTCCTCTTTTGAGCTCGAGACTATTGGTAGCACCACCACATATAACAGACGCAGAAATTCCCGTGTATTTCGGAGAGGAAGAGTACTGAGCCAGATGAGATCCAGGACAGTGCTCGATCCAGAACATGGAATCCACTCAAACAGGTATTTGGTCATGTTTTCTGAGGTTAGGCGGTGACAAAGTCGGAGAATAACTTTAAGTACTTTCAAATGTTGAGACTTTTGCTTTGACATGTTATCAGCTTTTGGCCATGGAAGCTGCTGTGAAGACATGTTTATGAGGCCTCAGTCATCCACAGCATCGGAATCGCGAAGGACTCGGCCTTATGTCTCGTTCCCCGCACCCAAGTCGCGAAGAACTCTTTAGAGGTCAGCCTACCGGAATCCCTTTGAGCTAATTCAGATAGTAAAGTGGTGTGACAACAGCGATAACAACAATAGATGCCAAAAAGTACAAAGTTGCCTCCCCTTTTTGTATTATTACACTCAAACATGAGCAGGGGGGTCATGATGTCAGACATCAATTTGTACAATCTTCCAGCCACATGTCAGATTCCCTAATAAAACCCAAATCAACATTATACCAATCCGAGTTCTACTTTTCTATCTAAAGGAAATCACACTATCGACTTTAACACCCAATATACCAACATAAGAAAAGCACTGGCATTTTTTAAAGCCCCAACCTTAAATCCAAGATCAAATCTGACATGTGAGAAGAGGATGAAGAATCCTCTTCTGCTGCAAGAGGAGTTGCTGCTGCTGCTGGTGGCTGGTTCAAGTCCAAGCAGAGGAACTGCTCCTCCCCCTCGTACTTCTCCCAGTGGCACCTCCTGTGCCCGCCGAGGGCCTGCCCAGTTGGGAACACCCTATTGCATATTCCGCACTGGTGGTTGGGGTGGTGCCCCCTGCCGATGCCCATGATGGTTGTTGTCGTCATAGTTGCAGTAGTTGGGGCGCCTTCAGAGGATGCCTCTGTCACGAGGAACGAGTCATCGCTACCGTCTCCGCTCCTTGTCATCGCGAAGCAGCCCTTGACGTTCTTGTGGCTTGCCCTGTGGCCTCCAAGCGCCTGGTGTGACCCGAAGACCTTCTTGCAACTCGAACACTCAAAATGCTGACATGTTGTCTGGACCGTGCACCTGCCGTCCTCGTTGGGATCTGTCGTATGTCTGACGATAACAACGCCACATCCTCTTTGACTGACCGAAGGCACGACCCCCTCGGCCAACTTTAACAGGCATGCTGCCACCTCATGGTCCTCCTCCGTCATAACTGCCCATACCCCACAGAAAGCTTCTGTCTCTGTCAACCCAGCCGTCGTTACCGGTGCAGGCTGCTGCGAAGGGGAGCGGAGGTTAGGAGGAGGGTTGATGCCGCGCCACTGCCGCTCCGGGTGACAACGCATGTGGCCGAACAGGGCCTTCCAGGACCAGAACCGCTTGCCGCACTCTGTACAGGGACGAGTGATCTTGGGTGCATCGGGGTCGGGCTTCTTTGGCCTGGGCTTCTCGGGGTTGTCGGCAACACTGATCATTATCGTCTTGGATGGCTTCTTCTTCTTCTTCTTCCTGGGGTTAGGATCAAAGTCCCGGCTCCGGGCGGAGGCAGGAGAGGAGACCATGAAAGTACTCGGGAGTTCAGGAGTGGTCGGGGGCAGGGACAAAGAAGAAGGGAATGGTAGTGGGAAGAGGAGGTGGTCCTGGGGCGGCTGCATTGTCGTAGGTTGTCGTCTCCTCGGTGCAATGATCGATCGTCTAATGGGAATGAAGATGCGGGGGGTTGCAGACAGGGACGGGCGGTTACGGACAGTGAGTGGCTTGTGGTGTGTGTGTGAGAGTAAAAGTGGGTTGCTTTATATGTGGGCAAAAGGAGACAAGGGACAGGCGGTTATTTTAGTTTGTCCATGCAGTTGATAGTAATTCCTTCGGGAGAAGGAAAGGCAAAAAGCGCATTCGTAGGTTGTCTTCGGAGGGGAATGATGGTTGTTTGTGCTTATCCTGTCGTGGGGACGTTGAGGGAGGAGAGACTCGGAGCGTGTGTACTTTGGTTGTGGTGTTGTGTTGTTGCATA
Organism: Melastoma dodecandrum; assembly: GCA_029817715.1. Taxonomy (NCBI): domain Eukaryota; kingdom Viridiplantae; phylum Streptophyta; class Magnoliopsida; order Myrtales; family Melastomataceae; genus Melastoma; species Melastoma dodecandrum. The sequence goes on from JARUPY010000182.1 coordinate 4,448,423, forward strand.
TAACACACTCCCACCCCAGTAACTGCTACTGGGTATTTGACACGTGGATCTCCTGCCCTTTTCTCGAGGGGTCGAATTCCGGGGTAAAAAAATTTTCCATCAGAACGACGGAATGAAGGGTAAACTGGAAGTTTGGCGGACTCCCCAGATGACAGAGCGTGTGCTCATGGACCTGAAAGTGTTGTGGTAATAATAATAATAATAAAAATCCCATCCATTCCTCTTCCACCAAAGGGAAGAGATGTTACTTTCTGTATGTACAGATACAGAAGGGAAGGGCGGGCTCGATGCATGGATAATGGCATTGTGGACAGAGCTTTTTGGCGAAATAGATAGATTACCTGTTCCCCGGATTTCCGGCTCGACATGGTGTGACGCTAGTCAGCTTATTCGCCGTCATGGATTTATACCCTTTTCTCTCTATCTGCCGTGGTTTGTCCCATTGTCGATCCAGTGGGGTTTTCGTCCAGGCTAGGTTTGAATCTACGTGCTGAGCCGAAAAGAGGGTGGGGCAGCTCATATCGTCATTGTCCAAGGTCCCCCAGAAGTCGCTTGACAGCTGCATGTACATTCCCAGAAGTCGCGCGCAGCGCTATGATGTTTTCCTGGGTGTCTATGAACCCCATTTCTTGAAGCTGAGATAATTGAGTCGCATAAAGTTCTTCTGGAGGTACTGCAAAACCGAAGAAAGGGCAGAAGGAGAAGCGCGCCATCAGGGGCAGAATGACCACGAACTCATTAAGCAGCAGGAAATCCGACAGACTGCTATAAGAAGAAAAAGAGACTGACCATCAGGGTCGTTCGACAAGCCAAAGCCCTCAGCTCCTAGGCCGCCAAAGATATTCATCAGCAGTTCCATTCCCATACCATTCATTGTTCCTGATAATTAAAGTATATGTAAGTAGAACGAGCACTACAAACAAGTAAAACTGAAGACAATCAGAAACACCATGTAACTACACAAAACAGTAGAAGTATTTATACGAGGGTACCTGCATTAGCACTGCACTGACCAGGCTCCCTACAAGTGTCATAAGGAGTTCAGTATCAAATCCACATAACTGTATCCAGAAATAACACAGCTGTAAGAAGGCTTACTGGTTTGTTTCGGAGCGATTGAGATGAGATAACAGTGACTGCTGCATAGCCATCATTTGCTGCAAGTTTTCTTAAAGAAAAAGAATCAGACAAGGGGGTAGAGGCAGACACTCCCCAACAAAGGATTGGTGACCAGGTTACTTCGAGTTACAGAACAATTTCATTGCCAACGTAGAGTCACTATTCTTCTTATCCAGCAAGAGACATAAATAAAGGGAAGAGAGCCTTATAACAAATTTACCTGTAAAGTCTCTGGATTAGTCAACTGACTGAGAAGTTCAGGGTTCTGCAACATTTCTCTCAGTTGAGGATTCATATCAGCCATTTCACGCAACTGGGGATTGAGATTCATAATCTGCAAATCAATCAAGATCGTAACAAGCATCTAGCTGAATAACCAAACAAACTCTTCATCAAACAACCCACTACCTGATTAAAATACTGAGGGTTTGACAGTAGGCTTTGCATCATCTGAGATACAGCAGGATTTTGCATTAACTGATTGAGAAAAGCAGGACCAGGCATGCCAGTCAATGTTGGATCCATTCCTGCAAGACCAACAAGACCGATAGCTCCTGCTCCTCCAGCGGGATTATATCGTGCTGCATTAGCAGGTGCCGTAGCTCCTAAAATTAACAACATTATCAAACTAGAGGTGTAACCACCCATATGCACCAGCAAAGAACCCTGACAAAGACATTCATATAATAGACAGAGGACCTATCAAAATACTAGCAATCTATACATGCACTGCAAAACACTCAGGCCAAATATCTGGAGGTGGAAACTGAGAAAATAAAAGAAGAGGCAGAGTACACATCAGATCACCTCAAATATCTGTTGCAGCATCAAGGAAAACCATAATTAAAGTACAAGTATAGGACATGCAAAACATAACACTAGCACTACTCCAAGGATTTGGAAGAGGATTGGTGTTGCGAGCAGCAGCAGGAGCTGTGGCAGTTTCAGAGCCTGTGGTAGAAGAATTATTGGTCCCACCAGTACCCGGTACAGTACTTCGGTTGCCCAAGAGAGCAGCAAATGGGTTTGCTCCAATGTCATTCCCATTATTTCCACCCATTGTAGTAGCATTCAGAAATGGCTCCTGAACATTTTCGTACATGCGACGCAACATGTTAAAGCCTTCGGGAGATGCTTCAATATTACTCATGGCCCTGTCGGTATTACGCATCATTTCACGCATGAGTTCAGGATTTTGAGCAGCCTCCAGTGTTTGCCGGAGAATGCCGAGATCATTAAGTATGTGAGGCAACTCAGGGTTTCTATCAATGATCTCCCGCATTTGAGGATTTCTCATCATCGAGCTCCTCATCACCACAGGGTATTCATCAGATTCTGAATCGCGGGCATGTTCATTATTTCTCTCATTATGTTCGGATTCTGGGTCAGTTGTTGTTGAACCTCCTCCAACTCTGGAAGTCCTCCTCCAAAGGAACCCAAACCAAGCCCAGGATACAATGATCCGCCCAAACCAGTTGGCACGCCGTCATTTGAACCAACACCCCGCGTAATACCGGAAGTTGTGCTGGGAAGTCCTCCACTTGGTGCAGCAGGAGTAGGTGATGCTGCAGCCGGTGACAAGCCACTAACCATATGGATCGTATGATCAGCCAGAAGACCTAAGGAATGGAAATTAAGCAAATCCATTCTTGAGCCTCAAAGTATGAGCAAAGGCTGGCAGCAGAACAGAGCAGCCCACCGAAACTTTGGCAGCATTATAAACTTTCATAAACTAGCGACAATCCTTTCCAATCTGTTCAGCACAATAATGCAGTCATTATATATACAACATACTATAACACCAAAATCACACCCTTAGCCAGAAAAGGCACAACCAACAGTTGCTAGCTGGTAGAACCTCAAAATCCCTAGACGACTCGCCGAACGCAAAACCCCAACAGTTAACCACGGCAACGACAACAAACGGGAGATAAGGCATGAAATCACACTCACCATAACTTCCAAGGGTTTGGTCATCCTTCAAAATCCAACCTTTATAGATCAACCTCTGTTGATCGGCCGGGACAACGCAGTTGGAAGCCAAGGCAGCCTTAAAAACCCCGACTGCGGAGTCCAAGGAGGCCTTGACGGAGAATTTAGCGCCACTGGAGCACCTGATGTTGACGAGAATTCCGCCCTCCTCTTCCTGCGAGGCAGCCGGGTTCTCGTCCGAATCAACTTCCCATCGCATACTTAAAGTTGTTTGTTATAATTTTATTTTTTTTATAAAATTCACGTTGATCTATAATTTACGTTTTCATAGAATAGAATGTGTTACAATATATAAGATGCATGATAACCCATTAATGTTAAAGCAATCATTTTGATGGAGCTTTTGCATATGTCCAGTTTTATTATTAACGTGTTTTGGACGGCTTATGCCATGTGTTTACGTAAGCCCGTCATAAAAGGATCCGTCACATTTTATATTAACAGGTTAGGTGTCCTCTTGCCTTAACCCTAGGCAAGTTAGGGAGATGAAGTCCCAAAACATCGCCTTTTCCTCTTTTAAGGTTTGCAGACGTCGTTGTCAGGTAACACTCATGAAGTGAGATGCGTAAAGGGAAGTTAATTCAAAGGTATACTAATTTCGGGTACGTAAAATTACTTTGGCACTTTTTCGTGTCCTCGATTGTGGTGATGATTGGATTAAATTTTCTAACATTGTTATCTTTCTCTGTTTCCATCGCAGCCTTATGAAAATAATGGGAGACTGGTTTCTGGTTGCAGGCGTTGCTGTTCTTTGGAGACTATGCTTCCGTCGACACTGACCCGTGGATTGTACAGTAAACTCCCCGAGTCGCAGCTTCCGTTGATATCAAGAGTGGAATGACGCTCATCGAAAGTGTTCGCTGATGGTGGATATGTTAGTCTTTTAAGCTCTATCCTTCGCTCTTTTTGAGATTGCAAAATCGGAGTATGTCTGAATCTGTTATTTTCACATTTAAACTTATAGTGATCTGAGGTCCACGGAAACACAAGCGGTTTAACCAGTAGAGAAGGGCATCACGAGATTCAATCAATAGTTGCTAAAGACATGTAAAAACTGAAGACAACAAGGATAAAAGACAGACGATGGATGACAGCTCCGACGGTGAGGAGAGTAATAAGGGGCATAGATGAACCCTTTAGTGATAGTGGAGCTTCGAGGGGAAGGAAACATAGTCCGGGTACACCAGCGCAGAAAGCGGAGGGGAGAGCAGCAGAGTTATGGGGCAATTAGAATCCGTGGTCGGAGGTGGATCACATAGGAGTAGTGCCCCTCCCAAAATTGAAATGGGGCTGGAATGACGAGATGGTCTAGGAACGGTTGATTCAGTTGCCTTCTGCTCGCAGATCCAACATGCTATCACCCAACCCCATTGACTCGCCATGTCCACTACGGACCAGACATCCTCAGGAGCGTTGTAGCACATCTATCACAATGTGGGTACCAGAATGTGTTGATTAGCCGCGACAAGCTACCAGGCTCCAGAGTTTCTCAATGGTCACCTGTTGCTTTTGCTGCTTAAGAGCCCCTCAAAAACAACGATGCCCGCCTTTTGGTATGATCTAATGCTTGCAACTTAGTAGACAAAACGATTCACAATGGTTATGATCTGTCTTGCCGCGAAATCGAGATACAGATCTGTGTTTCTGTTTATTAGTGCATCTTCGATGGAATACTAATTGAAGATCTCGTCCTACTATTGGGTAAAAAGGTTCTGAAATATCTAAACAAGGGTGGAATGCTCCAGGAGCTCAGCAAACTGGCATTTCTCTGGGATTCGATCTGAATACGACTGGAAGTTTCATATGAGTGACCTGAGTTCTCCGGTTAGCAGAGCATACTTGCGGTGCTGTGACAAGATCTCTGGAGACCTGACTGATTGCAGTATCAAAGTGAAGTCGCAGTCATTTGATCCTTGTTCCTGCTTGGCTGCCTCGACCATTGTCTGCAGAATCTGCAGCGGATCCCCGTGGCAAACAACGAGAATCGCGCATCTGTTTGGAGAAAATGAAACATGAGGTTAGCCTCCCGAAGATAAGCATGACATCTCGGCTGTAGAAGTTTGTTACCCATTATACTCCATCTCAATGTCTGACATTGCTTTCACAAGTCTAGCGGCCACGTCATCAACGCACTCTCCACCTTCAGGCCTCTTAAACGGATCTTTCTCATCGAGTGCCCAGATTTCTGCATACTGATTAGAGTAGGAAAGAAAAAACTGGGCTAAGAGATCCGGCACCCGGCACCCAAGTATGACCATAAGTATAAGACGGTCACCTTGTCATGGGACTCGAGTTCGAAAGTCGGGCCGAAGTAGCGTTCACGCAGATCTTCCATGACCTATCTCAAGTAAAAAAAAAAATCATCACCGTGTCACGTGATCTCCTCACTGGACAAGGACAACCCAGAGGGCATAAATCAAAGAACACTCGCCTTGCATTGAGGGCCATCGAGGGACAGATTCAGAACCGAAGCCACAACTCGAGCAGTGTGGACAGTCCTTGCGAACGGCGAGTAGCAAATACGAACATCTTCGATGGGGATATCATTCTCCTGGAGCACCTGAGAGCAATCACCATCCTTCAAACCCCAAACGGGACCAACAGGGCCCGACTGGCAGAAAACCAAATCGAAACGAGAAGGAGAAGAGACGAGTCGACCTGGAAGAATCGTTCGCCGGCCAGGCGGGCCTGGTCGATCCCTTCGGGGGCAAGCTGGTATTCTGGTAGGACCCCGTTTTCCTAAAATTCCCACAAAAAACCACTCGATAAATGGATCAAGAAAAGGGGCAATCCCATTGCGATAAACACGGAGATGGGATGGGATGGGGGTGAGTTGAGAGAGTACTCACAATGGAGGAGACGATGATGCCCTTGTCGTTGGGGATGCTCTTGCCATGCCTCAGCACCCAATACCTGTTGTTCATCATCTCCCCACCCACCACTACTCCCACGAAATCTTCAGCAGAAGAAGCGGGGAGTTTTCCGACAACCTCAAGGCTTTTTTATTTGTTTGGGCCTCTCTGCTACGTTCGGATTCGTCTTCAGGTTCAGACTACAAGCATTTAAATATATATATATATAATATATATATATATAAAAGGCATCAAATTTATCAGCATCAATCAACTTTGATTGTTGTTATTCGCGGAGAATATATGCGTCGTGGCCTTCTTTTCCGCCGCCTGTTAATTATTCGTACACAAATGTCATATGCCACGACACAACTGGCCTGTGTCTTGTTACGAAATAAAGTTTAATTTGATTGATTTACAAATAATTCGATCTTTTTATCGAATATTTACAACTCCACGTTGTTTTCTTAATTTTTTTAATAAACTCGTTTTTATTACTGAATTAAAAAATATTGTTACACGAGAAAGTCAATTTTTACATATTTTCCAATCGAACGAACGAACAATCGTCGTTTCTCCATTTGTAAACTCACGACTTAAGTTGAATTAAGAAAGCGTTCTTAAATTAATCGGACTGTATTATGACGTCATCGTCCCACGCACTCTGCATTCTGGTCTCTGACCTTTCTTCTTCTTCTTCTTCTTCTTCTTCTACATCTTTTTCATTAACCCCCGACCCCGACCCGACTCCTGACCCGAAACCATGTCTAGCCTCCGTGCTCTTCGCCGCCTCGTCTCCTCCGCCGCCGTCTCCCCAACCCCGCCCCCACTCGCCCGATCCGTCACCTACATGCCCCGCCCCGGGGACGGAGCACCTCGAGCCGTCACCCTGATCTCCGGCGACGGGATCGGCCCCCTCGTGACCGACGCCGTCGAGCAGGTCATGTCCGCTATGCACGCCCCCATCTACTTCGAGCGCTACGAGGTCCACGGCGACATGAATCGCGTCCCCGATGAGGTCATGGAGTCCATCAAGAAGAACAAGGTCTGCCTTAAGGGTGGCCTCCGTACCCCCGTCGGCGGTGGCGTCAGCTCCCTCAACGTCCAGCTTAGGAGGGAGCTCGACCTTTATGCCTCCCTAGTCAATTGCTTTAACCTGCCGGGCCTCCCGACACGCCATGAGGATGTTGACATCGTCGTCATTAGGGAGAATACCGAGGGGGAATACTCTGGTTTGGAGCACGAGGTCGTCCCTGGCGTCGTCGAGAGTCTAAAGGTAAGGAGGATACGCTATGATGTTGGTTTACAAATGTCAAATGCTTGATCGCAGCAGATTGTATCCTGGCCTTGCTTCTATGGTTGTGCTGGTCTGTCAAAACCGATGATCAGTGTCGTGGATGCTACATTTGAGAGTCGGAGGAAATAGGAAATTCTGCAAAGATGCTTGGAGCCTTGCAGATGCTGGAATCTTGGATGATTTCGGTGGCGAATAATATGTGGAATACAATACCTTTAGATTATAATTAACACAAATGTATGATATTGTCCCGCGGGCATGGTTTGAAGCTTAGGGATGGGAGCTAGGATCCCTTTTGGCATTAAAATGATTTAAAACAGGAAGGCGGTTGCTTCAGGAGCAGCGCTGTTGTAGTTCTCTGGTGCGTATTTTCAACATCCCCTTTGAACATTGATGGACCAGGGTTAGATGAAGAGAAAATTGCATTGAAAAGGAGATGTTTTTCAGAGCAAACTGTGCTTGCATTATACGGCCCATATTTTCTTGGCATTGGAAATGTTAGCAGCTTGATTCCTGCTTTTTTCAATTCCCTAGGATAGTACTGAATCAACAATTAACTTTCTCAAAATTAAGGTTCAATATATAGATGACTGAAGTCCGTTGATTAGTTAGTTGATGCATTGTGGCATATTTGATGGTCTGTGTTCTAATTGATTTCATTTCTAGGTGATAACAAAGTTCTGCTCGGAACGGATCGCAAACTATGCATTCGAGTATGCGTATTTGAACAACCGAAAGAAGGTCACAGCTGTACACAAAGCCAATATCATGAAACTTGCTGACGGCTTATTCTTAGAGTCCTGTCGGGAGGTTGCCTCGAAATATCCCAGCATCAAGTACAATGAGATTATTGTTGATAATTGCTGCATGCAACTTGTGTCAAAGCCCGAGCAATTCGATGTCATGGTATGTTCACTGCCATATTTATTTAGCAAACGTATCTAAATTTCAGTGGCGATTAATGTCATCATAATGTCAGCTTCTTGAAAATTTGATGTTAAATTTATTGACCTGGTGTATAATTTTTGCTTAGTCACACCCCTATTGTTACCCTTCTATAAACTGTAGTTTCTGGTGATTCCAAAATGGGATCATCATGGGGACAAATGAGGAGTCCATAGAATTGGACATTAATATGATAATCTCCCCACATCCTGAGACCAAGTGATGCTACTTTCAAGTTCGGTATATAAAGATGAAGTTATTACCATACCATGTTGCGTGCGAGTTATATATATAGAAGGTGAAAGTGGTGATTCAATTGTCATGTGATCTTGGCAACGTCTTTTACATGTTAGTTTTCCATCTAATCAATCATTTTGTCTGCCCTTGATCTGATGTTTTCCATTTGTTCGGGTATTTAGTTTTCATAAATACTAACATAGCAGTTGCGAAAAAATTATGTAATGTCCAAGCCATTTATATGGCTGTTGAAGATGCAGTGTTGCTTCTATCCTTTCTCCTCAATTTATTTCCATCTAAGATGCGTCAGGTAGAGCCATGCTAAGGTTTCAATGTTCCTGGTGATTAGGTTTTTTGGTTTAACGTAGTTACAGTTCTGTCTGAACTTTGCCCTTGTAGGTACAGTCCTGTTCAATCTTGCTATCTGTATATTTGCATAACTTTGTTTTTTTTGGCTTGATGCTAAGTTACCAAAGTTACTCGAGCAATATATCAAGAAATTTCCCGGGATTCCTAATTAAGTTTGTTTAGCTTTTTCCTGAGGAAAGCCTCCCTTATATCCCTCTGGCAGGTGACACCTAATCTGTATGGAAACTTGGTTGCAAATACCGCTGCTGGTATTGCTGGTGGCACTGGCGCCATGCCCGGAGGTGAAATAATAAGCTTTCCCCATATTTTGCTTCCTCGTCTTTTGAATTGCACATATGTTACCATGGTTATAACGTCGAATGCAGGCAATGTCGGGGCCGATCACGCCGTTTTTGAACAAGGTGCTTCTGCGGGAAATGTTGGGAAGGAAAGCATAGTGGAGCAGAAGAAAGCGAACCCTGTGGCACTGCTTCTGTCGTCCGCCATGATGTTGAGGCACTTGCAGTTCCCTTCTTTTGCAGACAGGTTGGAGACTGCAGTGGAGTGTGTGATCTCGGAGGGCAGGGTTCGAACGAAAGACCTTGGAGGTGACAGCACGACTCAAGAGGTAGTCGATGCCGTGATCGCCAATCTGGATTGATGGCTTCAAACCCCGCACAAAACGTGTGCCCTCCCCGAGGTCTCAACTACTCTTATTAGCTAAAATTCTCAAAAATTCAACATTCGTTTTTCGGGGGGTGTTTTTGAGTTTGTTGGCCATAAAATAATGGTTTTATAACCTCATTCCTTTCTGTATCAACTTCTAAGACGAATGAATGATATTCTTTATGCAGTGCCGCATCTCGGCTGCGGAGTTGTCCACTCCGTTTCTCCCCTCTTCTCTGGTGGTTGTCCATGGCGCGTTTTGTTTATTTGATTTGCTTACATCGTTGTGCACATACTTCACGACATCATTTGCAGCTTCATATTCATTCTAAGAACCACTTCACGTGTAGAAGCTCCGGCTGTTTGGTGTAGCAGGCTCGACCTTAATGCCGAAGTTCGACAATGGTACATATGGAGTTCGTGGCGGTTCATATAGGCCGGTGCTTTGCGAACATAAAGGGATTTCAGTTTTGGCTGGTATATTGGATCGCTGCATATTTATTTACTACCCAACGTCAAGATAACTCGCCAATCTGCTAATTAGAAACACATGTTTTTCATACACGATATTTTTAAAATACAATCACCCGCGAATTACCAACATTCGGCCGGGTCGCATCAGGCCAAATTCTGATTTTAATGAACAAGAACAACCTAAGAATGAAAATAAAAATGGAGTAACAATAACTTCTTCACGTCCGGAAATAGCCAGGGATTTGATACTTACCTACTGCTACTATCCCCATTATCGTTCAGGCAAAAAAGATTTATCTCCGTCGTCCCAGTCACTAGGGCCCCCCTGCAGAGTCTTCACTTCTCCTCTAGACGCCAGAACACTGACTCCGCAAAGCTTTGCTGCCTGCGGAGACGATGATCACCCAATCAATAACGACGACCCAACGAGTCACGACAGGAAATAGAAGGTTTGGGCACACGAATCTCTGCTTCAACAGGGGAGGCAAAGGCGTGCTGCCATTTTCCTAGCAAAATCGTGACTCGGGAAACAGAGGACATCCATGGTTCGATAAAAAAGTAATGATCGGAATTGACACCGAAACACTATCTGCTCTGCTGGAATTCTATTTACCAAACAGCCCCGAAGGGAGTGAAAGAGCAACATCGTTTCAACTTACTTCCGCTCTCTGTGCTTTGGGCTCGGCCGAGAGTACTTTAGATACCCATCCCAAGGAACCTTCTTCAGGCCAGCTCGTGTGGATATGATGTCTCTTACCCTGCATAGTAGGTCATGGGATACAGAAACAGCAATTGGCATAGTTGCTCGGCCCTGATGCAGATGAGAAAGCTCAATTTTACCTCTCTGCAAACTCTATTGGTGTTTCGCCAGGCCTTATGTTTTGAGGTTCCAAGTACCACACATCGCACACCACCGCCCAAGAAGTCATAAGCTGCAGAAGGTGCATCGTAAAGGACTGTCTGCACATCATAAAACAGAGAAGAACTTAATCCTCTAAGCGCCACGCTGGTAGACGACCATAAACAAAAGAATAAACTAATCAGTTCATCAAAGTGGTGAAGGAACAAGCATTTGATAAGAATTTATATCTCGATGAAAAGATCCCTCACTTTCTGCTGTTCCAGAATGCATCAACAAAAATCTTGTTATACTTGATTGCAATTGGGCAGACAGTGCATCCAAGTTCGAAGGCTCCCTGATAATCATCAAGAAGTTAGAAATGAACAGAGATTGATCGCATAGAATACCAAGAGAATGAAAGACATTAGTGGCAAATAAGCAATCCCAAGTGTACAATTTGAATTGTTTTCCACGTTGCACAGATTGATCGAGAGCTTAAACTTCCAGAGAAGCTACAAGGATTGGTCAAATAGGAAGATGCGGCCGATTCAATCTCTACACTGACACGTAGGGAGGTGATGATTGCAGAAGTACCTTCTTAAACATGACCGTGTAATGATTGTTGACACATGTTCCCTCAGGAAAGATGAGAAGGGGGTTGTTATCAGCTCCTTGAATATGGTTTCTCAACCTGAGAAAAGAAAGAGTAAGAAGAAGCAAACAATTAAAGATTACATAGGCAAACTTGGCCTTAGCACTAAGCATACTTTTTCGCGACAATTTCACGATCCTTTGCCTCAGTTCTATTAAACCATATGCACCCAACACTCTCCAAAATAGTGCTTTGCAAAAGACCTGCAAAAGCATGAATGGAGTAAGCACTGCCCTTGCAAAAACCAAGTGCACGAATAAACCAAAACACAGCTAAAAGGGAAGTTTTGGAGACATGGAACTTCTTAGCAAAAAATTTGCAGCAGACGCACCAACCCATCCAGGATGCTTTTGCATAATGACAGCAAATGCAGTCATCTGCTCTAAGACGATGAAATCAATCATGGAAGTATGGTTCGCAACAAAAACCTGTAAATGAAGAATTGATAACGAGTTAGACGGTCGCAGTTGACGAGCATGGGACGTGAAACAAACAAGCTTAGTGCTGAATCAGCTACTTGTTGAGGACGTATGCTGGGTCTTGGCCCATGGTACTTGACAACCCCAGTCCAGGATGCAACAAAAAAACTGCATATCAACTCCACTAGCAGCCTCTGAAAATTAATTGATTATCACAATGTTAAAGACATAGAGAGTAAAGAAAACAATAGCAAGAATGAGGAAATTCCAGGAGCACTGTGAAGAAACTATTCACACGTTAAGAAAGTCAAACACGCAGGCCCTGGTGCACAGGCTCCTTGCGGGCACTGCAGATTAACACAAGATGAAGTGTAGCCTACCTTAAGGGTCAATCGTAAGTCAAAAGCTTTTAAAGCTGTGATTTGCTTAGTTGGTCATATGCAAAGTATTGAGGAAATTCTTCATGCATGGCATAGCATCAAACGGAATAAGTTAGAACGACATTTTTACCTCCAACTTTTTCCTCAGTTTCCCTTTCAGCAGGAAATGAACTGGTATGAAAGATGAAAGGAAGATGATCCATCCGATCGTCAACACTAAGACCCTACAATATATCATCAAAATAAAAATCCTACATTTAACCACCTTTGTAGCATGCAATAGGATAATCTAGTAGACACGAGAAAACTAAAAAAAAAAAAGATTAAGATACTACCACACTGCAGAACACTTGAAAGAATGAATGAATGGACGATTCAAACTGAAGATGCCTCACTAAACTAGTCATCCAACATTTTCACTTGCTCTAGACTTCTACTCTCGGGATGCCTACCGGCATGGATTGCCAGATGCGATGATAACGAACAAAGAAGGCACGAAACAAAATAACGTAGACTGCCGGAGCTTAACCTGGCGGGGAACAGAATCAAGTAGCGCACCAACACGCCGCAACACCACAATGGAAACAGGTAAACGTTCCAGTTCCATGGATCTGGCGGAATGGACTTGAAGCATCTCGTGAACGAGTCCTACCAATCGAGTCAACCAATCAACAACGGCAAAGAGACACTACAACAAATCAACACCGCCCGAACTCACATCCACGATCGCTCCGGCGGCCTCGGTGAGAGCAGGAGAAACATCCAGCAAATCGCGCCTGCACGCAACCAGTAAATCAGGAACAACTGGATGGGAGAAAGACCGTCGCGGCTGCGGCGGGAGAGAAAGGGAGGATAGACAGATGGATCAGTACAGGCGGAGCTTTCCCCGGGGCTCGTGGATGGAGGTTCCCGAAGGGAGGTATTCCTCGATGTTGGGGCGATCCAAGTCGAGCTCGGAGCTGGACGACTTGAGCTTGGTTGCGCCGGCGGCGGACGCGGCGGCCATCCTTCCACAGGGAGGACCGGGAAAAAAAAATAAAATTAAAATTAAAAGGAAGGGGAAGAGGATGAGATACGGTTGCCGCTGCGATTGGGCCTAGTTGGTGGGCCGGCACAATGAAAAAAGCTTGATGCCCTAAAATGTTTGGTCCGAGTCGCCCGACTAACGTTTTATTCATGAAATATATATAAAAATTTAAAAATTTGGAAAATATGATTTTGAACTGAGTTTATAAATTCGAGTGTGATTTATAATTGAACTCTGTCTTCAAAAATATCTTGAGTTTTTATTCTTTAAGCGAAAATTTTTTAAACATTGATTTTAGAGTGTTGGCGCGGAAAAGTTGTTCTCCTCAACACGTGTCGAATTTTAAAGTGAATATGGTCACCGTTAAGTGAAAGTAAACTCAATACCGAACGTTTGATGTTGTACACCGCAAAGCGAATGAATATAAATATAACAAGTAGGCAAGACACCGGAATTTAATGCGACGGAATCAATCTTACTGTGTGACACTTACAGACATCACTCGAACGGTAAACAACAAAAAAGGCCTGGTAACGCTTCACAACGGTCGAAAGCGGACGGAGGGTGGTTGAGGCGAACTCCTTTCGTAGAATTCACCCTTGTGGAGCGGGGATGACGTCAACGGCGCCGGACAGGATCAACAGTACCGAGGGTGGAACGCGACATCGGACAGGATCAACAACGTCGCGAGCGGAGCTGAAGTGGTGGCAGGTCAACGGCACTGAACAGGATCAACGGCACCGAGGATTGACCGCAATGCCGGATAGAATAAACAACGCTGAGGGTTGGCGGAGGGCGTCAACAACACGGGACAGAATCGACAGTGCTGAGGTTGGAGGATAAAGGACCAATAAAAAGTAAAGGCTAAAATACTTGAGTTTATGTTTGAGTTGTTGTGTGTATTGTTGTTGTCTGTTGGAATACTTTTATAGCTCAGGATCTTTCTGTTGCGGTTATTCTGCAGACTCAAAACCTTCTCAGATCGTGTGCACGATCTACCTCATGTTTTGTAGGGGACATGTATAGCGTATCTTAGTTATCTTCTCTGTGTCTGTCGCGTGTCTTTTTCCTTGATTGTGGCTTAGTTGTACACATGGGAGTACTCCTGGATCATGGCTCAGTGAGGTTCTCGAGCACGATTGGTTTCTCCTCTCCAGTTCATCAGTTGCTTCTCGAGCGTTCAAGAGCTGCTTCTCGAGTAGGATGTCTCCCCAATGCTCGAACGACACCTTTCCTAGACTTCGTCGTTTGGCCCATTAGGGACCAGAAATTCATATATGTCAATATTAGCTACTCCTCGAGTAGAGTATCTCTTAGTGCTCGAACGGCTTCTCGGTATCACCTTTTCTGGACTCCATTTGGCCCACTAAGGACAAAGCCCAGAAATTCATGTGTGTCACGTTATTTGTCCAATTTAAAAAAGTTACGTCCGGCCGATCAACGTCGTTTTGGAATCAAATCAATGGTTCGGACAAACCACAGCGGGTACACGGACACGTTCACGTTGTTGTTGTTGTTGGATGTTTTGTCGGCAGAAAAACCAAATCCAAGCCAAAGGATTCCTTTTTTTTTTTTAAAGGAAAGCTGATACGGAGACAAAAAAAAAAGGACCAAGAAACAACTATTTATATATATATATATATATTATATATTGTGTGCCGACAGATCCAAATATCTGATCTCTCCGCTGTTTATTTTTATTCTTATTGAGGCAGAATTTAATCCGCCGGGAGAGGGGGGTGGCAATAAAAAGTGTGCCAAAAACGCGTAACCCATAAAAGTATTATAGGCATCAGTCAACTCATGCCCAAGCTCTCACTCTCTCTCTCTGTGTTGGGAGTTGATTAATATTTTATCACAGGGAGTTCCATGATGTCTGAAATTATGAGGTGATAAAAAGGAGGCGGAGGCCTTAGTAATCAGAATGCAGTGTTGGGTGGTGCTGACCTGTAGTCCACTCCCAAAAAACCCCAGCTATAAATACCAAGGGTGGTGGGGAGTTGCTAATGCCATTTCACTGTCAGTCCCCCATCACTATCCTCCTCAACATACTAAAAACATGGCTACTGTTCTCCCTCCCGTCTCCTCTGCTTCTTCCTTCGTGATCCTCTCCCTCCTCGCCGCCCTCTCGTTCCCCCTCGTCTCCCCCTGCGATCGCTGTGTCCACCGCTCCAAGGCCTCTTACTTCTCCATCCCTTCCCTTCTCTCCTGTGAGCGAGCCCGCTAGCCCGCCTGCCACTATATCCTTGTGATTTCTTTTGTGTCCTCACACTCTTGCTGTTTACTGCCCTTTGCAGCCGGAGCCTGCGGTTATGGCGGCCTGGCCTTGGGTTTCAATGGCGGGAATGTCGCCGCCGGGATCCCTTCCCTCTACAAGAACGGTGCCGGCTGCGGGGCTTGCTTCCAGGTAATTTGAGGACGTGCTGGAATTCGTTGTCGTGATCCTCGCCGATGGATTAGGATTCGGTTCTTCGTCGCAGGTGAGGTGTAACGCTGCTGGCATCTGCGGCAAGCACGGGACGACCGTGATCCTGACCGATCTGAACAAGGATAATGGGACGGATTTTGTCCTCAGCGGCAGGGCCTTCGCCGGGATGGCGAACCCAGGGATGTCCCGGCAGCTACTGCAGCTCGGCATCATAGACGTGGAGTACAAGAGGTTAGTTAGTTACTTATCACACATCGTTAGCCGGGGGATCTCGATTCGATTGGGAGTCGTTACGACCTTTGGCCACCTTAAACGTCTTAATCTGTCGGCAGAGTCCCGTGCAAGTACAAGGACCTGAACCTGGCCATACGAGTGGAAGAATCCAGCCAGAAGCCGCACTACTTGGCAGTCAAGGTCCTGTACCAGGGTGGCCAGACGGAGATCGTGGCCATCGACATCGCGCCGGTAAATCCCACCATGCCAACGACCTCGCATGATTCGATCTGGGAACAAAATAAAAAGATAAAATCGACACCTTCTTTATCAGGTGAATTCGTCGAGGTGGGGATACATGAGGAGGAACCATGGGGCGGTCTGGGACACGAGCAGGGTCCCGGAGGGGGGGCTGCAGTTCAGGTTCCTGGTGACGTCGGGGTACGACGGGGCTATGAAATGGGCGAGGAGCGTGTTGCCGGCGGAGTGGAGGAACGGGGAGGTGTACGACTCCGGGATTCAGATAGAGGAGATAGCACAGGAGGGCTGCTCTCCATGTGACGAGGGAGGCACTTGGTAAAAAATAACAACGAACAACCAAATCAATCGTCGGACTTTTGTACGAAAATACGGTTAGTTTTAAAAAATAATTACGAAATACGATTTCAATTTCTCAAAATACGATTTTACTGTCGAGACGCCCCTTCCGAGTTGGAAAAAGATGATGGCAGGAGTTGAACTCTTAAGTTCCCAATTATAACAAAAGTCTCTAATAGACAAATTTTTATGTCCAACCTTTCAAAAGGCGGGTTTTCACCCCTTATTCATTTAGTTAAAAAGGCGCGTTTTCAAAATCTGCCCCTTGTTCATTTAGTTAAAGGAGTGGGTTTTGAAAACGCGCCCCCTGTTAGACACTCCTTCTTCACCCGATGAACGAATATTTTTGCTAAGTATTGAGGGGGTGAGTTTTTCCTAGTTAAAGGGGCGGGTTTTGAAAACGCATCCCTTTAACTAAATGAATAAGAGGCGGATTTTCAAAACCCGCCTTTTGAAAGATTAGACAAAAAGATTTTTCGAGACTTTTGTTATAATTGGAGGTCAAGAGTTCAACTCCTGTCATCATCAATTCTCAATATATTTTTACCTAAAAAATAAAAAAATTTTGATGCCATAAGATTCGAACCCAGGACTTCTTGGTCTTATTTCGCAATACTTTTTCATTTATTAAAGGGGCGAGTTTTCAAAACACGCCCCTTGTGCATTTCTTAAAGGGGCGGGTCTTTTCATTTCAAGGGACGCGTTTTCAAGACGTGCCCCTTCGACGGGAAAATCGTATTTTACGAAACTGAGATAGTATTTCGCAAATCTTTTTTAAAACTGACCGTATTTCCGTACAAAACTCATCGATCATCGGGTGATACGATGGGATTGGATTGGACGGTGCTTCTAATTAAATCAAATAATAATACTAATTCATGAATAATAATAATAATAATAATAATAATAATATGGGCCTTGTAAATGGGCCTCTTAAATGGTCCTAACGAGTGTTACGTGCAGGAGATTGTGATATTTTCTTTTCTTTTTTTTTTTTTTGAATAGAGACTGAGTTGAGTCGTCATCAATAAGATTAGGCCAAGACTTTTTTGGTTCCCAGGATTGTCAAAAATTTAGAAAAAACACAAAAGAAAGAAAAAGGACTCTCCTCTTTGTCGGGTGGGAGGGGGGTCTTGTGTTTGACAGGGAAGACTACAATTAGTCCTCCCAAAAAAAAAAAAGTCTGAGTGTACGGATTATGACAGGCGATATTTTATTACTATCGAAATATGGAATTATTAACCAAGCAAAGAGAGCAGATTGTTTGGCGATTTGAATCGAATAATTTTAGAATGGTGATCATCTGATGATGTTAGAGAGACAGATGATAGACAGGAAAGATAGGACACCGGAAAAACGCACCGAAGGGGAAAAAAAGCCGTCGACCGAGGAATGAAGTTTCAAAGTCATTGCTTGAATTTCCTTGGTAATCCCTTTCCTTATTAGACGATGGTACGTCGGGACGACTAGTTATTAAGACTTCTTTTATGAAATACGGTACTTGACGGATTTCTCATAAATAGTTGAATATCTCCCCCTGAATTCCTTACCTCAATGAAGGAGCGACTCCCTTCGTAAGTTGGGTGAATTAATGGGATGCTGTTGGGTATAAGTCTCTCTTAAAATTACTACTTTAAATAGTAATTTTCGAAAGAAAAAAAAAATTTATACAAGCGACTTTATTCTCCTATATGATAAAATTGGCGGGGTGGGGCGATAGAAAATACGAAAAACGTAGGAACTTTCCCTTATCAAAATAAGCGCGTGGGCTCCACTCCCTTGTGTTATTTTGTACCTTTTCTTATTTCAAAATTTAGTATTTAGTCGCACACTATTTTCTTCTTCTTGTGGTTGTGGTTTTCTCCCATAATCCCACCTTCAAGTCCTAAATTAAAAACAAAATGCATATATAGTAAGACCAAGTCTTCCTGACATTCATTCCATTGTCAATCCTCCTCATCCTATTAATATTATTTAAATAATAATCATCACATTCTTGTTGTAAGTAAGCTTTAAGAGAACAAGAGCTCCCGCACAAACCCCACTAAGATGGAGGAGGCACCCTTCCCGGAGCTCAGACTCCCGGGGTTCAGGTTCCACCCGACGGAGGAGGAGCTCGTCGACTTCTACCTCAGGAACATGCTCCACGGCAGGAATCCCCCATGCGACGTCATCCGATCCCTCGACATCTATCGTCACGACCCCCTTGAGCTCCCAGGTACGCACATGCTCTTGTCGCCAAACGTTGGAACACTGTCGTGGCTAGGCTTGGAATCGATCGGTTCTAAGTAAAAGAATGGGAGGCGAATGCAGGGCTTGCGAGGCTTGGGGAGAGGGAATGGTACTTCTTCGTTCCGAGGGGTAGGCAGCATGGGAGCAGCAGAGCACGGCCTAACAGGACCACCCATAATGGTTTCTGGAAGGCCACCGGATCCGACCGTAAGATCATGAGCCTGTCTGATCACAGGAGGGTGATCGGGTTTAGGAAGACGCTGGTGTTCTACCGGGGGAGAGCTCCGCGCGGCCAGAAGACCAACTGGATCATGAATGAGTACCGCATCCCCGATAATTCTGCTTCGACCAAGGTCCATATTCTCGCGTGCTCGAATGTTGATCGCCGCGTGGACATGACATATTTCCATGCCCCGGCCAATGGTTTAATACTTCCATATATCTCAGGATGTGGTCCTGTGCAAGATTTACCAGAAGGCGACATCCCTCAAGGTCCTGGAGCAGAGGGCAGCCATGGAGGAAGCCATCAAGATCTCGAACCAATCTTCGTCATCGTCATTATCCATGGACACCCTGCCAACATACTCTTGCCCCGACGACTCCATGCTACCCCGGAGCGACGATATCGAGGTTGTCCTGAAGCAGCAGGAGGAGGAAGTGGTCGGAATCCGAGCCCGGGAAATAGCGGCCCCCGTTGGCATGTCATTGCACCTGAAACTGCCATTCGGGGGAAAAAGCCTGCCGGAGCTTGAGGTGCCGAGGTTCGAGGTCACCGACTGGACCCAGGACGGGTTCTGGATCCAGTTCAACAGCCCCTGGCTGCAGAATCTTGTAGCCACCCCTCCTGCTCACAACTTGAACTTCTTGGCTAACTAAACCTATGATCCCAAGCAAAATATTCTTCTTACAACCATAGAATGTCGTTGTCCCCGTCTCCTGTCTCCAAGATTCGATTCGGCGTAGGCATATCAGGAGGCTTTAACTGTTCTGTATAAAATTACAGATTGCATAGTTACTCTTATGTCTGTCCTATTCACAGGAACAATTGAATAAACAAGAAATTAGAGAAGAATATCTACGAATAAGACCTGGATAAACATCACAGAAACTGAAGGCCCGCCAGAAATCCCTTGGTCATGCGGATACGAACCATTTTTGGCACGACAACGGCGTTTTCGTTCAGCTACTGTACCCCGTGGAGAGCGGAATCCACCTCCTTTGTGCCATGGAATCTTCATCAAGCAAACATGTATCCACGATGGCCAGTTGGTTCTATTGCCATCTGCAAGAATATGGGATTTTCTTTTCCTTTACCGGGTCTCGAGCACAGGCGATGTTGAATGTCCCAGGAGGTTCAGCTATTGGCAGACTGTTAACTCGTCGCTTAATCAGGAGCCGTGGTTACGAAACTGGGAGATACCCTCCTCCTTACACCGCTGTAAAAGCTCCTCGTACACTTTCATCGAATCCATCGTGAACCTCTCCATCGCTTCGAATGTCCGCTGCAAGCTCTCGTGCAGGGTATTGCTCTGGCTTACATCGCTTTGGTAGACGAGCTTCCCGGTTTCCGATACCGGGATGTCTATGCCCCCGGACACATGGACCACTGCCTTCTCCAAAGCCTGAATCTGCTTCTGTATCTTTTGGTCCTCCTTGTCCAGATTCTTGACTCTCTTCTCCAAGTCCTTGTTCCCGTTCGACCTATGGCGCATCTCAAGTTTACCCAGTTCCCAGAATTGCAAGACTCCAGTCGCAAATGCATACATCAAACTGACAACTTCCTTCTCGGATATCTTTTCCATGGACTGCGACCACTGATGACATATCACGAAGATCGGGGGTGCCCCGATCTGGCCAGGGGAAAAGGGAACGGGTCCGTCGGCCTTATCCTCGGGCTCGTACAAGAGACACTTCAATAGCCAACCGTTCAAAGCGCACACAAACCCGTTCTGTGTGCTCGCCCAATTAGCAAATCCGAATGTCCAGTCAATGAGTTCGCGCTGAAATTGTAATGTCGCTTCGAGATGGCTATCCCCCAGCTTCTGCAAGGACAAAATGGAACCCAGATTCTTGGATTCCTTCACGGCCTGACACTGTTCGAGGTGACAATCATGCAAAGACTTCCACATCCTCAACAACCTAAATCCCCCATAGGATCAATGGTTATTAGCGGGGAGAAAACTCGCAAGTTGCTATGAACTTGAGCAGCGACATTACTTACCCTTCTATCAACTCGTTTATCTGTGGCCAGAGCTCTTCGTCCCTTATCTTGTTTATGGTGACAGAGATCCTATCAACCACTTGAATTGCCATCCTAATTTTTGTAGATAAATTTTGAATCAAAGTTCTGGTGGCATCCACTTTGTGAGCCTCAGCTCCCGTCTCATCCAATCGTTTCAGCTTCTGGACGTTCCTATCGTGGACGACACGCATTCTCTCCTCAGTCTGTAAGGGGATACAGAACAAACGCAAATATGACAGAACGACCAGACATAAGCATAAGGAATTATGCAGAATGAATTTTGCAATCCCGGTTCCTAGACCAGTCGACAACCTCTGCTTAAATCAATCGATTTAATCACATTGGCAGAAACAAAACAAGGATCGGTCTGGTACGACATCTTGTAGAAGCAGTCTCCAAGAGGATACATCAACAACAAGTAAAAAATCAAGGAGAAAGATCATTAAGACAGCTCAAGGAACGGCATCACGTCGCGGTAATTGCAATCTGATCTGCAGACACTCTTCCACAGCAATAACATGACATTGACAACAAAGCCAACATTGCTGCTACATTTTGAAAACAAGACAGACTGGCAATTTCACTGACCACATATCGCGAAAGATGGATTTGAATGAGCGGAGTCAATAAGAGTTTCCTTTCGGAAAGAGTGGAATGCAAAGAAATGAAGGACCACATGCTGTATCCCCACTTAGGATAGTTAAGTCGATACTGATTGGACCTGGACCTTATTACAGGTCAGGGGAAGACAAGCGTCGATGACTAACTTTCTATAGGCGTGTATACAAGACTGAAAAACACAACGCCACTAAATTGAAAACGTGTACAATAAACGCATACCTTGACCTCAATGTACAATTTTTTCTCCCAGAGAAGAAGTTTCTGAAGGGTGGAAGATAGATTGCCCGACTTCATCCCCAGCTGTTCATTGTCGGCAGCTCGATATGCATCTTCACTGCTACCCTTGGATGCAGAACCTTTCACTGCTACCGACTTTGCAACTGCGAGTCACATGCATGCTTTGGTAACTTATGCCGAGCATAGTCATAATAAATGCAGACCCAACACCACCCAGCAGGAACTCTTCTCTACGCAAGCAGGAGACAAAGAATGGATTCGACCAATAACTTCTGAAATGTAAGCAACGCCGCAGAAAATCACTCCGGCAGGAAAAGTAGTATTTATCACAAGGTATGTACACAAATCCAGACAAGTGATCCTTTCGTCAGATGATACCTCGATATTTCCGATTATACGGTAACTTCCCGACTTCTAGCATCCTGGCAACCTCACTGCCGCACTCGGATGCCCGTCGGAACTGGATCTCGATTGCGGCCAGTGCTTCGGCCGCACTTCTTGAACCCCTGGTAACACCTGCCCCACCTTGCCCTGACCGTCCCTCCCCATCCACAACCTTCTTATCCACCACGTGCACCTCATACTCTGGCCCATCAGCGTCCCCTTCGTCGTTACGGGAAAGGGCACTGGGCCTCGCCTGATATGTCGGGGACTCACCGTCAACTTTCCGGTGGAACTCGTCCTCATCGTCATCCTCGTCCTCCTCTTCCATAACCGCGCCCTTCCATGCGTGGTTGTGATTCTTCCCCAAATTTAAAAACATCGAATTCCCATGGACTTCTTTCACAACCTCGTGCTCGTCCTCCAAATCCGGGATCCCCTCCTCGTCCCGCAGCTCCCTTGAGTCCCTGCTCGGCGTATACGCTGCCGGGTAATACTTCTCATAACTCTCAAACGGGTTCAATAAATCCCAAGCCGACGCATGCGGCGGGGACGGTGGAGGAGGCGGGGCCTTCGCAGGCGCCCCGTAGCCCAGTTGAAGGGGCGAATTGCTGTAATTACCAACGCTAACCCCGTCCTTCCCGTAACCATATTCGGGGTGAACGTCTCCTCCGCCACCGCCGGCCGCATTACCGGGGTACGGAGATGAGTTACTCTGGTCCAAAAAGGGAGGATACCCGGGAGGAAGCATCCCGGAGGACGAAGACGAGGCTTCGCCGAACTGAACCGTCTGGTAACTGACGGGCCGCTGCTGAAAGACGACGGAGGGGGTAGAGGCCTTGTTCCTCATGTAGTTCATTTGGAAGAAGCCGCCTTGGCCAAAGAAACCACCCAAACCAGTGGGGAGGTCGACGTCGGCAGGGAAGTGCTGGAGCTGGGGGACGTTGTCGCTGTCGTGGAGGAGGAGGTGGCCGAGATAATCCGAGTGGTCGTGGACGTGGCCGGAATCGGAATCCGAGTCGTCGGATCCGTCAAAGTCGATATGGGACCCGGAGCGGGAGTTGCGGGCGGGGACGGGAGCCGCTGAGGAGGAGGAGGATGCGGCAGGGGGGAGGTTAGGCTTGGGCTTGGGGTTGGGAGAGGAAGGGGGGAGGTCGGGGTGGCGGAGATTGGGGAAGAAGGAAGGGAAGGATTGGGAGAGGGAGGAGAGGGTAATGAAGTAGGAGAGATGGTGGTTGGAGAGGGAGTAGCGGAGGCGTACGGCACTGTCCAGGGAGTCGCATCTTTCCCGGCAAAGCGCCACGGCCGGGAGGTCGTCTAGCTTAGAGGTGGCGCAACCCATCTCCTCCTCCTTCTCCTCCTCCTCAACTTACCAGCATAACCACACAAAACAGCTACAGGTTGGAGGAGACAGTGAGTTCGGCCCACAAAGCCGGCTGAGTGGTAAGAAAGACTAAACAGTGGTAATAAAAATGACAGACAAATCAAGGCATAAAGAATGAAGCCAGAGATCAGCAGCAGCAGCAGGAGAGGAGGAGGAGGAATTAGCCACCAAGTCATGTTCGTTAAATTCAGAACGCAATGTAAAATTAATGGAACGTATTAAAATACTTTGATAATACCAGTTTGTTCAGGAAACTAACGATAGAATAATCAGTTTTAATATTATTATTTTTTAATAATTTTTTAGTATCATGATTTGTAAAATATGCATAGGAAAAATGAATGATTTTGGGTGTTTGTTCGTTAAAAGAAAGAAAAGAAATTTAAGCCGTGGATGATTTTATAATATATTGTGAATTATCAGAGCAGTGGGAATTATTACTCAATTCTCAATTATTATGATAAAGTTTTTAATTTGCACATAAAAAGAAAAGCGAAATTATTCTATTTTTTAATTATTCTAGTTTAATTCAAACCAAAACCACAAAACACTATTACTTTTAAGAAATTATCATTGGATAAGGTGGAAGAAGTGAACATCTTGGTCACGGAAGTAGCAGCTCAGTCACAGAGATTCCGCTGGAATTGAATTGAAATCAAGCTGGTCGACACTCAACTAATTAAATAATACTATAAATTATTATTATTATTATTATTAGAATAAAAATGTCATACATGTTTTTTTCTTTTTTTAAAAAAATTATAAACTACAATCCAAATTCTACAAATACATTGAATTACGATTATCTGACATATAAAAAAAAAGATCCTTTTCCATGATAACTTGTCTTTAGTTTCGCTATGAATCAAATTAAAAATAGAGAAGTAGATGAAAATCTCATTTCAACCTCTTAAATTGTTTCAAACACTATTTATCTACTTTTAAACTTGAAAAATTAAGCTTACCGATTTATTAACATTAGTAAAAAAAAATTAAAAATTAGTACATTAATTTTGTAAATTATTTTCATGAAAAAAAAATATAATCAAAACTATTCTATAAATATGTTACCTTTGAGATCACAGAACAAATGTACCCATCAGACACGGAGTTTTGTTCCCTAATGACGTCATTTGGCGAAACGTCAATTGGCGAAATATTTTGCCAAATGACGCATTAAGGAAAATAATTGGCGAACTAACCCACCTAAGTCGGCCTTACAAAGGCCGCCTTCCAATTCATTATTATTATTTTTTTTTGCCTTTGAAAATTATTTTTACATGAGTGAGGAAGTCGGCCTTACAAACGCCGACTTCCTTCATGCAGTGTCACGGACTTCGTTTGCTAAAATTTTTTCTAAGTGTGGTGAAGTTGGCCTTTGTAAGGCCGACTTCCATTCGCCAAAACCAATGCCGACTTCCTTGAGGACCGAAGTCGGCCTTTGTAAGGCCGACTTTGGTGGGTTAGTTCGCGAATTTGGAAACTTAATACGTAATTTGGTGAAATATTTTGTCAAATGACGTCATTAAGGAACAAAACTCATCGAACACGCCCCTACTACCACAATAACGTCAAAGGTGAAAACCTACCAACCAAACGTTTTTAAAAGCTTTCATCGAGATGGTGACATAATTTAATGATTTGGTTTTATAGAGTATTAAATTCTCGACCTAACTTTTTTTTTCAATTAAAAAGGAAAATGGGGCTCCCCCACACCACACATGTAGTCATTATTTTGCAACCTAATTTTAGGAATAATGGGCGGTCCAATCATGTCTGGGATCAAATAACACGAATTACCTTTTTTTACTTCATCATCGCTTCACTGAACAGTAAAAAAAGAAAACACATTATCATGAGACTTACTTTTTTATTTAAAAAATAATAATATTAAAATTCTTTATTTCTAAAAAGGAAAAGCTTACGACGATGACGGGAATATCCCGAGAAAAGGAAAAGAAAAAAAGAGAGAAAGAAAAAAGGGGGAGAATCCAACAAGACGGAGGAGATTTGGCTCCTCCTATTTTTTATAAAGTAAAGCTTGAATTTATTATTATTAAAAGAAATTTAAACGGACACCAATAGGCTTTTTGTGAGAGGATAAGTTTTAAAATTACAGTGAAAAAATAACAAACCCCCCCCTTATTAAGGGAATTTTTTAAATTTGGTTAAGAACTCACTGTTAGGAACGTCTGGATTCTTCTGACGTTTTTTTAAAAAATAAAATAAAATTTAGCTTCCTAATATTGCACAAATTAATTTATCCACGGGACATTAACAGGGAAGTAAGCTGAATAGGAGGAGAGGAGAGGAGAGGAGGGGCATGTTGATCTGACTCGAACCCCCCCCCCCCCACCTGAACAAAACAATAATAATATTCTTTTTTTTTTTTTTTGAAGTCGAGACATTTAAATCCATCATATCATCATATTGGGGGGTACGAAGAAAAGATTTTCCATGGGCGAGCAGATCGCAAATTCTAAGGACCCGTCACCTTCAGTCGTCCTCTCGACCTAATATTTTTGTTTTCTCCCCCCCCACTCTCTTTTGTTCTCTCTTTTCGGGATGTAGATTCAGACTGCGAGTCGTGGTACGATCCCCATCACAACCACATTATATATATATTAGGTCGGCTTGGTGCTACTCAAATTTCAATGCTAATATCATGGGTGGGTGTCGGTTGAATTGGATGGCGGTTGGACTTTTTTTGAGGTTGTAATTCGTAACTTTTTAAGGTAGTAATAATGGGTTAAATTAATTCGAACGATGATGGATGATGATGATGTTGGTTGGGAGGAGGTTTTAATAACATTCTATCTGGACCCCCCATTAAAATACAAGTGCATATGATTGCCCGGTCACATCGCCTGTCCCCACCACCACCACCACCACCACCCACAGGTCCCATTTTTACCAATTATTATATTATTATTATTCTTGGATGTTTGGTCTACTTTTATTATTATTATTATTTGAAATTTTAGGTTTTGTCTTTTGCCCGTCGCAACTGGGCCCACCACTCTCTTCCCTCCCTCCCCCCCCCCATGATAAGAGACGAATATCGAAATTAAACTTATTATTAAATACTCAAAATTTAGTATTCATAAAAATCCCATTTTGATTTTCTTTTTTTTTTCAGTACACAAAGTACAAACTCACATGGCGGGCAGTTTTTTTACCGTAACCCTTGCTGCGCATACGTACAGCCACGGACCACAGACAACCCCAGGCAGGGTATGATGGTGCAGAGTCTTTGTTTATTAATTACGGTTTGTTTTGTGAAAATATTTCACATTTTATTAAATTAATTTTCAAAATTTTACTAATAATATTTTAAACTCGACTTTATAAAAATCGAATTTATCTTCTTAATCAAATTGTAAATACTGTTTTACTTAAAGAACTAAGTTGAGGCATTATTTTAGGAATTTTGAAATATACTACCCGCACGAGAGAGTTAATTAGAAAACAAAGGTACGATGGTGCAGAATCATAAAACAAAGGTACTTTGATTCCAAACTCCGCATGGATTGGATGGATTGCCTCCTCCGACAACAGAACAGAGCCCCGCCGGAATCACATGCCACCGCTCTCCCCCGGCCTTTTCGAGTCTTGTCTGTTTTTAATTTGGGATCGGCCTGATTTGGTTCAAAGGGATTCGGTATTTGACTCTAGCTAGCATTATGCGAGGCCCAACCCATTATCACCCCACCGACAAGGCCCAAAAACCACAGGACGCAAGTCCCTCCGGTGTTTCCTTGGCAAAGCGGCGATCCAAAATTCCATACTCCTCTCCGTCCATTTTGCTTCTTCTCCCGGCGGCAGTGAGAAACCGCCCGCTCGCTCCCCGGAGCACGAAATCAGCTCGAATCGGGCGAAATTACCTGCTAGAGTTTGCATATTCTTTTGGAGGTTGAATTCTCGAGGCAATGGAGTATAAGAAGCTCAAAGATCAGCAGGCACACTTCTTCTCTCCGCCTCTCGAATTTTCGAGTTTTTGGTAGTTTTGTAATCGTGACGCAAGATCCGTTAGGGAGTAATGTTCGTGAAGAGAATTTCGATGAAGCTACGGCAATGCATTTGTAGAATTTCCGGTTGTCTGTTACTGCGTCGGATTCCTGGATTACGTTGTTTAATTTGATGATCGATTTTAGGAGGACGATCTGGACGCCACAGGGGACGATGTGGAAAGCCGAAGGGAAAAAGCTCATTCTAGCGGTACCGAGCTCTAGCAGCTATCGTGGAAGCGGTTTCGTATTCTTTGTGTTGATTCGGATCGAATGCAAGCCTTTCCGCTTAATTTAAACGCCTGACGGTGTGGTTGGCTTGTCCATTTCCTGAATGTGTGTTAAATTATGGTGCAGCCGGGATAAATCCGTTGGGTGCTGTCGGAGGCAGCTTGGCCGATCGTTCTAAGTGGAAGACAAAGTATGAGCTTCTTATTCTTGGATGAGGTCATATAGGAACTATGCGTGTGAATAATGATGATGGGTGCTTATTATCATAGGCGGAGATTATCGGTCAAATTCAAATGGAATATATTGTGGAATTAGTTAATATCACCCTCTGAAGCTGATGTGAAGTTTTTGCTACAGTAAAATTTGGGCTGCGTTGGACAATTTGTATCTGCACATTCATAACCCCCTTTTGTTTGGATGATTAGGTCGATCGTTACCCTTGCATTGACCTTTCTGACCAGTTCACAAGCAATACTAATCGTCTGGTCGAAACGAGCGGGGAAGTATGAATACAGTGTCACCACCGCGAACTTCTTGGTATGAAATATGAATATAGTTAGAGTTGATAGGGTTCTCTTGTATACCCATATGATTTATATCTCCCCATCGGTCTTGGTGGGCTGTCTAGAAATCGATTATATGGTTGTGCTTTAATTTGCTTTCTTTCATCAGGTTGAAACTTTAAAATGTTTCTTGTCACTAGCTGCATTAAGCAGAATTTGGAATAGAGAAGGTGTCACTGAAGATAATAGGTAATCTTCATTTTCCTGTCTGAAGCTTGTCAAATGGAAAAAGATCTCTGTTTATTTCTCATCATCCTGGAGTGCTTTCATATAATTTTATTTCTTTTTAAGGAAAAATCAAGAAGGATATATGATATTAGGGCTCATTGAATCACATAGTAACAAGCTATCACAGTGTTCTTGCTCTAGTCTGGATTTTGGTTCTGCCAATGCTAAGGTCCCTAAAGTCCCTATCTTTGTTCTATCAAAATTTGTATTTGCACAGGTTGAGGACGACTTTTGATGAGGTCAAGGTCTATCCCATTCCTGCAGCACTTTATCTTGTGAAGAATTTGCTTCAAGTAAGCTGTGAAATGAACTGGCTGGCAATCATGTTAGCCACCTGCTATTTCCTTCCTGTATAGGAATGCAGCGTAACTTTCTCCTTTTGCAGTACTACATCTTTGCTTATGTGGATGCTCCTGGATATCAAATACTCAAGAACTTCAATATCATCAGTACCGGCATCTTGTATAGAATCATCTTGAAGAGAGAGTAAGTCTAGTTATGGCTATATTCACCCCGGAAATCTTACTATAAATTCTCTTTCTCTCTTTCCCTCTTTCCCTCTTTCCCTCTCTCCCCCTCTCCCCCTCTCTCTATGGTAATAGCAGTGCAAGAAGGCAGAAGTATTTGTCAACTTTTTTCGGGGGCTCGCGAGGGTGGAAGAATTTATTTCATCCATACATATTGAGTCAGTTGTTAAATCCACTAAAAAATTCTATTATTATGCCTCATTCAAGAGACTCACTTGGCATTTTATAACAGTCGAGTAGTGCATGAACAACTTTTGTTTGCAATGTGCGCCAGGTTAAGTGAGATTCAGTGGGCAGCGTTCATCCTACTTTGTGCAGGCTGCACCACAGCGCAGTTAAATTCAAAGTAAGTTCAATTAGCTGGTTGTTACCTGTTTAAATGAAAAGAAATTCCTTCTGTCAAATGAATTTTCGATGCTTTCTAAACCATTATCAGCTTCAAATGCCTCTTCCATTTCATTACATGTACAAAAAGTATCATATCTTCTGCCATTTTTACTTGATCTTTTTTGTAGCTCGGATCGTGTTCTAGAAACTCCTGTTCAAGGTTGGATAATGGCCATTGTGAGTTTCTCATTGTTTGTAGCCATTATGGATGTCAATTATGAACAAGAAACTAGTATAAACTTACTCTGTAGCTTCAATTGTTTGCAGCATTGCTTTACAATTTATTTATTCTTTGCAGGTAATGGCACTTCTCAGCGGGTTTGCTGGAGTTTACACTGAGGTAGCTCATCCATATTATCTGAAGAAGCGAGATCCTTCATACCTATTCTCGTTTTTGCTAATGCGTCCTTTGTTTCAATTCTCAATTTTTCCTAATGGGTATCCTCTGTTTGCAGGCTATTATCAAGAAGCGGCCATCTAGAAACATAAATGTGCAGAATTTCTGGCTGTATATATTTGGGATGATATTCAACATCTTTGCCATTTTTGTCCAAGATTTCAGTGCAGTCCTAAACAAGTAATTTGAAGGCTTTAAATCAGTGTTTTTATGCCGTCATTACATTTATGATGTTAAAATACTATCGGTCATTGATTATATATATATTTTTACGCTCTGGGAATCAGGGGATTCTTTCATGGATATTCTTTGATCACGGTTCTCATGATATTCAACCATGCACTGAGGTAAACTGTACTTCTGCCATTTCCTGGTCAATGTCCACGATTTACTCAAAAATTGTAAAGTACTGCCTGCTCATGGATCTTCTAAATTACACTCAGTAGAATATGGGATGTTTAGAACATTTTCAATTGTGATATGTGAAGATGAATTCTTCAGAACCATGATCAACTGATCAATTTATTTTGCTGACAGTGGCATTGCTGTATCTATGGTGATGAAGTATGCAGACAACATTGTGAAGGTAACACTTACTTTTTAACATTCCAAATGGGTTAGTATCAATGTCAGATTTGTTTTTTTTTCTCGGTTTTTCTGGCACTAGACACACGCATGAAGTAAGCCTGATAGATGCGTTCATTGACTGTTGTTTGATGAATTTTTTTTAGAATATAGATAGAAAGCACAGTATTGCGGGTTAGTTTGAACGGGAAGTGAATAAGTTTGTTGTGGCCTGAATATGTATTTTCTTCCCTGAATTGTTAAAGAACCCTACGGGTTTTGTGTACACCAGAAAATCACAGTAGCTGGGCCTGGGATCATGAATAAAAGTGGTTACCATTTGCAATAAAGTCTCCATCAATTACCTCTATTAAGAATCCTTCTATTTGGATGCTGTAAAGTGATAGAGAGTTCTAGTATCCAATCAAAGGTCTCTATCTATTCTCCTTCTGTAGTCTCAGAGTTAATTGACTTAACTGGTAAGGCCAGGACACATTTAGTACTAAAAATTTTAGCCATGATAGACTTAAGACAAGGAGCTTTGGGTAGATGGATTGATATAAGATCGCTAAGCGTGGGACTTACCATTCCTATTGTATAATTTGCTAGAACCGAGATCAGTGATGATTTCATCCCCGTGCACTCCTGCACGGCTTGGGGATGTCTCTGAGCAGATATGTTGCCCGCTGGTTCCAGAGGTTGCTTTACGACACATTTTACTCGAAATGTAAGACCTTTGCTTTTGCTTTGACGGAGCAGGTCTATTCCACCTCAGTTGCAATGCTTCTGACGGCAATCGTTTCCGTGTTCCTCTTCGGATTTCACCTTTCCCTTGCCTTCTTCCTTGGTTCGGTGTAAGTTTAATCATGGACATTTCATAATGCCTGCGCGTGCACTGGAATCAGCAATCAGCACTCTTAATTTGTCATTTACATCTTTTGTCCTACATTACTTCCACGTCTTTAAACTCGTATGAGCCATCAATTCAATCTGCATTGCTAGTGATGGTTTCCCCCATCGCAATTTGCAGGGTCGTGTCGGTCTCGGTATACCTGCACTCGGTTGGAAAGGTCCGCAGATGATGGCATGGTTGGTAAATCCCCTCATCCCCTCATCCCCTACTGCGCTCTTCTACTCTCTACGAGCAAGTTGCTTTTCTTTAAAGAAAAAAAAATGATTTTGTCCTCATAATACAGTGCTAGTTATTTCTACATGAAACAAAAATCTTCCTGGTGCTTTGAAGCTAGTAAACACTTCACCACATAAAAAAGATAAGAATAGAGTGATGCTCGGTGAATTTGGGATGTGCAGCTCACCACCTGGTCGCAAGTTGGCTTTAAGACTAGGGTTGGCACTTTGTATATGTCTTATATGAATGGCCCAGCACTTGTTAGTTCAGTATTTCATGTGCAGTTTCTGAGGCGGGACCGAATTTCCTGGCACCTTCGATTCACTGATCCCCCCAAACCCCACGCTCTTGAGAATATATCAGTTGCGGAGGCTTATAGAACGTGCTACGGATGCGTGATTTCATGTTTTATATTCCGCGAATGTGCTTTGGGGTTGAGCAATACCTAGAGATCTGGAGAACACCTAAAACTTTCCTGGGATCACGTCTGCGGCTTGTTCGAGAATCCGGAACCTGATCCAGGAACCCGGGCATCCCACATACACCGAGTTCCTTTCAGTGTTTGACTGCGACTCGGGGGAATAACTCGGAAAGTCGCTCCTGACAGCAAAGAAAGCTAACCCAGAAACCCAGAAACCAAAGAAGAAACCCAGGAAAATCTCATTGTATTCATTCGTTGAAGGAGAATCAGTTTGTTACAGGGATATCCATTATAACAGCAACCTGCACACAGCTCGCTGCTGTCCTTCACGCAGCCTTCTAACAAACATCCTAAGCAATTACAATTTTATCCCTAACTGAAAATGTTTAATGGACGTTAAATGAACCCAACATAGTTGCAATGTAAGCCCACTTCTCCAAGCCTATCCTTCACCTACAGTTCATCCCCTTCTATTTTCACATCTGCATTTCTCCTCTATGCCACACGTTCCTCCTTTCCTTCTGATTCTATCATCAAATTCTCACACTCCATACATACATGGCTCGTATCGTAGGGTTCTGCCAGATCATTCCACAGCAAATCCTGCGTACCCCGGCATCCCTAATCGATACAACCACGACAGCGAGATTTCAGAACAACGTAGGCCAGGGGGCTGCAGGAGATGGCTGTGTTGTCGAAAGAGAGAGAAAAAACTGGGGGGAGCTTGTTAAAGGTGCCGCCCATCAATCCACGTTTCAAACTCTTGTAATGTCGTCGTTAAAGCGTTGTAACGAGAGGGTACCGTCATTGGGTGATATTCATGGGTCATCCAGGCCCAATTTATGGTTTAAGTGGGCCAGGCTCAGGAGAGCATGGACCTATACAGAACAGACGACCACACTCGATCCCTACCTACCAGCCACCTTCTCTCGCTTCACACTAAAACGGACAACGACGATGTCATCGACATCGGCGACTTCGCCACCGCCCCCTCGTCGAAGATGTCACAGGCGATTCACCCCCCTCGATTTCTCGAGTCCGTTCCTCCCATCCCGACGGCACGGCCTTCGCCGGCAGGAGCGGGATCGGCGAGTTCTACCTCCCCGAGGGCGACCTCCACGACCTCGAGCCCTCTAAGGGGATGGTGTTTGAGTCCGAGGAGGTTGCCAAGGCATTCTATAATTCCTACGCCCGCCGCGTAGGGTTCAGCACCCGTGTGAGCTCGTCCCGCCGCTCGAACAAGTATAGATTACCGTTTGCGCCATTCACTGGGGTGAATCATCATGGCCAGCCAGTTTTGTTCGGCTGTGCTTTCATTGCGAATGAATTGCGCGCGTCGTTCGTATAGCTTTTCAGGACATGGTTGACAGCAATGTCGGGAAGGCCGGCCGTTTCTATAACAACCGACTGTGATACGGTGGTAGGAGCTGCGATTGCGGAGGTATTCCCGAACACTCGCCGATTCTGTAAGTGGCATATCTTTAAGAAATGCCAGGAGAAGTTATCGCAGGTGTTTCTTGAACATCCCACTTTCGAGGCTGATTTGCACAAGTGTGTGAATTTTAGTGAATCGATTGAGGAATTCGAGTCCTACTGGCTAGCCCTAATTGAGCGATATGGTCTTACCGAGAATGAATGGCTTCAGACAGTGTATTCTGCTCGCGGGCACTGGGTTCCTGCCTATCTAAGGGATACATTTTTTGCGGAGATATCCATCACGCAGCGTAGTGATGGCATGAACTCATATTTTGACAGCTATATCAATGCTTCCACTGGGTTAAATCATTTTTTCAAGTTATATCGGAAAGCTGTGGAATGTCGAAATGAGAAAGAAGTCATAGCTGACTTCGACACGATGAATATTCCTCTGGTTCGGAGAACTCCGTCTCCAATGGAAAACAAGCCTCTGAGCTTTACATGAAGAGGCTCTTTACATGATTTCAGGAAGAGTTGGTGGGAACCCTTACTTTTATGGCATCAAAAGTTGAAGACGATAATCTGATTGTAGCTGGCAGATGTTCGAGTTCTCGGGGTCTTCTCTGCCGGCATGTAATGGCTGTTTTCAGAGTTACCAACGTGCTAACTCTTCCGCCTCAGTACATCCTCAGACGTTGGATGAGAAATGCCAAGAGCAGCATGACCCTGGAAATACCCGCCAAGAACGTGTTCACCAACTATCTAGAGTCCCACGCTGTTCGATACAACACTCTGCGGCACGAGGCTTGTAAAAGTTGCTTCTGCACTCAAGGGTGAAGTGAAGGCTTCCATGGTCAATGGGCATGCTGGGGGGGAACACACGGTTCGTGGCATGATCCTCACTGATCACCAAAGCAACGGGGATCAGTTGACTGCGGGCCATGATTTATCCGAGGTGAGAGCGAGACTCTGCGATCCTTACCTCTCAGTCGATGCTTGTGGTAAAATACATTGTATGTAATTCTTTCTTGGCATCTTTTTCGGTTCGGTAGGGGGAGAAGAACGGAAGGATTAGGGAGATGACCCGAGACTTAGAAGCCACGAAAATGAAATGCGAAGCTTCCAGGAGTAATCTGCTCTTGCTGCTGAAGGAAATCGAGGAACACAAGCAGCAGTTAGCAGCCAAAGTGCAGATTGTAAGATCGAGCAGGAGAGAATGCCTATGACATTTTCAGGTCCCGACTCCTCAACCATAAGTCTTGGTCGTATGTCGGATGTCAATATTACTTGTCTAGCCGGATCAGGACTCATGTTTCTGCCCATTTTGAAGGCATAAAAAGGAGATTGATCTGTGTACAAAGAAACGAGGTAGGAGATGGATGAGTTCACATGTAGGGAATTTACGATTACGACCCTCATTTTCGGTTAAGTTGCGTTTGTCAAGTGGAAAAGAGGGGCGGAATATAGCTTTGTAAGGAGGACAGCTCGGTCTTTTCTGAAAGGCGGTTCCATGTGATCACTTCCGCAAGCTGTACGCAGATGAAGTATTGGAGCTCCTCCCCCTGTATCATGCTCTGTTTTCTCAACGTTTCTCCTCTGCTTTCGCTGCTCTGGAATTTCGCTTGCCATGATGGATCTGTGCCAGTGGTTACCGTTCGAGGGAGTTGCTGGTTCGGGCCGGGCCTGATCGGGCTAAAATCTACTCAACGATGATGATGCCCTCCTGGGCCCAGTGATGGGCCGGGCTTATTACCAGCCCAAGAGCGTCCACGGCGGATGGTATTTACAATGAAGTAAATAATAAAACAGCCCGTGAGCATCCGGGACAACACGTGTACTCGTTGTCCTTTGTACTAATGTCACGAACATTTGGGGACGTCAATTATCGACCGACCATAGTACATATTCATGTCGGAAGCGCATTGTTTCTTCCACCAGGTTGAAGGAAATTATTCACGTAACTTTGGCAAGCAACGTCTTTATTCGGAACTATCGACGGGGCCATCTTCTTCCCTGAAACTAAGCCAGGGACGACGAGATGTAGCCTTGGTCTACCAGCGATGTGACGCAGTCGTCGAACATCTGCTCCATCGGCTTGAACTCGAAACCCAGGCTTCTCACCTTGGATGTGTCGAATTCGTATTGCGGCCTGTTCATCAGCTCAAACCTGCGTAAAAAATGTGTGTTACTAGTTGATGTTATGCGTTTCCGGGCAGTGGCCGGAACACCAACCTTGTGGGGATGGGGAGTAGAGGGTAACGAGTGGATAGGAACGACGCCAGCTTGTCATTGTCCATCACGGCCGTGCTGCAGAGGTATCGGCCCTGAGCATCGTCCTTCTCGTACACGAGTATGTGGCAGAGCGCGACGTCGTCTATGTGAACGTATCCCATCCTCCCGTGCTGCTGGAACTTCTTGGTCTCCCCTGATTTGAGCAAACAAGGGTAAATATCGTGGAGGTACTGCGTGAACGATTGATAATCGACTCGACGACCTTTGAGCAGACCGAGGAAGTCGGAAGCAGTTGAGCACAACTCAGTTGGTAAGGAAGGGCCTATCACGAAAGCTGGGATAACAGTGACGAGATCGATCTTGTTCTCGACGCAGAAATCCCATGCTGCCTTCTCAGCCAGGGTCTTAGATAGCGGATACCAGATCTAAGGCAGGACAAAAAGTTTTGTCGGGGGTATTCATGAGGTGAACCGGAAATGATCCACTTTTGTACCTTCAGTCTTTCACAGAGCTCGACGGAGCTCCAAGAAGTCTCATCGAGAGGCACACTTGGGTCGAGACCTTCTCTGACCCTCACTGTCGACGAGGAAGAAGTAAGCACAACACGCCTCAGCTGCAGATTCTTCTTACATGAACGAAGCACGTTCAGAGTGCCCTTGATCGCGGGCTCGACAATCTCAGCCTGTTCCAACAGATCACCACTGTTAACTTGATAAAAACAACCAGAAATCCGAAAAGTACTATGTCTGATGCCTTTGGGTCGAACGATGTGTTTAACACGGGGGAGGCCGTGTGAAACACCCCAGAACAGCCCATCACAGCATTGTCGAAGCTACCCTCGTCCATCAGATCGGCCTTCACCAGCCGAAGCCTCTCTCTAGCCCCCTCAAGCCTCCACAGATGAGCGACTTTCTTCTCATTTGCTGCACCCAGAATGCAGAATCCAGTACCGACAGAGGAAATATAAATAATACTAGAAGGATTGCAGAGAGGTCATACCGGGATCTCGGACTGTTCCAACGACATTGTACCCCGATAGCAAAAGCCTCTTGATCAGCCAAGATGCGAGATATCCCGCTGCACCAGTAACACATACTCTTTTCACGTTGCCGGGTTCGGAATGCGCATTCATTTTTTTCTCCGATGGCAACTGCTGCCTGAGTGGTATTAATCTTAACCTTGAGTTGGGTTTCAAGACTAGTCTCTTTTTTCTAGAGAAAGGTAGCCCATCCATTCCTCGTGATTCATGCAATTTGGTACGGAGTTGCAACATTAGTTTGGCCTGCCTTGCAGATCATGAGCCATGTTTCGGAGCATCATGCCATAAGGAAGAGGATGATGATGAAATTCCGGTTTTATCACTGTGTATACATTTGATCGAACAAAACTATTGCAGAGTTTGTCAAGAGAGAGTCTAGCGAGATAGATGTCCTGGCCCTCGTGTAGTGATTTTGTTGCTAAAATCATGTCGAACGACGTCAAGTATCCTGTCCCGAGGTGAATGTCACACAGCTGGGACTAATTCTGAAAAAACAAAACCGCTAGCGAAATGTGGAGGAACGAAGATTTTCGGTCTGTGCATGAAATCAAGCTTTGTCACCTCAGTAATTCTCTGGCACTCAAAGCTCTGCAATGTTAGGAGATGATAAACTTAGAGACGACAGATTGATGGTAAAGGAAAGGGTAATAGGATCATGTTGGCACCTGCAAGTCAAGTCGATGCAGTCCCGATCGAGAATTCCAACCGGTTGCCCACTTTCCATGTCGATTACAGGAACATGGTCTATTCCATGTTTATTCATATCGATTTGAGCAGAAAGAAGAGTCATGTCAGGTGATGCTGTCCATGGCACTCCACATTTCTTGCCATTGCTCGAGCAACACAGCTCTGATACCAAGACCTCCTGAAAAAGTTCACTTGACCGAGACACGTGAGATTGAATTAGGACGTAAAACCAAGAGCTGATCAATCAGCGGCGAAACGGCTACGAACCTTGGATCTTATCTTCCTGAAAGTTGCAGATTTACTGTACTCCTGAATATCATCGAGGGTTAGGAGGCCGACCAATGCATTGTTCTCGTCTGTTACAATGGCGCATGATTGCTTTTCCTCAATCATGAAGTTCAATGCTTCGGCAAGGGGAGAGTTCATCGAAACACTCGCATATCTTCCTCTCAATGCCTGAGAAACCAAGACCTGTCCTAGTTGTTCTTCGAGATACAAGGCAGGCTCTTCTTCTATACACAGTGAGCTCTCGACGTCACAAAGGTTGGATGCGTCCGAAGCAGTATTTCTTGAGACATACCAATTGGAAGGTGATACTTTGGTCGCCTCGGTGGAAACACTGCCATTAGGCTTTGTGGCAGCTGTTACGCCGTTCTTTATGGTTTGGTTGACGTTCCGTCGGGACTGCCCTGACGTGATCCAAGAAGAAAACCCAACAGCCCCGAGTATCGGCAGAACGATTTTGTAATCCTGTGTCAGCTCGGAAAGCAGGGCTGCCGTAAGTGGCACCCTGACAGACCCTGGACAAGGTTGCCGCCATGCCGACCTATCCATATGCTTGCGGTGAAGCCACTTACATCAATGAGAATGGAAGCATTGTGTCTGATTGCAAAAGAACCGAGCTAATTATCTTCCCGTAAGCAGTGCCAGTCGCTGCACCTATAAACAGAGAAGGCGCATAGTATCCACCGACTAGTCCCGATGCACGGCACAAGGAAGTGGCTAATATTTTTATCGCTACTAACTGAAGCAATAGATCAGCAGAGAGGCCTCTCATGAATGGCCGAGATTCTAAGAGTAGGTCCACATTGTCGAAACCCCGGTAAAGGATTTCAGGACAGGCCAAAGCTATCAAGCCTGTTGCTGAGCCACCAAAAGCAGGAAACATGGCCTTTGGTATACCAGTAGCTTCATGAACATTATCGACCAGGGAAAGCAGATACGATGTGCATTTGGATAAGGTCAATGACACCACTCCGCAGATGACACCCAGGAGTAGATACAGCGGCAGTTCTGAAAAGAAAAGATAAGGAATGGCTGAATCAACATCTGCAACTATGGTTAGGTTGAATATCAAGCCAAATGACTTACCGCCGGGAGATCGGAAGTCGTATACCGGGACTTTGAAAGCGGGTTCAGATCCAAGACCAACTTCCGATACTATGGAAGCAAGAACAGCACTCAGGATGACCATGGAAGTGGTATTCGTGAGCGAGGCAGATGAATTCGACAGTGAAGGCCACGATATAGACTCTACAGCAAAGAAGCATCCAGCCAGCAAAGGCCGCATTGAAACCTGTTTATGACCAAGCAATTTTCCGTTTCACCCATCTCCGATTCTACTGAACTGCGAAACTGAATTGATGTCAAGGCCACTATGCCCACCTGAAGAAATCCCAGCCGCAGAACCGGCAGCGACTAGGGACAGCTTCTTCTGGCCAGCCTTATGTCTTTCAAATATCCTACCCACACCCTTGGCAACAGATGCGCCAATCTCCACGCTCGGGCCCTCGGGGCCGAGGGAATTTCCTGTGCCAAGTGTGACGCAGGCAGCAACTGCCTTAAGGAACGGCCTCAACGCACTCTTCACTTCATCTCCTCCACCCTTCAGCTCACCCCTGAGCCAATTCAGCCCCCCAACAATCACGCCTCCTAAGGCCGGAACCAAGACGACACGCGTCCGGATGGCGTTGATGGGCAATTCCCTAAGCCAGGAAGCGGGTATGTCATCCAAGAACAGGTCGTGAATCTCGTCTACCCCATTGTTGAACAACACGACTCCAACCCCGGTCAACAGACCCACCAGACACGAAGATAGGATCACCCAGTTTCCATTATCAAGCGACAGTGCAGATTCCTCTGCCATGATCTCGAGGCTCGCCATAGCCATAGGACCACTATCCGGGTCATCTTCTGCCTGCTTTTCCTTGGTAACTGAGGATGGCGAGTCGCGCGGACCGCATCTCGCGAGTGGAGAGCGAGTAGAGACGAAACTGCCACCAAGGGTCAGCGGCAATTGACGGAAGGAAGAGGGTGTTTCAGGGAATTTGCGGGGTTTCGCAGAGGAGAGGAGGAAGGCATGGTGTTGGTTCAAGTTGAAGGTGGACATTGGTGGACGTTATTATTCCATTTGGATAAGGCAGGGAAGACGAAGTTCTTGCAACTACTGTTAGTTAAAGTTCAGACAACAGACGACTATTGGCCTTCGCCGCCTCCCTTTCCTCAATTGGGTAAGAGATCACTTCAGCATGACTACACAGAAGGGGATTTTAGATCAGTCCACATGTTTTTCCGGCGCAGTTGTCCGAAACAAGAAATCTAGCATCGCACAAGTAAAGCTTGCTCAAACTCAGAGCACAAGGCCTCAATCCATGAAGCCGCGTAAGGGGCAAAATAACATCAGCTCGACGAGTGCTTGTATGAGCTCTCCTTATAGCAATCTGAGTCCAGCCGACTCACCAGAATCGGTCTTTCCATCATATACCATCCCCGAATCAATCAAGCCTTTTCACAAATATGACAATTTCTTTCTATTGCAATCAAATGAAATATACCCAGAACAACCATTGAAGACCCACTATACTCAATGAACCACCCGAACCTTAAAACATGGCCGACTTTTACACGCAGGCGGACCGGCCTTTGTGCGATGTTCAAGAATGACCTTACATTCACACTGGGATAAGAGAATGACCCTCCAGATAAGTAAATGAAAAGGGCCTTCCAGAGTAACAAAGGGAAACCGACTGGAGACATCCCAATAACCAACAGCATGTCCGCAGATGAAAACAGATCACAGGAATGCATCCTTCTCCAACAACTTCAGCACCTCATGTTGATTGTTTAGCTTCGCGACATCGATGGGTGTCTTCCCATCCAGGTTTTGGAGCGTGCTGTCCAACAGAATACGCATAAATGTCAACAAAGGAAGCTTGCCAGAACTGGAAACGAAGTTTGTTATGATTAAAGGGGAACTTACACAGCAGCACCGTTCTCTAAAAGCAGGGCTACACACTCCTTCCTGCCATATCCGGCTGCGTAATGCAGAGCGGTATTCTTGTTTTTGTCCAGCGCGTCAACATTTGCTCCGGCTTCAAGAAGGACCTGTGCACACTCCACCTACAATTTCCAGATGTAATCGGGATGAATCACAGATAGCCAATATGTGCCCAGAAAAGTTATTTGAATCTTGAAAGACTAAACTAATATGAGCTAAAGATTTGGGAGCCAGTAGATTTAGTCATACATATTTGAAGGTATTAAATAATTCACTGATGCACATGAATAAACGGTCAATATGTGCCCCAGAAAAATATTTGAAAGAAAAAAGTAGTATGCACTATAAGCTTGGGCGCTGGTGGATTTAGGCATGTATACTTGAATGGTAATGCATAATTCAATGATGCATATGAAATCTAAACTAACCTCGCCATATCCACAAGAAAAATGTAATGCAGTTCTTCCTTCCGAATCTTCTTCATCTATATCAGCACCAGACTTGAGAGCTTTCTTCAAACCCTAGTTCAGCAAACAGACGAATCAGTGATTTCTTCCCATGTTACCACGAGGTTTTATCTAAACACAGGAATGAAGAGGGACAAATGAATATCTCACCAAGACAAGCCAAATAAAACATTTATAAGGAATTTTGTTCACATGCTAAGTAAAGCAAATTATTTGCAGAAGCCATTTTCTTATCTTGTGAGATACTTTGTCCCAAAAATCATCCGGGTAAAATTACACGGCTGCCTTTAAAATAATCGAAAGGACATTGGTAAACAATAAAAATATCATACCTCTACATCACCCACACTAGCAGTCTGGTGCACAATTGACTCGTCCTCATTTCCATCGTCTTCGTCTTGAGCAGAAGGGTCAACTGAAGTGGTAGCATCTCCTCCAACTGCCAGACCCATTGCTTCCCCAA
The DNA here is from genome assembly GCA_029817715.1 of Melastoma dodecandrum. NCBI lineage: Eukaryota > Viridiplantae > Streptophyta > Magnoliopsida > Myrtales > Melastomataceae > Melastoma > Melastoma dodecandrum. The sequence continues at coordinate 4,490,042 of JARUPY010000182.1, forward strand.
GCTTCTGCAGAACATCTTTATCGTTCCAGTACCTAGAGATGTACGAAGATTAACCAAAGCATTTTATTGACGAATAAGATTTATAGGTTCACCAGATCACTTGAAAGCATAATAAACTTAGAAAAAAGCATTGGACACCTCATCATGGCAGCTGGGCCCCCGGTCTCAATTTCTTCAAATATATTTTTCAATGCTGGGTCCTCCTTAATGCGTTCCAACTTTTCCTCCATCTGTTCCTTTTGAGCTGGATTAGCAAGGTTCTCTAGCATGCTGGACATGGCAGGATCCTAATAAAATGACCAAGAAAAGGATTTAATACTGTGTCAATCATGAAGCAAATGACAGGCCCACTTTAAAAGCAATTTTACCTGCATAAGTGCAGTGCCAAGACGTTCAGCCATGGTCTGAAACTGAGGATTCCGCATGACTTCATCCATAGTAGCCAAGTATGCTTGAGAATCAAACTGAGGAATGCCCTCTTGCTCTGCACCTTGGAAAGTCTTCTGGATCTGCTCTGCCATGTTATTAAATGCAGGGTCTTTTGAAATTTGCTCAGCCAATTCCTTGATGCTTGGATCCTACAAAACTTGCAGTCATTACTCATTCATTGGAAATGAAGAAAAGCATCAGAGACACCAAGAGTTCACTGAGCAGTTTCTGAGTAAACATTATTGACCAAATGAATCAGCAAAATATTCTGATGAAGACAACTTCACAGCAAGCAACCAAAGCAGACTCACAACTATGGACAATTAAAAAAGTCAAAGCTAATTGGTCTATTTATACCGAAAATAAAATAATACAAAACTAGGGTTAAAATCGCCCATATACTTGGTTTTCGAACAATCCTTTCAATTAGTAGAACAAAAATCAACTTAATTCAAAACATTTTCATAATAACGAAGCTTCATTTTTTTCGTGCAGGGGCCGGGGGGGGGGGATAATTCAAAATAAGAAAGCTAAAGTGATGAAATATAGTTTTCAAGGAGAAACAAGAAGCCACCAATCAAATGGCAATGTCTCCAAAAGCGCTTGTTCATGCTGAGGAGTGATTATTCATTTCAACAACAGACACCTTACATTCATGAGATTAGCCATAGCTGAGAAGTCAAATGGGTTGGCACCAAAGTCTGGAAGCGGCATAGGAAATGGAAACCCTTGCCCAGATTGTTCTTCCTTTGCCGATGATTCAGAGACAGAAGGCTTGCTCTCCTTGGACTCGACCTTCCCATCTAAAATGAACACATGAGAACAGAAGCTTCACATCAAGTGTAACTGTAATCCACCAACAGACGGTAGATACCTCACTCCCTTCAATTTGGGACATAAGGGAACACCAACTGTGGGATTAAGCAACCGGGCGCCAATACAAAACAACACCCAGCAGTCCAACATGCGTGCCCTTTGGTTCCGCACACAATGCAAAAGCTTTTCATCCCTCAAAACCGATAAAAGCCTATCTATAAAGACTCAAAAATCAAATCCAGCATAAAAAAAATGCCAACAAGAAAGAAAACAGAACTATAACTGAATACATATTCCGCCTTCAACGCCTTCTTCCTGGCATCAAATATAATAGTTTTTCGTCATACCCAGCAATAAAAACTCCAATTACACTTATCACAAGCAGCCCAACAGCAAATAACATAAGATACATCCGCATACGTATCAACATAAAAGCCACCAGAACTAGCTCAAAAACACGTTCAGAAACCAATCAAGATCAACAAGGGAAGGGAAACATAAACAGGGGAATCAACAAACCCCTACCAAAACCTTAAAACGCACCAGAAGGAAAACCCTTGGGTGGGTTCGAAGCCATGATGATATCTGCAAACAGTAAATGGAGAACAGGAACAAACAGAGAAGTAGGGGATTAGAAAACTCACAATGGAGGTATGAAATCGATCCCTCCACAATAAAAACCCTAACAAATACAAAAATTTGCCCCAGCTTCCCGACAGCCACCACCTCCTTATTTTATTACAAGTACAGCCGACCCACCCACGTTAAGAAAGAAAAAGGAACGCATGTTTACGTTCAGTAATTGGAATTCTTAAAATTTTTTGAGTAATTTCTTTTCGGGTTTCAAATATTTTGCTTCGAAAAAAATTCAAAGAAATCCGTACTAATCTGAATAACGGTTTGCCTATTCTTTTTACAGAGACTATCTTTAAAACACCAACTTTCTTAATAAATGAAATCAGTGCCTGAAACAATTTAGAAGCATTAGTAAAAAAAAAAAAATTAATTAATTACACTATTTCGCAAAATAAACGAATCTATTTACGTGTACTCGTCACCCCCCCCCCCCCCTTTCCCCCAAAATAATATAATACTATGTGATAAGCTAAAATCGTTGGATCAAATTCGGGCCTGATAACCCATCGGCCCAATTAGAGTACTCCCATGGGCCTCAAAGTTAACTCGAGCCACCAGATGGGCCCAATTAGGCCCGGTAACTCAGCCCGTTGATTAATCACGAGCATGCTAAAACCTTTTGACCCCCATAAAACACGCCTCATAATATATCAACATTAGCATCAGCAGCATCTCCCTCGGGAATGAGCTGAAAAAATGACACGAGCGGATTGGCAACTTGTTTTTTTTTTTTCCATTGGAATGCCGATAACGAGAGGGCCACGTTCTCTCCTCCGACGTACATTCCATCCCCATCGATTATTGCACCAGATGATAGAGCTTTTCTGGACGATGAACACTGTCTGCTGCGGCCCTGCAGCAGCATGGCATCAACATGTTTGTTCTGTACAGCATAAACTTGATGCCAAGGCCAGAGTCCAGGATCTGTATGATCATTTGAGAAATCAAAAGTACGAATACAGCTTGTGGCTAGCTGAAAACGAGACATGGAATCAGGAGCACATTGCTTTCTCCAATAATTCCAGCAGCTCCCCGTTCTTGTATGCCTCTGTCCATATAAAACAGTAAAAAACTTCAGATACTAAAGAGATGAAAGGTCTGAACTGGTGCGCATTGTATAAGAAGCACGGGGATCGAAGTAAGCGTGTAACCCCACAATCGGTGTCAAGTGCCAAGAAGCCCCTTAATCCATATCAAATCCTATTCAAAACCAAGACTTCGCCACAAATTCCAACAACGAAATGAAGTATTAACAACTGGCTATATAGAAAATCAATTGCTCCGTAAGGTAAAGAATTATCATGACGATGACCAAAAATAACCAAAGCATGAACCTCACACGAAAGGCTACCGAGACAAGCTTACCAACAGTAATGTCGCATCCACCAAAGAACTCTCCGTCGATGTAAAGTTGCGGAAAGGTCGGCCACATGGAATACTCCTTTAATCCCTGACGGAGCAGCTCGTTCTCGAGGATGTTTATGGTCTCAAACGGTACATTGAGAGACTTGAGTATTTGCACAACCGTGTTGGAAAATCCACACTGGGGGAAGTCCTTTGTTCCTTTCATGAAAAGAACCACCTTATGCGAAGTAACCACCTTATCCAACGTATTCTTCAGTTCTGGGGTCAAAACTGCACACAAAAATGTGGCAGAAAACCATAGAGATCACCCAACATTAATGACTCAGCTGCCATATCTACCACCACTAAGTCTGGAAAGAGCTCCACAGCGTCATACACAAAGCACTAGCATTAGTTCCGGTACAAGGACCTCGTCTCAAAACACGCACCAATCGATGCATGTCCCTAATCGGTAGTTCGTTATCAACTTACAAGAGGCAAAATTTCACCACTGAAAGAGGGACTGCTGTAGTGGAGCCTTACATAACTAATCAAACACCCCCTGTTTAATTAACTAGCTTGTAATCTAGCATAACCACCATTTGCCTCTTCTATCTACTAAACAACCAGTCTCAACTTCCAATTCCTTAACCCTAACCGTAAATCATCAGGCCAAGCGAATTCCCAAATAACCGGCAGTCGCGGCTACAAACAACAATCCCGAAGACCAAGAGACCAGAAAAACCCAATCCCAAAATCCCGTACCAGAAGCGAAGCAGCGGAAGGGGGAGCCGGAGGAGGCATGTCGGGATCGGGTGCTCAGCCGAGGGAGGCCGTGACGACCCTCGAAGACCGACCGGAAAATCCGAAACGACGGCACTGGCCTCCAGGACGGGAATCCGGCCGCGAGAACAGAGGAAGGAGGAGCGAGCAGCTTGGGAGAAGACGACGGTGACGCCAGGGACAGTCGGAGTGACGTCATTTCCGTGGCAATCTCCGGCCTTGCAATTCCCCTCCACAGTGTGTCTCCGTTCTCTTCTTCTCCGCTCGACTTCGTTCCGGCCAAGTTGTTGTAATAAAAAGAAGTGGTGTCAGAAAATTACAACTTTTTCTTTTACTTCGCTATAATTGATTTCTTTGTTGTTTGGGCTTCGGGGAATAAAACGACAAGAAAACCTCAGGAAGAATGATTGGCTTTTTTTTCCTTTGGGGGTCAGCCCTCGAACTCGGCGGAACCCAAACAAAACCCTAGGAGGCTGGCCGATTCCCACACCACCAACAGGTTCGTCCCCAAGTTCCTTCCTTTGCTGCCAAGATCTGTACTTTCGTCCTTTTGGGCATCTGGGATTTTATCTGACTATCTGGGTCTGTTAGTTTTGACTGGGAAAGTGTTAGATCTAGCGGAGAGTTTGTTGTTCTTGTTGGCGTTTGAATTTTGATTTAGGTGTTCGATCTGATTATCTGATTGATGTGAACGATTTGGTTGTTGTGTTGGATTCTTGGCTCTGCTTGCGTGTCTGCTAGGCGTGGAGTTTCGTTTGCCTCAGACCTCAGACTTGGCGGGTGTGTTGTGCTGTGGGAGTTTACCGATTTAGGATAGTCATCAAGTGTTGAATCCAGAAATTGTTTGGGAGCGTGGATGTTGCCTTAATGTTGAGATAGTTTTATGATCATGCCTGGGGAACCAGGTTAACTGTTTGGGAGCATTGGTCCGGGTCTCTGAACTTGGTATTGGGCTGTTTGCACGCTCTGATAACTGCAGAATGATCTAATGGGAAGTGTGCGGCTTTGGCATTGCTCAGATCCTATAAAGTGTGTAGAAATATAAATATATCAAGCTGGAGGCTCAGATTGGTGGAATTGTTATAATATATTTAACAAAAACGAGAAAGGGACATAGGAAACATTACTTGGATTTATCCTGAACTTTTTGTTGGCATTGGTGTAGGCAATTGATCTTCTGGTCTTGTTATCTACTTGAGTGAAAACAATGTCAGACGGTCAGGAATCAGACAAGAATATCGAGATATGGAAGATCAAGAAGCTGATCAAGGCTTTGGAGTCTGCCAGAGGCAATGGGACCAGCATGATATCCCTCATCATGCCCCCACGGGATCAAATATCTCGTGTGACTAAGATGCTTGGTGATGAATTTGGCACGGCTTCGAACATTAAGAGCAGGGTAAATCGTCAGTCTGTGTTGGGTGCCATTACTTCTGCTCAACAGAGATTGAAATTGTATAATAAGGTCCCTCCCAATGGGCTGGTGCTCTATACGGGAACAATAGTTACTGAGGATGGTAAGGAAAAGAAGGTGACAATTGACTTTGAGCCCTTCAAGCCGATAAATGCATCTTTGTACCTTTGTGATAACAAATTCCATACCGAAGCCTTAAACGAGCTCTTGGAGTCAGATGACAAATTTGGATTTATCGTCATGGATGGTAATGGGACCTTGTTTGGAACCCTGAGTGGCAATACGAGAGAGGTACTTCACAAATTTACTGTTGATCTTCCCAAGAAGCATGGGAGAGGTGGTCAGTCGGCCCTTCGTTTTGCTCGGCTTCGGATGGAGAAACGTCACAATTATGTGAGGAAGACCGCGGAACTGGCAACGCAATTCTTCATCAACCCTGCCACAAGTCAACCTAATGTGTCAGGATTGATACTTGCTGGTTCAGCTGATTTTAAGACTGAGCTCAGCCAGTCTGATATGTTCGATCCTCGTTTACAAGCCAAGATCTTGAATGTTGTAGATGTTTCTTATGGGGGAGAGAACGGTTTCAATCAAGCCATTGAGCTGTCGGCAGAAATTCTTTCAAATGTGAAGTTCATACAGGAGAAACGTTTGATAGGCAAATATTTTGAGGAAATCAGTCAGGACACTGGAAAGTATGTTTTTGGTGTTGACGACACTCTAAAGGCTCTGGAGATGGGCGCTGTGGAAACTCTCATTGTGTGGGAAAACCTGGATATCAACCGCTATGCCCTCAAGAACAGTTCTACAGGTGAAATTGTCATCAAACACCTGAGCAAGGACCAAGAGGCTGATCAGAGCAACTTTAGGGATCCTGTGACCTCAGCTGAGTTGGAAGTTCAGGAGAAGACGGCACTGCTCGAGTGGTTTGCAAACGAGTACAAGAAATTTGGCTGCACGCTTGAGTTCGTCACCAACAAATCACAGGAAGGATCACAATTTTGCAGAGGGTTTGGAGGGATTGGTGGCATCCTCCGCTACCAGCTTGACATTAGATCCTTTGACGAGCTGTCTGATGATGGAGAGGTGTACGAGGACTCAGATTAAGTTTATGAGGTAACTAACTGTATGTTATCTCGTATATCCTCCTGAAGACGCCACTGAGATTGCCCAAGAAAACCTTGTGGACACCATTTGCGGTGTTGCACTGTCTTGCTTATTTTGGTGTGTAGTGATGCAATGGAACTGAGTGATAATTTAGCCTTGTTATGGGATCCATGGGATCCTCTTACAGGACATTAAACAGATTTCCTTTACTTGTTGAATTCCATAGACGATTGGGCAATATGAAATGTTGCTGTGACAGTTTTGTGAAGAACAAGAGTCATAAGCAACAGATGATTGCTCGAGTTTCACAGTTCCCTCGTCTGATTTGCTTCAGGACAGAAGTTTGATGATAGACTGTTTGTGTCATAAATCATGTGTCTGATTGAGACCTGGTAGGTAATCACGGGTTAGAAGTCGTTCACTTGAAACAACTCCTCTCCTTCAACCGCACTTACCTGCTTTTCCTATGGGGCTGAGCTGGAGTTATACACGTTCATACTGGCACCAAGTAATAAAACCCAGAACAGAACATATGATTGCTGTTGAGATCCGATTGATAGGACGATTTGGGATACAATCTTTCTGATGGTTTTAACTGCAGATTTGAAGCCACACCCAAGTACTGCTTAAGGACCCTTTGTCCTTGAAGAGGGAGATTGCGTTCAAAAATATGGAATTCACTTTCTGGGTCTGCATTTGCCTTTGTCCATAGCCCGTTTAAACCTATGGTCAAAAAACTCAAACCATCTTCCCTTCAAAAGGAAGGGTAAAATGCTTCTTGGGAGGGGTCATATGCATTTGTGCTGTTTAGGCACTTTGCACATAGCCATTAGGGTATCTAAGCTTTTTTTGCAGATTGCACGCAAGCTTTTGCTTGTCACAGCAACTTGTGGTCTTTGTCCCTGAAACCAGGTCCTTAAACACGACAGATGCTTGCTGCCATTACTTTTGCCGGGATTACTTTAATTGTCCAGATCTTGGGTTATAAAATTTGGCCACTTCCCTATCCACCCATTTCTTCTGTGAATGAGAGAATCTGGTGCATCTGCTTGTCTGCCTTGGTAAAATATATCCCACACTAGTGCTATCAGAAATCTCTCTTTCCCTTTTATATATGCTCCTGCTAGGCTTTTGGCCTAGCTTGTTCTGAGGCACATCGTCGCATGACTGTCGAATCGATTGAGTTGACTTCTGGAAGGCTTAGTGGGATCTAGAGGTGATCCAACACGAAGAAATATTCAGAAAATATGAACTTCACGGTAAATCCTACAGATCTTCTCCTTTTCCTTCTAGTTACGGATAGTCATGTTTTGTGAACTACTCAACCGCCACAGGTGTTTGTTTTTCGTCAACGGGCTTGGGCAGCCAGCCACAAAGTTGTCCTAAATAGTAATATATTAGTTCTATTTTTGTGTTGAAGTTTACAAAACTTTATGTTGCCAGCTGCAGGAAAACCGAACATTGGAAAGTTTGAGTTAATTTTGCGACCGCCTTGCGGAAATCTCTCACATCACGTGGCATCCAATGGTGTTTTCATCATTGAAGTAGTCCCCGACTCGGTTCAACGGTGTCTGACCCTCTGACTGCCTTTCAACTGCGTAGTTCTGTTGCATGTAACAAGTGGGATTTGCCGCAGTCGTCACCGGAGCTACATCAGAGCAAACTGCATAGTACGGCATGTTCAGCATCATCTGAGGAGACTGGAGGACAGCAATTCCCATCGGTTGAGCCTGCACCAAGTAAATGTACTGATTTCCACTGGCTTTCTGATGGGGATCGCATTGTAACAAAGTTGGAGTCACAGGCATGAAGCCATTGAACTCGGGTTTTGACAGGAGAACGGTTTCGCTGGCAGGATGGGACAAGGTGTTCTTCGACTCCTGCAAATTCTTTTTGGCTGTTTTATCTTTGCCTTCCTCCCCGTTAGTAGTCGCATCCTGCTCCTTCACAACCTTTTTTGTCATAAAAGAGTTGGTCTGCACTTGCTTGTCATTGCTCTTTTCCTTTGGACTCTGATCACTCTCCTTGTTATTCACCGAAACAGCATTCTGGGTCCACACCTCCGCTTGTTTGCCAACTCTAGCAAGCCTCGTGATCAGGACCTTCGGATCGACATTACCAAACACCGCGACCCTCTGTTGCTGCGAGTTGATTTCCGTCTTCAACACGCCTGAAATACACCATCCCTTTTAGCATCCATTCAGTTCGCACTCCACAGCAGCACTAACTAGAAAACCGCACAGCCCTCTTCATCTTCGGATTCATTACCTTCAACACTTTGAAGCGCCTTCCTGACCTTCTTCTTGCATCCGTCGCAGCAATCGACACACACATTCAACTCAATCTTCTGAAAGGGAGTCGAGAAACAACTCTTAAACCCCGATGGCGCCAGAGTACATCGAGATCGAACAGATTGATCTCCTGATATTTATTACCTTGAGTACTTCATCCTCCTTGGCCATTGTGGGGGGAAACACAGCAACCGAAGGCCGGATATCGTCGGACGGTGTTCGGAATTCGGGTTGCTGTTGAAGGACTAAGTTTGCACTCGCGGGGTATTTATATGGCAAACCAGAACGGAAGAGAATGAAAGAGAAGGGTCAGATTCTCTCTATATATTATTTGCCTTTGCTTTTGTGCTCCAACTTGAACTAGTTTTGTCATTTAGACTTTGTTCCTCACAACTCAAAGAGCACGCAGTCTTCTCCCCCCTTCTTTTGGCCACCCCGGCGACACCACACCACACGACACGACCCTCCATTCCGAGCGATTAAGGAGACACTGAACTAGCTCCGATACCACTTGGGTCGCAAACACAAACGGCCGAACAGATCACAAGCTGTCTTGCAGCAGCCAGGCCTTGACATGTTACTAAGAGACATGTAGATATGAAAATGAATGGAATAAGTCATGGATTACTTGAAACAGTGGCCGGCCACTTTCTGAGAGACAAATGAGAGCCGCACACGTTTGATTCAAAAGTGTTAAATTAAACAAGAAAGGGAAGTGCAGCAAGTTCCAGAGGTCTCCACAATAGGACCCGAATCAGATGTTTATGTTTAATGGCCATTCGGGTACGAGCGATTGATAGCTGTGACACTCAAAAATAGAATTTATAATTTCGATTTTAAGTACGAAATCAAAATTATATTTTGATTTTTAAGTGAAAATATTCCTTTATAATTTTGGATTTTTAAGTGAACTTCAAATTATATGTCTTATTTTAAAAAATATTTTTTGGGCATATCCTCCTCTAATCGAGATCGTCATGTTCTGTTCTGACCACGAAAGAAGATCAGTCCAGAAGCTTAAAAACAACAGTTTGTTTCTGTGATGGAGAAGGAGGTCGAAACAGAAGCCCGAGCACCCCTCACGAATATTGTCGACGTCGGCAAAGGTAGTTCGCGTTTCATTCGTATCCTAGGAAGTGAGTCTCGAGTAGTACTGTACTACACGGGTCGTGCCGTGCCGAGACCGAGACAGTGTTCCGATGGGCTTGTCGGGTTGGCCTCATGAGGATAATAAGAGGAGTCCAATGGCCATATGTGAAGAATGCAAGAAGAAGAAGAAGAAGAAGAAGAAGAAGAAGAAGAATAGGAGACAGACATAAGAACCACAGACAGCCATACAATTGAAGGGGGAGGTCTATCCATAATCTCATCCTCTCACCTGAACTCCTCCTCAACTGTTTGCAAACACAAAATCAGTCACTCAATTACATCCACCAATTCCCATTCTCCCCTCCCTCCATATACACAGACTTTCTTCTTCACCTGTGTTTGGGAGGTGGACTTTAGATAAACTCCCTTTTGTGCAAGAAAGGGAGGGGAGGGAGGGAGCAACTATGGCTTCTGCTGCCCTTTCTGTCCCCAAGCCTTCTCTCCAGGTCTGTCCCATTCTCTCCTCTTACTTGCTCTCCCTCCTACTATCCTCCTTCCTTCGCTCACCCTGTGCTGACTCTCCAAACAGGCCAGCGGGAGGGGCTTCGTTGAGTTTTCCGGCCTCAGGACCTCCTCTCCTTCTCTCTCTTTCGGCAGGAAGGCCTCCGATGACTTCTCCTCTGTTGGTGCCTTCCAGACTTCCGCTGTACGTTTGCACGTGCATGTTGGGTCGTGTTTTCTGCGAACTTGAAGCTTTTAGGATAGTCGATTTTGGTTATGCTTAATGGGGTCGGATGTGTCGCGGACTGTCATGTGCTCGTACTAGTTGTGGGTTGTTTGTCGAGTTATCGTGTTTGTTCTGGGAAGACCGGTGGAGATGTTAGTAGAGAACGGACTTTGTCTTGTGTGAGTTTCGAATGTGTGGCCGGACTGGGGCATTGGACTTAAAAGTCGTATTGCCGATATTCCTGAAGGTTGGTAACGGCAGCGGATACAGGAAGGGAGTCACTGAGGCGAAGCTGAAGGTTGCGATCAATGGGTTCGGCCGCATTGGCAGGAACTTCCTTAGGTGCTGGCACGGCCGCAAGGACTCCCCCTTGGAAGTGGTCGTCATCAATGATTCCGGTGGTGTCAAGCAGGCTTCCCACCTCCTCAAGTACGACTCCACCCTCGGGACCTTCGAGGCCGACGTCAAGGCGGTTGGCACCGATGCCATCTCTGTTGATGGCAAGGTCATTCAGGTTGTCTCCAACCGCAACCCCCTCAATCTCCCATGGAAGTAAGCACTGCATCGTGTCTGCTCATAATCCAAACCTTATTGGATATCGGCATGCGTCATCCAACACAGCTTTTCGCCGATTTCAGGGATCTGGGCATTGATCTGGTCATTGAAGGAACTGGAGTGTTCGTTGACAGAGATGGGGCTGGCAAACACATTACTGCGGGAGCCAAGAAGGTGCTCATCACTGCCCCGGGCAAAGGTGACATCCCTACGTACGTCGTCGGTGTGAATGCCGAAAACTACAGCCACGACGAACCAATCATAAGCAATGCTTCTTGCACCACCAACTGCTTGGCTCCTTTCGTCAAGGTCCTTGACCAGAAGTTCGGTAATCCCCTCGTCCGCATTTCCCTTCCTGCTGCTGTTGGCGAAATTTTGTCCGTGTGCTTGATCTGAGAAAGTTGGCGTCTCGGTGCCGGTTCTGTCACAGGCATCATCAAGGGGACCATGACAACCACCCACTCATATACCGGCGACCAGAGGCTTCTCGATGCGAGCCACCGTGACCTTAGACGTGCACGTGCCGCAGCCCTAAACATTGTCCCGACATCCACTGGGGCTGCCAAGGCGGTAGCGCTCGTCCTCCCAACACTCAAGGGGAAGCTGAACGGGATCGCCCTCCGTGTCCCGACCCCGAACGTGTCAGTGGTCGACCTCGTGGTGCAGGTGACAAAGAAGACGTTCGCAGAGGAAGTGAACGCGGCCTTCAGGGAGAGCGCAGAGAAGGAGCTGAAGGGGATCCTGTCAGTTTGTGACGAGCCCTTGGTGTCAGTCGACTTCAGGTGCTCGGATGTCTCCTCCACTGTGGACGCTTCCCTAACCATGGTGATGGGCGACGACATGGTGAAAGTGATCGCGTGGTATGACAACGAGTGGGGATACTCCCAGAGAGTCGTCGACTTGGCCGACATTGTCGCCGAGAAATGGAAGTGAACCCGATAACCAAATCCCTACGGCGAAAAGCAACACCAAATCGTCGAGTGGAAATAAGGCCCATATTACTATTTTTGATTGATATGAACAATCTCTATTGTGATGACGTTCTCACTACTGGATTCATGTTCAATTCTTTTCTTCAATCTCAACTCTGAATCTTGTAATGTAATGAGAATGAGAAATAGTTTTGTTCCGATCAAATCCAAGAAGAGAAGAAATCCTCGATCGTTCTATCCGTTTCGTTCACAATGGATTGCCAGACGCCGGGAGCCAATACAAAGGTGGATCACAAGCGCATCAGCCGAGGAATTTTACTGCGAAGGACATGCCACCTCCCTCTTAAATCCCGCATTGCTGCAGGGTGGTTCTAGACTCTAACGTGTTAGAAATTTCTGATTTTTGGATTCCATTAATTGTTTATTTTAATTTTCTTTTACTTATTGTATTTTACTTTATTAAACTATATTTTATAAAACAGGTTATGACATAAAGACAATGCATGAAATCCCATTAAATCGCTTAAGTCATTGGGATATGCGCGTCTCGTTTGTCTAATGTGGCTTACGGTTGGGTGTAGACTATTTTATAACCTATGGTCCATTGATGGATAGGACATAGGCTATGGTATATTACGGATAGGTCCCTTCCCATGTCCTTCAAATAATTAACTAAGGGGCAAAACTGACATTTCATAAAGGAAATCCTTTATTAGGTTCTCCTTATATCTGGGCTAATCACCCTGACAGAAAAATAGAAAGTCAGTTTATTTTATTTTGGCCTCCTCCATTGAGAGCAGCCGTACGGGAAGGAAAAAGGGGAAGAAGATATACGCCTCCCAGGTTACAATCATCAGCTTTACGGTATGGCGACCGTCGCGAATACATGTACGTTTACTTTTCCCTTGATCTTTCTCGATGACCGTAAACCCGCGTAACCGATCCAGTCTTCCGCTGTTTTCTTTGTTTGTTATTTCTATGATTGTGCGAATTTCTCACATAACGACCATAGAGTGGACACAGTGAGCAAGCGGTCTGTCCCGTGGTCCGACCAGCATCTCAATAAGGAGATTCTACAACCGACCAGCCCCAGCCATCTTCCTGTACACAACGAGCGACACAGCGGCAAATGCAACGGCTCGTTTCATGCCTTCTTCCATGACATCCCCCATCTCAAACTCATTTGGACAAAGCTGAGAGAAGTCCGTCGTAGGAGGCCTAAGGGGATGCTTTCAGGAAGAGTGCACGGGACAAGAAGTGCCAGTAAAAGCTCGATCAACTTCATTGACATCGTCATCGTTCAAACTTGTTTCTTTTCTTAGGAATTTTGGCGGTGGACGCACAAGAGTGATACTTGCAGAGTTTGGTGAGGTGGGACCAGAAGAGTTTGGACGCTGCCTGTCCCATAATGTCTAGTTCAATCTGGCTCCAGCTCCAGGTCTTGCTCCTCAATAGAAGCAAGCAAGCAAGCATAAAAAGGCTTACTTCTTCCCTACTTAATCCTCCCCCGCATCACATTCAACCACCACCTCTCGCGCCCATATCCTGTAGTAGCGCGAGAGTCAAGAACGAGCCGAAAGTTTAACATGTCAAAGGAAATAAAACAGTGTCGGCGGCTCTGCGCTTGCGGCGTCGACACTCAACCTCCATTGATTGAGGTCGAAACGGACGACCCTCACATCCAGCAGCTGCTCATAATATAACCAAGACCAGGGAAGAAATATTTATACAAACAGAGGATGGCGTGAGGAGGGAAGGGATTGGGTTTGGTTTGGTTGTAAACCAATTAGAGTGAGTTTGGTCAGCTGTGTGATCCCGGATTTCCAGCTTCATCATCATGCAAATGTATTGAGGAGTCCAGCCATTGCCCTTTTTACTTAGTCCCAAAAAAAAAAAAAGCAAAATATTAATAAAATTTAACAAGTTTCAAAAAATTCTTCAATTCTAAATTCGATTTTAAAAAAAAAAATTACAAATTTGTTTAAAAAAATTCAGACGCTTAAAATACTAGGAAGCTCTCACATCGATCGTCCTATTCGGTGGGAAATGTAATAAGGAACATTTTTTTTATATATATATATACTTGAATCTTGTTATGGATATGGAGAGCGTAAGTCGGTCGCTTGAAAAAAGCAAAAAAAAAAAAAAAATTGAAGTTGCCGTTGGGGAAAAATAAAAGTAAAAGGCGGAAAACGCTCCTCCACACCAACCCCCCACCAATATTTTTTTTTTTAATTTTAAATTTCCAGACTTTCAGAATTAATTAAAAATGAAGGAAAGAAAAGAAAAAGAAGCAGCACCTTTATTTATTTATTTATTTTCTTTTTAGGACTAGGAGGAGGAGAAAGGCGAAATCAGTTGCCTTGGGCCCACACACACTTCCTTTCCCTTGAGTTCTTTCTTTTCTTTCTACCCCCATTTCAAAACGTCCATCCTAACACCACCGGAACTCAGTCGACGGACCAACTTGCTATCATTGTTTATTAAACAATGTATAGTCTGGTAGTGTCATCCATATTAACATTGTTAAATGTTAGTGTTAGTGTTAATCCTTCCTCATTATTATAATCACCACCATTATTACTACATTCATTTCCTCCTTATAAATCCCCCCCCTCCCTCCGTCTTCTTCTTCTTCCATCACGAGAGAGAGAGAGAGAGAGAGAGAGAGGGACTTCTGCTTTTCCTCCCCCCCTTGCCTGGGTGAAGCAGAGTCCCTCCCCTCTCGACTACGGACATGGGGCTTCTGCGTGTTTCCCCCGGGTTTATCGAGAAGCTCTGGAACGTCCTCAAGTTCACCCTCGTCGTCATCCGTAAGGGACTTATCTCCAAGCGGAAGCTCATCATGGGGATGAACCTCATCCCCAGGACCTTGCGTAACCTCCTCGTCCGCCGCTATCCTGCTAGGGACGTGCTGGCTTATGGCCCGCGGGACTACGAGTTCTCCTGCAGCAACACCCCCAGCCCCGTTTTTTCCCGCGCACGTCCCCACCGGAGGATGGCCTCCTCCATCATCCCCTGCATGAACCTCCCCCGCGTGACCGAGGCGGACGAGGATTTTGAAGGATCGGGGCCCGATGACCGAGCCTACGACGGCAGGGCCACTGTCCTCCTTCCAAGGACTCCCGATCATTTCGACGAGAAGCTTAGCCCCCTGTTGACCTACTCCTCCTCCTCGCCGTACTCGGTCGTGATCTGCGAATACTCTTCGTCGGAGGAGGAGGAGGACGGGAACGACGGGAAGGTCGACGACGAGGCGGAGGAGTTCATAAGGAGGTTCCGTGAGCAACTATGGATGCAGAACAGGGTTCAGCTCCTGCAGTGCTGAAGGAGAAGAAGATTGGCTGTGAATGGTATAAAAAAAAATTTCAGTGTGTGATATCATCGTATCATATGTTTCATTTAATATGTTCAATTTATATCGTATATTATATAAATAATATAACATTTGATTGTTTAGGGACGAAAGTGTTAAAAATGTTTCTGGGTGTTGTCATGATTTTAATGAGGACTAAGATCAGAGTTTAAGTGGGTAATTAATTATTGTCTGGTAGTAATCATTTGATTAGGGCCAAAACAGCAAATCACATCGCCACCCACCAGTTGGTCTTTGGACCCCATCATCTTTCTCAAAAGGCTGTTTTTATTATTTCCCTGTTTTTTTTTTAAACTCTTATACATGAATATTTCGCGAAATAAGACAAAAATTTTTAAAATTTGTTCCTTAACGCGATTTTTTAAAATCTGAATTCGCTTGAAATATTTGATACCTCTATATTTACTAATATTAAACTTTGTAAGTGTTTTATACTAGATTTTAAGACTTTACCTAATATTTATGACAAACCATGAGCGAAAGAAAATGACTAGCCATCCAGTTTTACTCCTGTTGTCCCAAATAGAAGATTTGTCTATGTTCTAACGAAGCTTGTGTCTGCCTATGCATTTATTAGCGCAACTAGTCTGATATTTTAGGGAGAAAGCGATTTACGTTATCGGGCGGCGAAGACCGGCATCGAGCAATCCTCGCATAAGCAGACAGAAAATTTTAGTTAGGACTCATTGATAAGCACGACAGATTGATGATTTGAGTATTTTGCCTTAGGGTTGTGAAAGGAAAGTGCAGCTGCGGTTGCTGTGACCCAGGAAAGACTCGTTGTGTTTCTAGTGCCATTCAGAGGACTTTTGACTTACATATAAGAGCGCGCAAAGTATATCTGTTTTTATGTTCCTATTGTATCCGAGCATAAGGGCCTCCTCTCACTTCTTTGCTGCTACGGCATGTTGGATGCGCTGGGCTAACACGCTTCTTTTCCAAGATTCCAATTGTCTTGTCGAAATTTTGCATGTCATCTCCCGCGTGCCCTGGATTTTTCGAACTCGAGTATGAGGTCGTACCTATATGTTGTATTGGTATTGTGCTCCCAATCCGGAATTAAAATGAAAGAAAGGGCAACTTCTGCATAACAATCCAGTTAAAATGGAGTCAGCTCGTGCCAGGGGTTTGAACTAGGACAGTATACCAGTCGATGGCTGGGATTACCAGAGATTCCAGCTTTCTGATAAACTCGTAACAGATTAATCGGGCTGATGCCTGGTTAATCCTACTCTGAAACGGATCCGTGGAACAGATCTCACCGGGAGATCTCAGTCGGACCATTCGAGGCATCGGATCTTACAATAAACTGTGCCGAGAGAATACCAGCATTTATTCAGTGTTTACTTCCAAAGGCAGTATTACTATCATTCAAATATTCCAGGAATCACTTTTGCGTCAGTAACGACTTCAATCAACCTGACAGGAATTTTATCATCTATATATAGTTAGTGTATACATAAGCATATATATATTTTTATAAAGGCCTCGGAGCAGGATGCCGACTGTGTGCATACGAGAACAAGGTGAGAGCCTCGGAGGTATTACGCATCAGTCCCCTGCAATAAGGCGTAGCGGATAGATTCAGCACCAGCAGTAACATGATGGTAGAAGCAAGGATGCGCACTTAGAGGTAACTGTCATTGATAGCCCCTTCCTTGTCTGCTATCATTTGCTGTCTTCGTCATCAATATCAACCATCTGTGGAAGCCAACATGTGCATCCTGTGGCTAGGGTTGGGATGTTATGCGGATGATTACACGGGGCCTTCCAGTTCCACCGGATAAAGAACTTTCAAGCATCCTAGGACATGAAGATCCCAGCCTTGCTCTAAAGAGGCAATCTGAATGGGATCCCGCGCCTCTAGACTAGAACCGAGGGATTACGATCGAGTGAGGGTCCCAGAGATATGCAGATGACAGAGTATGTCGTGTAACAAAGGGAAGCGACTTCAGTATTTTATGAGTGCTGGCAATGATGCATGGAGTTCGGCCAAGCACTGAAATATCCAGTTGAGAAGTTGTTCTCGGGGGAGCTCGAGAAGAAGTTCAGCCTGTGCAGGAAAGAGCAGGGCATCTAAGAAAACATGCTGACCTGAAACAACATTTATATGCCAAAGAAAAAAACAAACATGAATTGTAAGGGCATCCCCCTCTTCCGATCATGTAACGTGAAGCTCTATATTCTATCTTTCTTTCACATGATAGGGACTATGCAACCTGCAAGCAGCCAGACCCAGTTACCTTGATTTGGTCTCCCTCATAAACCAAAGAGTTCCGGTGGATGTCCGAGGACATCGATTCCACAATTAGCTTGAAGACCTCTTTACTCATGTTCGTCTTCATACCAACCATTTTTCCCGAGGCATATATCTGAGAAATTCCTAGGTCTGCTGCCATTCTTCTTGCATACAGCTTTTTCAACAGAATCTCCATAGAGCGGGGCTCCTTCCCATACTGGCGACGCAGGCTTTCAGTAAACTGCATCAAACTCCAGATGTCTCTACCCGCAGCTTTTTCAGCTTCATTGATTACTTCCATAGGATTCTCCAGATAGTTTATGTACTCAGACGGAAGACGAGTATTCACATTTATATCAATCTGTGGAATACAATCACAAGAAAGAGTTATGATCAAGGAAAACCACGTGAAAAATTTGCCTATCCTGGAGATACTTAGAGCAGCTCTCTTATCAGATTAAAGGATTCCATAAAATCATGGAGTACCTGAACTTGTTGGTAGGGAACTGGAATTACTCGGTGTTCATCGACCTGGAAGAACCATGATACACTAGCAATGACTCATAGGACATCACAAGGAAAAATATAAATGGGAGGTACGTATAGATATAAACAACGACAATCTACATGAAAGAAGTCAGCATACACAAGGTTCAGAACATCATCAGTAGAGTTGAAAGTACCTTTGACAGGCTCTCAAACAGCATCTCGAAGAAAAGATCAATCCCGACATTTCCCACGTCACCAGTCTGTTGCTCCCCGAATATCGTGCCAAACCCTCTTATGCCCATATCTCTCTCTGCCAACTGAAAGCCTTGGCCAAGTTCACGGCACTCTTCAAGTACAGCAAGTCTCTCCTGTAAGAAAACAAGCACATAATGATATGGGAAGCAGCGATATATTTTCCAGGACCGAATACCCAGAAACAGAGGCAAGGAAACAAACAGAATGAGAGCAAATACCCTTGCTTCATCAGATAGCAGAGATTTATCTGGGTAAAATAAATATGCATGCGCTTCTTTATCAGCACGGCCGACTCTTCCACGCAACTGAAAGAGTAAAGATGATCACAATGAAGAGAGCTCGTCAGTAGAGCAGCTTTAAGAGAATACTATATTCCTGGCAAGCAAGCAGATGACAAGATGCCTGAGCACAAAATTAGCAAACTACCCGTTAGAAACCTCCCTAAGAAAGAATAACAAAAGAATAACTCACGAATTCAAAGGGCTTTTCATTAACAGCAAAAACAGAAGACAGGTACTTTTGTTCCTGTTCCCTTTTTGGCCAAGTAAGAATTTACAGGCAGCTGTTATATTTTCACCCCAAATACAGTTCAAATGAGCAATGTGCAATCACAACATGGAGTGATATATTCATATTAGGAAACAAATATCTTGTACCTGATATAACTGGGCAAGACCAAATTGTTGAACATCCTGAACTACAATGGTATTTGCATTCTGAATATCAAGGCCACTTTCTACAATATTTGTGCAAATTAGAATCTTGATCTCTCCAAGTGCAAATTTCTCCATCGTGTCCTCAAGTTGCTTTGAGTATTGCTGTGAGAAATAGGACAAAAATATACATCAGAAAAGATAACGCAAGAAGACGAAGTGGACCTGCAGGAGCAGCATAAAAGAGGAAGAGAATGATAGCTATCCTTCACTACCAAAAAAAAAAGAGGAAGAGAATAAGCCTCAAGTGGCCTGTGCTTATGGTGGTAAAACTGCAGAGATGACAACTTAAATGATACTCTCTGATAATGAAAAGGATATTATGGAATGACTTTATCATAAGATATTAGGGGATGATACAGAGTTTTTTTCATTAACTTTCAAGCTCACCATGTTACTAGTCCCAAAATCTCCTTTTGATATCGTAAAAGAAAAGTTTAGCTTTTTCCATTGGATTTTTTATAAACCAAGTTGTCATCTGATTGGCCAACATATAAGCCAGAATCCACATCAATTTCATAGAGGAGCAAGTATAATGAAGTAAAATCACCTTGCCATGGGCTATAGCTATTTCAATATCTGGAAATGCATTTTCAAGAAATTCCATGACTTCATCAAGTCCTGCGACAGTGAAAGCAAGAAGCCTCTATCAACCTTGGGAATAAAAATTCTGCCGTCGCTGCAAAAAATGCTCTTATGCTTCTGAAAACTAGGCTAGAGTCTTTTCAGCTCTAGATCATATTTTTTGCCATCACAAGGTAACTGGTTGATAAATAACAGAAATAGTCTCATAGAATCTTCTTATCATTATTTTTTCAAAAAGTTGCCAGCATTCTAAGGTCAATATTATGAAGGAGCAACGTATCAAAAAAAGTAATCAAGAAGCTCGTAAGCAGTTAGTTGATTCAGCAGCCAGGTAGCCGATCAAGTATCACAAAAGCATCGCACCCTGAACCTAATTAACCAAAATGAAACAAATTTACTAGTTGAGAAAAGCTGAAAAAGTTCAATGAAGCCTATGCATAAATCCATTGTTGTCAAAGAAAACTAGATTAACACCTGAAAAGTATAAATTATATATGGTGTGTAGATTGTCCCATGTTACCTTTGATTCGCGGCAAAACATAAAAAACTTGACCACCACGGTCCAGCTCATACTTGATTGCAGACATCACCTTGTCTTTACTAAAGGCATGAAGGTGAGTCCTTATGGGAACTCTTTCAGGGGGTGGGGTTGTGATTAAACTGGCCACAAATAAAAAATATATATGAGCATCCTAATAATTAGATCTGTAAATCTGTCCTTAAATTTTACCAGACTATTACATAAGCAACTCTACAGTGCAAGTGCTAGAATCACAAAAAATATCTTGAGAAAAGACTTCATATAACATCAAAGGATTGTCAAACTTGTACCTAGCATCGCGAAAACCAGTTAATGCTAAATAAAGAGTTCGGGGGATGGGCGTGGCAGACAGAGTCAGGACATCGACTGATGTTTTGAAGGAAGCAATCTTCTCCTTCTGTTTGACCCCAAATCTCTACAAACAAAAATTAGGTTCATCAAAGTCCACCAAACTTAAGATTTAATGGCATGGTATGTAACAGTGTCAGTATGTCGCAAACCTGTTCCTCATCCACCACTAGCAGGCCTAGATTGCTGTAAACAACACGACTACCAAGAAGTGAGTGAGTTCCAACAATGATATCCAGGTTCCCATCTTTAATCATGCTCAGGTATTCTTCTTTCTCTGCTTTGGTCTGCAAGGAGATAGCAAGCAAATAACAGCCAAACCAACAGAAAGCCCAACCCAATTGGCAGACATTCTGTGACTGGAAGAAACTTGCTCACAGAAAAACAGGCAGCACATGCTTGCTTTATACTCTTCAGCTCTTCCTAAACAGAATTGAGAAGGCCAAGATTCTCTTTCGAAGCAACTGAGGATACTATCTATTTCTACATAGAAGTCCTATAATATGCCAGTACTTGACCCATATTTGGATGATGAAATTTTATTAGAGTATACAGGAAGTGAAACACAAACTAATCTCCTTACAGTTCAAGCCATCCATCAAACACTTCCGAAAATACTATCGTAAGAACTCCCAACACCTAACACCCGTCTAGTAGTAAATGCAATCTCGCACAAACTGAAAAACAAAATCATGCTGACTAAATGAGATTTGGTACCTGAAACCGGCTTAAGAGTCCAACCTTGATATTTGTATACTTTGAAAACCTATCACTTATGACATCAAAATGCTGCTTTGCCAAAACAATTGTTGGCGCCAGGACCATGGCTTGCTTTCCTGCCGATACAACACAAAATATTGCACGAAGTGCAACTTCGGTTTTACCAAATCCAACATCTCCACAAATTAGCCTGTCCATTGGAGTTTCTCTCTCCGTAAGGTCCTTCTCAACATCGATAAAAGCCTGAAAAGAGATGCAACGAGTGAGACAAAAATACAGGAACTTAAAGAGCCAACATGCCAGGAGAAACTCCAGACATCTATCATAAAAAAGGTGAGAATTGAACTACGCAGATAGCTAGTTTTTTTTTTTCAAGTTCCCAGTAAAGCCTGTGGACTGTAATTGTCAGGGAAGATACCTGCTTCTGATCCGGTGTGGGCTCATAAGGGAATTCCGCAGTAAATTCATTCATGGAAGAACTTTTGGGGTAAGGGGGCCTTTTTTGCTTAAGTCTATGCAAATAAAGTTCCATCAGGTCAACAACCATCTTCTGAATTGCGACTTTTCCTTTAGTTTTTCTCCTCTCCCATGCACTAGGGTCACTCAATTTGCTCAATGCCTTCGGCTTTTTCGATTCATTGGGGCTGCCAAAAGATTAAGCAATAAGGGTCACAGTATACAGATGAAATTTTATAGTCTACAGCCAATACATTAGTGCATTCACCATCAACATAAACAGCATATATTGATGTAAAGATGCAGTCCTCAACCTCTAACAAAGTTTTGGGACCGGTCCTTCACCTGCTTAGGATTCTAAAATTTCGTTCTGTGGAGTTCGACTTGCTACATCCCAAGAGATGCTAATGGAAGTGGTTTGGCAAGAATGCATAAGTTTCCCGCTAAGAAGCAACAAATTTCACCTCCAGCCAAAAATGGCAAAAGGAACTCACAGATTGTAACGATAGAGCATGCGCTCGGCCTGCTTAAGGGGCAGCTTTGCCATTCCATCCGCGTACTCAATGTAAACATACTCGACCGGCTCCCCCTCCCCACCCTTGGGCACATCAAACCTAATCGAGACGAATCTTCCTATCCCGACCTTCTTGTGCACGACATAATCCCCAGACTGGAGCGAGTAGGGATCCACCTTATAACTAAACGAACCCTCTTCCTCCTCACCCCTGCGGCCGCTGCGGCTCTTCCTCCCCTTGAGCTTCTGAAGCCCGCGCTGCTGCTGCTCCTTGACGAGCCGGATGTACTTGTCGGCCTCCTTGGAATCCATCGGTTCACGTGAGGAGGAGGAGGAGGAGGACCCGGAGTCATGGCCGCGGTCAGAGAGGGGCTGGTGGTCACGGCGGATGCGCTGGTTGAGTAGGGAGATGGGGTCATCAGGATCAAGGTCGGAAGGGGAGTACCGGGAGGGGACAGTCTGTGTAACCGCCGCCGACAGGGCGGCGGAGAGGCGGAATGAGCCTCGGACTCGGCGGCGGCAGCGGCTGGGGGTTAGGGGAAGCGGTTTGAGGCTAGGGAACAAGAAGAAGGGAGTCTTGAGACGTGATTCAGGGGCAGGGTCGAGCAAGTGTTGGGCGGATAGTCCTGGCGGAGGGAGGAGGGCCGTCGCCATCCCCGACGAAGGTGACAGCGGAGGATGAGGAAGAAGAAGGCGTTAACCCTCTTGGGGACAGTGTGGATAGCGTCGGAGGGGTTTATGAGGGGGTTTTTGTTCCCCTTCCCCCCCCCCCCCCTTGGGATATTTTGCTGACGTGGACTATAAACTCGCCTCAATCTTCTTACCTCCTCTCCACTCCAATATATATATATATATTTATTTATTTATTTATTTATTTATTTATTTTTCTTTTATTTGCTCACGCATAAATTACCATCTTATATAATTCGACAACATTAATTAATGATGATGATATTGTTAGTGTGTGCCAAGACATATTCGTGGATAAATAATTAATAAATGTGAGTATTTGTCATTGCTTAATTTACTTTTCTACACGTAAAATTATTAATGATAAAGTCCCACGGATTAATGAGTATATTAATCTGAAATGATCCGTAATCGAATTGATGTTTAGAGGAGACATGGACATCTAAATCATCGCTAAGTATAACTGAGGTCAAGATAGACCGATGGATAGTGTATCGAAGTTATACTTAGGGGTACCTTGAGATTAGGGTTATTGGACACGACCCGTTTAAGAGTATACCACATATTAAACATCATTGGTCAATCCTCTTTATGGACGAGTGTAACTGATCTTTTAACTTGAGACTTTCATTTATTCTATGTGTGGAGTTTATGCGCTTTGACGTCGTTAAAAGCAGTCTTTAACCGGATTGTGAGTAATACGATTATTGGGTGTGTGACAAAGCGTAGAGATAATAGTGTTGAGTTAATATAGGATTTATCGATCTATTGGATTAGAGAGTTGACATCTAGGCCATTTGATCGAGATATTAGTGACTCTAAAATCCATTGCCATGGGAGGAATGTTTTACATTCAAGTGAGTTTGTTATATCTTGGTAACCAAGTAAAACAATTAATTTGGTGATGATGTATTTTGCGCCGAATTAATTGGGATGTCGGTTAGATGAAAAATTGAATTACACAGTAATCGGTTCATATTGGTTTATGGTTCATAACCATTATTATATCACGTTGGATGACTGAAAACTGTTGCTAGACGGTTACCTTAGTTTGTGTATGAACGTACACTACCTCCGTGTGTAGAACCTAAGGGGTCGCATGCAATAGCACGTTATCACGAACAATATATTAAGTTCTAGTGGATACTGGAATTTGATCCAGAATTATAATTAATTAGATTATTAATTTATTCTTGATAAATGGAAGCTAATGGGTTCTAGAGTGGACTTAATAGACGGGCCGAGATTTATTTTATTCAATATGGGATAAGGCTGGTCCATAGAATAAATAAATAAAGAAAAATAAAATATTTTTATTTAATTCTCCAAGATTATAAGAGGAGATTTCGAGCCTTAGTGTTAAAACGACATTCGGTTTCTCGAAATTAGCTTCCAGGAAAAACAGACGTGTCTTGAGGGCTAGCACCAAATGGACAAATTGTTCTTGTGCGTGACGTGAATACCGCTAGAGGAGTCGCGCTTGAGGCTCTTGAAGATGGTCGTGATCTAGAGGTGATTTCTTTCTGCTGGTACGCACGCATATTCAGATTAAAGGCAAGTTATGCTCTATAAGTATTTTCATGAATAGATTTTTACGTGTCACAATTTTCTGAATGATTTTCTACGCAGTTTGATTAAAGTTTGCTTCCGTTGTGCGTAGAAACCCGAACAGATATGATGTTATTTAATACCATGAATGTGTTCTTGGCAGCATCTCTCTCTGCTGTTTCTGAAAATCCAGACTAACAATGAGCAAATGAAAGTACACAGATGGCCTCGGAGGTCTCATTTTTTTGTTATGTCCTAACAAACGGAATCCTCGCCTAGGCCTAAGACATGAACGCCCTCGGTCTGGTGACTCTACGTCGTTGCCGGGGCAGTCGCATGCGTAACCACTGGAAAGTGACGGAGTCTAAGGCGACGGGGCGACCGGATGGGTTATTACTCGGGAGGACAACGATAAAGAAATGGATGCGAGGTGATGCGGAGGTCGACTGGTGGAAACGGAACGGGGCGAGTCTCTCGCTTCAGAAGAAATGAGAAGAGTCCAGGTCGAGATCCTCGGGTACGGAGTCCGTGGCGGGAGGCATCCTGCTGAAGAGTGGGCTGTGAACATAGCCTGCGGTGTCGAAACTGAAGTACGATGACATGGCCGCGTTATGTTCGGGAAAGTCGCCGACGCCCACCTGGTCGCTCCAGCTCTCGTTGTATCCGTCACAGGAACCCGGCATGTCCGAAGGCAGGGGAGGAAGCTCAGGATCATCGTAACATTTCGACGGGTAGTAACCGTCGTGGTCTCCGTTATTGTCATAGCTCCCCTGGCACGGGCACTGGTTGTCCGAGCCGATCACGAGCATGGGGTTCTCACCAGCTTCATTATGGGCAGCCGAATAAACGGAAGGGAATTTAAGTCGGGCCTTCCCCTGAGAAACGACCGAGTGGGCCTCGTCGGGAGAGATTATCGGAGTCACGGATGAACCAGCCGGCATGTCGGAGTACACGAAATTAGTCCGAGTTCGGGAAGTGCGCATGGACCGGGCAGCAAGGTCGTAGGCCAAGGCAGCCTCCTGGGCAGTATCAAACGTGCCGAGCCAGTAGCGCTCCTTGGTGGAAGGGTCCCTAATCTCAGCAGCATACCTGCCCCAGGGACGGCGGCGGACGCCGAGGAACCTCACGCAGGCGTCGGGGTGGGAGGAGTCCCGTGGATGGGCTTTCTTCTTCCTGGTTTTGATGGGAGATGGAGTGCTGCTCATTTTGAATATGCTCAAAAGATTGTTGCACCCAAAAGGAAGACTTAAATAGGAGTGGATTTGTATTTATTATTAGATACATTTTAATTATCATATCTTAAAATTTTATTTTATTATTTTTTGGCCATTTTTCATGCAAAAGACACGGAAGCGTTTGAGTTTCTAAGCTAGTTTGTGGCATGATTAAATTATTCCCCTTAATCGAATAATTGATTTCTATTCTTCTTTTTTGGTATAGAAAAAATATATGGGAATGGTGGCGAAACAAAAAACAAAGAAGTCCAGACAACCAAAACACGTGATTTGTTTCTCCTTTTCAAAAATCATTCGACGTCGCTGGAGTAAAAATAATTCGTACAGCACATGTTACCCTTGTCGTGTTATTTTCGTTGAAAAAAAAATAGCTAAATATGATCAAATTTATAAAATTTAAGAGAGGCGGTTGTTTGAATTACGTTTTCTTCGTAAATTGAGTATCATGGTTTCTCATCATAATAATATGTGAATGATATTAAGTGAATTTTACAAATTAAAATCATATTTCGTAAATATTTTTAAAATCAACGATATTTTTATATAAACTTCACGTAGATATTAGTCAAAATGAGAGAATGATATAATTGTTGTTTTATGGTTTTAAAAATAGGTGGGGTAGAGAGTATGGGAAACGACCGACCAACGAACAAACCGTCACGTTATCTGCTTCATCTACAAACGAGCGAGTACCGGAACAAACCGTTGGTGGGGTGGGGGGGTCACACCCATATTTTACTCGAATTAAAACTACACTCACTCGTCTCTCTCGATCAAAATTCATTCTTAATAAATATTATTATATATATACAAAAATGCTTATTCAGACAAAAATCTCTACGATGGGTAAACTCGCCTCCCAGTATAACATCACGTTCTAGCTATAGGATATCACGTGTTTCGACATCCTACTGAAAAACTCGTTGTTGGAGTGCATTGAAGTCTTTACCGGATGTTTAAACCCGGGCATTGGACCTACACGATTGGTTGGTAATGTCGGACAGAAAATCGACTCGCAATGGTATGGTATGGTATGGTATGGTGGGGGGTAATCTTGTCGGTCGGTCGGCCGGGGGTGGAAGAAACAAGAGAAAAGGACTATGTATCTAACCTCACAAGCAGTTGGGATACTCTTCTTGAGTACGAAAACCACTGTATGTAATCATTTTTTATTAGAACACGTGCCGAATCGAGTCTCAATTAGTTTGATGAAGCTCCGGGGGTGAAACAAAAACATGAATTGAAGGAGACGAGAGGGGGGGCATTGAAAAAGGCTTGACCATTTCGTTTTCACCCACATGGTTCCCTAGGTGGGGTAACCCCACAGAAGGACCAGCCATGTGCAACCGAACCGACTCGGGATTCCGATTCCACCACCCCCTTCCCCGAGAATTAAATTTTTTTTGAAGGAGAAAAGCAACGTGAGACAACGTGCACTTCCCATGATGGGTATTGACTGTTGGTAGCTAGCTACCAACATTAAAGTCTGCCAACTCCCAAACCAAAACAGGACACTACAGCAAGCAGTTTGGGCCAAACCCACCCCATCTCAAGGTAAGAACAGACATGTCGAAAACAAAGGCATATAATAAGATTAAAGGAGCCGGTCCAATGGAAGGATCCAAAACATGAAACCCATGTTGGAGTCAAATTACCCCCAGATCAACAACTCTACCACAATCCCAACAAAATTGACAGGCCCAGAGGAAGGATCAGATATGATGATCACGCAGAGACTAAAAAAATAAAAATAAGCAAACTTTGTCCCCCTGTTTCGATGGATGGATGGATGGATGGGTGCTGTCTTCTTCTAATCGCCCTTCTTCCTGAAAGAGCATCCCTCGGTCAGCTTGGCGCGCCCTCCAGTCGGCTGGCAAAGCACGGTCTGGCAATTTCCACAGACCACCACGGTTTGGGAATGGCTGAACACCGTAGTTCTGCATTTTAACAGTGGACTCGATCAGTTGTAATCAATGCACACATGATTACAGGGAAATATGGCAATGACCGTTCGCAAGATTGATTATTATGGCACTTACATTTGGAAGCATCCCTGGCACTTAACATCCTGCACAAGAGGCAAAAGCAGGAAATCAGTCCCTTCTTCCAGAAGGCCTCGACAACAAACCATAATCTAAAGCTAGTAAATAATATCCCAAGGAGCAGTCCCGCAGTGTAACTTGATAAAGCCACAGACTGTACTCCCCCAGAGTTCAGGGTTAATGCACACAAGACCGTATTAAAATCCTTCCAGTGCTACAGCTCATGTGCAAAATAGTTCACTTAACGAACCATTGACCCTAAAGATACACTACTTAATATGTCAGACAGTGATCAAGATAACTGGCTAACAACTACCAATTAATCCTTAAGAGAAGGTAATAAACCCACCAAGGGTCCTGATAAATTTTCAAGAATGATGGATTACAGGCTCCAAAATAATCAGTAATACCCCCCATGATCTCACTGATATATTCAATATATTAATATGAGGCTTCTGTCATCCCCTTGCTAATATGCATGCTCAACCGGCACTACATATCACGAAGCATCACCACACAGGCGAAACAACCACCGAATCAGATCCAAACAACACATCCCCTCACCATGAAGAATGAATTCGGGGATTGAACGAGACGCTTGAGCTTGTGCTTCCGCTTCTCCAGCTCCGCCGGGGGGTTAAGCAAATCGACGTCGTTTTGAAGGACCTAACAAAAGACACGAACGCTTCATAACAATCAACCACCAAATTCCTAAGCCAATGCAGGAACGGAAACCGATCGAAATCGACGACGACACGCTAACAAAGAGTGGACGATCCCACCAAGACCAAAGAGAGGGATTCAATTCGATTCGATTACCATCTTGCGGCGCCGGAGGGAGGAAACCCTAAGGAGACGAATTCCGGAGGCGGCGGAGATAAAGGGGACGTGGGGAGCCGGCTAGGGTTCCCGAGGAGTATATATGGAGAATGATTGAGGGTTTTTCAGCCGTTGGATTGGAAATGATCGAATCTGACCCTTGGAGTTAATATCCATAAATCTTTCTTTCTCTTTATTTTCTTATCTGTTTTTTGATGGAATCCTCCTCCAATCAAAATTTTGATCACGGGAGTTTGTCCTCTATTCATTTTTTTTTGGCATAAAATATAAACAAAAATGGGGTTTGTCCAAAAGCTGTCGTTTTCCCCGTTAAGAGGTATCCAACCTCTATCCTAACAAATTAATAACTGTATGTCACTTTGGTTCAGTCGACGCGACGCGTGCTCTAACCACCCACGCTAAACCGAGCCGACTTCTTTGGCCAGTTTTGCGATTCCTTAGCCAGTCGAAGAAATTTATTTAACAAATTACAATAAGTGATGATGATGATCTCCCCTTTACGTGCGTGAGGCGCAAAAAGAATACTACAAGTTGGGAATACCATTGTGTTTCCGTTGCTCCACGTGAAGATCAACGCAAAAAAAACCATATTTTATAAAATTCGAATAGTATTTTTTAAAATTAACTGTACAATTTATCTGACTTTCAAGAGACTCGCTGTAATAACATTAATCAAAAACATGAGAGAGCATAAAACAAGAAATAACATGATTTTATTACTAAATCTGTCCATCTGTACTGTGCCTGGGTCTCTCTGTCTGTCGCTCCCACCCCCCCCTAAAACCTCTTCCTTTCCCACTCACTCAATAAAGCAAACCACATCAGAATCCCCCAGAGTTCTCCGTCTCAGTCTCCTCCTCAAATCAAACCCCAAAATGACGGCTACTTCGGATGCTCTCCTCCTCCTCCTCCTCTTCATCATCGTCATCGTCCTCCCACCTTCCCTTTCACTCCTCCCTGGTCTGCTTCTCGCTCTCCCTCCCTCCCTCCTTCCCTTGGAACTGTTAGAACAATTAATCTAAACTTTCGTCTCTGATTGGTCTGTTCCGTTCTTGTTCCGTGAATGTGGCATCGTTACGGGGAAATCCCAGTTTCTGTTTTCTCCTCTCTGTCGCGGATGATTCTGGCCGTTTCTGGGTTCCCTGTTTGTGTTTTATTCGAGGGAACGAATCGTTAATTCGACTGATTCGATAATTGTTTAATGCATTGTGGGTTTTTTGCGAAGTGGGTTCGTTGCCGTGCGCGGTTCGAGTGTGATGATGGTTGTGATGGTGCAGGATGCCCCCTTGACTTGGGCAGGTCCAATCTCACCCTGGTGGCCTTGGCGTGTTCTAATGACGGCGACAGAGCAAAGTGCTGCCGCTACATGAATGCATATGTCGCGGTTTCTGTATCTCGTTATTCGAACGTAACGAACGACCTCGGGGTGACGGCTGACTTATCTGATGTCTGCCTCCAATCTGTTTCCGACACCTTCCAAAGCTATGGGGTTTCGCAGACTGCTACTGCCTTCTGTGGCCTCGGGACGAAGATTCCCGTTTACTATGACTGTGTGGGTCGAGCAACGGTTGGGCAGATGCTCGAGTCGCCAGGGTTTGAGGATGTGACGACCAACTGCAGGATGCCACTCTCGGAGGATAGTGACTGCAGAAAGTGTGTGAATGCCGGGATTCTCTATCTCCACCATGTAGTCGGTATCGAGGACAATGTAACTCTTAGCACCTGTCGCGATGCTACGTTTGCTACCCTTGCTAGCCAACTGGACAACTCATCTGCATTTGGTCTTGCAAGTTGCTTCTTTGGAGTTCAAGGACTGAGCACGCTCCCTGGTACGTAAGAGAACATAAAGTGCGAACTGCCATGAACTGGCATTGTTGATCTTCCAGCCTGACATGATGCATTTGCTGCCTGCTTGCTTCTAGATTCGAGCATATCTCTGCCTTCGGGTACGCCAAATGCCTCTTCGAGTCCACTGATCGCTGACAGCCCCACTCAACTGATTTTCGGCGTGAATTTGAATCACACCCACCACCAGCCCTATCATTTGACTTTGGTACCGGGCATCGGCATAGGAATTACCTTGATTGCTGTTTTGGTGTTGGCTGTCTTGGCATTTCTCATTCGCAAAAAGAGCAAAGAATTGAAAAGCACAAATGACGTGGAGAGGACGTCCTCCAAAGTATTCCCTCCTCCTCAATCTATGAAGAAGTTTCAGGAAGGCCAGACATTTATGTTCCGTAAATTCAGCTACAAGGAGACAAAGAAGGCGACTGATAATTTTACATCGATAATCGGGCAAGGGGGATTTGGCACGGTCTATAAAGCTCAGTTTGGCGACGGATTAATGGTCGCAGTCAAAAGGATGGATAAGGTATCCGAGCAAGGGGAGGCTGACTTCTGCAGAGAAATAGAGCTTCTTGCTCGGTTGCATCATCGCCATCTCGTTTCTCTTAGAGGTTTCTGCGCTGAAAAGAATGAAAGGTCGATCACTTCTTCATCAAACCTCCTACCTCCGTGCACTTAACTGATGATATTTGACCCACTGGCAGGTTTCTAATGTACGAGTATATGGTGAATGGGAGCTTGAAAGATCATCTTCATGGTAACATTTTTAACGTTATGCATAGAGCCAATTGGTTCTGTTTGCAATGAATCTTCAACGGGGCAGATAATCTGTTCTTGGCTTTGATCCAGGACCTCCAAAGACCCCCTTGAGTTGGTCGACCAGGATCCGAATAGCGATCGACATCGCTAATGCTTTGGTAATTAGTCCCCGCCATTCTTTGAGACCACTCCGCTGTTTCAGTATCACCTTACTCACTCCAGTTAGCGACGGGCTTTCAGGAGTACCTCCATTTCTATTGTGACCCCCCTCTATGCCACCGAGACATCAAGTCTAGCAATATTTTACTGGACGAAAACTTTGTCGCTAAGGTGAGGATTTTCGGGTCAATGCCTTCTTGAAATTCTGGTTGGGCTGAAATTGAACGTCGTGTGGTTGTAGGTCGCTGATTTTGGTCTTGCGCATGCTTCGAAAGATGGTTCGATCTGTTTTGAGCCAGTAAACACCGATATCCGCGGGACTCTGGGTAAAACACTCTTGAGTTACAGTTTCTGTAATCCGTGCACATCCGATTTGATTATAGTTGACTGTTTAGTTGTTCTCAGGCTATATGGATCCCGAGTATGTAGTAACTCAGGAGCTCACGGAAAAGAGCGACGTGTACAGTTATGGCGTGCTGTTGCTAGAGATAATCACAGGAAGACGAGCCATTCAAGATGGGAAGAACTTGGTAGAATGGTACCAGACATACCTAACATCAAGTTCTCGGTTGACCGAACTCATCGATGCGTCAATAGGGGATAATTACGATTTCGATCAGCTTCAGACCGTCGTGAGCATCGTGCAGTGGTGCACTCAGCGGGAAGGAAAGACGAGGCCATCGATTAAGCAGGTCCTCCGTCTTCTATACGAAAGCTTAGATCCACCTG
Source organism: Melastoma dodecandrum (assembly GCA_029817715.1). Taxonomy (NCBI): domain Eukaryota; kingdom Viridiplantae; phylum Streptophyta; class Magnoliopsida; order Myrtales; family Melastomataceae; genus Melastoma; species Melastoma dodecandrum. The sequence continues at coordinate 4,522,248 of JARUPY010000182.1, forward strand.
CTTTGGAAGACGATGAGTATGAAGGATCTGACGGTAGGGGAAGAGTGAGTAAGAGGAAGATGCGGGCGAACGACGGAATCTTCCCCGGCGGAGACGCAAGGGGCCTTGCTTCGTCTTCCAGCACGTCCATGTCCCATTGCAGCCGGAGCTTCTTGCTCGAAACCTGCTCGCCTCAGTCCCCTCATAATTTGCAATCCCTGTAAGGCCATTTCGGAAGCTTCATCGAACTCTGTGACCGGTTGTGGGAGCGGAAAGGGCAAAGTTCTTTTGGGATGCCATTTGAGATCGAGGTCAAAACAGCTTGTCGTCGAGTTGACATGCTTGAATACGAGAGCCGACCATCCGTGATCGCAGATGACCGACGGGATGCGTCTGCTTTTGTTATCGTCGTAATCAATGGAATGAAATCACCTTTGGACAACACTGTGTCGCAAGAAGCCGGCCTTGTTGTCCCTGTCTATGGCAGCCGAAACACGGTATTCGAATTCATCGACCGGGCAACCATCAAATCCTCAGCCGAAATAAATCGTAGAACAATCATCTGACATGGAGATGACATTTTAGTCTGTTCGGATCGTCCTGAGCTTCGACTAGTTCTCTATTATTTGTATAGACATACCGTTCTGAAAGATACATGGCTCTTTTGCCTATAACTTTCAGAATCTTATTGTGCAAAAACTGATTCCAACGGATGAATCTACAGAGAGACGGCGCTGTCGTCCATCGAGAATGCATCCCGAGAGGAAAAGCAAATCCAGGGACCAGCTCTCAACTCGGAAGGAAACGATGGTCCAGCGAATAAAGCCTTTGAATTCCTTGCATGAAGGAGTCGAGTTTGCTCAGACACCTGCGGAGAGGACGACACAGTTAGGTCATAGTTAAAGCAACAACATACAAGTCTCCGACTTAACTAAAGTCCCATCAGAAGAGAGATTTAGAATAACCTCAAGAACACCAATCTCTGGCATTCTGGAACATCCGCAACCACGGGCTAGGCCCTTTCTTGTCGACATCCCAATGTTTAGGGTACCATGGGAACTGCCACATCAAGAAGCAACGCTCTGGGTGAGGCATCATCGCTAGATGTCTTCCATCCGGCGAACAGATCGCAGCCACTCCCATGGGAGAACCATTCACATTGAAAGGATATTCTTCGGTAGGGCTTCCGTCATCATCGCAGTATTTTACAGGTGCCAGTTTGGAATGTATAATCTGGTCGAAGACGCCATCGTCCGGGAAGTATGCCCGCCCTTCCCCATGAGCAGCCCAAACACCAAGCGTGCTGCCCTCCATTCCTTTGAACATGATGGCGGGCGAATTCTCAATTGTCACACTGGTGAAACGACACTCAAACCTCCCAGACTCATTATGCACAAACCTCGGCTGTGATGGATCACCGCCGACACCGAGCACTCCCCCAACCTGGGGGCCAGGCACCCAACCTAATAAAGCCATGAGCTGACAGCCATTACAGACACCGAGGCTGAAAGTATCCGGTCGCTTGTAGAACTCGTGAAATTGGGCGAGCAGAGGCTTGTTAAACCTTATTGATGCGGCCCAACCCTTGGCAGAGTCAAGTACATCCGCATAGCTGAATCCTCCGACAAAAACAACTCCACGAAAATCATCCAAAGAGATGGATCCACTCAGAAGATCCGACATCGTGATGTCCCATGGCTCAAAGCCGGCAGCATAAAATGCAGCGGACATCTCCCTGTCACCGTTGCTTCCTTCCTCTCGAATTATGGCTACTTTAGGTTTCACAGCCATGGTCAGGTACTTATCATTAGTGGATGAAGGAGTAAAAGATAACTCCCACGATGGTGCACGCCTTGACTTCAGGCCTTCTTTCTCGAGATCAACACAAGCGGCCAATCTTTGGAACTTCTCCAGATGGAAACTAGTTTCCTCCCAAATGTCCCGAAGTACCGTGGTTTCTTCACGGAGACAATGCTCTTCATCGACCTTCAGATCAATCACAGGGGCCACAGTGACTTCTCCAATAATTGCAGGGCATACCCCAAACCGTTGGAACTCTTCCAACACAGCTCCTACATTGGCCTTGCTAACCTCCAGAACAAGTCCAAGCTCCTCTGCAAAGAGGGTTTGGAAAAGACCATGTCCCTGGGAATTCAGATTCACGCTAAAGCCACAATTTCCGGCAAACGCCATCTCAAGAAGGCAGATTAACAGCCCTCCATCACTTATGTCATGTCCGGCAGAAATCATCTCTCTTCTGATAAGGCTTTGAACCCCTTCAAACACCCTCTTTAGGTAAGAGATGTCAATATCAGGACACTCCTCCCCAACCTGGCCGAACACTTGCGCAAGAGCCGACCCGCCCAATCGCCGCTGTCCATCTCCTAAATCAATGTGGAGAAGGACCCCATCATTCCCCAGCTTCAGATCGGGTGTCACAGTCTTCGTGATGTCTGGGCAAGTGACGTATACACTGATGACAAGGTTTCCAGGAGCCTTCACCAACTCTCCATCTGCACTAGCTGCCATCGAAAGGCTATCCTTTCCACCATCAATTGCGATCCCCAGCTCAATCATCGCTTCTGCAAGGGCAGTGGCAGCATCATACATGGCTGCTCCTTCCCCATCGAGCTTGGCAGCATACATCCAATTCCCACTGGCCTTAACATCGGAGAGCGAAGTGACCTGGGCCCAAACAAGATTTGTCAATGCTTCCCCAACAGCCAGTCTGGCCATTGCCTTAGGGTCCAGAAGACCCTTAATCGGTTGCTCTCCAATGGCACATGCACCTCCAGTGAGGCCGCTGTAAGTTTGAGCAATAACTGCAACATCTGCCAGAGTGATCTGCAATGGACCCACAGTCTGCTGCTGCGCCACCAAACCAGTAACACATCTGTCGACCTTTGTTGTCAGAAACCTCTTCGAACAAACCGAAGGTAACCTCAATACCTTTTTCAACACATCATTCACTGAAATTATAGGAGCAATGTCCAGCGGTTCCCGAGGAAGAACAGCTCGCTGGAACTCAAATTGCTTCTGAGGCATGTCACCCAAGACCTTTTCAAGCTCAAGATCCACCGCTGGAGGAGGGGGAGGAAGTCCAGACTCCTTATTCTTCTGAATTGCTGCACTGTCGACCAGGACGATTCGCCCCACCCCATTTATGCTACCTATCACAGCCATCGATACCCTCTCTCTCCCACATAATGATCGCAGCAATTCCAAACTCTCAGGCTTCACTAAGATGGCATCCTGCTCCTGATATTCTGCCCCCCAAATCTCCAGCACGGACATAGTATGATCACCTACAACAACAGCGCGAATATCAATCTCGGCTCCCTTTGGATATATGATCTCCTTCACGACGTTACAGTTTCCTCCGGCTCCTTGGTCATGGATGCTGATGATTGGATTATTCTCCCCCATTTCAACACAAGCACGCACGACCCGGTACAACTTCTGCGCCATTTCTGCATCTCCCCTCTGAACGGCATTGAAATCAAGTTCTGCATCATTCTGGCCACTCACCATACTTGATGCAGCCCCTCCACCCATCCCAATGCGATATGCTGGCCCTCCAATCTTAACAACCAACATACCTATGCCAGCCTCTCCCTTCATTATGTGAATGTGATCAATCTGCCCTATGCCCCCACTGAACATTATCGGCTTCAACCATTCCCTTCTCTCTCCACCAGGAAGTCTCATGCCAAAAGCTCTAGTGTACCCCTGAATCAAAGGCTCGCCAAATTTGTTCCCATAGTCCGATGCACCATTACTTGCATCAATGAGGATCTGTAAGGGGGAAGCCAAATTTGAAGGATAGGTAAACGACAGGTCCTCCCAAGGAGCATATGACCCCTCTATGTGCAGATTACCCACGCAATAACCGGCAGTAGATGCCACCACGAAAGACCCTCTACCAGTCGCATGAGTATCCCTAATCCGACCTCCTGCCCCTGTTTCTGCACCAGGATAGGGCGCCACTGCACAGGGGAAATTATGTGTCTCTGCAGTAAATAAAATATCCAGGTCATGACTCATTTCATCCAGAAGACATGGCTGACCAGGCTTGACAGGACGCAACTGATTTGCAAGGAAACCCTTGATGGCACTCGAGTTATCCTTGAAGCCAATCACAGAATTATTCGGATTAGCCTGCAAAGTGCTCTTAACGATCTGCATAAGAGTTCTATCCATTGGTTTCCCGTTGATAACCATATTACCAGTGAAAAACCAGTGCCTGCTGTGCTCACTGTTGGATTGTGCAATATCAAACAATTCAACAGTCGTAGGATCCCGCTTGATGTCCTCCCTAAACAACCTTGTGTAATACTGTAGGTCTTGTTCATCAAAAGCCAAACCCATTTTCTCATTAATCTCCTCCAAAGCCTTTCGACCCTGCTCCATGACTGGTATAGATACGACTTCCTCGGGAACCACACTAGTATCAAATGACTTTAGTCTCTGAGCATAAACACACTCCGTCATACGATCATGCACCATCTGTGCAAACTCGTCAATTTGATATTCCCCCAGCACACTTCTACTGTACAACAGATATCGCCTTGATCTCTCCAGTCTTGTCACCTCACTCAACCCGCAAGCTTTACAGATGGACACAGCATTGCTAGACCATGCTGTCGTGAAAGACAGCCGAGGCCCAACCTCAACGATTACCGCGTGCAACCCTTCACGCCTTGTCATTTCTAGGAAGCTCTCAGTTCCCAAGTTTTCTGGTTCATATGTCTCTTGAAGGAGCCACTTGAGAACACCAAGCTTCTCATCCGAGAGGCTCGAATCCAGACCTATATTGAAGCATTGCTCAGTCTTCAATGCCACGATCTGACTGGATATTCGGGTCTGAACAGATTTCAAGAGCTCTGCTGTGGCATCTTCTTGGATCAGTGGAACACGGAAAAAATGTAAAACCTCTTGGGCAGCTCTCTGGACTGACAATGTTAGCTCATCAACCGAACTGCCCAAATCAGCACAAACTGTGGCTTTCGGCACCTGAAAACAACATTGCAAAGAACTTCTCCTCCTATTGCGCACAACTGGAACATGAATTCTCCTCTGATGTGGGCCGGAAAGTAACTGAGTCCTCCTCTTGAACAAATCTCTTTGCAAGAACAGGGTCTGTCTGCCAGTCCCCTGCAACACAACTTCCCAGTTCATTGACATACTCGCAAGACCATGTGATTCAATCAACGGAAGAAAAATAAAATCAAAATAAAAATTCCACAACAAAGAGAATGAGCAACCAGCACCAATCCTAATCAAACAAGAGGAAAATCCCTGGACAGCCTCCAAAGAGACAAAGATCACCCCAATGACAGCAAAATCATCTCTTTCGTGTCTTAAGCCGCACTCCCGATTAGAAACCCACAAAACAAAACCCAGCAATATCATCAATCAACCTGCATGAACGCCGCCGCAATCTCCCGAGCAGCCGCCATCTCCCCCACCCCACTCAAACCAAACCTGCCTCAACCAAAAACCAGTAAGTCAGTGAACGAAACCTCCGAAAAAACCGACAACCACCTCCGGAGAGCACTAACTCACCAAGACTCCTCGTCCCGCAGAAAGCTGGTTGGGTTCTAGTAAAGCTCCCGCGAATTCCCCAGCCTATACAGGAACAAAAACACGAAGAGGGACGATCCCACCCGGATCAAAGGGAGAGATTGGACTGGATTACCATCTTGCGGCGCCAGAGGGAGGAAGGAATGCCCGAGTAAACCTTAAGGAGACGAAAGAGGAAGGCGGGGGGAGGATTTCATATAGAGAGGGGATATTCAGCCGTTGGATTGGAATAGTAGTTAATGTCCGTAAATCTCTTTCTTTATTTTATTTTCTTTCCATAACAAAGTTTTTGTCGTTATCGTAGGAATCCAAATCCAATTTTGATGGTATATTAAAGAAAAAAAATAAGGATTTATATTTGTTTGGTAAGGGGGAGGGGAACAGAATCGGTTGTCCAACGCCGTCGTTTTCCGTTGGGAGGTCGTGGGAAATGAAATAATATTCAATTGACGTAACATAATACAGAGTGTGTAAAGGGATTTGGATTATTATTTTTTAGATTGTATTTTTAAACAATTAAATTCGTATAGTTTTTCCACAAACTTTTTCTACTTTTATTAAGAAATATTTCCTTTCAAGTACAAAATATTAACTAGTGTAGCGGGAACGGAAAGGGAAAAGTTATTTTGGGATGCTATTTGAGATAGAGGTCAAAACAGCTTGTCGTGGGTTGACCTGCTCGAGAACGAGATCCGACCATCCGTCACGAAATTGTTTGCAGATGACGACAGGACGCGTCTGCCCTTGCTTTCGGCGTAATCGACGGAATGAAATCACCTTGTCTACCCCGGGCTCGTGTACGAGGACCTCGCGCCCGAGGATTACATCAACTACAAGAAGATAAGTGCCGTAACTGGCAGGTCGAGGTCGAACTACTCCTGCAAGGCAGCGACACTCGACATCGACTACCCAAAGTTCATCGTGATCCTGAACAACATCCTTCTATATAAGTTTCAGCAATGAAAGTTCCTCGTAAACAATGAGATTGGTTATATAGACTTTTAAAGGTTTTTCGCAATCAACTAGACCTCACAGCAACCTAAGTTGACGCTCTCTATTCAAGCCATCACCGAATTGAACTAATACCACAAACTATCTCCGAAGATGCTCGATGCGCGGTGCTGGTGATGGAGATTGATCACCAACATCAAACATCGACATCAACACCATCAGCATCAGAGAGAAAGCTCAGAAGGTAGCTGCAGAACATTGCATTGATCTCCTCCCTTAAATCCTAACTTCCCACAATTTCATGCAGAATAAAGTCCCGACATGTCGAGATCCAAGAAATGCAACACCACCACCACATGTTTTCTTGCTAAGACTTTCATCAATAAGAAGGAAGCAGAAAAAAGTTCAATCTATCTATCGGAGGCATATCTCCAAGTAAAAGTTCAGTGCAGCACACAATTGCATTGAACAATACGTATGTACATTGTATTGAACCCACAAGCGAACAATGAGTTGAGTGGAGATTGCACACATACCAAGATCGTAGGCAGCTTGTATCCTGGTTGAACAGTTCTGGACCGAAATCTTACGAGTCCAGTACTCTCTGAATCGCAGAAACATAAAAGTCCTTCGGCATGGTACCAACCACGGACTCGCGTCTCTGGCCGTTCTTAAACAGCAACACAACAGGCACAGCCTTGACTGCATAGCGCTCCGCAATTTCCAGGTCGGTATCCGCATTTAGGAGAAAGCACTTCATGTCCTCAGCATACTCTTTAGCAATCTCATCAATCAATCGGTGAACCATCCTGCAAGGTTCGCACCAACTGGCGTAGAACTCCACGAGAACAGGGATCTCGCTTTTAAGTACCAACTCATCCCATGAATCTTGGGTGACACCTGGAGCTGCATATGATTCAAATAGTGGACGAAAGTAAGAGAATTCCTACACAGTAACAGCGGAGCTCTCTATCTTTCAAATCATTTGACATATTGGAGCACCTCATGAAACACTGTCATAATTATTCCTCACCAACCAAACCCTACAGCAATCTCGATTTCTAAGGAAAGACCTTGCAGAAAACAAGAAGTTCCACCACGAAACTAGTAACTGCTAGCTCTAGGACGAAACAGATAATTCTCAAATATCACAGAGGGCAATGCAAAAGCATCCAAGAAAGTTGTTGTATGAAGAAGAGAATTCGCAAAGACAACAATGTCATCCCCAGTGCGCCCTCCACATTGTATCCCCATCTGAATCCCCTCAATAGAAACAAACCCGAGTCACTTCCAACCATTTCATTATATGTAAAATTGTTGCCTAATTCTTGATTAATCGACATTTCATCAGAATCTTTCTGGATCACACAGAGCAGGAACACAACACTAACTTCTTCGGAATCAGAACAAATCCATCCAGCTCCGACATAGCGGCACAGTTGCAGAAGCAATCAACACGTACAACTAAGAAGCTCGGCGAAACAGTTCCTGGCGCAGCAAAGTGTAATTTCCACAGCATTCGAGGACGATCAATCGGCAAGAACGCGGCTTAGATCTGGAAATACGGAGAAAAACACCACCTCTGTGAGGATAACGCGTGGAGCGGACACGGAGGGATTGGCAGCGGCGTTGAGAAACCCTAGCGGCCGTCCTGGAGGGGAACGGCAGGGAAGGAGAGGAGGGAGAGACGTTCCGGCGAGTCGACTGCATGAAGGAAGAGGATGACGAAGAAGAAAGGGAGGAAAAGGAAGGGAATGAGGACGGAGACGAGGCGGCGGCGATCATCTTGGTCAGCTGTTTCAGTTTGGCAGTTTCAGTCCGGAGGAATCAAGCTCTGAGAAGTCGTTCGTTTCTAAAGCGGCGGGGCAGGAAGCAAAAGAAGGAGGTAAAGACGGTGCGTTTTGAAGAAGTAGAGCAAATTCTTATTCTTATTTTGTTACTATAGAAGAGATGTCCTTTCAGTTGCGATATATTTTACATTGGAAGGAGGCATAGAAGTAGAATCTCGCTAGTTTCATTAGCACAACTAAGGGGAGGCGACCATCCAGCGCGCGAACATGCCGCCCGGTTGATCGAGAACTGGGGCTAGTTAGATTAGACGTGAACATAAGTTTGACACGGGAGACATTAGCATCACTTATGTACAACTCCGTTACCAACTTTGATACTACATATCAGTCTTAACTTCGCATGCTGCGGGGCATTCCCAATGGAACCGCAGATGGCGAATGTCTGCCTCTTTTCACCATGGCCCTGTGAGCGTCCTCCTCAGGCAGAATATCTTGACTCCTCCCCGTTGTTGATTCACTTCCCCCGTCATCTGCAGGAGAGGATGAGAATCAGTGACCCCATGACTTATCCGAGGGGTTTCGGGAGAAGACCCCCTGTTCTATTGACAGTACGAAAATTGGCATGCTCATAACATTAGGACTTGTCATGCTCTGATAGGCAATTTAACAGGGTAACATCTTCACAGAAACCCAGAAATGCAGACGTGCAATCGCATCCACATATTTCGTGTGCATCAGTATTGCAATCGCTTTAATGTAAACAGAGGACCCTCATTGCAGTATCCAAATGGTAAACTTGCAAATTATGGAAACCACTAAAGAACAGATTCCATGGGAAACATCTCCACGGGATGAAGAAATATGGAAAATGAAGGTACCTGATTCTTTCGCATATTCATCAACTCGTCCTGCATTTACATCAGCATTAAAATATCAGCGCCTTGACAAAAATAATACACTGCAAGTGGAGAACTGAAAAGCAAAAGGCCCTTTTTTTCACAGTTTTACCTGTTTCTTCTGCAAGTCCTGATTCAGCTCCTTCAATTTTTCAACCTCCGCTTCAAGCTCCAATGTATAAGCCTGCAGATAATAAGAGAAATCCAACTATAATATCTTTGGGCATCATTTCACTGCTATGGCATTTGGGGAACTGCCAAGCGGAGTTATCATTGGACAATTGCCTAATGAAAGCTAAAGGCAAGTTGCACTTCACACTAAGCCTGCAATCGATTGCAATGATATATGGTCACCTGTTTCCGCTCACGGGACCTGGCGGCTGACTCTCTATTCTTTATCATCCTTCTTTGCCTCCGGTCAACTACCTTCTCAAGGGCGCCATTTCTTTTCCTTTCCCGACTCTCAACAGAATTTCCGGATAACATACTAGGGGATAACTGATATGCCGGTGACCCTGTTGGCACTACAACTCCCTTAGTCTCGAATCCAAGGAGGCTTATGCCTCTATTTTCTAAACCTTTAAAGAAGGCAATGTCATTCTTCGCTTTGGAGTCTGAAACAGCAGCTGTGTTCCTCGAGGCTGCAACGCCTAGTGGGTTATTATTCACCGAGTTGATGTTAGATGAAAAGTTTTTCAACCCCACAGGCTTCGGAAGAAGTGGTGGCTGTTGGTGGGAAGTTCTGACATTCAATGGCACATTTGGGGGCTGGTTTGTAATTTGATTTGACAGGAAGCTACTGCCGCGGATTTGGGGTGGAAAGCCGAATCCGACATCAACATTTAATCCATTACTAGGTCCTCTGATTGGCTGAGGATCTTCTCTTACGACACCTGCACGGAACAAGAACTCTTCCAGCGTTATCTCCCCCAGTGTCGGCTGCTTCTGCGGTGCGCTGAACTCTCCTTTGTTAACATCATCTTTCTCAGAGGATTCCTTAAACAAATCATTCCAAACTTCCTCAACTCTTTTTTGACTGAGAGTTCTGGGCAATGTCAGAGAACCTTGCCTCTGTATGTTAGTTGCCGGTTGGACATTGGCATTCCCATCATTTCCTGAATTTGACGTCATTGCCAGCGATTCCTCTGCGGTCCAGACACTTTTTAGGAATTCATCCATGTTCATAAACCCGAAATCCTTCCCAAGTCCACCCCAGGTGTTCTGGAACTCATCAAAAGTCAAGGAATATATCGACGTCTGCCTATCTAAAGTATTAGCCTCTACTGGCATTCCCCCATCTCTTTCGGTGGGTCGCACATCACTTAAGCTATTGAAGCTAAATTGAGACAGAAAACCCATCTTCTTTCCAAAGGTAGCTTGACCAGGAGATTTCTTACTGATCCCTCTTTGCTCGACACAGTATTCTTCACAGTAGATGTGGCTCTGCCCAACACAACAAGTCAATACCCACGATATCAAGTCCAAGAATTCGGAATAAAATAAAAAAATGAAAGACAATAAATTTACTCCATGAAGATGATGCTGCAGGATTTATTTATAAAGGTTCTGAAGGGATCCTATGAATGGGAAAATCAGAAACTTGTATGTGGAAGACCAACATGACAAACATAAATAGATCAACGACGTGGACAAGTTATTACCATCTTGGAAACACTGCAATACACCTATTTGCACAAGCTTTCCAAAAGACCTTATCGTACAAACACAGAAATATTTCGCATCTGAAGCATGCTCCGATCATCCAAAAGAGGTAGTGATGCACTGAATCGACTTTAAGCTAGTAACAGAAGAAAGAAATTCATCGGTGTTAAGTTCACTGCATCATTGATGAATGGAAAAGATTTTGTGGGAGTTGGGGAATCATATCAGTTCTCCAATTATCATAAACAACGACTTCGTCACGTGCATTACATTAACAATTTTCAGGAATCTTATGAGAGAAAACCAGAGGCAGGATGCAGGACTGGATATAGTAGATCTCCCATGTTTGGGACCGGAATCACTCTAGCCTACTCATCAACAACACTAGATACACCTGATGCGAAATGAGTCCCCCTTGAACAACAAACTGCAACAAGATCACCATATCGCGTGACCCTTAATAACCGCAAAACGAACTAATCCACATATTTTTCAGCTAAAACGACTGAACCATTCAATCGATCTCCATTGAAATCCAACCGACCCCACTTCCATTTCACAGAAAGGCAAGAACCCACCCACTTAAACAAACCACAAGCATTGGGGCAGATCCAAAAACCCACAAACAAAGCCGCAAAAAAAAAGAAAGAAAGAACATCCCTTCCCCCGCATCAAGCCCCAACAGTAAACCACCCTCGAACCCTCTCAACAACGGCCACTGACGAAGGACCGACCGACCGACAAACAGCGGAAAACATCAACCCATCATAAACAGATGGGAATCAGACAAGACACGACAAATCAAACCCAGTAAGGGATGCTCGAGCAATCAAATGAACAAAAGAAACGCAATTTGATCCGGACGATTCCCAACAAAAACAGAAACTTTATGTAACTAAGGGGGTGGAACTGGAATGGCCGGGAGATCGTAGAAAAATGAAAATCCAAAGGAATTACCCAGAAATAGTAATAGGCGGAGGGAGAGTTAAACTAGTGAGCTGTCGAATGGAGAAGCGGGGCTTTGGGGGGGTGGGGGGGGGAGTCGACAGACAGATATATGGGGCCGCCATTTGTCCTCATCTAGAAGAATAAATATCAAATAGTTTTTCATGCTGAAATAAATCAATATTTTTTATAGGTCAATAAATAAATTATCTTTTTTAAAGAATATATTACTACGACGGAGAAGGGAGCCATTAAAAAGGAGCCGACGACCTCACCATGCTTAACGCGAAAGAAAAAACCACCTATTTCCGGCTACTCTCTCCCTATCTCTCTCTCTCTCTCTCTCCCCCAAAGAGATGGTGGCGGCCACGGCGGCGCGCGACTACATCCACCGGATGTTGCAGGACATCTCCGGCATGAAAGTCCTCATCCTGGACTCCCAGACGGTACCTCCCTCCCCTTCCTCCCCATTTAGAGCCTCCGAATTCTCATTGCCTCGATCCGCGAACTGACGGCGGCGGAGATGCGCGTTCCACCCCCTGTACAGGTCAGCATCGTCAGCGTCGTGTACTCGCAATCGGATCTCCTCAAGGAGGAGGTCTTCCTCGTCGAGCTGGTGGACTCGATCTCCAGATCGAGGGAGTCCATGACTCACCTCAAAGCCGTCTACTTCCTCCGGCCTACCTCCGATAACATCCAGCACCTCCGCCGCCACCTCAAGAGCCCTCGGTTCGGGGAGTATCATCTCTGTGAGTCGTGTGGTTTTGTTTGTTACTGGATTTTGGACGATTTGTCTTGTTCGAGAAGGATTGAACTGTGGCGTTGTTTTTTTGCAAGTAGTTTTCTCGAATTTGCTGAAGGATACTCAGATACATGTCCTCGCTGATTCCGACGAGCAGGAGATCGTCAAACAAGTTCAGGTTCGTAATTTTCGTTGGCCTATGCTCATTGGGATTCTTAAAAAATGAAGACGGCTAGCCTGGTTACGACTATGAGGATACCTTAGATATAGATGGATTGAGGTCTGAATGTTTGGTCATTGGATTACTCCTTGAAGACATTTCATTTTCGTTGTTTCCACGCCTCGCAGCATTATTAGAATAATGTACTTTGTCCAGATATGTTAGAGTTTATAATGTCATATGGATGATTTGTGTTTTTGTTTCATGATTTTTGCTTTATTAGTTCCAATGGCCTGTTTAATTGTTGCAGGAGTTTTATTCAGACTTTGTTGCCGTAGATCCATATCATTTCACATTGAACATTCCGGCAAATTATGTTTATATGCTTCCAGCGGTCCTCGATCCTCAGAAGTTGCAGCAGTATTGTGATCGCATTGTTGATGGAATTGCCGCCGTGTTTCTGTCACTGAAGCGAAGACCTGTGATTCGATACCAAAGGACTTCTGATATTGCTAAAAGGATAGCTCAAGAAGCATCAGTAAGTTGGATTTTCTGGTGCCAGACGCTACCTTTTGAGTTGTACTTGTTGGCAAAAATACTAGTTTGTAAATCATTATAAAATCTAGATAAAGTTTTATGCAGAAGCTATTTTGCATCTGCTACAGTGGTTTGTATTAGAGCTCTGCCAATATGCCTGTTATAAGTCAGAGTGGAATAACAAGTGATTAGGTTTTTCTATGGGGCCAGAGAAGAATCTCAAAGTAGGAAGAACCCATCATTGAACTTGTTTGACTATTGGCTAGTGAAAGTGAGATAGGGCAGATTTATGCACAATTCAATAAAGAATATTTGGATTATTCTGAAATTTGGTTATGTCATGACGGTTAATTTGCTTTGCTTCAATGGATTGCCACACTTTGTGTAACTTTAAACCTGTTTGTGGCTTTATATGAAACTTGCTGTTGCAAAAGGATCTGGTGCAGTGCGAGCCTCACCTTCTTCCTTCAATGATATGGCAGAAATTAATGTATCAGCAGGAGAGTGGGCTTTTTGATTTTAGAAGGGCAGAAGTTTCTCCGCTGTTGCTGGTATTAGATAGAAGGGACGATCCAGTAACTCCATTATTAAACCAATGGACCTACCAGGTGTGGATATCTTATATGCTTGATTTTAAAATGGTACTCAGTGCAATTGATGCACCAAATTCTATTTAAAGTTTTCTCAGGGAAGTTGTACCTCTTGCTGTAAAAAACAGACTGTAAGAGCTTTGAGGGAGCTGCTGATGGTGTCCTTATTCGTGTTTCAGGCAATGGTTCATGAGTTGATAGGGATTCAAGATAATAAAGTTGACTTAAGAAAATTGGGAAATTTTCCTAAAGACCAGGAGGTTGGTCCTTTTGTTTTTCCTGTCACATTTTTCTTCCGAAATTGCCTGAGCACTCACATGGATGCAATTGCTGCTTATAGGAGGTTGTTCTCTCATCAGAGCAAGATTCATTTTTCAAAGCTAACATGTATGAGAACTTTGGTGATATTGGGATGAGTATTAAGAGCATGGTTGATGAATTCCAGCAACTTGCCAAAAGCAACCTAAACATTCAGACAATAGGTTCGCATTGATGTTCTTATGCGTGAGTTTTAGAGATCCTTGTTATAGTGTCATTTCACTATTCTGCAGCCTTTGGATGCCACTGAAGCATTCGGTCAATCTTGAATTCTTGCAGAGGACATGGCCAAATTTGTTGACAATTACCCAGAGTACCGGAAAATGCATGGCAATGTTTCAAAGCATGTCACTCTGGTCACAGAGATGAGTAAAATAGTTGAAGAGCGAAAGCTCATGACTGTTTCAGAAACTGAGCAGGAGTTAGCCTGCAATGGGGGCCAGGTGGCAGCATTTGAGGTATTATGAGCATCTTTCCTTGTCTGACTTTGACCTCACATAAGTTTTCTTTTTTGTGCTATGTTTGTCAGAGAAGAAATCTGTAAATTTTCCTGTGGGATCCATTGTAATATGCATCTAAAATGACATCTGAAATCATGTGTTGCACTTGGAGTTTAACGTTTGATGTTCTTGTATATTCTCAGGCTGTAACAAAACTTCTGAGCAATGATCACGTGTCAGATATTGATCGATTACGCTTGGTGATGCTGTATGCTCTACGCTATGAAAAGGAAAGCCCGGTTCAATTGATGCAACTTTTTAATAAGCTTGCATCTCAGTCAGCAAAGTACAAACCCGGGGTATGACCACTTATCATATTTTTGATGTTGTTCATGATGTTTGTGAATAATTTCATTGAGGAATATGTCTATAAACTCTCACAGTTAGGAAATGGGGCAATTTTTAATCGAAAGATATCCTATTTGTATAGCAGGCATAAGGTTTGTGTATTTCCTTTTTCCGTATAACCAGAGGTCAGAGCTTTGTTTCAATTATCGAGAAAGAGAATAATATAAGATGATCGAATTGAAACGGTCCAGTAGAAAGTATACATGTGCTTGGAAGGAAAGGGAAAAAATGACTTCTAATTGTTTTGTTAATCTGTCTACATAATTTAGGGACATTTGGTTAAAGGAGGATCCTGCCAATAAATTTTTGCCTGAACTTACATCTTTTGGTTACAGTTGGTCCAATTCTTACTAAAGCAAGCTGGTGTTGACAAGAGAACTGGAGATCTTTTTGGCAATCGAGATCTTCTGAACATTGCCCGCAACATGGCTCGTGGACTGAAGGTTTGTCAAGTAACTGTGATAACTTAAAATGAAGTACTGAAGCTGATCTTGTTTGTATTGATTACCCCTTTTTATATTTTAGGGAGTTGAGAATGTGTACACTCAACACCAACCGCTTCTATTTCAAACTATGGAAAGCATAGTCAAGGGTCGGTTGAGGGATGTAGACTATCCGTTTGTTGGTAATCATTTCCAGCAGGGCAGGTTGGTCCTTGTTTCTCTCTAGAATAATTCTGCTTTGAAATTCATTTTCGATGAATTTACTTGCTCCTCAGTACCCCGCCCACTTTTTCTGCCAGAATCACCGAGTTAGCTTGTCGAGATCACTTTTCACTCCATCTTTCTGATTTCCTGTACGCAGGCTTCAAGACGTGATTATTTTCATGGTCGGCGGGACAACATATGAAGAAGCACGGTCGGTGGCCCTTCAGAATGCTGCTAACCCAGGAATTCGATTCATACTCGGGGGTTCCGTGGTTCTAAACTCTAGAAGGTACCTCTTGTCAACTACAATCTTGAAACTCAAAAACAACTCGCTTGATACCATCTGTTATCCGACCAAAGTGGGATCTCTTCCAATCTTGCAGGTTCCTGAAAGACCTCGAAGAGGCTCAGAGGTTCATCCGTTCCAGCTCCAACGTTGTCTAGGAGAACCATCTATGTCATGTATCTCATATCGCAGGAGCTCCATGGGCTAACTGATGAGAAAAACTCAGTGATGATTCTGCAGAGGCGGCGGCTTCTTTAAAGGGAGGCTCGAAGGCCCCGATCAGGGCTGATTATGATAGATAGTACTCACATTGATCTAATAGACAAACTTCCTGGACAGCCGCAGGTTCATCGGATGAAACCGGCACAGAACGACGGTAACAATATAATTAGAACAATCTTCTGCACATGGATCCTTTGGTCATTGCCTCCTCTGCTTCCAAGTTTTGAACCGCATGCTGTGTTGGCGGGTTCTGCCAGCCCAAAAGGATGGACATTTATTGTTTTCACTTCCTTGAGTTGATATATATAACAGATTTTTTTCATTTATTACGAATTTTAAGGCGTGATTCTATTTTATTTTTATTTTTTTGCAAATTCTTAGCGTTGTTGCTGATCCAATTAGTTGGAGACAAGATAAAAATCAGGGATCCTGGCCTGACTCCGTGTTCAGACCACGACCCATGTTTCTACTCGAGTTTTGTTTTTAAATAACATTTATTTTTAAATTATTTTATCAAATAAGATCGTAAATTTAAAAATTAATTAATTAAGGTATTAAAATCGACCTTAGCCCATAAAGAAAACGGTATTTATATAAGATCGATTTTCTCATAATTAAAATGAAGTCGGCGTGATCGAAATATTAACATAATAAAGGCCGTACGACCAAGTTGCAGGTTCCCCCTAACCTACGTGTCGGCCCACATGCATGGCTCCTGAATAAAAAAAACCAAAGAAGAGAATCTGGGAGTTTTTCTCGGATTTCAAAGGTGGTAAGAAATTGGGTTGGTGGGGGGTCTCCTGTCATGTCCAGTCTTGTCCTGGTCCTGGTCATAGGCGTGGCGTGTGGGAGGGATATAAGGACAATGGAGTATATGAGACAACGAGTTGTACCAGAATTGAGTAGAGGAGTAGGGTGGTGAGCGTGAGATGGGGCACACAGAACGAGGAAGGAGGACGAAGAGAGGGAGGGAGGCATGGTTTCATGTAATAACGGAAATGGTGAAGAAAGCAGTCTTTGTCTCCTATGCCCTTCCCCCCCAACCCGATTGATTGCTCTCCTCTTCTGTTGCTGTTGTTGCCTGAAAGTTTTTTTTTTTATCCTCAAATGACTGGGCTTTTTTGTAAGGCGGACTTTCTGGTGTTCGACTTCACTGATTTTTTTTTTCTTTTAGGTATTCCTAATTTGACGTTACAAAAGTCGACTTTATATGAATGAGACGAATTACATGAATTCGGCCTTTGTAATATATGAATTCGGCCGTAAGAGCTTCTTTGAATCTAGAAGTTAGACGAGAATGTTGCTAGTAAAAGAAGGGCGGCATTGGCACGGCATTGCCTCGTAGATCAGCTCGATATGTTCAGTCTCTCTGTTTGGATTTAGTTGCCCTGTTCGAATGTTGTTTCGAGATTCGATTCAGTGCTCGTTCGTTGATTCATTTGGTGGTGCACCCAAAAGAGTTTTTCGTTTACGAGGATCAGGGTAAAGCTGCTTAACTCGTAACCTTTTATCGTCGCTGGTCGCCATTTAGAGGATGGCTTTATGGTTACTGGGAAGTAAAGCCAAGCGAGGGAAGGTCACCCATGATATTCAAGTGAAAGTCCTGAAGTTCTCGGAATCAAATGTGGAAGTTCTCTGACTATGGTACTGTCAAGGCCGGTGTCCTGGCTGCTGGCTACCGCGAGCCATGGTTCTGGGACGTCAAGGAGCACTTGCACGGCTGGCCGAATCAAGAGTTGTAGTAAGCTTCTTCCTTTTCTGCTGCAGAGTGGACCATTCTGTCGAGCTGGGATGACTAAACTCAATTTTCTTCGGGCTTTCTGTAAAGCTGATATACATGTGCCAATCCGGATTCTACATCTATAGCACAGTCGCACTCCTTGTGTGGGAAACTCGACGGAAGGATTTTTCCGTGATGATGGCTCAAGACGTACTCACAGTTTTCCTGATTGGGTATTCGTCCTTGACAAGGTGTGTCCCTTAAGAGTCATGCTCCTTTGTATCTTTTCCATTTGAAGCGTCTCTACAAAACCAAAGTCTTTTTCGTTTTCCGTCATCCAGGTTCTTTCGAATAGGTTCGGTTATTCTAGCGCTGCATGATGCAAGCGATGTCTTTCTCGAGGCGGCCAAAGTTTTCAAGTACTCTGAGAACGAGGTCGGAGCGAGTATCTTATTCGGGTTGTTTGCCATCTCGTGGGTCGTTTTACGCCTCATATTCTTCCCGTTCTGGGTCATCCGGGCATCGAGGTTTGTCTACTCCCTCTCCCGCAGCTCTTAGTTTATGCTTTCTTGTGTCCTGTTTTCCATCATTGCTCTCAAACATTCGAATTCCACAGCTACTATTTCGTCCAGCACGTTCCATTGGCTGAATCCTACAAGACCTTGCTATATTACATCTTCAACATGTTGCTACTGTCGCTGCTTGTGTTCCACATATACTGGTGGGTGCTGATATACTCCATGATTATGCGGCAGCTAAGCAACAACGGAAAAGTTAGAGAACACATAAGATCCGCTAAGCCTCTCCACTGCACAAATCAATACATCGTCCAGGTGTTTCCTGAGTGAGAAAGCTCATGTCTCGTCCTACTGACATCTGGGTGGTTGTTTCTGCAGATTCAGACGACGATTAGCTCAGCGCGTCGGTCTTTGTCCCATATCTGTTTTGTAGGAGAAAAAAGCAAAAGTGTAGGTAGATTGAGTTGCATTCAACGGCCATGGTGGTATACCCGGGATGTTGGCAAAAAAAATTTTTGGGTCGAAAAACAGTTTCGTGCAGAGTTTCTTTGGATAGGCCGACTTACACCATTCTGTATCGGAACCGTCGAGCCTCGGCCATACACTCCTCCGCGGCATCTGAATACACGTGCATTTGCTCCACCACTTTCGTCGCACATTTTAATTTTCTTTCACTACATCACAATAAATAAAATTGAATATGGTGAGCTACTGGATATGTTACAACCATAGCAGGAGGAACATTTCACAGATAATTATTACAACAATAAGGCTGATGGGACAAACGAATACCCCAGGTTGTATCAAACTCCTTTTCTGTAGAAATATATGCATGCATGCTTTGCTGCATGATGAAGGTCTGCATACATTGCTGATCAGTCGTTACCTTCGAGCATGAGAGTTAATATCTACTGCATGGCACTGGCCTCTGCTTCCTATTAATATAAAGGGAGCACACAGGAGCGAAATCACATTACATGATCTTTGTATGCAAGCAATGTACAAGCATGAACTCCATCTCGGTGTGAAGATAGAGTTCACAGGCACACAATCTAAACCACATTGGGCCTTGGTCGCAGCCTTCCTTAGCTTTACAAAAGGTTAACCTCTCCCCACATGGTACTAGCTTATGTACATTACATAAACCATCACCCTTGCAACAGACCTTTGAGACCATAGCTCCGAGCTAACAGCTTTATAGCGAACTCCAGCTATACATCAAAGAACATACCTCAACAGTGGGATCGTCGATTGATTTCAACTCATAACCTGTTCCTGTTCCACCTTTCCGTTTATGATGCTGCAGGAACATCGTTGTCACGAGCCCTCTGTCTATACAAGAAACATGGCACTTCTGCTTTCATTCTCTGGACGGTCTGATCCATGCAGAAACCTTTGATTCCAAATTCAAGCCATTGTTTTAGCTCTGTCAATGTTTCACCCAACTCTTCCACTATGCCACTGGGGCCTATAATCTGGAGCGGCGCATCAGCTTATTCTGGTGAAAGGGAGACAATTTTCGAGCTGATGCATAAGGTTGGCCATCCAAACAGCCGGAGAATTTGAAATCCCACCCTTCCACATTCTTAGACACATGGAAATCAAACAGCATTTGGCCAAGGGTACGGTGTGCACTGATGCCACCAGGACTTAGCGAGGTCGTAGAGTCCAGATCATCTTGCACCGAACGAGAGGACATGCCGCTCTCACACACTGACGTGCTGGGCTAAAAGAGATGATCGGTTGGACCACATATAACCCTCCCGAGGGTCTCATTTGAGTTGACTGCTGCATTTTGAAGCTCACATATTAGCTGGGAGATCTCGTCATGCCTACCATCTAGGCTTGTCCTTTCATGTTCAAGACAGTGAATCCTATGGGAAAAAACTGCTGCTGCTTTCTCGAAAAGACGGGCTATTGCATCACTGTATTGGATCGGATAAAGCTGGTAATGACCTGAGATGCCAAAACCCCAGCGTAAAAATCACAACTCCATGCATAAGACAGCAATTTTACGTCATCTACGTTGTCTATTCATGAGTCTCCGCCTTTCTTTATTAAATACTTTCTCGCACTGTGCTATAGGCTTGCCTATACTTCCTAAACAATAATCCAAAAGACACTAATTTCATTGGAAATGCAGGGCCTAAAACTACCTGCTTGGCAAAAAAAAAACAAGTCTAATCCGCCCATGATCGAGAATCTTAATCAACCCAATTACACAGAATGCACAACAATCGATTGGGCAGCAATTCAGTCAACTCAGAAAGGAAATCGCGGTGCAGCAAATCACGAACTAGGGATTTCGGGCGCAGAGTAAAAGGGGGAAAGAGCAGGGAGACGCAGGTAAATATGAGAATTACGCGTGGAGGAAGGAGGAGCGGCAGACGAGGGAATTCCAGGATAGGGCAGAGTAGAGCTGGAGGTAGCTGCGGAGGTGGTCGTCGGGGAGGGAGGAGGACAACCAGGCGAACACCACCACTATCCCCTTGAACTCTGCTTCACCACCACCCCAATATACGCTAGGGTTTGCAGTCGTCGTCGTCGTTCCACCCGACATCATCATAACCCACAAAAGACAAGGAATCACCGTCAACCCAACTCAACCGCAACTCGGAAAGACTCGAAAAGTCGGAATCTTTGCCCAAAAGAATTACTTAAAAAGGAAAGGAGCTATCCAAAAACAAACTAATAGTAATAATATTTTATCCACCCATGAACATGATCGTCCAAAGGAAGGTGAGAGGATGTGGGAGATCAAATCTCTAATCGTATGCGATCATCCATCCATCGACAGAGGGTGCTTAACATTGGATTTCTTCAATCTTTACACCGAAGAGGGAGCAACTGGAGTTGCCTTCCCTACGCTTTATCGGCTTTTGGCTTCGGAGTAGAGCTTGTCGATGTGCTCCTGGTAGTATTTCAGCAGCTGGGGTCTCCTTAACTTGAACGTCGGTGTGATCAGATCCCTTTCTATGTCGAACGGCTTCGGCTCCAAGTGCACTCCCTTCAACATTTCGAACCCCTTTAGCTGCACCATTTGTGCCATTCCCGATCAGACCCAACAGTTTCCGAACGGAGAACGACCGAGGGAAAGCACGACATTGCGTGTACCTGGTTTGCCTGGCCGGTTTGGTTTAGCTCCTCCAAGATGTGCTTCCTTGCTTTCGGGTTTTCGCACAGGGATTTGAAGTCGCCCGTCATCTCGTTCGCGGCTGCCCATTCCTCTAGAGCCTTCTGATCAGGTACCGCGACGGCCACCAGGAACGATTCGAAGCTGTTCCCGTATACCCAAATCTGGTTCCGGAAGTACGGACGGCAGTGAGTTATTGCTTTGATAGTGGATCCGATTGATATTGATCGGGGATTGGGACGGGACTTACCGATGTTACGTGAGGGCAACGTGCGAACACGCTCTCTATGCTTTCCACGGCAACATATTCCCCCTGAGAGAGCTTAAATATGTTCTTTTTCCTGTCAATGATCTTCAGTGATCCATCCGGCTGCCATTCCCCAATGTCGCCTGCGATTACGAAATACATGCTGAGGTCGCGATCCCGACCTGGCAACCTTGTAGACTTTCGAAAGTCGAAAATGAATGATCTAACCTGTGTGGAACCATCCATCGATGATGACTTCGTTAGTCAAGTCCGGACGCTTGTGGTAACCCGAAAACAAGGTGGTTCCTCTCAGGCAGATCTCTCCTCGGGGCGCACTGCTCGAAAGAGCATCGTATCCCATGTCAGCGACAGACTCTAGCCTCACCTCGATTGATGGCATCGGCACTCCGACTGTTCCTATCATCGACCACGCACTCCCTACCGCCGTGACGCAACCCCCACAGCTCTCCGTAAGGCCTGTCTCGGGCACAAGAAAGCAATTTAAAGCCGAACAAGAAGCAACCACAAGTCAATTTTCGTTTTCTCTTCGTACCGTATCCTTGTGTTAAGAAAGCACAGCTAGTGACCCTCAAGAACTCCTCAACGTAACGAGGTAAAGGAGCTGCACCAGACGTCATGACCCGAACTCTGCCTCCAAAGGCTTGCTTTGTCTGAACAAAGGATGTCACAGAGTGTCATACAAATGGACCATCCACAAATTCTTTCAACGGAGAAGAGGTCAGGCAACCTTCTCGAAAACGAGCTTGTCCATGAAGGGTGCTGCTTTGTCGTGCGGCAGACCCTTTTGAAGATTCCGTAACTTGCTGTTTGGAGTGCATTACAATTGTCAGTAGTCAATATCTGGGCCGGATGTCGGTACAGTGAGTCATGGAAAGCTTACTAATCATATGCGAATTGGAAAAGTGCCTTTCGTATCGGCCCGCCTGCCGAAACTTTGGCGAGCATGCCTTGCAGCACAACGAGTAAGCGTGGGGGCTTCACTCTAACTAAAGTAAGATCGAGTGAGATTGGTCGACGAAAAGACTGCTTACCCGTATATATTCTGTCAAAAACCCGGGGAACTGCAGAGAATATGGTAGGCTTGAGTTCTTGTACATCTTCCATCAGAAGGCGTGCATCCTATCAAACAGATTCTCCAACGTCTTCAAGACCGTTGAGATTACTAGCAGAATCAAGTGAATTAGACTTTACCCCTTGCCAGAATCCGATGGAAGAGCCTCGGTAGATGCAGTAAATCTCCATTGTCAGGTCATATATGTGTGCCAGTGGAAGGAAGGAGAAGTACGTATCTTCTTCCGAGAACTGCGACATTTCGCTCGGGATCAAAATCCGTGATAAAGATAAAGACAATAATATACGAGCAGTGAATTACTGACCACTCTGTCTGTAAGCTCAACAAATTTGTCAATAGACAGAACCTCTGCCATGAGGGCCTCGTTGCTGATGATGACTCCTTTCGGTTCCCCTGTGGTTCCGCTCGTATACATTATCGTGCATATGCCCGACTTGCTCTTGGGCGGCAATTCACTCTCAGCATTTCCCTGCAACAACCAAAACTTGGGACAAATGTGCGAGAATTCTTCGCAGGAGAAGTCGGCAAAAGCACAAGATTAGACAGTGTGAACGATCTGTGCACCAGTTCTAGGAATTCCTTCCAGGAGAAGCAAGAAACCCCTTGATCTCGAGCTCGGTCCTTGTGCTCTT
Source organism: Melastoma dodecandrum (assembly GCA_029817715.1). Lineage (NCBI taxonomy): Eukaryota > Viridiplantae > Streptophyta > Magnoliopsida > Myrtales > Melastomataceae > Melastoma > Melastoma dodecandrum. The sequence continues at coordinate 4,545,747 of JARUPY010000182.1, forward strand.
CGGGAATGGCGGCGAAGCTGACTAGCGCTGATTCATGAAAATCATGTTTTGAGCAACTCAATCCTAATAATATTCAAAATGGTTATGGCATGATCCGAGCTTAGCACACTGCAACTTACTTTTCAATGAAGGACACTTTGGAAGGCATGAAATAATCTACACGAAGAAGGCAAAACTTCCAAATGATCAGCAATACGAGATCAAAACGTTTAGGCCACAGACTGAATGGAGTTTAACAAGAGACAAAGTAACATACTGCTGGAATTTTATTCTCTTGAGCGAATGCGATTGAGATTTCCGCGTGGTTTATGATGAACTCCACTGCATTGGGACCTGAAAGCCAAGATTATGCTGCGGAATTCAGCGGATACAGTTTTCAACTCCAGCGAACTGGAAAGGGGAGGACCAGCGACAAGAGAGCCATACCGAGGGTATCGTATAGAGGCACGTAAGTTATGCCTTGACTGCTGCAACCCTACCCGAATGGAAAACAAAGCCGAATCAATCCTTTATCGAAGTGTACCAACTCATTCACTATACTATAAGTTGGTCGAAATAACACGTACCTCCATAGTGATGATCCATTCGGGGCAGTTAGATCCATATATGCCGCAACAGTCACCCTGGGACACATCACCCCTTCGTCAGCACCCAAGAAGATGCAAACGCAAACTCAAACTCCACAGGAAGGGAATTCAAACGGATGCTTACCGGGTTCATTCCCCGGCTCCTGATTGCTGATCCGATAAGCAGGGCGAAGTCATATCCTTGTTGGTAAGTCATCCAAGCATATGGCCCAGCCTGTTTGAGCACATAACATGAGGAGTTTTAGTTAACTCAAGCATCACATGGGACATCGCCGCCTGTGAGTCATGTCATACTCGGCGACACGAACAAGCCAAACCGGTCGAACGCACCTTGGAATCGTGCACCTGACGGTGACCCAGCATTTTGCCTTCGGGCATTTTCTTGGCAGTGTCCCTGTTAACATTCCCATTGACCATGCCATGACAAGAAAAGATACAATCAAGTACCATACCGATGCATTGTCGTGCTAATAACGCGAAGGTGGTCTTAGGTTCGAGACCTGCATTGGCCAATCTTACTTTTCATATTTTTATAATGCTTAGCTGCTACCATCCATCCCTTATTTTACTACCACAGCCGGCCATTTTCATTTACATTCAGATAAAATAAAGGAAAGAGAAGGGGGAGGAGGACAAATGCATAATCATACGAAATGGATTAGGTACGAAAATAGATCATGGCATACTCACTTTCCCTACTGTCAAGCAACAAAATCCGATAAAACCTACAGACCACGTCAATTTTATGTCTCGGTCACCACGCGCAAACCATCCTTTTCCCTCTAACACACGCACGCACATGCCACAGCATCGCCCTTCGCAGAGCCGCGAAACATGCAGATCCGGCAGACGGTGAAAACTTGCTTAACAAAGAATGGAAGGGAGCGAATGCGAGGGTGGGATGAGCTAAAAGTTAGTAGCAGTAGTAGTAGCAGCAGCAGCAGCGATAGCGGTAGTGGTAGTACACCTGAAGAACTGCCAAGGGGAGTCGATCCCGGGAGGTGAGGCCACGAGGCCATCGCGAGCGTAGATGCTCCGGTAGACATGGCCCGCGGACGGCTTCTGACCTTCCTCCACCTTCACCGTATACGACACTTTCTCCATTTTCTTGCGGAAGATAAAAGACACCCCCCCCCCCCCCCCCCCCCCCTCTCTCCCCTCCCCTCCTCCGGCTCAGCACTTCCTCCGCTGCTTCTTGTTGTTGGCGCCTTTCAATCTGTCGGCCCCCACTAATTTTTATTTTTAAAAATCATTTGATCTCTCTCGCCATGAAAAGACTACCAACAACTATTAATTCCAAAGAGAGGAGGAGAGAGAGAAATACTTGGTCGTCCGTCCCAACCTCATTTGACTTTTAATGCCGTGTGTTCTTCGTATGGAAAGCCTCCTCCTCCTCTAACCATTCTTATCTTATTTCATTCCATTTCATTTTTCATTTATTTCTTTCTCTCTCTCTTCAACATTTGTGCATAATTCAACTAATTGTAAAATTATCTACCTTAAGTTCATTCGATAAGAAGTAAGAAATTAAATTGTGGAGAGCGAGGAAAATAAGAGTGGGGAGAGGGAAGTTCCAACTACTTTCATCCCACAAAACATTTATTACATGCACTCAGAAACATTTAATTCCTGCCAACCGTTTCCCCCTTGTCTGAATTTATTGTCAAACCGGGAGCTTTTATGGGTCGGGCCATAACGAGGATGAAGGAATCAGGCCCATGGAATTCTAGTTGAATATGGGCCCTCTCGGCCCATTAAATAAGCTCATGATGGACCGAACTCCAAGCCTGCATTCATCTCATCTACCTTTCCCATATTTTCCACCCCCACCCACCGACAACTCTTCTTCACCTGTCGTTCCGTCTCATCTCATCATAAATTTCACACACCTCGCCCTCCTTTCCTCGTTCATCCCCTTTCCATTCCTCGATCCTCGTCGTCAAGTAGAAGCAGCCGCTGATATGGACGCCGACAGGGATAGCTCCGCCGACGATATTCTCCACGACTTCCGCCCTTTCTTCGTCGTCCACAAGGACGGCCGAGTGGAAAAGCTCAAGATCATCGACCACGTCCGCCCCCTACCCCCTTCCGTAGACCCCGCTACGGGTGTCGAGTCCCTCGACGTTGTTGTTTCCCCGTCGACCGGCGTCTCCGCTCGTATCTTCCTGCCTAAGGCGGGCTACGACGGGCCGAAGCTTCCCCTGCTTGTGCACATCCATGGCGGCGGGTTCTGCGCCGGGTCCCCGTTTGATACTGCCACCCACGGTTTCCTCACTACGATTGTCTCGAAGGCGAATGTGGTTGCGATCTCAGTTGACTATAGGCTTGCGCCGGAGCATCCCCTGCCGATCGCGTACGAGGACTCGTTCGAGGCCCTTAAGTGGATCGCGTCAGCTCAGGACCCTACCCTCGGCAGGTGTGCGGATCTCAGGAGGATCTTCATGGTTGGGGAGAGCGCTGGGGCGAACATCATGGTCCACGTCGCGATCCGGGCAGGGGCGACTGGCCTACCCGGGGCGAAGATCGTGGGGCTGCTGGTGATGCACCCGTTCTTCGGCGGGAAGGAAGTGGACAAGATGTACAAGTTCATGTCGCCAATGAGCTCGGGGACGGATGATGACCCGAAGCTGAACCCAGGAGCGGATCCGGACTTGGAAAAGATGGCGGGGGAGAGGGCTTTAGTTTGTGTGGCCTCGAGAGACTGGTTGAAGCCTCGAGGGATCACCCTGTACGAGACACTGAGGGCAAGGTGGGGCGGGAAGTCGGCTCTCGTGGAGACAGACGAGGACCACTGCTTCTACATGTTCAAAAAGAACGACAAGGCCGACGAGTTGATTGCCAAAATGGTCGATTTCATTTCGCAACAATAGGAATCGGAATCATATGCATATCATCATGTATTGCCAAAATAAGGTTTCTGGCCGTGTTTGGTCGGAGGAACTAAATCGCAATCTCAGTGATTAAGCACTATTCCATAGTCTTTTCCTGTAAGGTCGCTTATCGGCCACGATCTCGCCGACTGTCTTTCTTATGTTCTTCACTCCTACATGGGAGGAAAAGGATACTCCTCATAGCGCATATAGCAGTCTCGGAGCTCAATCTGAGCCCCGCGTCGAAAAAGACCGCATGTATCTTCAATATTTCCTGCAGCATCTTCCAAACAAAGCAGGCATTCATCACGGTTGAGAGCTGCAGAACACTTTGCGCGGCCGTAGAGAGTGCCGTAGTAATATGAAGACTCTTCCTTCATGTAAAGCTTGTGCTCAGGGGCGTCTGGCGTACGGTATATCAAATCATGGATGACGATAGACGGGAAGCGGTCCAGGAAAGGCACCGAACGCCCATGCGGGTTGCATAGCAGATGTATGGTTGTGACGTCTGGACCTCCAACCACGATCACGATGGCAGTCGCGAAGCCCGTCAAGAGAATGAGCAACCGAGGAGGGGCGAACGCTGCCATGCTTAAATCTCTCAACTTCAATCGCATGTAGCCTTTAAACGATTGGGTCTCCATTAAATAAATAAAGAGACATGGGAATGGTAGGTTGTATTGACAAGAGTTTGATGACATTTTCTTTTATGCGTGTTTTGGACATGTCTATCCTGGACTATTACAACTGAAAGTAACCTTATCTGTAATGTAATAACATGAGGTGGAAAATTCAATTAACCTTATCTGTAATGTAATAACATGAGGTGGAAAATTCAATGTGCCAAACTTGTACTCATGATTGGCCAAAGCGAAGTAATACCAAAATGATTACACCAGTTTCGCTTTGATAAATTAGCCCCAAATTGTCTTCTTTATTCGAGTGAAACCTTGGTCTTCCCCACCCTTATCTTATCCTTTTCCTTTCCATTGTCATTTTACTGTTTGTTGATATCCCATAATCTCATCCGTGTGTTACAGCAATATACTTTTAATATGATTCCACAAGGTTCGTCCTCTTTGATACGAGCCCATGCCCTTCTTACACACTGTGTCGAGATTGCCAGTTTGGCGAAACACTCGTTGCTTACCATAATTGCCAGTTCGAAGTTCATATCATGGCGCCATGGTAGCTTCCAGTCGTCGGGCCCCGGAAAACATCGTGGATGGGGGGGGACCGGCGGGCTTAGACCAGCTCCTGCAACAGTTTCCCGCCTCCCACAGTCAGTAACCGTAGGTAACAAACTTGCAGCGGAGAAAGAGAAGTCAACTTGGCACACTTTAAATTGGTCATTGGCCAGCCTTGCCGGACTCGTCAGTCGAATCATGCATCCAACACAGCGGCCTTTTTACTTAGTTTCAGACCTTGCGATTCAAGATGTTGGCAATGACAGACACTGAACATCCGCAAACTTAACTGAATACGAGGTCGAAATGATCCCTGCGCATAATCTCTCCAGGCATTCGATGTTGAAATGAAATTGGATAATAAGACTCACGAAAGCGAGTTCATTGATGACGATGGTTTGTTTCCGTCCTTCTCAGAGTGCTCATACGCTGACCTGACCGCGCATGCCACTCCCACCGATCATGCGACTCAAACTGGTTTATGCTTAAAGTTGCAGCACAGAACTCCTCAAAATACATTCTTTTGTGCCCGAGAGGATGCAGCTGCCACAATAATCAGCTCAACTTTATCAAACAGAAATCGTAGAGAGCTAACAATTGCCATTTGCAGGCTGAATTTTAGCTTACCAGTACCGGAGTAAGATAGTCAAAGGATGCGAGAATCTCTTTGAGGAATTCTTGTTATTACAAGACTCCTTTCTGTGAACTTAACATCAGTCTTGTGTCCCATAAACTCTCGTTAATCTAGTTTTGTTTGGTCAACGTAATTACTATTTTAGCCTTCCTTCAATTCTATAAACCGACAATCGTTTCCTTATGATTAGCTTAGCGACGGGTATTTACGTCTTTTCACGTGTCACTCTTTTTTATAGAACTCAAAAAGGTGTGTAGTAGCCATCCGCATCAGATGTCATCAACCTTTGTTTGATAGCCTACAGAGACCAACTTCTTCTGGGGAACTGCCTCGGATCGTTGTTTGGTCAATTGGCTGGTCACCCGAATCCAAACCCACAGGGAAAAAGCTGTCGGAGGGCAGCACCAGGGGCGCCCCAGATCTGGTTCAGGCGAGAGGAGGGTGGGGTTGACATGTGAGAGAGAGAGAGAGAGAGAGCGCAAGAGATCCGGGGTGGTCGGACGAGTCTTCTGCTGCTGCTGCTGCTGCTGATTGATTATGACACGGCCTTATGTCTACAAGTTAGTCCTCTCCTCGACAATTCAGGACGGTCGGCTGGTAAAATTCCCTACTTCCATCGACGATTCCCCCCACTTGGGAGTTTCTCTTGCTTTTTTGGCTCAATCTGATTCCTCGTTCGCTCCTCCGATCGATCCTTCAGGCTGGTGTGTGGGTGTGCGTCTTGTAGGTTTCTTTTTTGTGTGCTGTTGAGCTTTCTGGGTCTTTGGGATATGAAGTGGATGTTTGGGAGGAGCATTGAATTGTTACTTGGATTTCTGTGCTTGAGAAACAATGTGTTTGCTAATACTTTCGGGGATACCCATATCTGGCAGTAGGTAGGCAATGCCATTGCGTCGTGACGTGCAGTGCACTCGTGTGTCCAGACATTTTATTAAATTTATGAATAAACAATTAATAAAAGTGAATATTTATTATTGATTATTTTACTTTTTTGCACGTGAAATTATTAATGATAAAGTCCTACAAATTAATGAGTATATTAATATAAAATAGTCCGTTATCGAATAAATGTTTAGAGGGAACATGGACATTTAGATTATCGCTGAGTATAACTGAGGTCAAGATAGACCGATGGATTGTATATTTAAGTTATACTTAGGGATACCCTGAGATTAGAGATACCGGACACGACCCGTTTAAGATGATACCACATATTGAACATCAATGGTCAATCCTCTTTATGCACGAGTGTAACTAATCTTTTGACTTGAGACCTTCATTTATTCTATGCGTGGAGTTTATGCGATTTGACGTCGTTAAAAGCAGTCTTTAACCGGATTGTGAGTAATACGATTGTTGGGTGTGTGACAAAACGTAGAGAGAATAGTGTTGAGTTAATATATGACTCATCGCTCTTTTGGATTAGAGACATTTAGGCCACTTGATAGAGATATTAGTGGCTCTAAAATCCATGGTCATGGGAGAAATGTTTTACATTCAAGTGAGTCTATTATTCTTTGTAATCAAGTAAAATAATTAATTTGGTGATGATGTATTTTGCGCCGAATTAATTGAGATGTCAGTTAGATGAGGAGATTGAATTATACAGTAATCGGTTCATAGTGGTTTATGATTTATAGTCATTATCCTTACACGTTGGGTGACTAAAAACTGTTGCTAGACGGGTTACCTTAGTTTGTGTATGGATATACACTGTCTTCGTGTATAGGACCTAGAGGGTCGCACGCATGGCATGTCGACACTAACATTATATTATTGATTATTGAGTGGATACTAAATTAATCATTTTAATATTTCAGAATTAGAATTAATTTGATTATTAATTTATTCTGAAATATCGAAAGCAAATAAATTAACCAAGATCGAATATGAATTTATTCGGGTCGATTTATATTTAAATTAATATTTAATATTCATTTAGATATTATATCCGAGATATTTTATTTAATAAAATAATGTTTTGATTAAAATTATATTAATGCATATGTATGCGGTTGATTTTTTTAACGGTTAAAATATTTTGCATTGATTTAATTTTTATTCCTATTCGAGAACATAAATCAATTTAAAATGCTATTTAAAGTTTAGTTACGTTCCATCTGGGTAACCGAAATATTTTAAAAGGAATCGTTATCAAACAACTAAAAGGATGAGAGAGTTTTGAGTTTTCCTTTCGAAAAAAAAATTTTTATGTCGATCCCATAGGCTAGCACCTATCGAATCGTCCAAGTGTTCGTGATCGATTGCGCGTAGATACTGCTAGAGGAGCCACACTTAGGGCTTTCAGTCGCTTGTTCACGATTACGTTTTTGTTTCTCCGAATATTTTTAAGGTACGATTTCCGGGTAAGAAATATTTTATTGTTTATAAAAAATTTCTATCATACGAGATTTGTTATTTCTGGGCTTTATATTTTTTTTATTCCGCTGTGCCCTAAAATCAACATAATCATGGATGGTTGGAATGGAAAAGTTTGTTTCTCTAGGGATCATGTATCATCTCTAGGCATCTTATTCTTTTTCTTTGCCTGTTCGGAGATATTGTTCTTTACTTTCGCACGTTCCACTTAGAATGTGCGTGTTTTTGTACTTGTTTGTATGTGTATATGTTGCGTGCTTCCTCGTGGAAGGATGATTCAGAGTAATTTCCTGAGAATCGCCCAAGAATGTTTCTCATCTGAGATGATGGATGGTCCAACTTGAATTTGCAAAACTATTTGAGGTTCATGTCTTACTGATGTCTTCGCGTGCTTGTCCTATATTTTGCTGGCGACTTGCAGAGGATTCCAGACAATTTCATCAAGAAGTTGAGGGATGAGCTATCGGCTGTCTCTACGCTGAACGTTCCTGACAGTCATGTTTGGCACATGGTGTTCGCGTAGAAGACGGACCACGTCGGAAATATTTGGCAATTGGACTCACAGGGAGCCAGAAAGATGAATTTCAATGATAAAAGATATGACTGTACAAATTCAAAGTTTCGAAAGAGAACTTAAAATCTTACAGCGTAAAAATGAACGAAAAAGGGTGATGCGGCTGACGTAGATGTCGTAGACTCGCTGCTGATGTCGTAGGCTCGCTGCTGGCGGCGTAGACTTGTGTGACGGTAGAAATACTGGCGGAGGGTTGTTGTCCCGGTTACGGTTGCTCGCCGGGACGGTTACGGTTGCTCGCCGGGACGGTGGAAGTGCTGACGGAAAATGATCACCAAAGCTACGGTTGCTCACTCTGGTGTTGAAGGTAGTGACTAGATAACCCAGGCCGAGGTATCTACTAAAATCTAAGGGTGACAAGCAATGCAAATTTGTGTTTGGCTGATTGATCGTGTCTTTTCCTAAGGGGGATCTGTTTCTTTTATACTGAATTTTACTTGTCCTACACGCTTCACACGTCCTCACAACGATCCTCCAGATCGTGGCTCGATCTTAACTTCTCTCCAAGAATCTCGGAGTTTGTTTTAAAATATCCCTCTGATTTTCTGAATTGTGCGTTGGGATCGTGTGTTCAGGCCGTAGACTTAGCATAGGCCTGCATCCTACGTCAGGCTTTTCTGAGCTCGTAGACTTAGCACAGACCCAAGATATTCCGTAATGTCAACACATGGGCATCAAAAAGGTCGACAACAAGTTCTGGTTTCACGAGGGTTGGCAGGATTTCGTTGAGCACACTATTCTATAGGTGTGGGCTACTTCTTGATATTTAGATACGGAGGCAACTCAATCTTCAACGTCCACATATTCAATTTGACAACATCGGGGATTGATTATCATTCCAATGGTCGTCAAGGGCCACAGTAGGCAGGCAGTTGCCTAGTGAGTCCTTGAAAAGAAGGCTACTGTTGATAGTTCAGCCGCAGCAGATCACTTGGGACTCAATAGAGGCTTTAGTCCCATAACCATGCAAACTCCATTTAATGTAGAAGAGTGCTTTGGGTTCACACACAGGTGGCATACGAGCTTTACCCAATGCCATTTGTAGACATCAAATTTTTTTTTGTCTACTATAATAATAAGGCCTAATGAATGTTAACCAATTTTATGGTTTATAAATGGGCTATAAACCCAACCCATAAAGAAATTAAAATGGGTCATAATTTCAAGCCTAAAGAGATACATATTGGGCTATAAGTTAAAGGCACAAGCCCAATCCAAATTTAAGCATTTTGGGGCTAAACTAAGCCCAAATTCAGGCCCGGCCCATAGCCCGGTCCATGGGAAGTTACCAATTATGATATGACCGGCTTCCTAATTTAGATCGACCCTGGAGCACTATAAATAGGGGGCCTCCTCATTCAAAGAAGAGAACAACATAGAATACACATTGGTGGAGAGAAGACTCTTGGCTCTCGAAGACTCTCGCCGCTCCCTGCTCGTCGAAGCTCTGCCGACGTCCATCGCCCGGTGTTCTTCTGCAACGCGCCCTGAGGTTCTGCCGGATCACGCCCAAAGGCCCCGACGACTTCATCAAGCTACTGAAGCTCTGCCGGATCACGCCCATAGGCCCCGACGACTTCTTCAATATTTCATCCTGAAGTTCTGCCGAAATTCAGCCAGAGCTCCAAGATCATCACCCATCAACCGTTATTCTTTGAAGATCGAATCAGAGGAATCACGTGTTTCATCCGTGACTAGAGACAGAACCCGCTACATTTTTAATACGACAATTTGTACGCTGATATTTTCCCTGCGAAATTTTAGTGTTGAGTTTCCGAGGTTGGTCAAGGCTAGGACCATTGCTGAACTATATAAGGAGACTGAGGAATTGCTCAAGTCCGTCTCCCCCAAGGCATCCGCATCTTCCAAGGATGTCACTGAAAAGAATATTCTTAATGATGGAGACTCTCCAAAATGGACTTATGCGCAGTCTGTCGCCATGACGCGCAAACAGGCTGAAGAGATAGAAGAAATGCTCAAGTATATCTCTCCTAAGGCTTCCCCATCTTACAAGGATGTTCTCAAAGAAGGAGGCCCTCCAAAGTGGACATATGCCCAATCTGTGGCCAAAACTCGTAAACAAACCGAAGAAATTGAAGAAATACTTAGAGCAATTTCCCCTAAGTCATCTCAACCAACTGCTGGTGACAATTCCTTCGACAAGGTTCTGATGTCTCCTATGCCGCAGATAAATTTTGAAGATATCTCGTCAAGTGACTCTCCATCGGATTCCTCCCCAGAAGCAGATTCAACTAAAGGCTTCGAAGTCATGCCAGTGATGATGGCGGATACTCCTTCACTTGAAGATCAGGTTTCAGCTCTCACAAAGACTGTAGATGCTATGATGCTTTTTATGAAAGAAAGAGAGCAGCAAATGGACTACATTGTCAAAAAGCTGGAGAGTAAAGAAGCTGACAAAACGTCAATGGAGGAGAGTTCGCGCACCCAAGTTGATAAGGGAAAGGGGGTCATGAATGTCGATGATTCGGCAAAACACATGTCCAGTGCTGAAGATCCTATTCCAGCAAAAGCGATGCTGGAATTAATAAAAGAGACAGTGAAGAGTGAGCTTGAGGGCAAATCGTCATCATCTTCGGCATATTATAAGCCTTACAGTCGGAGAATTGAAGGCCTCAAGATGCCCGTGGGATATCAGCCTCCATACTTCCAACAGTTCGATGGAAAGGGTAATCCACGTCAACATGTGGCCCACTTCGTTGAAACTTGCAACAATGCAGGCACAGATGGAGATTGGATGGTTAAGCAGTTTGTTCGCTCTCTGAAGGGGAACGCTTTTGATTGGTACATTGACCTCAAGCCAGGCACCATTGACAGTTGGGAACAATTGGAAAGGGAATTTTTGAATCGCTTCTACAGCACGCGACGCGTGGTGAGCATGATCGAGCTAACTAATACTCGCCAATGGGAAGAGGAGCCCGTCGTTGACTATATTCAACGATGGAGGAATCTAAGCCTGAACTGTAGGGATCGTCTATCAGAGGAAACGTCTATCGACATGTGCATTCAAGGCATGCTCTGGAGGATTCGATATATTCTACAGGGGCTAAAACCACGATCGTTCGAGGAGTTGGCGACAAAAGCTCATGACATGGAGTTGAGCTTTGTCGGGACTAACATAAGTAACATTCCGATACCCGAGCCACCTAGAGGGACAGGAAGACCAGGGAACAGAACTGAGGGCAAGCCTGCTTTCAAGGACGCCAAGAAGCAGGTAATGACTACAAATGCAGTTCCTGTCAAAATGCCAGTTGTAAAAGGAAAGTGCCGCCGAATGGACAATAACCTGTAGAAGCACCCCGGATGCAGAGCCAATGCCCAACTCTTGAGGAAAGGCAAAACAAGAAATACCCTTTTCCCGATGAGGATGTTGCGGAAATATTTGATTATCTGTTGTCTTCTAAAATGATCGAACTTCCACCATCAAAGCGACCGAACCAAGCAAATCTAGCTGATAATCCCAACTTCTGAAAGTACCATCGTGTCTTAGGCCATCCAATCGAGAAATGTTTCGTCTTTAAGGAGAAGGTCATGGAGCTGGTACGCGATAACAAGATCGATTTAGGAGCCTATATTGCACCTTCAAATATGATCAGTGTCGCAAACAATGATACTCCAAATATCACATTCGGGACTGTCGATTATGCTAAGATAATTGGACTACAAAGTATGGGAGCAATGCAACGATATATGACCAAGGTGTCAAGTTGTGTGGTTAGCTCTGAGGAAGCATCTACTGAAGAAGGCTGGACTTTGGTGACCCACAAAAGGAGTCGGAAGAAGTCTTCTAAGCCTGTTAAGCAAACGCCTCCTATGCGAGCAAAGATCACGATGAGGTCACCAATAAAAATGTATTCTCGAAAAACGGTGAAAGTGGAAAATTCCCTTGATGACCAGTCGTTGAAGAAGCCAACCACGGCTACGTTATGGGATTTCTTTCCGGAACGTTTTCGAAAACTTGCAAATCTATCTAGGAGTTGTCACCACATTGGTGCAGACAAAGAAGTAGCGGCCGCAAAGGTTGACATACCGGAAGATCCCGCAGTGGTGAATGTTGTGAAATTACGAGAAGATAGTACAACGATCACATTTTCCGATGAAGACCTTCTTATAGGTCACAAATCTCACAATCGGCCGCTATTTGTATCAGGATATGCTTATGGTACGAAGGTCAATCGCATACTGGTTGACCCAGGTTCAGCAGTCAATATCTTGTCACTAAAATCCCTGAAAGAGATTGGGCTAGGGGTTGACGATTTATCAAGTAGCCGGCTAATAATCCAAGGATTCAACCAGGGGGGAGAACGAGCCGTTGGGAAGATCTGTCTCACCCTCACTATAGGAGATATGGAAGCTGGAGCGACATTTTACGTCATCGATTCCAACACCACCTATAATATGTTGTTGGGACGTCCATGGCTGCATGAATATGGAGTTGTTGCATCCACGCTCCATCAGTGCTTTAAATTTGTGAAGGATGGGGTAGCCCACACAGTATGGGCAGACGCAAAACCCTTTACAGAAGCGGAGTCATACTTCGCCGATGCCAAGTTTTACTTTAATAAGGGTGCCGATGCTGAAGAGAAGGTCTCGAGGCTTGCACCGATTGTGAGTGATATCACAAAGAAGTCGGATGTAGAAGCTTCACCTATTCAACAAGAGGTATCCTCAGTTAATCCGACAGTTAAAGATGAAAGGGCAGATGACAAGTCTAGACAGAGTGTGCCGATCTTGCGCTATATACCAAGAGCCCTTCGAAAAGTTGGGGAACCACCTTTCGTAAGTAGCCATTCTGAAGAAATAGTGGTACCAAAGGAACTCAACTGGCCGGTGACGAAAATGACGAAAATTGCTCAAACGAATACGCCTTTAAAAGGTTTTGTCCGACCTAAACATGGGGCAATTATCTATCCAGATTCATTGCCTAACAGGCGCACAAACGGATTTGATCCAAATGCATTTAGGTTAATCTCTGCGGCTGGCTACACTGAGGACTTGAAGACACTTGGGGATGCCTCAAAAGAAACTAATCCAAGAAGTGATAATCAGAAATCGAAATTTGGTCTTGGATATGTCACTCCTAAGCCCGTTAACCCTCCGGCAAAGAATGCTTCGATTCAATACATTGAAGCTGATGATGAAAGTACGGCCGAATCAACTAGAACTTCAGTATTTGATCGACTTGGAGTCCCGTCTAAGCGAAGGTCAGTATTTGATAGACTTGGCACTCGGAAAGAAGAAATTGATGCCCAAAGGTCGACACGATTAAAATTGGGTCAAGCTCCAAAAAGTCAGATGATGTGGAAGAGAGTTGATAAAAAGGAGGATATCCCAATTATCATAGGAGATACAAAAGATCTTCGTAGCAAATTTCCCTCTCGAATGAAGCGTCGAACGGTTATTGAAGTAACTACCGGCGAAATACTGAAAATGAAGACAAAAACATGGGTATCCACCAATAGCAAAGGGGAATCGTCTCACGGTGATAATGAAAATAATGTTGTCGCTTCCCACCACGTCACAATTACTGAAGTTGATGAAAACGCTTCTCCTAAAGAGGATGATGCGGAAGAGGCTCCAGAAGTATTCGAGGACCAAAAAAGGTCTACCGTTGACGAATTGAAGGAAGTCGATCTTGGGGAGGAAGGGGATCATCGCCCTACATTCCTTAGCGCGAATTTAACCCCTGATGAAGAAGAGTTGTATGTCCAACTGTTGAAGGAATACAAAGATGTCTTCGCATGGACCTACAAGGAAATGCCAGGCCTTGACCCGAAGATAGCGGTTCATAAGTTAGCTGTTAAGCATGGAGTTCGACCCATAAAGCAAGCTCAACGACGTTTTCGCCAAAAGCTGATCCCATTGATAGAAGCCGAAGTCAACAAGCTTATCGAAGCTGGATTTATTCGGGAGGTGAAATATCCAACATGGATTGCAAATATTGTACCTGTTAGAAAAAAAGAATGGTCAACTCCGAGTTTGCGTTGATTTTCGTGATCTCAATAATGCATGTCCCAAGGATTATTTTCCTCTTCCAATTACTGAGATAATGGTGGACGCGACCACGGGCTATGAAGCCCTCAGTTTTATAGATGGATCATCAGGATACAATCAAATCCGAATTGATCCGAAGGATGAGGAAATGACAGCTTTTCGTACTCCAAAAGGCATATATTGTTATAAGGTGATGCCTTTTGGGTTGAAGAACGCGGGAGCAACTTATCAACGAGCTATGCAACGGATCTTTGATGATATTCTCCACAGGAATGTAGAGTGTTACGTGGATGATCTGGTTGTCAAATCCAGACAAAGGCGCGATCATATCGATGACCTTAGAAAAGTATTTGACAGACTGCGCAAATATCAGCTAAAGATGAACCCATTAAAGTGTGCCTTCGGGGTCACTTCGGGAAAATTCCTTGGTTTATCGTTCGACATCGATGCATTGAAATCGATCAATCGAAAATAGATGCAATTACAAAGATGCCGGGGCCAAGGAATATACATGAGTTGAAAAGCCTTCAAGGGAAGCTTGCATGCATTCGAAGGTTTATATCAAACTTGGCCGGACGATGTCATCCCTTTCATAGATTGATGAGGAAAGGTACTCCTTTTGAGTGGGACGAAGCGTGTGAAAATGCATTCAACAGCATAAAGGCTTATTTGTCAAAACCACCAGTCCTTAATGCTCCAATCCAGGGAAGACCCCTCATACTTTATATAGCGGCACAAGAAGCTTCATTAGGGGTCTTGTTAGCCCAGGAGAATGATAATGGAAAAGAAAATGCTTTGTATTATTTGAGCAGGACTTTAACTTGATCGGAATTGAATTATTCTCCAATCGAGAAGACCTGTCTTGCTTTAATGTTTGCTATACAAAAGTTGCGACATTATTTGCAGGCACACTCTGTTCGTCTCATATCACGGGCAGATCCTCTCAAGTATATAATGTCAAGGCCGGTTTTATTTGGCCGTCTCGCGAAATGGGCACTTATGCTTCAAGAGTTTGAGATCCTATATGTACCTCAAAAGGCTGTGAAGGGACAAGCTTTAGCTGACTTCTTGGCAGATCATCCTATACCAGACAATTGGAAAATATCGGAAGAACTGCCCGATGAGGAAGTAATGATGGTTGATGTTCCCCCTCCATGGAAAATGTTCTTTGATGGGTCAGCTACACAAAGAGGTGCGGGAGCTGGAGTTGTCTTCGTCACATCCGATGGAGATATCATTCCTTATGCATATACCCTCACTCAGTTATGCTCAAACAATATGGCTGAGTATCAAGCTCTCATACTCGGATTAGAAATGGCCATGGATAACAAAGTATATAGTTTGAGGGTATATGGAGACTCCAAGCTTGTAATTAATCAACTTTTATCCTCATACGAGGTTCGCAAGCCAGAGCTCTTGCCTTATCATGACTATGCCGTTAAACTCGCAGGGTGGTTCCCAGACATTACAATAAGTCATATACCGAGAAAGGAAAATGCACAAGCAGATGCCCTGGCATCTCTAGCCTCTGCACTTACTTCGGTGGATAAGGAGGTCGGCATCCGGTTATGTCAAGCATGGGCGGTGCCGCCAATTCATGATGATGAGGAAATGGACGAAGTTAATGTCATGTCCGTCTCTAACATTGAGGACCAAGATTGGAGAAAACCACTCATCAACTATCTCGAGCATGGAAAGCTACCCAATGACCCGCGACAAAAAGTGGATGTGAGGAGAAGAGCGCCTCGATTCATATATTTTAAGAATACTCTCTACCGACGATCCTTTGAGGGAGTGTTCTTACGATGCCTTGGAGTGGAAGAAGCCATGAAAGCGCTAGAAGAGGCGCATGCTGGAGTTTGTGGAGCTCATCAATCAGGCCCTAAACTTCACTTCCAATTGAAAAGAATGGGCTACTATTGGCCAACAATGGTGAAAGATTGTATGGAATATGCAAAGAAGTGTCAAGCTTGTCAGTTTCACGCCAACTTCATCCATCAATCGCCCGAGCCACTTCATCCAACTGTAGCATCTTGGCCGTTTGAAGCTTGGGGCTTAGATGTTGTAGGGCCCATAACTCCTAAATCGTCCGGGGGCCATTCGTATATATTGGCAGCGACAGACTATTTTTCAAAATGGGCGGAAGCTGCATCCTTTCGGGAAGTGAAGAAGGAAACCGTGATCACCTTCATTAAGAATAATATCATTTTTCGTTATGGCGTGCCTCGCTATATCATTACTGATAATGGCCGAAATTTCTCTAATAAGGCCATGGATAAATTTTGCGAGCAATTTGGTTTTAAACAGTATAACTCTTCCATGTATTATGCGGCCGCAAACGGGTTAGCAGAGGCGTTCAATAAAACGTTGTGCATTCTCTTAAAGAAGGTGGTCGATAAAGCTAGAAGAGATTGGCATGAACAAGTCGGAGAAGCTCTATGGGTGTACTGTACGACGTACAGAACTGCGACTCAAATGACGCCATACTCATTGGTCTATGGCGATAAAGCAGTCCTTCCACTTGAATGACAAATAACGTCGCTGCGAATAGCCATACAAGAGGAACTTTGCGTGATTACGTTTACAGGAACTAGAAGCTTTGGATGAAAACGTCTTGAAGCCCAACAACGTATTAAGTGGTACCAGGCAAGGATGACGAAATCATTTAACAAGAAAGTACGACCTTGATCCTTTCAAGTAGGTGACCTTGTATTGGTGGTGCGAAGACCCATAATCGTCACATATAAGACCGGAAGCAAATTCACATCCAAGTGGGATGGTCCATACGTAGTCCAAGAGGCTTACACCGGGGGCGCTTACAAGATAGTTGATCAAGACGGGGTTCGAGTCGGACCGATCAACGGAAAGTTCTTGAAGCGGTACTATGCCTGAAGAATAACGCTCCATGTCGCATGAGCCTAAATTGCATGACATTTAAAAAAATAATAATAATAATAGTAAAAATAAAATAAAATGTAATACTCCTGGCCCGCACGAGTATAAACTGTGAACGGCTTAATAAAAAAAAAATCTTATATCTCTACTAGTTACGCAAGGACAAGCATCTGAGCGCTAGCCAAAGGGCTTGATGAAATAACATGGTGGAGATATTCGCGGCTTCAAGGTTGCGATGGACACTGACCTTCAGTCTTTATGTGAATGACCCTCGCAAGATTATGAGGGAACTTGGTGTTGAAACACAAATGACCATTTCGATGTATAAATTTATTCCTGTCAAAATCAGAGATTTGTTGCAGCCCATTATAGTCTCATCCTCATAGTATATCGAATTCCTCGGGGACTATTTATCGTGTGCGTGACTTCACATCCCACAAGAATTTAGGAGCTAAATCCTGGATTCTCTCCGTCATTGGTTCTTGATCTCAGATAACAACGAATTCCTGAAGAAAAAAGAGGCTTTGTCATCCATGTGTAACCAAATTGCGGCAGGATGCACGAGACAGAAAAATGTGGATAAGAAGGGCTACCTTTGGACATAAAATTCGATCCATCTCCAAAATGATATCCTCCAGTGAGCAATTCCCTTTACCATCGCTACAATGAACAAAAAAAATAGCTTGCACGCAAGAGATCATATGTCCGGGGACATGTGGAGAAAGGTTCACACCTAATGTCAATGGCCAGGTTGTCAATCATAAATTATGAGACTTACCCGAGACCATTTGATAATGGAAAATGGCAGATTTCACAGGAAATTATCAATCATGATAGGCACCAATGAGACCACGGTCATAGATGGCAAGCAAGGTGTCCATTTGGTCACAGAACACGATCCACTTTTTTTTTTAAAAAAAGAATATCATCTGCAAGAGACCAATAAGCGTGATAATGAATTAACAAAAACCTGCTACTGTTGGTTCTAATGATGAAACAGATCGATCCGATATTCTCGAAGGGGATCGCTCGACTTGTCATGAGAAATGGCAGCTTCTTTGAAGAAGTATGACAAGCAAAAAATGTGCGCCCGTGGAGATGAAAATAGTATAAACAGTTATGGTGAGAGCGAAATAAAGAAGTGGAAATGGGGGACAACACACAATACACATTGGTGGAGAAAAGACTCTTGGCTCTCGAAGACTCTCGCCGCTCCCTGCTCGTCGAAGCTCTGCCGACGTCCATCGCCCGGTGTTCTTCTGCAACGCGCCCTGAGGTTCTGCCGGATCACGCCCAAAGGCCCCGACGACTTCATCAAGCTACTGAAGCTCTGCCGGATCACGCCCATAGGCCCCGACGACTTCTTCAATATTTCATCCTGAAGTTCTGCCGAAATTCAGCCAGAGCTCCAAGATCATCACCCATCAACCGTTATTCTTCGAAGATCGAATTAGAGGAATCACGTGTTTCATCCGTGATTAGAGACAGAACCCGCTGCATATTTTCATACGACGATTTGTACGCTTATATTTCCACGCGAAATTTTAGTGTTCACAAATTTCTGGCACGCCCAGAAATGATAAGGCCTAATGAATGTTAACCAATTTTATGGTTTATAAATGGGCTATAAACCCAACCCATAAAGAAATTAAAATGGGTCATAATTTCAAGCCTAAAGAGATACACATTGGGCTATAAGTTAAAGGCACAAGCCCAATCCAAATCTAAGCATTTTGGGCTAAACTAAGCCCAAATTCAGGCCCGTGGAGATGAAAATAGTATAAACAGTTATGGTGAGAGCGAAATAAAGAAGTGGAAATGGGGGGCAAGGGATCTTCGACATTATTATTGTTATTCCTTTCTTACTAAAAGAAAGACAAGACATGGGCATCCCACATGCTTTACTGGATAAAAGGGGAAGACGTGAAAAGAATTTATTGAGAAGGATGTGACTAATCTTTATTACAAAAGTGGGTGATAAAAAAAGAGAGATCAACGACACATTTAAAACTTCCAGTTAAAATCCATAATGTCCTGGCGAATCTTCATCAGTCGGGCATGAGACTCTTGAGATGACAAAGACTCGGCTTCGCTGACTGCTCTCGTCGCTTCAAGAGTCGATACGATTTCACTCAAATTGAGAACTTCAGCTTCTGCTTCATCGACTTGGTTGGAGCACTCATGGAATAAAGTCTTCAGTAAGGATTCAGCTTCGATACATTCAGCGAGCTCTTTTCGAAGTTCAGAGATTTTGTCTGTAACATCTGCCATTTGTTCAGACAAAGTAGCCTTATGTGCAACAATAGATTTGACACTTTCCTTAGCTTGAGTAAGACGAGCTTCCGCCAGCGAAATCTCCTCAGCCGCATTCGAGAGCACTCCTTCATCAGCTATTATTGGAATAGAAGAGCCAGAAACTCCCTCTATATATTTCATAACTAAAGCACGAGCATGGGAAGTGTCCACCGAGATAAGTCAATCAAAAAGATTCAGCACCTCCTTTGCCTCGGTAATAATTGTCTGACCCTTCTCGAGCGGCGTTTGGGTAATCATCTCCTTAACCTCCTCCCATATATTAATAGCACATTTCTGATGAACGCGAGAGGTCGTGCGAATAGAAGAGTCTGTTAGGGGAATAGGTCGCCCTTCACAAGCTAAATTATCCTGCTTCAAAGGCATCTTATTGTCTTCATCTTTTATCTCAAGTATCGGAGACTGTTAAAAAAAAAAAAAAAAAAAAAAACAAACGTAAGTACTGATTTTGAAGGAAGCTGAATAAAACTATATATTCACCGATTGCTTGGAAGTTGCAGTAGCATTATCAAATACATCTTGACGACGTCTTTTCTGCTTGAAATAAGTTTTATCCGACCCGTCGAAGGAATCTTCTAAAAAAAAAAAGAAGAAACAGCGGTTATAGAGTAGTAATAACAATAAATTGAAATGAGTGAGAATGGACTCTGTATACCGAATGCCACTAATTCTTTTGGCGAAGCTATATGGATGGATTCTTTCTGAGTTGATGTCTCACGAGTATCGCCGTCTGTTTGTGGGCGAGGACGACTTTCGGTGACGAGTGCTTCAAGTCCACGTAAGAGATAGCCGCCATGATTTAATTCCCACCATTCTTGGAATTGTGTGATCATATAATTCCACGGTTCGCTGGGTGCCGTAGGGATATAGAGTTGGGAGCCGTTTCTGAATTGCGTAGAATGATTCCAAAGAGCCAAGCCTTCTTCTAGGGAAAATGATCGAATGTTGTCTTTCGGGAGGCGAGGGATGTCTTGACAGAAGCCAAATTGACGGCTAAAGTTAGCGGGATTATATGGTTCTACAATAAAATGATCTTCACGGCGTAATGTTAGGTAGCAAAAGCGAATACTTAGAAAAAAGCTCAAGAACGGATCCTTTAATTCGGAGTCGTCTCTTAATAGAAGATCGCCTTTTTTAGTGAGGAGATTGCTACGCCAATAGATATTCGCTCCGCTATGAATATATTTTCGAGCTTCACGCTTGTTATAACAACGTGCGCGCCCTTCGCCAGAGTATCTCACCATGGGAGGTCCAGGAGATAAATCGGGAATTGAGTGATGAGTTCGAAAATGAAGTGCTAACCATGCATATAAATAGTGGATCGGGAAGCATACTTTAGAAGTTTCAGCCTTCTTGGAGATTTCATTTAAGCCCCGATATAGAGTTGCTAGTACAGGAATCGCCATGCTGAAACATTTTCCGGTGGCTATTAAGCTGGATACTTTGAACGTCTCGGGACGTATAAGTGCATCTTTATTCGGAAATACGAAAATGCATAGCCAACAAGAAATAAGGGCCGCAAGGTATACTGAAGACAATTCTTCGGCCTCAATTTTTAAGTCTTCACATATCCCCTGTGTGACATCACCCCACGGAGACGCTTCTAGAAGTGGTCCTTCAGGATTCCGAGTGGTATTATCATAAGACTGCTTTTTAGACGAACGCTTCGGCCGACAATACCTTACAGCTCCTCTATACCAGAAGTCAATCCAAGTCGTGGCTCGCACAATCTTTTTACCATGCTTTGATTCGTGGAGACGTAAAAATGCCTTAAAGAGATGTTGGCAGCTTTTAGGGAGAGTTTTGAATTCATCCAAGGCTGGAATTACTTCTTCGTAGTATTCTCCATGAACAGATAATCCAGCAAGCCTATACAAATCCCATAGGGAAATCGAAATAGTACCACGGGATGTTTCTAAGGCATTCAATTCTGGATTCCATGCCTCAATAAATGCACGGATTATATCCGGATCCCGATCATAGCTATAACGCGAACTATAAAGGGAATCTAAAATTCCAGCCTCTACGAGCGTTGCTTTATAACGAGATAGAACATCCTCGAGCCACTCCCAATATCTAGGAATATGAGTTGCCTCGCCGCATACACGAAATACGGAGCTCCAATATAACTTTCCTGCGACAATGTTTCTACGCAACGGTGGAGGAATGGATGTTGGGGGACGCAAGTATGACGGTGGTTTCAGCATCCAGGCGTTTGATAAAGGAGAATCTGCAGGGACTTTTTCTGATAATTGACTTGAACGATCTCGACGGTCGATAAATTTAAGCCGTGCTGGGACATAAGTATGAATCGATAGAAGCGACAGTAGCTGTAGTGTGCCCTCCTCATAGTTGCCTTTATTCTCTGAAACACAGAGAAACCTGCGACCGGAGACCATTTTTTCCGAGAAATAAACCATATCCTGCAGGGAAAGTCAATGGGAAGAATTATTGTGAGAAATCTATGGATTGCAAAAGAAATGTTTAAAAAAGAACCGAAGGATAATTGTAAACGAAAATGTGAAATAATAATGTAAAGTCACACACGGGGATTAGGATGTGAGCAATGTTACTCAAATTGAAGGAATTGCGATCTTGCTAGGTGACCCACACGCTGTAATAAAAAAAAGTATTTTACAAGGTGTTACAGTAAAACGTGAAAAAAAAAAAATCATTCAAATAAAATGCTGCGACATAAAAAAAAAAGAGGAGGCAGTTTTGTCGTTTTGATTTTCTACCGTTCCGAAGACCTTGCTCGCAGAGGGTTTTCAGACGAAATCAGATTTGGCTACAGTGGCCGAAACCTTAAAAAAAAGAAGGGGCAAAAGAGCGAGGAAATGATTCGTGCACTTGATTTCTTCACTGGTTGGAGTTCCCAAATCTGTTGCAAAAGCATCTTCCATCAGTATGCAAAGAAAACACTCGAATACAGGTGTCCGCGGATCCTTTCAGAGACCAAAAACATAATAATAATAATAAATGCAGATAAAAAAATAATAATTTGCCAACCTGGATCGAAGGGACCGTGGAATTCCTGCGAAGTAATCACCAGAAAATGCAAAGAAGAGGGAAACATGAAGAGGGGGTAGTAGGACGTTGCACTATTTATAATGTCCAGAACAAGCGTAAAGAAAGGATGAAGAATTCCTAATATATTTAAGAAAAAAAAAAGGGAAAGAGAGATCCTAGTATATAGGTTGATGGATGTAACCCAATCTTCATCAGCATGCAATTTGCGCTTGGGATGGATAGAAGATTATCTTGATTTAGCTAATCGATGGAAAGAAATTCGAAGTTGCCTTGTTTAATATTTGAGTCGAAGATCATGTGGTCGAGAATATGAGTGTTAATTCCGGGTAAATACGTCTTGATTTCATACGATTGATAAAAATAGTGATAATAAAGGAAACGTTATTTTCCCACACGGTGTGAGATTGGACAAAAGCACAAAAAAAAGGGGTGTATATTAAAAGAGGAATGTGGTGATAGCATATTACGAAGGAGGCTTATCCTTTTCATCGCTCACAAATTCGCAATCTTAAAAGGGATACTTCGGGACCTAGTAGATATTTTATAATAGGCCTAATTCCTCCTCATGCATGGCCAATATTCGAAGTGGTACTCTAAAAATCAGAGCGGCTAGAGAAGGCGGAGGCATCGGATTAGCCTCCTCTGGTCTTTATTTTGTCCCATTAAATTTTCAAGGCTTTTTGGTGCCTTCCCATGTAAATCCAACGGTGATAACTTCACGGATGCTTTGTCCCTCAAGCTTACCGGCCTGACTACAAAAGATTTTCTCTTTGAGGGGTGACACTATTTTACCAAGTTGCTCTGATATCTTGAAAAACATATACATCGGACGCAAACGAGCTCACTGTCATTATAGACCTTCAATCTATGAAAGGGTCTGTATACATATAATCTTAAGGGAATGCAATCTTAAAGCGAATCTCTTCTAAAATCCCACATATATTTTGAAACTTCAAAGCATGATTGCTTTCCAAGACCGGCTGGGGACGACCAAAAGTTTTTATTCCAAATTAAAATTTAATCGATGTTTTGAAAGGAAGTGGAGAATACGCCAGAAGATTATGATGAAGTAGTTCCCTATTATAAGAGATAAAACAGAGGCAGGGAATTGATGGGCGTATATCACCAAATATTCAACTAATGGGCATGTATCATCCTAAATCAGTCAAATATTGGGAATAAAATATATATAAACATATATGTGCCCGCAAGTATATACGAATAAATACCCCACCCATAGGCGTGAAAAAACTGCTTTAACATGTCAAAGCAAGGCGAGAGTTCAAGAAAAAGAAAGGGGAAGGAACCATGTGTTACGGAAAAAAAGGATCGTCCCAAGATTACGGAGCGACTGTTTGAATGGGGCGACGATATGATCCCTAAGAAGACTCCAGAAGAAGTCGAACTAGAGCCTTTGTGGAAGGAGTGCGACCAATATTTCGAAGATATTGAAGCAGAGAAAAAGATCGCTGAAAATACCAACAAAGAAACAGGAAAAGCCGCCGACGAGGAGTCCTTGCAT
Organism: Melastoma dodecandrum; assembly: GCA_029817715.1. NCBI lineage: Eukaryota > Viridiplantae > Streptophyta > Magnoliopsida > Myrtales > Melastomataceae > Melastoma > Melastoma dodecandrum. Next base: position 4,569,750 of record JARUPY010000182.1, read on the forward strand.
GATCCGTGTCGTCGAGGAGATCACGACGGAAGATTAGATGAAGAGATCGAGATTAGATGTATACGTTGCGATTTCATTATACAAGAAATCCGAGATATATGTGCACCGTTCCTAGATCAATAGGTGACAACCGAAGCGCAATAAAATAATAAAATTTCAGGCGTTGTTTGGCTATTAATGATGAAATAAATATTGTTCTTCGAAAACATTATAAAAAAAAGGAGAAGTTGCTACTGTGCAATTGAATTCCTTTGTATGGGGGCTTATGTCAATAAAATTATAACAACTTCCTGAAGCCGAATGTGACCGCTCCCGAAGTCGACATATTGGCCGCTTTCTCTCCGCGGGCTCCCCCATCCAATGCAGAAACTAATAAGAGAAGGGTTTCTTGCAAAGTCTTGTCTGGTACATCCATGTTGTGCCCTCATGTTGCCGGTGTCGTGGCATACGTGAAATCATTCCATCCTACTTGGTCCCCATCCATTATTAAATCAGCCATCATGACCACCGTTTGGTCGCCTCGTCAAAATGGAAGCAATCTGTTTGGCTATGGCTCATGACGTGTAGAATCCACAAAAGAAATAGCGCCCGGGTTAGTGTACGAAATCGCAGACGACTATGTGAAATTGCTATACACGTTGGGTATCAATGTGGCCGCCATCACAAAGAAGAATGTCAACTGCAGTAAACCCCCTAGACTAAATGCTAGGGATATAAACTACCCCACCGTAATGCTGGGCGCCAATGTCTCTCGACCCTTCTCCATCAATGTCACAGGGACAGTCTTGAATGTAAGACCGTCGCACTCGACTTACAATGCTACCATCTTTACCATCTTGGAGTTAAAGTCGTTGTGTTTTCTGAGACCCTTCACTTCATATCATCAAAAAAAAAAAAAAGATTAATTACTCGGTCTCCGTATCCAGGGTGCCCCCCCTAAGCAAGGGGAAGTCCTGTCCTCGTCGTTCGTATGGTCGGACGAAGGTCACGTTGTGAGGAGTCCTATCGTTGCTTATTCACCTTTGGTTCATGCTAGTTCCGGTCAGGCAGATATAATTGGCGATTCCATATATACTCACGCATTGATGGATCGGAAATCTTGGAAAAGATAATGCGGATCCTCATCAGTTGCCTGTTAGCGATGGGAAGGCTTCAAACTCTATAAGATATATTATACTTTAATTCAATTCTCTTCGTATTACAAATTATACACGAGAAACGAATTAAAGTGGGGGCATTTGTAGACATCAAATTTTTTTTGTCTACTATAATAATAAGGCCTAATGAATGTTAACCAATTTTATGGTTTATAAATGGGCTATAAACCCAAACCCATAAAGAAATTAAAATGTCATAATTTCAAGCCTAAAGAGATACATATTGGGCTATAAGTTAAAGGCACAAGCCCAATCCAAATTTAAGCATTTTGGGGCTAAACTAAGCCCAAATTCAGGCCCGGCTCATAGCCCGATCCATGGGAAGTTACCAATTATGATATGACCGGCTTCCTAATTTAGATCGACCCTGGAGCACTATAAATAGGGGGCCTCCTCATTCAAAGAAGGGAAACAGGACAACATACAATACACATTGGTGGAGAGAAGACTCTTGGCTCTCGAAGACTCTTGGCTCTCGAAGACTCTCGCCGCTCCCTGCTCGCCGAAGCTCTGCCGACGTCCATCGCCCGGTGTTCTTCTGCAACGCGCCCTGAGGTTCTGCCGGATCACGCCCAAAGGCCCCGACGACTTCATCAAGCTACTGAAGCTCTGCCGGATCACGCCCATAGGCCCCGACGACTTCTTCAATATTTCATCCTGAAGTTCTGCCGAAATTCAGCCAAAGCTCCAAGATCATCACCCATCAACCGTTATTCTTCGAAAATCGAATCAGTGGAATCACGTGTTTCATCCGTGACTAGAGACAGAACCCGCTACATTTTTAATACGACAATTTGTACGCTGATATTTCTCCGCGAGATTTTAGTGTTCACACCATTGTCCAGGCTGGTGGAATCAAATTCAGAAACGGCGAAGATGGTGTCAGCTTTGCCAGGAAGAAGCGGAAAAGCGACCTCAGTAAGCAAGATGCCTTTGGTAACTCAAAAAAGTGTTTTCCCATTGCCAAGAGGCTAAAAGAAGCTGAAATCGTTCGATCTGCAGATCAGTTGATTTCTGGGAGCCCGCCGGATGAGGACTCGTCCTATGCGAGTGCTTCCACAAGGAAACAGACCGTGAGAGGAGAGAGAAAGGGCCATGAACGCGGCGAAGATATACGAGCCTCTAAACCCTTGCTGCCTGGTAGTCGTGCGGCCGTCTTACCTTTATCGAGGCTCCATCATGGTAAACTCAAATAGTATAACATCTTTTCTCAGTGCTTTTTCCCATATGGAGCGTAATCTTGTTTCTGTTCATTCTGTTAATTTGGCATAGTACTTGCCTTCCTGCTTTGCGGAGAAGCATCTTAGTAGAGTATCCGGGCATATCAAGCTTCAGACTCCCGATGGAAGGCAGTGGTCTGTTAGGTGTCTGTACAGGGGCGGCCGCAGCCAAGGATGGTACGACTTCTCCCTCCAGAATAACTTGGCAGAAGGGGACGTCTGTGTGTTCGAGCTGATCAAGGCAAGGGAAGGAAGTGGTCTTGAAAGTGACCCTGTTCCGTGTCACTGTCGAAGGAAGGCTGATGAACCAGAATCACCATGTCCGGCGAATTCAAATAGCTTTACTGCTGCTGCCCTTTCAAATTATTTGTCATTAGTTATGAGTCGTAGCTTTGTTGGTGAGATCAAATTGAGTGTGCTGGAGATTAATTGAACATGATCGAGATTTTCCATAACCAAACACCAAACTCCACGAACACATATTACTCTATAAAGAGTGATTACTCTAATCCAACAACACCATGACGATTAAAACTAACAGACCCCAGACAAGATGATCCAACAACAAGGTAGACCAATGGGCTTAGTTCCTCCAGCTTCCTTCATAGGAGCCACCGCCTCCACCTCCCCTGGAGTACCTGTTGCCACCATCTCCATATCCGCCATCACGGCCACCACCATATCCACCACCGTTGCCGCCACCATATCCACGGTTGTAGCCTCCCTCACGGCGACCTCCTCCGTAACCGCCGCCGCCGCCGCCGCCACTTCCGCCACGGCCACCACCAGAAGAGCGAGACTGAGCCTCGTTGACAGTGATGTTACGTCCGTCCAGGTTCTGGCCATTCATCCCATCGATCGCCTCCCTCATGGACTGCTCGTTGGCGAAGGTGACAAATCCGAAACCCCTGGACCTTCCAGTCTCGCGATCGTTGATAACCTGCCAAAAAAGGACACCATCGACCAGATCCGGTCAGATCTAAATGAAACAGAGGCGAAATCGAGAGTCGAAACAGAAGAGGAAAAGAGAGTAGCGATTCGATCTTCGTCTCTGAGAAAGAGGATGAAGATGAACGTACCGATTCTCGCAAATAGTAACAAAAAGTAACAGATCAAGCGAGTAGCAGTAGCAGTAACACAATCGAGAGAACACAGAGAGCATAGAGTAACAGGGGGAGACGCCGTTGCAGATCCGGATCCGGATCGGTTCAGGGATCAGGTTCAGATCTGGCTAGGCGGGGGACTGTTATCAATCGGACCTTCGATTCGAGGATCTCGCCGTACTGAGAGAAGGCTCTCTCGAGGGACTGATCGTCGGTGGCCCAGGCAAGGCCTCCGACGAAGCAGCGGTACTCAACGTCTGCGGCAGCCATGGAGAGGGAGGGGGAGAGAGATTTTCAGGGGGAAGAAGATATTTTCGAGAGAAGCGATATGGACGCAAATGGTCTGATTGGGGGGTTTATATAGGAGGAGGAGGAGGGAGGATTAGGGTTTACGGATGGGTCGAGCGCTAACCGGGGTTAAGTTTTGGGGGGGTGTTGGGTTGGGTTAATTGGATTGGATTGGATTTTTGGACGGTCTTGATTGCGTTCATCCGACGGTGGTGGTGCGTCCGTCCATTACAGCATGTGGGATATTTTGGGTCCCTTTATTATGCACAGTGCACGAAAAATCCATGTTGGACTTGGAAATAAGGATTTTGTTCATTGTTGTGTTGGTAATAAATATTCAAATATGGGAGTGTCATGTGATAGGATATCATGCAGATAGATAATCACCAATTTACTCATTTCTCTTGCTTATTTTTAATTTTCCCAATTTAAATATTTTTAATTTATTTTCTTAAAAAAATACATAATTATTTCCTACACCCGTTCGGGGTTTGAAGTTAGGAGTTTTGTAAAAAAATACGGTTAATTTTAAAAAAGTTCGTGAAATACAGTATTACCGTAAAAATAGCGAGGTCGGGTTTTCTTCGAGTTTTTTCGAGAAAAATAGCGATGGTCGAGTCTTTAAAACTACGGAGCTTCAATGTAGCTGTATGAAGACGCGTTTTGAACACTCACCTTCGTGGATTTGAACCCAAAATCTCTCGCAATTTAAGAAACCAGGGACGGGTTTTCCTTCCCCTTTGGCGAAGAATTTCAACGTGTTTTGAAAACCGCCTCTACGTATGCAAATACATGAAATACGAAAAACTAACTGTATTTCCGTATAAAATTATAAAAGTAAGTGGAAAAAAACAAAATTCTTACTCTAAGATAAAAATATTTTTTTTATCAACATCTTTGTACCTTTTTTTAAAAATCATATTATATATATAGTTTTAAAAATATCTAGGTAATATATTATAAAATAATGAAGATGATTATTTTGATATCTTATCTTAACAAAAACGCAGAAACAAAAAGGAGTCGTCTGGTCAGTAACCTCAAATCCCAGTGTCACATTACGGAAAACCTCCAAAGTCCAAAAAGAGGAACAGGGAACAGACTCCTCGCATTACGAGATTATGAGGAAAATCCATGACCAAAGAAGATATGTAAAGTGGGATGCTCTCAAACATTCCCTCCTTGCAATTTTGTAGATCTAAACCTTAACTCACCACGCCCCATAAAGGGACTTCAGCCGCTCGCGACGATTTCATGTATGGCATCGCTGATGCTTTCATCCTCAGATCTCACCGCCAGTTTCATCGCGACGTCCTTCTGTCCGTCTATACCAAACGACAGTCGCACAAGGACCTTCACGCCGCCGATGAATACTCCTGACAACAAGCAGCTGTGCGACCTAGAATTGCTCGGTACGACTTCCGTTCCCTGTCGAAGAGGTACAGTGACATGTTAAATGAAGCATGATTATTGGAATGCGAGTAAACACTATCAAAGTATTTTAAAATGATTACAACTGAGAATTGGTCATCTACCTCACAAGGCTGCATGCCTAGAAGGTTTATGACTGCAGTGACAGCCTCGGCCAAGCTTTCCCTGGGGCCAAGCCCGTACTCGTCCACACGCTCATAATCTGGACCCATGCTCTCCCATGCATTTCTGAAATTGGAAACCCCAACCTTCTGCATATAATCAGCTGCCACAACTTCAAGATCCTCAAGCTGGTATTCATCGTCGACGCCTTCGTCCTCCGCCTCACCAGTAGAGGGATCCACCTAAAGCAGAGAAAAATTACTGAATATTCCTCAGGTAGATGTACTGATCTCTTACAAGAAAAGACATTAAGAATTGTCACGTGATGAGGAAACAGTAATTGAGCTGCATAGATGCAAGCAAGATGGTATCTAATCTGCTGGCGATGTACCTCTTTGACGGTGAATTTCAATATGTTTGAGAACTTCCCAACAGTGGGTCCCTCTGTCTTCTCAAATGCCACAAAGGTTTGCCCAGGAGAATCATAGGGAAGAGATCGTAGAGGCTTGGATGCGATTTCTGAGAATTCCTCTGCATCTGAGGCATCCACTACCACAGTAACCTGGGAGAAGGCATTTGAGTCAGAATTGTTGTCATATGCAGCATCCAAAAGTGATCAAGTTGAAAACAAATCATCATTACATTTTCCAGCAATTGCTCCGGTATAGTGTTCGTGCAGTTGTACTGAAACAAGACGTGACCATCAAAAATATGCTTAACAACATTAACTGCATATTCCGTTTCAGCCTCCGTGAGCTCAACAGGAGCAGAGGACTGCCAAAAGGCAACAATACAGTGAGCATATTCTAATAGTATAAAAGATATTCACCCATTGTTATTAGTGTGAAGGAGAACATGGTCAGATATCACCTTGAAAAGCTTTCCAAAGCTTGAAAACTCCGGGATTGAGGAAATAAGACTTTCATATGTATCAATAGTAGAGGTTGTCGTGGCAGGAGCAGCAAGACCGGTTGCGGTTCTTCCAGGTGCTCTTTTTTCAGCCAGTGGCTGACTTTTGACCTCCCTCGGCACCGATGTAATGTCAAAAGGCTCATCTGAGGGCTCCTGAGAGAGAAATAAAACAGTTGAACAACAAGGCCCATTCCAAAAGTAATTGAGAATGGAGGAAAGAAGGAAAAGAAGAAACTGACATAATTTTTTAGGCTAGCTTCTAAGTTTGTCAATGGCACATCCAATGAACCGAAAAGAAATTCCTTGGCGTCTGTTATGGCTGCTGTGTCATCGGCACCAAGGGTTTTCAAATATAGAGTTGCTCTATCCCGGACCTGCAAACAAATGTGAATTTTCCATGGTGATTCAAGAGATAAAGAAGAAACAAAGAGCTCTTCTGAATATTTCTAGACTACTGGATAAAGAAGGTCTGTCCTTGTGACAGGGATATGTCCCATATAGAAAAGGTTCCAAAGGTGTTAAGCAAGACAGTGACATTAAAAAGTTCATTTCAAAAAGTTAATATCATCCATTAAATGATAACAGAAACATATAACAATAGACTAATAGAATAACAACTGACCTCGTCATCATTGTCATATAGACAGCGTCTTAGCAGAACAAAAATCCGGGGCTGTCACAACCTTCTATTAGTCAGAGATTTAAAGAGTAGTCATTAGAAACACATTGATAAATTGAAGAGAATCCATTGTACCTTCAGTGATTCAACCATAGCACCAAATTTTGCAAGGGTGGTAACAGCACTAGCCCGGACAGTGGCATTCTCGAGATGCACACGATTGTATATGTAACGGATGTACTTACTGGGATCAGAGGTTTTGGGCCCTTCAATTCCCAGAAAATGAAGTATCTGATTGATAAAATAAGTAAAGGAACAAAAGGTTGAATGTGAAAATATGACCGCTATTTTAATTGTAAATAAAGATAACATCAAGAAAGTAAATCCTATTAAACCCACCTGGGTTGAGAGATATGTGAATTCGCAGTCTTCAATAAACTCACACAAATGAAGCAATCCACTCTCTTTAGCTTCAGGAATATCTCGGATCAGGATCACAATCGAGTCCACTATTGCCTTCTTATATTCAAATCCACCTTCTTCTCTTAAGATGTTGCTTAAGAAGTTCATCCTGCAGGTGACATTAGGAATGGCAAGCATTATATACATGAAGAGGGGGAATTCACTTCAAGAAGCTAGGCCGCAAGGTAGAAGCTATGCTGCTTACAGTGATCTGTACTTCAAAGGAAACTTCAAACATAATGATCTTATTGCTTCCACAACAACAATTTTGAACTCGTCAGCAATGTCAGACATAAAGTTCGTTATTTGCTTCATCAAACGATCAACACTGGACTCATTTCCAGTCTTCAACAGTGTAGTGATTGCAAGTGTTGCGATGCTCCTATTCTGGTCAGATATCAAACTCTCCATGTCTATGTTGCAATTTGTGACAGCCAATGGATGTGTCATTGCTACCTGCGACCCCAATATTGTCCATGATAAGCCAAGGGAAATGACCTTATAATATATCAGTGATTTAGCGAAGAAAAATATGTGCCGGGTATGAATGATAGCTACTGACCTTATTCAGAGTTCGGACAGCAGCAAATCTCAAGACGGGCTTTGAGGAACTTAAGAAGAGCTGGAGGACAGTGATAGCCGGAGTCAATTCCCGGTTCGTCACGCCATTAAGCTCAGTGATTGCTCTGGCTGCTTCCAGAATCACCATCTCGGCCTTGTGACGCAGACAACTCTCAAGATAGTCAAAGAACGGCCTCTCCCCTGGTTGAGTATTACCAGAGGATTCACGGATGACCTGACTAGTGTATCGAATCAAAAGGCACTGGGCCAAAGGTGATCGAACAGTCCCCCTTGTTAAGCTTGTCACAAGTTTGCTAACGGCAAGCCGGTCATTCTGTCGAATCTGCACCCAATACAAAAAATGTACAGAGCCAATTTTTCATTATTTGCCTGCTGAACAGTTTTTTATTCAGACGAATAATCGAGAAGTTTTAACATAATCTATACAAGATGATGCTGCTCAGTTTGCTAATACATCACAAAAGACAATCCGTGGCACATCTGCGATTGGGATAAAGGTCTTGACATCTCGCTTCTGCTCTCTCCAATTAAGATCAATTTCCCACTATTTCCCATATTCGGCAATAAAAATATGAACAATATTCCTATATTCGGATATAAAAATATGAACAAATGCAAGAGGTTCTATATGTTCTTTGCCAACATAAAATGTCTAGGCCAACTCAGAAATCCCTTTGATAGTTAAACCAAGTAAAGGAAACCAACACCATGTAAGAGCAGGAAACAATGTTGAAGTTGAAGATTTCATTTCGAATTCAAGGTAATTTTAAGTTCCAAAGTTGTCCTATGAATGCTTTCGAGCAAATTGCATCCTTGACAATAACTATTTTCTCATCAAGAAGGAAAGCACTTGTAAAAGGGTGGATGAAAATTTCATAATACTAAAAATACAGATACACAGACATCAATATTATTTTTTTCCTGGTCTGAAAATCATGTTTCAGAGAGATGGGAGACTATTGAACTATTATTTCAAATTTAAGAATTCAGCCAAGAAAGTTAATATGACATGATTGCACAGCATACCTGATGAAGTAAAGCAAGAGCATGAAACTGGACAAGGGCAGCCCTGGATTGGACAGCTTCCTGAACCTCATTGCTCCACCTTTTTACAATTTCAGGGTTTGTCTGAATACACGTTCATAAAACAGGGATGTCACTTAATGACAAGCAGCTGCAAACTACTGTAAAGATCAAAATTAAATAAGAGTAAAACCTGGAGTAAGTGGATTCCACTTATCAATGCTGCACTGGCAACCACAGGATTCTTATCAACAATAGCCTGTTTTAAGTATCGTTCAATTTGAGTAAGAAGGGTTCCATCCGTAATTCGGCACAACACCCTAATTGCATTGGCACGGTACATGTCTGTCTTGCTGTTCATATCCTTCATAAGTGAGCTTGTCACAATAATTACCTGCAGGAAAAGAGTGGACGTAACTGAGCCTTTGCCATGCTACAAGATCCATCAGCCAAGTACGGTGTTAATGCTAACTAAGAGGGTTGACTCAGGTAGAAGATCACAGCACCTCATCAGAAGAAGGAGACAACTCCTTGATGATAAGATAAACCATCCTCCTCAATCCTATATCCCTGGACTGGAAAAGCTTCGTCACGGCAAAGAACACCTCTGTGGCTTCTCTCTGCACAAAATTCAATTTAAAAATGCAGCCAGGAACTCCATAACCTCAAATCAAATGAAAAGGAACAAAACTGTCCCGCCCACTGGGCTAGAACTTCAACCTGAGTGAAAGTATCCCCTTGATTCAGCAGATACAGCAACTTGGTGATGACCTATGGAAGTTTTGGAACCGGGTCAGCAACTCTTCTGATCATAAACAAATAAAAAAAATCCCACATGATTCCAGCAATCACCTGAGAGCATCTCCTAGGATCGAGCTGGGGATCGTTGAAAACTCTCGCCTCCTGAAGTACTGCTCCCTTCTCGATCCCATAGAAGGGAGAATACTCCACTGCCGGAATACAATGTTCATTTAAATCACAACACTCCAACAAAAAAACTAAAGAAATCCACACAATCAAAAGACCAGTGCACTTCGAGTCACTCGATCCATAACAACCGGACTCTCCTAAGATTGATTCCAGCAGTCGACCGAAACAAAAAAAATAAAAAAGCCGTCTCAACAAGGCAAATCAATCAGGCACTCATCCCTTCCCCACGGATCTAATGCCGAAGGCGAAACGGAACCGGATCCACATCGAAACGGAGACGAGAAATCATAAGCCAAGGAAATAGACGATGTGGATCTAAATAAGCCCGATGGCAGCTGAGAAAAACACCTTCGTCGTCTTGATCGTCGTCCTTCTTCACCAGCGGCTGAGCCATTGATTCAAGATCTGGATCGCCGGAGACGGCTCTATCGGAAAATGAGGTAACACAAGGGAAAGAGGGACTGAGGAAGAAGGAGAGACGACGACGAAGAGGAAGGAAACGAAGGGGAGGAGAGTTGGGCGTTCTATTTTACGAAAATGTCCCTATATGAATTTACAAAAATAACTCTATCAAGGGCCTGAAATTACCCCCAATGCCATCCCCAGAAAATCTCCCTCGAACGCATTATATTTATGTACGGACAGAGCAAAGCGGCAGCGCAATTTCCCTCGCGATCGCGATGTTCTCCTCGTCCTCCACCTCCGTCGCTGCCGTTGCCATTCCCATTCCCTGTTGAGACATTCTCCGGCGGAAGGTTTCGACGCCCTGAGGGATGGAGAACGACCACCGTCCCGACGACGGAGGACGGGTGAACGGGATGGAGCCGTTGTACGAGCTCGTCGACCTGATCGCCACCAATCCGTCACAATTCCCCGACCAACTCTCCTACCTGATCTCCCGCAACCCTCCCCCTTCTGCGTCCCGCCTCTCCCGCTCCCACCTCCACTCCCTTCTCGCCATTGCGCGCTTCATCGCCACGGCAGCAGCCTCCCCCGATCCCCTGTTCACAGAACCCACCCCCAGCCCCAAGTCCGTCGTCCTCGATTTCCTCCTCTCCCTCTCCTTACAACCCTCGTCGTGGCCCCAACCATTCAACCTCGACTCCGTCTCCTCCTTCCTTAACGAATTCGTGGGCTACCTCTCAGCTGCTGCCAATGCCGACCCTGGGTTTGCCTGCGAGGTGGGGGACGTTGTCGGGGATACCGTGTCTCTTTCTCTCGGGATCTTCCTGAACGGAAAGGATGAGTCCGGTCTTTGTAAGGCCTTCCTTAGAGCGGTTTCCGGAAGCGATCTCCCTGTCGGAGGGAAGGATGTGGAGAGGTTGGTCAGTCTGTTGGTCGATGAGGTTGTGATCCCAGTTGCTGCCGCTCCAGCTTCGCCCAGAGATTGTGCTGCTTCAGAGATTTCGTCTACTCAGAGCTCGCCAATGAGCGCAGTCGCTGCAGTTAGTAGTAGTAACGGTAATGGTAACAGTGGGAGTTACAGTAATGCGGGAGAGGCATCGAGTCCAGGGAGTAACAGTAATGTGTCTACTCGGGCTTTGGTTTCGAATGGTGGGGGTTTGGGTAACAATTTGAGGCAGCAGGTGGGTTCGTTTGAGGATGAGAGCCTGGAGAGCTTGGAGAAGCAGGAGATTGCTTGTAAGATATTAACACGGTTATTGGAGGAAGTGACCATAGACCATAAGTTAATAGAGCAAGTCCGACTGCTTGCTAGGAAGCAAGTTCAGTCCATGCCTGGATTTTTGAAGGTACTCTTCCTTTATTTTTCTGTTAGAGTTGTGATATGGATGTCATAATTTGGCTCTCACTTGTTTACTTTCAACCATTGTTCCAATAGTTGGTTAGGATTATAGACATAATTTTCCTTGACGGCTAATTGCAACAACTTGTTTTAGTTATTCCCAGGTGGTGTTTGAATGGCTTTAGGTTCCAGTTGTCTCTTATTCCAGGGAACTGAGTAGGTTGAGAATGACGTGGTCTTTGTAGGGTGGTGAACTGGTGATTTGTGAGATTAGGTGTTTCATTGCTGAATCGTGTGCCTAAATAAGAAAATGATTCTATGGTTTATGCTGGTTGGTTTACTATGTTTGTCTGGGTACTGCTATTTATTGTGCTTCCACTTTGTCTGTACTTGTTTACCCCTGGGATTTGTCTGTCTCCTCTCTTGGTAATGCGTCTTGGCCTTTGCATTGGGTTAATTATTTTCTGCAGTAGTTCTTGAAGCAATCATTTTTTTAATTCAACGAGCTGATTACTTGTTTGTATGGTACCGAGGGGGAAGACTAGTCATTTAGCAAGATGTTTTTTTTTTCTATTTTTGAGTGAATTATATCATTTACTGAAAAGATGTGCAAAAGCTAAGCGGCATATTCCAGGTGTGCATATGGCTAGGAGTTAGGACAAGTGTCCTAAAATAAAAAGCTAAACGTAAGTATTACTGAGGACTATACAATTGTGCCAATTTACTAAGCATGTTGTAGCATCATCAGTTGCAATTGATTATTGGACTCGTGTTTAGGCATTTCTTTTCTTTCCTTTTTCAAATTCGGAATATCATAAAGGATTGATAGATTTGGGCTGGATGGTGATGGTGTCCACACTTTTTGGGGACTCGATAACATATTTCATTGGCATATTTTGTTTGTGATTCGCTTTTTGTATCTTTCATCTGTGAAAGTTGCCTTTTGTATTTTCCCTCTCAAGAAAGGCATTATAAATGTTAGAATGCTAAAGTTGATTGTTTAACCAGATTAGGAAGCGGGATTGGAATGAGCAAGGGCAGCTTTTGAAAGCCAGAATAAATGCAAAACTGGCTGTTTATCAAGCTGTGACCAAGTTAAATATAAAGAGCCTAGAATCATTGGATTCTAAAAGTAAGCCATCGAAGAAGCTTTGGCTGGAAACTTTAGTATCGTTCACTGAAGCATCAGAAGCATGTTTGATATCTGTTTGGCGAAAAATGAAAATGTGTGAGGAACTTTTTAGCTCATTACTTGCTGGAGTGACGCACATTGCGGTTACTAAGGGAGGTCAACAGCTTCATGTTCTCCTCATACGCCTCAAGGGCTTGGTGCTGACTGCTTGTGCTCAGGTATTTATCAGAGTTGAATAGGATCTTATATTCTACAATGTTTTTCCTGTCCCATTGTCCATTTTTGTTCAGTTTTTATTTTCAGTGAAAAATCTTTAATTGGATCGCAGGCTGATACCTGGGGTACTAGTCAGAGAACCATTCTTCAGACTGTCTTGAATACTTGTTGTAAGGTGATTGAATATGGCTGGACTACTGACCGAGCTCCCATTGATACATTCATCATGGGATTAGTGGCAAGCGTCCGTGACAGGAATGACTATGAAGAACAGGTGGACTAAATTTGATGTTCTATTTTGCATCTAATGAGTGGTGCTCATTTTGACATCTGCTTAGCCCTTGTATTTAATGTTTCTTGAAATCTCCTAAGTGGACCTTTTACTTATGCTTATGGATCCTTCACATTGCTAGACAACCTCTTGGAAGGGCTCTAAGACATGCTTGTTTCCTCTTGCTATCTCTTGCTATCTCAGGAAGGTGAAGACAAACAGCCTGTTCCAGTTGGTCAGCTTAACTTAATACGACTATTGGCAGATTTAAGTGTTTCTGTGAACAAGTCTGAAGTAGTTGACATGATATTGCCTCTCTTTATTGAGAATTTAGAAGAGGGTGAGGCTTCAACCCCTAGTGTCTTGCGAATTCGGGTATGAGTCACTCCTAATGTAAATTTATTCTTTGGTTTATAGTATTGATTAACTAGAGCGTGTTTCAATTTACTGGGATATTAACAGTTATGAATGCTGAATTTAGCTGTTCAATAGGTTACTAGTTTAATTGGAATCGTCCAATTGAAATATATTTTTTTTTTTTTGATAAGTCCAATTGAAATATTGACACAATGATAAGTAGAATGTAATGATTGGGGGAAGGGGGTCATTGGGCTAATCCTTCGTTTTGGACGAAGGCTTGAATATTGGTTTTGTTATTCTGTGTAGATCTTTTTTAAAGTTAATTTAACTTCTGTTCATGGAAGAATTGTACTGATGTGTGTATAGTTTCTATTGGTAATTTAATGTCTTATAACATATTAGAAGAGGTGTACTGAGCACACATTCCTTTACTGTGGAACGATATAGATTTCTTCTGAATATTCCTTCTGGAAAATTATATTTAGGCCATAGCTTTAGAATATCTTCTTTTCATTGCCAGCCTAGACTGCCACAGTTAATTTATATTTCTAAGGTAAGTTCTTGATCTTAACTTTCTTGTTGCAGCTTCTAGATGCTGCTTCTCATATAGCGAGTTTGGGCTTTGAGAAGTCATTCCGTGAGACTGTAGTTTTAATGACAAGAAGCTACTTGAACAAACTTTCTTCCTTGGGATCTCCTGAAAGTAAAACATCAGCTCCAGAAGCCACCACTGAACGTGTGGAGGTAACTTGGAACTATGTTAATTTTTATAATATTTCTCCAGACATTATTATGTTATAACAGCTTCTTGTTTACTGAATGGATCTTGGACGAATTCAACCGTCTTGTAGACTCTTCCTGCTGGATTTCTTCTGATTGCTAGCCGTCTTACAAGTACTAAATTGCGTTCAGATTATCGTCACCGTTTGCTATCTCTATCTTCAGATGTTGGCTTGGCTGCAGAGAGCAAAAGTGGAAGGTGTTTTTTCTTTATATATCCTGTTGTTGCTACTGATTTGGAGTATGATTGATTTTTGCTACAATGCAGGGATGGATTTGCTGAAATAGTACTTCCTGTTGGGAAAGTTTTGATTTTTTGTCTTGTTGTTTAATCTTGTCAAATTTTCAATTCATGGCTGTCAGTTTTACATACAATAAAGAATAGTGATTAATGTGCCCACAAGAGCAAGATGACATAAAAAATGTTTTGAGATAATTATTGTGGAAACCCATTCTGGTGGAGTTGATTGGCATTCACCAGTGTTCTTGGGAAAATTTCCGTTCCTTTGCGAGGCTATTGATAAACTTGGCTGTTGGCGGTTCTCTATCCTCTCTCTTCAGGGTGATATCGTTATTTGTGTTGGCTGTTATCGTTATTTGTGTTGGCTCATCTTATCATGGGACATCTTTGAACAACTTGCCAATGCTATTGTTATTGCATGTGATCTATCTTAAGTTTGTGTTTTCTTGTTAATTGTAATGATTTTTTTTGTCTTACAGGAGTGGAGCAGATTTTTTGGGACCTCTACTTCCTGCAGTGGCAGAGATTTGTTCTGATTTTAATCCATCCACAAATGTGGAACCATCACTCTTGAAGCTCTTCAGAAACTTATGGTTCTATGTTGCTCTTTTTGGCTTAGCACCTCCAGTTCAAGGTGCTCAAACTCCAGCTAAGCCAATATCTGGTGCCTTGAATAGTGTGGGAAGCATCAGTTCAGTTCCTCTTCAAGCTGTAAATGGACCATACATGTGGAATGCCCAGTGGGCTGCCGCAGTTCAGCGGATAGCTAAAGGAACACCTCCACTCGTGAGTTTGCTTCATGGCTTTTGTGGCTATTTTTGGTGTTTTCTTTGGGTTCTTGAAAAATCACAAAATTAGGTATTCTGAGGTCACCATGCAGAAAAGAATATAAGGGATGAATTTTTTTCTAAAACTTCTCGTAAATTTGAACCTGTAGCTGAGGATAGATCTATAATATGCAAAGGGCTCAATAACAAAACACCATTTCTCATTTTTCAGCCTATTTGGATCCAGAGAAAGAAAGATTTCTTCATTTGTGACGTCAATGACTTGCCACCCAAAAACTTTCATCTTTTCCTGTTTGGAATTCTTCTTTGATTGCAGATGCTTTTTTCATCTCAATTGTGTGATTACTATGAGAAACTTCTTTTATTCAGGCTTTGTGGAAATTCAGTCAACAGTTAGCATGAAATTTGTTTGTCAAATTTTGATTTAGCCCCTAAATGGGAATTGGTTCCCTCAGGTTGTCAGCTCCGTAAAATGGCTTGAAGACGAGCTAGAACTTAATGCTTTACACAATCCTGGTAGTCGTAAAGGAAGCAATAATGAGAAAGCAGCTGTTACTCAGAGAACTGTTCTTTCTGTTGCTTTAGGAGGGCGGGTTGACGTTGGGGCAATGACAACAATTTCTGGTATGTGCCTTGTTCTTTTTGTTGTCAGTCTTTTCAGTGTTTGGGTCTTGGCCTGCAACTTGGTGCACTTTGGTGATTATTTCATTACTTTGAACATATGCAGGGGTGAAAGCAACTTATCTACTTGCGGTCGCATTTCTAGAAACTATTCGTTTCAGTAGCAATGGAGGCATCTTAAATGGTGGCACAAGTCTGACTGCTTCAAGAAGTGCTTTCAGTTGTGTTTTCGAATATTTGAAAACTCCAGATCTGATTGCTGCTGTCTCTCAGTGTTTGTCGGCAATTGTCCATCGGGCATTTGAAACAGCAGTTTCCTGGCTGGTATGTATCAAGTTTTCTTAGGTTAATCATGCACATATTTTATTGTCTACAGCAGATGCAAATAATAGTTAGGTCTTTATTCTTTCTGTTTCTTCCCCTTTTTGGAGTTAATTGTATCATTCTCTTGACGATGATTGAAGTAAATGTGAAACTGTGGGGCCTAATATCATCCCTATTCTGCCAGAGAATTGTGTTAAACTTAGTTGGAGTTGCTATCCTTGTTAAGTGTTTATTTGGTTGTTAAACTAAAGTATCCAAGCATCTGCATGTTGATGTTGATGATTGTGCAAAAAAAGTTCATTTTGCTCATTTATGTGATTTATTTAATGCATACGCATTTATACTCCATTTGTATTTTATTTGCTTACTCCGTCGTTTTACTTCTTGTCCAGGAAGAGCGCAGATCTGACACTGGTAATGCAGCACAGATTCGTGAGGCAACACTTTGTACTCATGCTTGTTTTCTGATACAAAGCATGTCAGAGAGGGAGGAATCTGTCCGGGATCTTTCTGTGAACTTGTTAGCACAACTTAGAGATAAGTTTCCACAGGTAGTTGCTGTTGTCTTAAGCCTCATTTCCCTGTTATACCTGCTTAAGCATATAAAATTGTACACATGCAGGTTTTGTGGGATTCATCTTGCCTTGATTCCCTTTTGTTCTCTGTTGAGAGTGGCTCATCTTCTGCTCTTGTTAATGATCCCGCATGGATAGCTACTGTCCGGTCCTTATATAAAAAAGTTGTTCGGGAATGGATCAACAAATCTCTGTCATATGCTCCATGCACAAGCCAGGGTCTCCTTCAGGTTCGTTATTCAATAATTTTGAAAATATTGACAAAGCAAGGATGCTTTTTCTGCTTTTAATTGTATTAATGTTGTCCTGATTGGTCATAAGGTATTGTGCCAACCTAATAGATGCACATGTTTAGTAGGAGCCTGATTTTATTGTCCTATGTATATGAAAATTAAGAATGTTATTATAAAAGACAGCCTTAAAGTACTCATAAAGCAGGAGTCATCTGGTAGCAGTAAGGAACATGTGTAAGAATAACCCTTAAAAGACTGAAAATTTACTGAAATCTATTAGATAGATCTTTCAAATGTGATATTTTATTGGGTGCCCTTTTAGGGGTATGTGGCGATTTGATCTTTATCTCTTATTGTAGGAGAAACTTTGTAAAGCCAATGCATGGCAAAGATCACAACAGACAACAGATGTTGTGTCCCTGTTGTCTGAGATGCGTCTAGGTAGCGGTAAAAATGACTGTTGGACTGGAATACAAACTGCAAACATTCCAGCAGTCATGGCAGCTGCAGCAGCAGCATCAGGTGCAAGCATGAATTTAACTGAGATACTGAACTTTGAAGTCCTCAGTACGGGTATTGTTAGTGCAACTGTTAAGTCCAACCACGCTGGCCAAATATCTGGTATGAAAAGCCTATTCAGCAGCATGGGTGGGTTTCAGAGGTTGAAGTCTATAGGGTCTACTGAACCTCCTGAAGCTGATAAGGTGGTGCTAATGAATTTTTTTCATCAGCTTCAGCAATTTGTTACTGCTTCTGAGAAGGGCGGGGAAGTAGATAAGGCATTATTTCGCCAAACCTGTTCGCAGGCAACAGCTTTCCTCCTGTCAAGTCTGGTATATTCTGCTGGCATTTAATTTGAGTTATGAATCGTGTCTTCTGGTGGAAAATACTGCATTGAAGATAGATTTTGATAAAGGTTTCTTTTTTGCAGGATACCGATTCAAAGTCTAATATGGATGGATTTTCACAACTTCTACGCCTTCTTTGTTGGTGTCCTGCTTATATCTCCACTGCCAACGCAATGGAGACTGGGGTTTTCATCTGGACTTGGCTGGTCTCTGCCGCACCACAACTCGGATCTCTTGTTTTTGCCGAGCTTGTTGATGCATGGTTATGGACAATTGATACCAAACGTGGCCTTTTCGTATCTGAAGAAAGATTCTTTGGGCCCGCTGCTAGATTGAGGCCTCAACTCTCCCCTGGGGAGCCAGAAGATTTTCCTGAGAGGGATCCAGTTGAACAAATAATAGCCCACAGGCTATGGCTTGGCTTTTTTATTGATCGTTTTGAGGTGTGGTATTTCTACTGAATGACTGAAATCTCTTCTAAATGAAGTGACTAACAAGTTCAGTCGACACGTTTTATGATTTTCCTGTGCATAAAGTGACATTTCTTCGATAGTATTTGTCCTTGACAGAAAAAATAGAAGGTGTTCATATGCTCTAATCTGATTTTGGCAATAGGTCATTCGTCATAATGGTTTGGAGCAGCTTTTACTACTAGGACGAATGTTGCAAGGAACAACAAAAACACCATGGAACTTTTCAAGACATCCTGCTGCTACTGGAACGTTTTTTACAGTGATGCTTCTAGGTCTCAAGTTTTGCTCCTGTCAGTCCCAGGGTAATTTACAGAAGTTCAAAACAGGACTTCAGCTGCTAGAGGACCGCATTTATAGGTGACTGGCAAAAAAGAGGTCTTTTTTCTTTGGAGTTTGTGTCCATCATGTGTACTAATGCTACTTCGATCAATGTATTTGAATGTCACTTGTTTCCATCTAATAACGAGAAAAATTTAAAGCGCGCACATATTTCCGAGAAAGGGTGCTGTCGTTTGCCACTGATTAGTATTTTTTCTTTCACCGACCTTTAAACTCACAGTTTGGTTTTGTTCTGCTATAGGGCATCATTGGGATGGTTTGCTCATGAGCCAGAATGGTTCGAGATAAAGGATGTTAATTTTGCTCCAAGTGAGGCTCAATCTGTATCCATTTTTCTTCATTATCTTCAGAACGAAAAAGCAGACCCCCCTCAACCTGACGTCAAAGGCCGTGAAAACGGGAGTTCCTTAGTTGATGAGGTTTGTTGCTAATAAGTGTGTTTATATCTAAATTCCCTATTTGGAAAGCGTATATGAGGAAGGAAAATGCTAAATTAAAAGCTTTGTGCAGAGGGTACTGAGACATCAGGTTTCTATCCACTATATATTTATTCGCCAGTATTTCTTGTGCATAGAGCACATAGGAAAGAATTATACTTTTATGGGAACTATGGACCTCCAATCCTGCTTCCATAGGGTGGAGTTTACCTAAATCTTCCTTTTTTACAAGTGTAAATCCTCTTTTCAATGTACTTTAAATAAATAAATTACAACTAGGATGACTTTTCAAAGACTCCGATCTCTCACTCCATCTAAATGAATCAAAATATTGTATGCGGGATAAAAGCTTGTTTCCGTTGGATGTGGTGAATTTCAAGAGCTATTGTATCTCATGTTTTCGGTTGGCTATTTATTGACTGTATATGCAGAACGATAAGTACCATCCTGTCTGGGGTCAAGTGGAAAACTATGCAGCTGAAAGAGAGAAGCGGAGGCAGCTGCTTCTGATGTTATGTCAACATGAGGCCAATAGGCTTGAAGTTTGGGCTCAGCCAACTAATCCCAAGTAAGCATATCTTGTGATTACTTATTTAGTTTAACTTTTTTTTATCTGTATCTGCCTTGCTTATTATTGATTTCTATATTATAGTTATCACTTGTACTCATAAAATTGCAATTTATTTTTAGGGAAGGTGCTTTTCGTCTCAAGATTAGTCCAGACAAATGGGTAGAATATGCAAGAACGGGTTTCTCTGTGGATCCAAGAATTGCTTTAGCCCTGGTGTCCAGATTTCGGGCTAACACCCACTTGAAAGCTGAAGTTACACAGCTTGTTCAGGTTTGTCATATTTATGTAGGGTTAACTAAAGTATATTGTGTTGAAAGGTCTTATCGGTTGCCTGAGCCATCAAGTGTTCATTATGTGTTGCCCTCTTTTGGTTGCTAAAATTAAAAACAGTTTTGCTCTAATTTTTGTCTAGTTATTTGCTGTTGTACCTTGAAAGAAGCACTCTGAGTAGTTAAATAATAAACTAACTGATGGATTTGTGAAGTAGATTGTCACATTAGATTTTATGCCCTATAGTCTTTTTTTTTTTGTAAAATGGAGTTTGATTAATTAGAAACAAAAGCGTTCAGTCCACCATCAAGATACATGAACACTGTAAGGTTCAAAACACGGTAAATCCCCATGTAGTAGATCTATCACATAGTCCGGGGGTTAACAAAGGGCGATAGAGGCCTCTTCTTGATGATCCACCCTTTTAGCCAATTTTTCTGCAACTAGGCTTTTTCCTCTCTCCGGATGATGGAGGTAGCTTCAAAATCACTTAAGAGTGACCTGCAGTTAGTGAAAATAGGAGCAATTAGTGAGGGGCAGTGGCATTCCCCTGTTATGAAGTTGAGCAGAGCCTCAGCATCCATTTGATTGCCAATGTTTGTAGTCCTAGTTGCTTTGCTAATGTAATGCCCTCATGGAGGGCAAGGGCTTCAGCTGCTAGGCTATTTGTGTTTAGGTGTTTTTTGCTGAAGCCCCCTATCCAAGCTCCCCTCTGATCCCTTATGAGTCCTCCCAGGCCCACAAATAGTGAGTTCTGTCTAGCTGCTGCATCAGTGTTTAGGTGAAAGGAAGATCTTTAGAAGTTTCCCATTTGATATCTCGGTCTTGATGAGTGCCACTTCTTCTCTGGTGATTATTTGCTGTCACTTTTTGTTTCCGATGCTCTAGAAGAGCCTGATTCTCTGATGCCCTGGCAAGTATTATGGTCTGTGTCTCCTTGCTGTTGGCCTTGTTTCCAAAAACTGAGTTGTTCCTTAAAATCCAAAGCTGCCAGATGATTGAGGTGAAAAGGATTTTCATTTTTTTTTGGTAGAAAGGATAGATTGCATTCAAAAGTAGGGAAAGGATTTTGATTAGAACATACTGTGAGTGGTTATCACATTGATCTGTTCGGATGGCATGTCGATTGCAGACGCATATACTGGAACTTAGGACTATACCAGAAGCTTTACCTTATATTATCTCACCAAAGACGGTTGAGGAGAATTCCACCCTGCTGCAACAGTTGCCCCATTGGGCGGCATGCTCAATCACGCAGGCTCTTGAGTTTCTTACACCTGCATATAAGGGCCATCCACGTGTCATGGCATATGTTCTCAGGGTCATGGAGTCTTATCCTCCTGAGAGGGTGACATTTTTCATGCCTCAGCTTGTCCAGGCACTTCGATATGATGATGATGTGAGCCGGCATCTGAAACGATTGTGTTTCTCCTATCTTTGTATGCTTGTTCATATTAACAGTTTTTAAGGAGCTTTGCTTGTCTAATATCTCTGCAGAAACTAGTGGAGAGTTATTTGCTGAGAGCAGCACAGAGGAGTGACATATTTTCCCACATACTTATATGGCATCTTCAGGTCAGACAAACTGAAAGTTTCGTATTTTGGGTTTTCATTTCCATGTAAATTATATTGTGTAATTGTTCTTAATACAAGCCCTGGTTGATGGACATGATATTTTCTGTGGATCTTCCTAAACTTTAATTTCTTAATTGTCAGGGTGAAACTTGTGGATCCGAACCTGTAAAAGATGCCACAATTGCTGAAAAAGTATGTACATCAGCACAGAAAATTTGATTTTAAACAGCGTTGTCATTCCATTACAGTGGGAACTCTTTGATTAGTTGCATAGAATGATTGATCGGGATTTGTTGCTCAATTACAATCTTTTGCATTTCAGCAAGCTGCATTTCAAGCATTGTTGCCAGCTGTTAGGCAGCGCATCATCGACAGTTTCAATCCCAAGGCACGGGACATATTTGATAGAGAGTTTGACTTCTTTGACAAAGTGACTTCTATTTCTGGGGTATTGTATCCACTACCCAAGGAAGAACGTCGAGCCGGCATTCGAAAGTATTTTGTTAGTTTATGTTGTCTTGGTTTAAGCAAGTCTGGGTGATGCTTACCAAAAAAAAGTGTGGGTGATGAATCTGAAATTGACTTACTGAATACTTTGGACAGGGAGTTGGAAAAAATTGAGTTGAATGGCGATGACCTTTACTTACCTACTGCTCCTAGCAAGCTTGTAAAAGGCATCATTGTGGACAGTGGAATACCTCTACAATCGGCTGCAAAAGTTCCCATCCTTATCTCATTTAATGTGGCGGATCGGAATGGAGACCCTCATGATATAAGGCCTCAAGGCTGCATATTTAAGGTGATATTCTGTTCCATTCTTGTATGCATAAAGATATCCAGTCGGACAAAGAAGTTCATAAATAAATCATTACCTGGATTCTAAATTTTTTCCCAACCTACATGTTGAGCTTCAAAATATCCAGTAAGTGTGTATCTCTAAATGCCATTACTCCCTGAGAAAATAACAGTAAATTGATACCGTTTTGGTGAAACGCCAAACAGGTGTCATGGTGTCTTCCAAAAAAAAAAGTTTATTCCCTCCACCTCCTACAAACCTATATATCTGGAACCCATCAAGGATGACTTATGACTACGAACTACTGCTTTTTTTTGGAGAAGCCTATTTGTTATTTGGATCTAATTTTTCCAAAGCTCATTCTATTTTGATAAAGTCTGAATTGCAGTTGTGCTATTAGTGTTCAAACTAAAGAACATGTGAAAGAAGTGCTGATATACTGTGTCCTACTAAAAGTGCATTTTTGCAACTTCACGAGATGTTCTTTTCCAGGTTGGAGATGATTGTCGTCAAGATGTGCTTGCCCTTCAAGTTATAGCACTTTTGCGAGATATCTTCCAGGCTGTTGGGATTAATTTGTATCTCTTTCCTTATGGTGTGCTTCCAACCGGTCCCGAAAGAGGGATAATTGAGGTGATGTTCTATCTTATATAACTATTTAGAAAATGTAGGTAACTTCTGTTTTCATAATATTGTAAAGGCTGTTGACTGTTCCTTAAAGGGGAGGGGAGCATGCAGAAAGGATTATCTCTGCCAATATAACATTCCCTTTGTCAAGCCTATATTTCTTGATGTACACGGTAGTTGTCATATTTCTTGATGAACTGAATGTCGGGAGATTATCAGCAATTATAAGGGATTAATATTTCTTGATGAACTGAATTTTCATTGCCTCTTCTTTTCCAGGTTGTGCCCGATACGAGGAGCAGAAGTCAGATGGGCGAAACAACTGATGGTGGTCTGTATGAGATATTTCAACAGGATTATGGGCCTGTGGGTTCTCCCAGTTTTGAAACTGCTCGTGAAAATTTCATCATTAGCAGTGCTGGTTACGCTGTTGCTAGTCTTCTTCTTCAGCCTAAAGACAGGCACAATGGGAATCTTCTTTTTGACAAGTACGACTCTCTTTCCCTGAACTCACTCCTTTCCAATCTTCTTCCAAATATAGATCTGTATAAATAAGTCATAACCTTTGAGGAAGGAGGACATTTTGGGATAAGGGGATAACTGGAATAGTACTTTGTCGACTCATAGGGATGGGCTGTAGTTTTTCTTTCATTTAAAAACCTAGTGTTCTGCACTCAATTCAGTGAACAGAAAATTCACTGTGGAGTTGTCTCTGTTATTTCAGTGAGGGAAGGCTCGTCCACATTGATTTTGGGTTTATCCTTGAAACGTCGCCGGGTGGGAACATGCGCTTTGAGAGCGCTCACTTCAAGCTAAGTCACGAAATGACTCAGTTGCTCGATCCTTCTGGAACTATGAAGAGCGAGACTTGGACTCGCTTTGTAAGGTAAACTGAGATTCATTTAGCACCTGGCATTGACATACCCACTCAATGCTGTCATTCGGCTGCTGGTTCTTTGTCATCGTCTAGCTGAACTTTCCTTTTGTTCCCTGGTTGTCTTAGCCTGTGTGTGAAGGGATACCTTGCCGCTCGGCGTCATATGGAAGGGATCATTTACACGGTGTTGATGATGGTGGACAGTGGGCTCCCTTGTTTCAGCAGGGGAGATCCCATCGGAAATCTCCGCAAGAGATTCCGCCCCGAGATGAGCGAGCGGGAGGCTGCTAATTTCATGATACGCACCTGTACGGACGCCTACAACAAGTGGACAACCGCCGGGTATGATCTAATTCAGTACTTACAGCAGGGAATAGAGAAGTAAGAGCAAGCGGGTACTACTAGATTGTCCACTTTAGTAACATTCAGGGTCAATATCTCTGTGCATTTTTGGCTGTGATTGTATGTCGTGCTGTAAATCGAGGGATGTTAGAGACAAATCCCTTTTGCACCAATCACTCAATATACCCATTTTATTTAAAAATTACAATCCTAAAGATTAATTCATGACTTGATAAGAAACACTTTGAAATTTGTATTCAAATATCAAAGCATAATCTCATTCCTTCTGTATCTTTTCCCAATGTTCTTTTTCTTATTTGTCCCCCCATTCCAAGTCCCATTTTTGGGGGTCTACATATGATTGATATCATATCATGTTTGGTCATGAAACTAACGATGATTGTAATTCCCTTAATCACTAAAGTAGAAAGGTCCCATTTGGATTTGAGGAGGAGGGTGTTGTTCTTTCTTCCCCTCCTTGCCGTTGACACTGGCCGCGTGGCTGCCCGACCTCCACCGTTGGTACCTGCCGAAGTAGCACTCCATCTCCTCGAGGTCTTCCCCTGCGTCTCTGGCATCATCACGTAGAAGAACATGAAGGCCACCATCGCGATCCCTGTGAACAGAAAGAACGCCCCCCCGATGGTTATCCCCTTCGAGAGGGACAGGAACGTCATCGAGATCACGCCACTGTCGACCCGGTTCACGGCCACCCCGATGCTGCACCCTTGCGCCCTCAGCCTTAACGGGAATATCTCCGAGCTGTACACCCAGGTGACTGGCCCCATCCCGATGGAGAAGGTGGCCACGTAGGAGAGGACCGACAGGATGCAGAGCGCGATGGCCCACATCAGCTTCGTCTTGCTGTGATCGATTATCGTGAGCGAGACCCCGAGCGTCCCGAGGGATATGATCATTCCCCCCATGCTGCTGAGGAGGAGCGGCCGGCGACCCACCCGGTCGAGGAGGAAGGTCGCCACGAGGATGAACGCCGTCTTGACGAAACCGACCGCGATCGTAGCGAGGAGCTTGTGGTCAGAGGACGTGATCCCGGCCTTTTCGAATACACGGGGGCTGTACAGGACAACCGCGTCGATCCCCGTAGACTGCTGGAAGAAGTGGATGCCGACCACACAGATGAGGATGTGGCGAACCGACGGGGTCGGTTAAACAAGCAGCTCCTTCCACACGCCCTGGCCCTTGTTCTGCCGCTTGACCTGGACGATATCATCATTACACTCCTGGGGGATCCCGGCTGCCTCCTTGATGTCTGCAAGACGGAGGGCCGACTCCTCGGGTGTGTCAGAGGTCTTATCAAGGACCTCCCTTGCGTCCTTAAGGCGGCCCTGCATCACGAGCCACCTCGGGGACTCGGGCATCACCAGGACAACGGCCGCGAGAAAGACCGAGGGGATGGCCCCGATGCCGAGCATGAGCCTCCAGCCGAGGCCAAGCCGGAACTTCGAGAAGCCGTAGTTGGACACGTAGCCAAGGAGTATACCTCCATTGATGAATACCTAAACAAACATTTATTTTGTCAAAATTCTAACATAACACCTAACATTTTTAACCCAAATCATTATATAAAATATTTTCGTGAATACGTCTTTCATAGGATGTTGTAAGAAAACAAAAAGGTGGGGCATGAATTGAATTGTTAAAGGTTATCCATTCTTTCCTTTTTTTTCTCCCATACCTCGGGGAAGGACGTAAGGAAGCCCCGGGAGGAAGCGGGGGAGACCTCGGCAGTGTACACGGGGGCGATCATGAGGGCGTACCCAACGCCAATGCCAGCGACAAAACGGCCGAACATGAGGAACGCGTAGTTGAATGCCAGTCCCATGAGGAGGGCCCCGGCGAAGAATATGGCCCCAGCCAGCACGATGGTGTACAGGCGTCCGATCCAGTCGGACGTTGAGTGCCCCGACCATGATCTGGAGCTGTACGTCGTTGATTTTGAGGTCCTTCTGGATGTAGATGGACGCGCCGCTCATCACCCCGATGTCTGGTGAACGCGTCATAAACATCACCGTAACATCAACCAACAGCTCGTAACACCAATGAGGTATTATGTTGTTTTAGTAAGTTCTCACCGTAGCCGAGGAGGATGGAGGTCATGGAGGCGAGGGTGGCGCAGGCCATGGCATACTTATTCCTACCGGGCTTCTTGGTGTGGTCGAAGTCCTCGATCGACTTCCGGGCGACGGCATGGTCATTCTTGTTGCTGGCCATGCCGGAGGAGGGAGTCGTCATGGGGGGGAACAAAAGGGGATGTGTGTTATGAAGTTTGGGAGGTTAATTATATATAATACACCCAAGAAATTTGGGAGTTAAGCCATTTTATCCATCCCTACTTTTGTCATTATTTATCCAATCATTTTTTAAAAAATTTATGAAATGTTTTCTACATCATCATTTTTATGTTCTTTTCAATCTAAATGCACATGAATCACAATAAGAATGACTTATGACTTGTTTTTAAGTTTTGTTCCCATTTTGGGTGATTCACTTCACATGGAATCGGGGTTTGCCCATCATTCATAAATAAGATAAAAAAAAAAATCAAAATATTTTCATAAATAAAAATCGATTTCTTTTTTAGAGTTTCAAATATCAATTTAAGCATGTTTTACGAAAATTTTTTCACGATGAATGTTATATTATAAAAAAAAACTCTTGAAGGCGGCTAAAGATCAATTCAACACTGACTAAATTTTTTAAGACTTTTTTTTTAACAGCATAACAAACAGTCTTCTTAGATTGGTTGATACAATGAAGTTGAAGTGTATTTAGATTCACTCTTTGAATCAAAAGGGGTTTGTGGTTTGGGTTAAGAATCAACACTGATGTGCACCCTCCACCCCCCCCTGAAGACAAAAATAATTCAATGAGTATTTCATGACGGCACGATCAAACGAATCGTGAAAAAATATACAAATGTAATTTATGATCGTAGGAGTTATTGTTTCCATATATTAGTTAAAAAATTTTAAATATTTTAAGGCTTAACTTAACATATCCAAGCTTTCCTGTGTGGATGTTGTTGTGTGCACAAGTCAATAGTCATGTTGGACATTTTTTTTTTTTTTGGTATACCAGCACTGACTAGTCAGTCCACTTTTTTGTGTTGGCTCACCAATACAGAGATATATGCTCGACTCGTGTACGTAGTTGTAGTAGTAGTATTAGTAGTCGTGGTGGTCGTTCCTTGTCTAGTCGGGCCGAGATCCGGATTATATACAACTCCTTCTGTCGTGAGCAGCCAAAGGCTCGCACGAGCGTCGAATGCTCTTCCTTTCGTCGAATCCTCGAACTAGATCATATCGTAGCATCGGGAGCGCATCCGTTTCGTTTTGCTTCACTTTTCCTCTTCCGTCTCTCCTCCTCCATACAACAGTTTATTACCAATTGTTTTTCCTCAAAAAAAAAAAATCATATAAAATTTCAACGCCGTAGAAACTCCTCCAACCCACGTGCTTGCCCCCCTTTTTTGTTTATTTGTTTATTTATAATTTCCACCCCAATAAGATTCGTGCGTTGAATGATCTTCCGGGGGTAAATAGTAATATTACTAAACACCCGACATTTGAAATGATTCCAAAAAGATTGACGTCCCAGAAAACCTCTTTTGGTAATTATTTAGTGTCCCACGACGACTAAAAGAACAAATGATGTGACGTTTAAGGTTGTAAAGAAAAGAAAAATGCCTCGTCCTTTTCATCTCCAATCGACTCCATCGATCATTCTTTATTTTATAAAATATTCGGGGAATTGTACAAGAAGACAAATAATAATAATAATAATAAAAATGGTCTACTTTCCCTGTCTGTCAAAGTTCCCCATTTTCTAAATATTTTGATAGTTCATCCCCAGTCGGAGTTGACAGACGGGGGTGACCGGCCGGATCACGGGTGGGAACTGCCGCCGATCATAATAACATAACCATAACCGGTTCGTAAAATAATGCTAACATGTGGTCGTCCAACTACCATGTTTTTTCCTTTTTTTTTTTTGTACATCAATGGACCCAGAATCCGCAATCTTGATCTAAAATAATGGATTGTGGAGATCGATGCTCGAGCGATGATACAACGAGCGGGCGATGATATAACGGGCGGCGAGAGCATCTGTCGCAAAGTACTACGGTGTCTCGTTATACTTGTAGCCTTATAAAAAAGACCATATAACTACAGAAAGCCGGGCGAAATAACACACCTTGTACTGAGTCCGACATTAGGATTCGGACTAGAAAGAGAGACCCACCACCTACCTACAGAGGCCAACGAGTCACTGCTTTCCGGTGAGGTATTACCATAACTGTCGATGGGAGGATTACCGGCGGCAGGGGTCAGGGAAGCGCACTGAGGACTAGCTCTAGCCTTTCCAGACTATGAAAGATCCCCTCTTATTGAATCCACATGGATGGATCCCGTTCATGGCCTTACCCATCAATGCCATAGCAGCAATGCTCGGGGTCTGCTTCCTCTGAAGCTTGTCAACAGTGTTCGCGGCGAGCGGCTCGCACTGCACAACTGGGTCTTGCTTCATCAGCGAAACGGCGGCAGCGGCCTGATCCCGACACCAGCGATGAATCCAAGGGTCGGAAATCAACACGCGGCTTCCCTTCTGTGCCTTGGCGTCGTCACCAGAAGTCGATATGCCATCTTTCACTGACTGAGCAGAGTGACCTCTTTGCAATTCTGATCCCTTCAGTTGCTCATTGAGTGTATTGCCCCCAACAGTTTCCGAACTTCCCTTCATCTGCATCAATATTCCACCAAAAAGATCCTTAACCTTCTCCAAGGGAGATTCATCCCCCGTTTTTAAAATCTCTATATGGTGGTGATCTGTATCACTGAACTTCAGCTGTTTCATCCCTAGATGTCTCCGCTCAGCTCCATGATGACCCGTAAGGTGAGCATCATTGGGGTTAGGATGGCAACCTGGATCGTCACGCAACAAAACATGCTCCGCCTCCAAACTTCGAGTTTCAGATGGACTTGGTTCCCCATTTCCTGTGGCGCTAGACATCATCGCGAGCTCAAGAAACTTTCTCTTCCTTTCACGCAAATCAACCTTTGCGGGGCCACCGGTACCTTTCCTGGTCAATTCCTGCAACATTTGACAATCTTAAAAGTTCATAATTCCATCATATGCATAATTTAAAAAAGCGGAGCACTTTATGATCTACTTGACTGTCACCAATGAAAACAATGTATATGTGTAGCAGGGCGAATTCGATGTCAAGACGCCTTCGCTGAATTTGGAGAATCAAAAGGGGTTTGTGGTTTGGGTTAAGAATCAACACTGATGTGCACCCTCCACCCCCCCCTGAAGACAAAAATAATTCAATGAGTATTTCATGACGGCACGATCAAACGAATCGTGAAAAAATATACAAATGTAATTTATGATCGTAGGAGTTATTGTTTCCATATATTAGTTAAAAAATTTTAAATATTTTAAGGCTTAACTTAACATATCCAAGCTTTCCTGTGTGGATGTTGTTGTGTGCACAAGTCAATAGTCATGTTGGACATTTTTTTTTTTTTGGTTTACCACTCACTTTTTTGTGTTGGCTCACCAATACAGAGATATATGCTCGACTCGTGTACGTAGTTGTAGTAGTAGTATTAGTAGTCGTGGTGGTCGTTCCTTGTCTAGTCGGGCCGAGATCCGGATTATATACAACTCCTTCTGTCGTGAGCAGCCAAAGGCTCGCACGAGCGTCGAATGCTCTTCCTTTCGTCGAATCCTCGAACTAGATCATATCGTAGCATCGGGAGCGCATCCGTTTCGTTTTGCTTCACTTTTCCTCTTCCGTCTCTCCTCCTCCATACAACAGTTATTACCAATTGTTTTTCCTCAAAAAAAAAATCATATAAAATTTCAACGCCGTAGAAACTCCTCCAACCCACGTGCTTGCCCCCCTTTTTTGTTTGTTTGTTTATTTATTTATTTATAATTTCCACCCCAATAAGATTCGTGCGTTGAATGATCTTCCGGGGGTAAATAGTAATATTACTAAACACCCGACATTTGAAATGATTCCAAAAAGATTGACGTCCAAAGGCCCCAGAAAACCTCTTTTGGTAATTATTTAGGAGTTTTGTTCCATAATGACGTCATTTGGCGAAATATTTCGTCAAATGACTTAGTTTGAAAAATATTTCGCCAACTAACCCACCAAAGTTGGCCTTACAAAGGCCGACTTCAGTCCTTAAGGAAGTCGGCCTTTGTAAGGCCGTCTTCGATTTTGGGGAACGAAAGTCGGTCTTACAAAGGCCGACTTCCTCAATTATCTTTTTTTTTTGTCTTTTGAATTAAAAAAAAGAAGCCTAAAGGGAAGTCGGCCTTAATTCATTAATTTTTTATTAATTCAAAAGACAAAAAAAAAAAAATTGACGAAGTCGGCCTTTTTCATTTCCCAAAATCGAAGTCGGCCTTACAAAGGCCGACTTCCTTCATGCAGCGTCCCAGACTTCGTTTGCTAAAATTTTTTCTAAGTGTGGTGAAGTCGGCCTTTGTAAAGCCGACTTCCATTCGCCAAAATCGAAGTCCTTGAGGACCAAAGTCGGCCTTTCTAAGACCGACTTTGGTGGGTTAGTTCGCGAATTATTTTCGTTAGTGCGTTATTTGACGAAATATTTCGCCAAATGACGTCGTCGTTACGAAACAAAACTCAATTATTTAGTGTCCCACGACGACTAAAAGAACAAATGATGTGACGTTTAAGGTTGTAAAGAAAAGAAAAATGCGTCGTCCTTTTCATGACCAATCGACTCCATCGATCATTCTTTATTTTATAAAATATTCGGGGAATTGTACAAGAAGACAAATAATAATAATAATAAAAATGGTCTACTTTCCCTGTCTGTCTGTCAATATTTTGATAGTTCATCCCCAGTCGGAGTTGACAAACGGGGGTGACCGGCCGGATCACGGGTGGGAACTGCCGCCGATCATAATCATATAACCATAACCGGTTCGTAAAATAATGCTAACATGTGGTCGTCCAACTACCATATTTTTTTCTTTTTTTTGTACATCAATGGACCCAGAATCCGCAATCTTGATCTAAAATAATGGATTGTGGAGATCGATGCTCGAGCGATGTGTTGACATGGCAATTAATTTTGGGCCTGGGTTTAGAACAGAAACCCAGTAATCCCTCAAGTCACACTCCGAGTCGACCCAAGATGTAGTCGTCTAGGCCGACTCACGACGAAGTCGACTAGGTCGATTTATGATGAAGTCGACGAGGTCGACTTATGAACGGGGTCGACTAGGTCGACTCACAACGAAGGAGTATGGTCAATCAAGATGACTCAACAGTAGCTAGGTCTACTGGTAGGGTCAAGTCGATGGAACCCTGGATAAATCGACCAAGTCGATCGTAGTCCGTACAGTTCAGTCAAATCGACAAGGTTGAAATAAATTTATTCATTTTCAATCACGTTTATTAAAGATCGTAACTGATCCTAAATATCCAGGAACGTGATCCCATATATCAAGGGGGTTGTTGAGACACTCCCACAACATTAGGGATCACGATCTACAACACGATCTGCAAAACGACCTATCTGTTACGCGTTAATCACGTACAAATCCTCTATAAATAGCAGAGGAATTTTTCAAGACAGGGGACGACCACACACAGCCAAAACACTGAAGTTTGTTCGTCAACTTTAGGAAATTAGATACCTCGACCCGGTTTGTAGGTCAACCTCCCTCCACCAGCAGAGTGAGCTCGTAGGGCCTTTGCCATCAACCCCCGCCAGCGACACCACCGACGGAGTGAGCTCGTAGGGCCTTCGTCACAGCCTCCCGCCAGCGACCATCACCGACGGAGCGAGCTTCCGAGGCCTTCGTCGCAAGTTCTCCACCGTCACAGATTTCCACGTCGTCGTCAATACTTGCGCTTTTTTCCATTTTTAATGGCTGTAAGCCCTGTTTCCTTTATTCATTAAGATTGTAAGACTTGCATTTGATTTCAATAAAATTGTGCATCTTCTTACTGGCGACCACAATATAACTACTGTGAGTCCATTGCCAAATATTTCCAACGTGATCCGTTTCGTGCGCGAACACGTTTTTGGCGACCACAGTGGGAGGACATGCCGAGAAATACTCGAAGTACTACTCAGAATCCCTTAGATGGGGAAAACCAGGAACTTCCTCCGGGAATGAACTTGGAAGCGCCAGCCCTAGGAAGCCAGGCAGCTACGAACCAGTCCGCTTTTGATTCACATGCCCAAGTGCCAGCCCTAGGAGGCCAAGCAGCTACAAACCAGTCCGCTTTTGATTCACATGCCCCGTCCGAATTTATTTCGAGACTGGAGTTCCACAAGGAATTGGGGAGTGTGCGTCAGGATTTGACCGATATGAAGGGCATCCTAATGGATGTCCAAACTCTAATAGGGCGTCTTTCTGGCCCGAGAGACGAGGAAAGAGTAAGACATCGTATGAGAGAGGCCCCATTTAGGGAGTCTACGTTCATGGCGGACGCTCGTCGGACTACTCAAGGGCCACGTAACGTGACTTTTGAGCGATCCGACATAAGGACAAATACTCTATTCGAACCTGGGAATTTGGTTCCCCCTAGTCGACCCTCTTCTTCACGTAATCAACCGACGAATACGTATTGGAATGAGGCAGAGGACTTTCAAGAGGAAACGGATCTAGGGGAGGATTTTATTCCGTCTCATCGCCCTGGAAAAGAACCTGTAATCGACGCGACTGGAGACCCCTATGGGCTTGGATCCCGAGGTGGAAACTTTCGGGAAGAGCCTTCTTTCTACACGAGGAATCCAGCGAGTCAGACAGTGGGGGAAAGATCTCCGTACAGCCCGATAAGGTCGACTCGACCTACAGCGCAGGCCCCAGTAGGCGGTGTACCCCCAGACTTGAGGGAGGCCATAACTCAGGTTATAGAGCAAGTCGTCCCCGGAATAGCTCGGCGAGACGACGCCTGTTTGTACAGGTCTCCCTATCCTACGTATGTCGACAGGGATTTCCCTTTACCTAGAGGTTATAAGGTGCCCGACTTTACTCGTTTTTCGGGTGAAGATGAAATGACCCCACTCGAGCATGTCGCTCGCTTCACTCACCAACTTGGTGAGGCGGCTGGGAACGACTTTTGGAAACTGAAGCTCTTCCCTAACTCGTTAACAGGGGATGCCTTTACGTGGTATGCGAGTTTGCCGCCAGGGTCAATAGCCTCGTGGACTCAGATGCAATCTATGTTCGTTAAGACCTTTGCTCGACTGGACACCCCCATGTCGATGTTTGAGGTAATGCGCCTTAAGCAGGCTAACGGAGAACACCCAGGGCAGTTTCTAATGAAACTCAGGAAGGCCCTACTACGGTGTAGCCCCCCCATACCGGAGAAGGATCAATTACTTCTCGCATTAAATGCGTTGACTATTCCGTTCCGGAAAAAGCTGCAGGGCGAGCGCTTTGCTGACCTGTATGACTTAGCAAGGAGGGCCGCAGAGTATTATCAGCTCCTTACAGAGGAAGCCCAGCTGACTCGAGCCTACCAAGTCGACACTTATGAAGTCGACGTGGCGGAATTTGTCAAGGGGGAGTCGACTATATGCGACCCCCTGGCTAAGAAGAATTCCAAAGCTAAGGCATCCCAAAGGAATGCCGAAGAAAGAAAATATTCTTTCGACAAAGATAAATTCGACGCTATATTCGACTGGCTTCATCAAAGGAAAAGGATTAGGCTTAAGCCCGGCCATCGAGTTCCCCAGACAGAGAGGGAAAAGAATAGGAATTACTGCAAGTGGCATGGGTCTTTCACCCATGCTACCAAGGATTGTTTGTCCTTTAGAAATATCATACAGGATTTAATAGAGTCTAAAGAGCTCCGTTTTCCCGAAGTTGACGAAGTCGCCGTGGTGGATAATAATCCATTCGGGGATGAAGTCGCTATTCATACGTTTGACATATTTGACGCTGAGGTTAATCTCTTAGAAGTTATTAACGACTCTGTTGTACCCTCGCAGGACGTACAAGCAACCGGCGAGACTTTGGTGGCTAATGCCCTCATGAAGCGACTAGCTGAGCGTGGGGTCTTCATTCTGCCCAAAGGAAGGGAGAAGTGGCTATGCCACTGGCACTTGAACGACACTCACACTACGGATCGGTGCCACACGTTCAAGAAGTATCTACTGGACAGCAAAACGGAGGAGTGGTACGACTTGACCCCGTTCGAAGAAGCAGCAATGTCGCTCAATACTCCCCAAGGATCTTCTCACGCCTTTAGAAGCCCTCCTAGCGCAGATCGCCGATCAGCCTCGCGAGGTGGAAGAGGAGGCCCCCAGGGTCACAAGGGCAATGGAGAGGCAGTCGCCCGGGGAACAGAACGCCCGGCACGGCGACTGGAGTTCATAGACTCGTCTGGCCAAAGGGTCATCAAACAGGGGTACACTAGAACTACCCCTGTCAAGGAGATCAAGCCGGTAGCGGAACATAAGGGAGAGGACCAACCTCAGCAGGCCATGAATCGCAGACCCCGTTATGCGTCGCAGACAGTCGATCCTCAGGAACTACGGAGGGGGCCACCCATCGCCCAATTCCTAGACGAAAAGCTGCTGTGCCAAAAGTGCAAGCTGATCGCTCACAACCGCATACTCATTACCCAGCTCTGCACAGCATGCTGCGTTAGCTACTTCTTGCGGCTCGTCGACTTATCCGCAAAAGGGGAGATGCTCGTGAAGGCAGCCCGTCCTGAGGGCTCAGGTAACTCGAACCTTAACAAGCCCTCGAATAGGCCAGCAGATAACCCTGTGCAGGTAGGATATGACCCAGCCGACGGAAGGTTTGTGGAGGTAAGTCGACTTCCCTTTGGTTCTAAGAAACCAAGATTTGTCAAAGCGCTTAACCCTTCGTCTCAATGGCAGAAGGCGGAAAGAAAGATTACGCTTCCCGTGAGGGCTCAAAAGAGAAAAGAAAGGCGTCTAAGTCACGCCCAGAAAAAGCCAAGAATGACCCCTGTGATGCCATCCTTTGGCGGGAACCACGCCACAGGGAAACAAGTCGCAGAGCCCGAGCGGGTCGAGTCTACTGATTACTCGGAAGACCCAGGCTCGAGTTTCGACTACACTCCTCTACGAGGAGATAAGCCCTGCGACTTCGATGCAGAGCAAGGGCCCCTCGTGGGCTGTAACGTTCTTACCCTCCCTGCGGAGTTCGCCTGCAACAACAAGTCGGAGGCACCGGAAGGTAAAACTCTCGACTCTAAAGTCACTACATTTCCTTCTGGCTTCCCTCTGCACTGGTTGAGGAAACCATCAGATCGCATGAAACAGCATATGCATTCGCTGTATATCTCAGCCACCTTTGATGGTGTCTTAGTGGGTCGAGTCTTAATAGACAATGGCGCCACTGTCAATGTTCTTCCCCTCGCCAAGTTTAGATTACTTGGGTACAAGCCTAGCGAGTTGGTGCGAACCGACGTAGCTGTAAGTGGCTTCAATGGGAGAAAATCCGAGTGCCTGGGTATATGCTCCGTGCGCCTAGGCGTCGGGAGACACGAGCAGGAAACTGCTTTCTTTGTAATCGATATAGCCCCTTCATTTAATGCGCTTTTAGGACGCGATTGGCTTCATAAGGCCGCCGCGATTCCATCTACTTTGCATAGGGAGTTAATCCTATGGCTTGACTCCGAAATAGAAATCGTTAAGGCTGATGAATACTCCTGTTGTGACAAGGGTATTTTGCATGCAGAGACGTGTAAGACAGTCAAGGACCTTACTCTGGACCAGCGCTACAAGCTGGGAGACCCCACAGTCGGACCCTTAGGTGAACCTTCAGGGAAGTTCGACTTCATCGTGAGCTATGGCCCCTCTCACCCCAAGCCTGACGAAGGTCCGATTGTGCCAACAGGATGGGGGCCCGACTTAACAGACAAAGACATAGACGATGTCCTGCAGAAGGTAGTCACGACTAAAGATGGAGGCGAGACGAACAACAGCCCAAGCGACAACCAGGGAGAAGCGCCTAAGAGCCAAGAGAGCACTGCGACGGAGTTGGAGCCCGATAGACTCCTACATGAAGGGATGTATGGACAGTGAAGGGAAAGGCCATGCAGTTGCTGATATCCTAAAGCGACTTCAGAAGCATGTTAGGATGTCTAGGAAAGTAAGATGCCAAATAGGCAGCATCAATTTCGAAGCTAGGTCATGTAATAACGTTGACACCGATTTAGGTGGTGTCCAGAGTCGTGAGTCACTGATGATGCCATGTGACTCACTCGTAGGCGTCAACTTAGGCGAGGCATCAAGCCCTCGAATTGTTTTCATCAGTTCCTCAATGAATAAAGAACTCTTCAATTCTCTCAGAGTTACTCTAGAAGAGTTTAAAGACTGTTTCGCTTGGGATTACACTGAGATGCCTGGCCTAGATCGCCGACTTGTGGAACACAAGTTACCAATCAAAACGGGATTTAAACCAGTCCAACAGGCGCCGAGGAGAATGACTCACGAAGTCACTCAAGCAGTATTCGAGGAAGTCAAGAAGCTCTTTAAGGCTGGATATATAAGGACATCAAGGTACACCGAGTGGATATCCAGTATAGTTCCTGTCATTAAGAAGAATGGTAAGATTAGAGTTTGCATCGACTTTAGAGACTTGAACCGTGCTACTCCAAAGGATGAGTACCCCATGCCTATCGCAGACGACTTAGTCGACAAGACTGCAGGGCATCAAATTATGTCCTTCATGGATGGTTTCTCAGGGTATAACCAAATCTTCCTAGCTGAGGAGGATATCCATAAAACTGCGTTCAGGTGTCCCTTAGGCATTTTCGAATGGGTAGTTATGTCATTCGGACTCAAAAACGCTGGGGCAACCTACCAACGAGCCATGAACGCTGTATTTGATGCCTCGATTAACAAAACAGTCGAAGTATACATAGACGATATAGTGGTCAAATCGCAAGATGAGAAATCACATGTTAATGACCTTAGAAATGCTTTCATTCGAATGAGAAAGCATCAGCTCAAACTAAACCCTCTCAAATGTGCCTTCGGAGTCAGAGCAGGACATTTCCTAGGGTTCCTAGTCCATCAACGTGGCATAGAAGTCGACCAGAACAAGGTGAATGCCATCCAAGGGTTGAACCCTCCGAGTAATAAGAAGCAGTTACAGGCTTTCTTAGGAAGGGTCAATTATCTAAGGCGATTTATTGGTAACGTCGCTGGACGGACAGAAGTTTTCTCAACTTTACTAAAAGCAAAGGGAAATTTTGTGTGGAGCGACGAACACCAAAAAGCATTTGAAGGCTTAAAGGAGTACTTAATGAAGCCGCCTGTGCTTGCCCCTCCTCGGATAGGAAAGCCCTATCTGCTTTACGTGGCAGCGACTGAATCAGTCATCGGTGCCATGTTAGCCCAAGAGGCGGAGGACAAAACTGAGAGAGCAGTCTACTATTTGTCAAGACAACTGACTGCTACAGAAAAGCGCTATACAATTAAGGAGAAGTTATGCCTGTCAATCTTTTATGCTGTTAAGAAGCTGAGACATTATATCGGATCCCAAGAGGTTCATGTTATTGCCAAGTCCCCAGTCATAAAATACTTTTTCGAAAGTCCCCTATTGACCGGAAGAATTAGTAAATGGAGCTTGGTCCTATCCGCATACGATCTGCGTTTCAAACCTCAACAGTCGGTGAAAGGGCAGGCCTTACTTCTTAGTGAACCACGATCCATCTGCATCAATCGATCAAGAGGAATCCCTTGAGGATGTCTGGCAAGCTTGGTTTGATGGATCTTCGGCGAAATCCGGCGTAGGCATAGGCCTCCACGTACTTTCGCCACTAGGAAAGGACGTTCGCCTAGCATATCGTCTGTCGGCGACTCATACAAACAATGCGACTGAGTACGAAGCGTTGATCACGCTCTTGAAGGAGTTATTAGCCTTGGGAGCCAGGAAAGCCAGAGTAATGGGAGACTCTCAACTGGTTATTAACCAGATGAACGGCGACTCTCTATGTCAAGAGAAACTCGCACCCTATCATCAAGTCGCTCGAAGGCTAGTCGAGCGGTTCGAAGCAATTACTTTCCTTTTTGTAGGCCGGGAGGAAAACACAATCGCTAACGACCTAGCCCAAAAGGCTTCAGGATACAAGGCCAAAAGGGGAAGCGATTGTATCCCAGAAATAGCTTCCCACTTAGCTCCCCAAGGCGACGCGTTCACTCTGAACATAATGACAAGCGATAAAGATTGGAGGAGACCAATCACCGACTTCCTCTCCGACCCAACACAAAAGGCGAGCCAAAGAATCAAGACTCAGGCTTTGTCGTACACTCTTATAGATGGGGTACTTTACAGAAAGACCAAAGAAGGAGTCCTACTAAGGTGCGTCGACTTAGACGAAGCGACCCCAATTATGTTGGAGACTCACCAGGGTTTATGCGGGTCTCACCAATCTGGCACCAAAATGTCTTGGACTATCCAAAGACATGGTTTTTACTGGCCATCAATGCTAAAGAATTGCATAGAAATGGCTAGGGGGTGCCAAGAGTGTCAAAAACATGGTCCGGTGACAAGGGCCCCAGCGTCCGATTTAGTCTCAGTCATCAAGCCTTGGCCGTTTAGGTCTTGGGCCTTAGAAATAATCGGGGAGATTCACCCACACTCGAGTAAAGGCGATGCCTACATTCTAGTCGCTACTGACTACTTTACCAAGTGGGTCGAGGCTCAAGTATACCAGAAAATTGATCACAAAGAGGTGATCGATTTTCTCAGATCCTCCATCATTTATAGATTTGGGATTCCCCAGAATATCGTAGTAGATAATGGCACCGTTTTCAATAATGAGAAGGTGCGTGAATTCGCTGCTGAATTTAGCTTTTCAATCACTAATTCGACACCCTATTACCCCCAGTCGAATGGACAAGCTGAAGCTACTAATAAGCTCATAAAGAATAACATTCAGAAAATGGTTGGTGCAAATCCAAGAAAATGGCACGAACTATTACAGGACACCTTGTGGGCTCTAAGAGTCACCAAGAGAGACAGCACAGGAGAAGCCCCTTTTTCGCTGGTATATGGGCAAGATGCTGTCCTACCTATTGAGATTCGATACAAGTCGCTCAGGGTAGCTCATTCTGACTTGCAAGACGAGGCAATGTACCTCGCTTTAGAAGAATTGGAGAAGAAGCGACTCGACGTAATAGACCGACTCGAGGTACATAAGCAAAGAATTGCTAGATACTATAATAAAAAGGTTGTCCATAAGCGCTTCAAAGTGGGCGACTTGGTATGGAAGATGATCCTACCCCTTAAATCAAAAGACCAAGTCTTGGGTAAGTGGTCTCCTAATTGGGAGGGTCCATATGAAGTGTGCGAGACATACTCATCTAATACGTATCGACTTATGACCAGAGAAGGAGATAGGCATCCATTGAAGGTCAATGGTAAATATCTTAAATCCTACCGCGCGACTATCTGGGAAGCTCATCATAAAATCCTAAGACAAAGGACTCCATTAATTTGGGAAGCGCTTAATTCCTAAGAAAATCGCGCTAGGCTTCAGTAACGCTGTTTGGAAGAATGAATTTAGCGTAGTGGGCAGAAATTCATTCGAGACATAAGATACTTGATTTGTTCAGTAAAGCAAAAATAATCGAATTGCGTTGTTCTTTGGTTACAAGTCTAGACTCCATAACCCGCCAACTTCTCTAAAATCGAGGACAAGGGATTTACGAGCTCGTCGCTTCGCGTTCACCTTGTTTCGCTGGGCATAAAGGTCGACGACATTTTCTCTATCCTTTTCAGCGTTGGCCTCCAACTCCTCGATTTCTTGAGTATTGATCGACGCAAGCTGCCGAGTCAGGTCATTCTTCAGGTTCGTATAGAACTCTATCTGTCTCTCTGCCTCGGTCAGCTTCTCTTGCACATCGACCAAATGTTGGCGGGCGTCCTGTGCAGCTTTAGAGGCCTGCCCTCGAGCTTCATTGATCGACTGAATCTTCGAGTCGGTCAAGTCGTAGGCGAGCAGGTCGGCGTAGTAATCCCTCCAGCGGGTCCAATACGTCGACCTGAAACTCTTGCAGGCCCCCAGTATTTCGTCCGTAACCCGAGGGGATGTCTCGATCTCCTTCAGCAGCTTCTGCATCCTCCTAAACTCGTCGACGTTTAAGGGGTCAATGAGCAGAAGTTGGCAGAATTCTTCGATGTCCTGGTGAAGCTTCACCCATGGGTCGCTAGTCGAGGTCGCTGCAGCAGGACCCTGCAGAATAAGAAATGAAATGTTGCTAAGACACAACACCCCGAAAAGTCGACACATCCATGCGATCGAATACCTACCTCTGAAGGTAGTAAATCCTCAGAACTTTCGCCCGAAGAAGTGGAGGGAGTAGGAGCCTTCTTGCGACCAGCAGTCGTCTTCACTCTCTTCGGACGAACCTGTGAAGTGTCGCGGTTAGAATCGCGATAACAACGCCATGCCTCGTGTGAAAGAAGAACACATACCATTGGTGGTGCAGGAGTGGGGACTGAGGAAGAAGGAACGCCTTGTTCTTCCTCCTCTCGCATCGGCTGAGGTGGTGCCCCCTCTCGCGTCGACTGAATCGAAGGATCGACTAGAACCATAGTGGTTCCTTCTTGTAGCAAGACTTCAGGAGCCTGCTCTTCCTAGGGTAGAGTGTAATAAAACCAAGGTTCATAGATGAACTAGAGTAATATATCTTAGCAGGGAGTCGAGCTCACCTCGGCGATCGAAGCCGTTACACCTGTCTCGAACGCGATCGGAGTAGGCAGGTCACCACCTCCGGTTGACGCTTCGCCCTAGGCAATATAGTGCGGGTTAGATACAGAAGCTCAAGATGAATTAGAATCAGTAGAGTCATACCTCTGTAGTCGCTCCTCGAGCGATATCGACCGTCGCTAAGGTCGCAGGCACCGCAGCAGATGATGAACTCATTGGTGACCTGAGTGGGGCCACCGCTGCTGGCGACTTCGAAGAAGAAGTCGCCGCTGCGGTAGTCGGCGACTTGGGAAGAGGAGCCGCTACTGAAGATGATACCTTCACCAGTCTCCTCCTCTGGGATAATGGCATCTCTTCAAAATCTCCTGCCGCGACCGCCTTGCGCTTTGGAGCGTTTTTAGGTCGAGCCTTAGAAGGATCACCTGCGGCTGTCTCCCTGGGGCTCGCCACCTTAGCTTTCCCCCTGCCAGTCGACTTGAGTCTGGAAGGAGCGGGGGCAAGGGGAGCTTTGGGCTTGGATTTTCCAGAGCCCTGAGGCATCATTGATCCTGAAAAGGAGAAAACTCACGATTAATACTAAGAACCCAATACCCTTAAAGTAAAGTTAAGTCTTTACCTTTTGCTTTGATATGTGCGTCGCCTAGGTAAAAATCAGGCTCCTTGGAGACCTCCAAAAAATGCATCAAAGCCCGCAGCTCTTCATAGGTAGTCGACCACAGCACAGTGAAGAACTGCGTGGCGAAACAGGCAGAAGAATCAGATGGGAACTCCATCTGGGAGAGCTGCGCCTTGCTGTTGAGCAAGTCGAGGGTCTTCGGGGCGATCGGCTTGCACACAATTCTCTTCATCCTGTCCCCGCACAAGCCACCGGTAGGGTCGGCAAGTGGAACTGCTACACCCTGGATGAACCCAAACTGCCTTGCACACAGCTGAGGATTATAGGCTTCAAAGGTCAGGTAGCCGTCGAAGATAACTGGTAGGTCCCTGCGGGTCAATACCCCAGTCCAGAAGCCCCGAGCAATTTGTAGCTTAATTTCCTGAACAAATGTCTTGCCGCCTGGAAAGGGTGTCCAGTTGCGTCGATCTGCCCTGCCGGAGTCGACGATGTGCTTCATGTGGCCAGTGATCGATGTCATAAGCCATTGATCCTTCCGCTGACAGCACTGCTCCAAAATGGTCTCCCCATAATAAGCAGACTCGAGGGGCGAAGCAGGGCCCTTGAACCCAGTCAACCCTGGCATCCACATAGCCGACCAGAGGTGAACTAACCAGAGCAACCCTCCTGCTGGATGCTTTGGAAATGGCTTGATCTGAGTCGTCGCTCTGTCCAGATCGTGGTAGAGAAGACCCAAAAGGAAGGGGCCCCAAGAGACTTCTTCATTGGTTTCCCTCAGAAAGTTGGCCACTGCATAAGAAGTGTGGCTGACCTTCTTCCCAGGGAAGCAATAAACAAATTTGCTTAACCAGGTGCTGAGAAACTCGACCTCTTCCCGGGCGCCAAAACCTTCAGTCGACAACTTCTCATCTGGCTCCTTGCCTGCTGAGGCCATTTTTAGGTGCCTGTTCACCACCTCCATGTACTGAAGGGCGCCCTTGGGGTTAATATCACCTGTTTGAGAGTATTGTCGAACAGGGAGGCCATTGATTTTGCACCTGGTCAAAATCTTCACATCTGCCAAGGTAACAGACATGGGACCCTCCGGGAAATAGAAGCAGTTGACGGCCGAGTTCCAGAAAGGCAACATGGCCGAACAAACCCTAGGATCACAGTTCTTGTCTGCCACAGACATCCTAAAGAACCTCAAGATCTTCTGACTTCTAAACCTCTCTGTGAAGTGCTCCTCCCACATCTCGAGCCATTCCACCATCTCGGATTTGGATGCAGAAGGAAAACACAGGAAGGATCCCTGACCTTCCCAGTTGAGGGGGTCGACGAAGTTGGGATGGCAAATCGGGATGGGCTTCTCAGTGACGAGATAGTTGAGCGGCACCGTCCCCGGGAAAAGACGCTCCGGCAGGATAGGTCCGAGAGTGACGCCCGACCCCTGTTCCTCCACGACCGAAACGGGTCCGGTTGGCCCCGCACGCTGATTATGGCACTCGAAAGCCTTAAAAGTCGACATCTTTTTAAGGATCGGGAGAGTTTTGAGGAGGGAGACGAAGAGTTTTCTGGGAAGCGAGGGTTTCTGGTTTCTTGAAGAAGATGGAGAAGTATTGAGCAAGGAAGAAAAGTGCGGGAAAAGGACGATGACTCTCCTTTATATGGAGTATGATTTCTGCTGAGTCGGCATAGCCAACCCAGCATAAAAGGGGGGCTTATGTTGACATGGCAATTAATTTTGGGCCTGGGTTTAGAACAGAAACCCAGTAATCCCTCAAGTCACACTCCGAGTCGGCCCAAGATGTAGTCGTCTAGGCCGACTCACGACGAAGTCGACTAGGTCGATTTATGATGAAGTCGACGAGGTCGACTTATGAACGGGGTCGACTAGGTCGACTCACAACGAAGGAGTATGGTCAATCAAGATGACTCAACAGTAGCTAGGTCTACTGGTAGGGTCAAGTCGATGGAACCCTGGATAAATCGACCAAGTCGATCGTAGTCCGTACAGTTCAGTCAAATCGACAAGGTTGAAATAAATTTATTCATTTTCAATCACGTTTATTAAAGATCGTAACTGATCCTAAATATCCAGGAACGTGATCCCATATATCAAGGGGGTTGTTGAGACACTCCCACAACATTAGGGATCACGATCTACAACACGATCTGCAAAACGACCTATCTGTTACGCGTTAATCACGTACAAATCCTCTATAAATAGCAGAGGAATTTTTCAAGACAGGGGACGACCACACACAGCCAAAACACTGAAGTTTGTTCGTCAACTTTAGGAAATTAGATACCTCGACCCGGTTTGTAGGTCAACCTCCCTCCACCAGCAGAGTGAGCTCGTAGGGCCTTTGCCATCAACCCCCGCCAGCGACACCACCGACGGAGTGAGCTCGTAGGGCCTTCGTCACAGCCTCCCGCCAGCGACCATCACCGACGGAGCGAGCTTCCGAGGCCTTCGTCGCAAGTTCTCCACCGTCACAGATTTCCACGTCGTCGTCAATACTTGCGCTTTTTTCCATTTTTAATGGCTGTAAGCCCTGTTTCCTTTATTCATTAAGATTGTAAGACTTGCATTTGATTTCAATAAAATTGTGCATTTTCTTACTGGCGACCACAATATAACTACTGTGAGTCCATTGCCAAATATTTCCAACGTGATCCGTTTCGTGCGCGAACACGATGCTACAACGCGTGGGCGATGATATAACGGGCGAGAGCATCTGTCGCAAAGTACTACGGTGTCTCGTTGTACTTGTAGCCTTATAAAAAAGACCATATAACTACAAAAAGCCGGGCGAAATAACACACCTTGTACTGAGTCCGACATTAGGATTCGGACTAGAAAGAGAGACCCACCCCCTACCTACAGAGGCCAACGAGTCACTGCTTTCCGGTGAGGTATTACCATAACTGTCGATGGGAGGATTACCGGCGGCAGGGGTCAGGGAAGCGCACTGAGGACTAGCTCTAGCCTTTCCAGACTATGAAAGATCCCCTCTTATTGAATCCACATGGATGGATCCCGTTCATGGCCTTACCCATCAATGCCATAGCAGCAATGCTCGGGGTCTGCTTCCTCTGAAGCTTGTCAACAGCGTTCGCGGCGAGCGGCTCGCACTGCACAACTGGGTCTTGCTTCATCAGCGAAACGGC
This sequence comes from Melastoma dodecandrum, assembly GCA_029817715.1. Classification (NCBI taxonomy): domain Eukaryota; kingdom Viridiplantae; phylum Streptophyta; class Magnoliopsida; order Myrtales; family Melastomataceae; genus Melastoma; species Melastoma dodecandrum. The sequence goes on from JARUPY010000182.1 coordinate 4,614,508, forward strand.
GGCAGCGGCCTGATCCCGACACCAGCGATGAATCCAAGGGTCGGAAATCAACAAGCGGCTTCCCTTCTGTGCCTTGGCGTCGTCACCAGAAGTCGATATGCCATCTTTCACTGACTGAGCAGAGTGACCTCTTTGCAATTCTGATCCCTTCAGTTGCTCATTGAGTGTATTGCCTCCAACAGTTTCCGAACTTCCCTTCATCTGCATCAATATTCCACCAAAAAGATCCTTAACCTTCTCCAAGGGAGATTCATCCCCCGTTTTTAAAATCTCTATATGGTGGTGATCTGTATCACTGAACTTCAGCTGTTTCATCCCTAGATGTCTCCGCTCAGCTCCATGATGACCCGTAAGGTGAGCATCATCGGGGTTAGGATGGCAACCTGGATCGTCACGCAACAAAACATGCTCCGCCTCCAAACTTCGAGTTTCAGATGGACTTGGTTCCCCATTTTCTGTGGTGCTAGACATCATCGCGAGCTCAAGAAACTTTCTCTTCCTTTCACGCAAATCAACCTTTGCGGGGCCACCGGTACCTTTCCTGGTCAATTCCTGCAACATTTGACAATCTTAAAAGTTCATAATTCCATCATATGCATAATTTAAAAAAGCGGAGCACTTTATGATCTACTTGACTGTCACCAATGAAAACAATGTATATGTGTAGCAGGGCGAATTCGATGTCAAGACGCCTTCGCTGAATTTGGAGAATCCTTCATTCAAATCATAACATGTCCAACCTAATGCAGATACTCAAAATCAAAAATAGTATTTAGTGGTATTCTCTTTTACCCGAAGGTGAAAAACCCGAAATAATTGCATCGGATAAATTACCAGGGTGACGACAGGGTTGGGGATTAGTACCTTTTTTGGCCATGATGATGCTTCACCTGAGACAAAACCAAAACAAGATTCATGGAGTCAGAAAATCAGAAATGCAATGACAGATACAATCAGCGTAAGGGACAGCAATCCCAAATATCATTTTGTAAGGCATCACATATACCAGCGAGATGTTTCTCGGGAAACAAATCCATGTCCAAACTGTTGGTTTCTGCAGATGATTCGTTCTTCAGGTGAACCGCAGAGGTCCTGCCTTTGACTGGGTCCTCATGGCCGTCGCTATCGGTTAAGCTCCACAGTGGTTGAAGCTTCACGCCTGGACTGCCATTATAATTGCCATTCAGAGACAGACTGAGAAATTGACCGAATGTACCATTTCCTTCACAGTTCGTGTATTCAGTGGACTCCTGGAAGATTTGGCCTCTTTTGGATGAATGTGTGTCGGTCATCTCCCTGAAAAACAACTGATGCGTAGTTTTAGAAAACATTGGCTGACTGTCTTTCAATCCTTCATTAGAATCCACAATGGCATGTGTTGTCATAGTCTTCACATCAAGGACAGGATGATGAGTTTGCCTTGAAGAACTTCCACAGCAGAATGTTTCTTGCTTGGCAGCCTCAAGACTACTGCACTGAGATGGAATCGTCTGATGATAACCCAGAAAACCTTGAGGGTGGTTCTTGTTGAGCAATGCTAGAAGCCTCTCTTGACCAGTTGGTGGGTTATCATTTTGCAGTAAAGACGTAGCGGCTCTATTACACGGAGATGATATAGCTATAGATGCATGGTGATCCGATTTTTCTGTAGAGAGTGTGAGGGAGATCCCATCAGTGTCAAGGCCGTGTGCCATCTGTCTACAGCTGGGGCGGGACTGACTTCCCTGAAAAGCAGTGGAAACCGCGACACTCTTCTTTCCCATAGAATTCTCACTTGCCAACAGCTGTTTTGAACCATCCACATACCCTTTTATCCAATTACTCGAAGAACGCTGCATTGCAAGAGGAATCCATGCTTCATCATTGGAAAAGCTAGAAGCCCTTTCATTTCTCGGAGTAAAACTAGCATTACCCGGCAGGAGAAGACCAAGAACAGGAGATGGCGCAGGGACAGGTTCTTCCTCGGTTGAATTTCGGGAAACCACGGTGACCGCGGTTTCATCCACGATATTTATTGTGTGATTCACCACATCCTCAACACTAGCTGTCTTCCTCGCAGGAACTAGGCAAAACTGGCTGTCCCTCTTGGACACATGAGATGGACCACTCACGAACTCTTGTCCACTGGTGGAATACGATTCCATAGTTTCAAGATTTAGCGACAAGAAATTCGACTTAAGCTTGGGAGGCGTCTTTGCGACCTTCCAGTGGGCCATCCAAACCGACTGGTAGGAACTCAGTGGCACCTCAGCAGTCACTTTGCTCCCATCCAACAACGGGACCCTGAGTTTCGACATTCCCTACAGCCCCTTTGAAGAGCAACTCGAGCACGGACCCCCCGATCAGATCGCAGCACTAACCCGACACAGCGTCCGAACTTCAAAAAGAAGACAAGAAGGAGAAAACGGTCAACAACCCAGAAAAGGGGGGACGCCGAAGTACCACCTAAAGCACCAACAAACCGTTCACAAAGAAACCACGAGCAATCAAGAGTGCACAACAGCCAAACCCCACATGAAAACAGCAAAGAAAAGCACCGAACTTCATGATCAGGAACCCGCAAACAGCAGAAAACAGCGGATACCCAGAAACCCGACTAGCAAAACCAAAGGCATAACCGGCAACAGTTTCAATCCAAATCCAAAACGGGCAAAAATCACACAAGACCCACCACCGAAGCAAATGAAAAAATCCAACATAAACCAAAAAGAAAAAATTAAATAAAAAAAGTTAAAGGGCAACGCAAGGAGGTATGTAGATTGATTTCACAACTACCTGCAGAGAGAGAGAGAGAGAGATCTCGGCCGGATGAATAAAATGAAAGATGCTTTCTCTCACCCTTTCCCCTCGAGTTGAGTTTGCCTTTTGGTTTTAGTGTTTGTGGTCGGAATTTCACCCTCGTACAATTATTTATTTGTATTATATATATATATGAATAGTAATATTGAAAATTGAGAATACTTTCAGCTTACCTGGAAATAAAAAAAAAAATGTTTGGATAGGGTGTACTTTCCCTCAATGAGGAGGAAAATTCGAAGATTTTAGTACATATTTTATATCCCACCGACTTATAGCATTTATCTCATGAAAAATATGGAAACAACTTGCCGTATTCCAAGAATATAATGTAGAAAAAAATATCTCTCCCCGGGATCCAAAAATATCTTTCTCCCCCCCAACCCCAACCCCATTACTTTTTTATATAAAATAATGTCAGAGCCCTTACTTTGGTATTATTTTGACAATATTATAATACAAATCGACCGCCACCTCGGATCGACGATCAAAAAAGTGCAGGCAGCATTTAGTTTCGGGATCATAAAAGAAATATATATTATTTTTGTTTTTCTGGGAAAAGGAACTGCTTTAAAAAAAGTATTTAAGTAAAGCAATGACATGACTACCTTTTGGTTCCATGTAAAATTTGCAAGCGGTGGTTACTACTGATGTCAAGTAAGAGAGTTTTCTTACTTAACGATTGGAAAATTATTTTATCAAATAATCTCGTAATTTTTTAAAATTCATCGATTAAATCAGTGAAATCGGCATTACAAATGCCGACTTCAGTCCATGAGGAAGTCGGCCTTTATACATAAAGTCGGCTTTTGAAAAAAAAAAATTGTGTAAGTATAGGGAAGTCGGCCTTACGAGGCCGCTTTTTACTTAACGAAAGTCGGCTTTTATAAGATCGACTTCACTGAATTAGTCGACGAATTTTAAAAGCTATAAAATCACTTGGTGAAATAATTTATCAAATTAGGTTGTTAAGGAGCAAAGCTCTCGGCTCTCAGATAAAATGATGATTTTAACATCCATCTTGTAATAACGATGGTTATATAGGACTTCAGTCGCCACGTGGACAAATGAGAAACGGGTTTCAATTTGGGCCTGTTAAGCCCATGTCGGCCATTCGTGGGCCCATGCTCAAAAGCTCATTCGTTCCTTCGTCGTCCTTTTCGAAGCTTAAAGTCGTTGACCGAAATAAAAAAAAAAAAAAAGAAATCGTTCCTCCTTTCAGATCTGAGGAGAAGAAGGAAGAAAGCCTCCTCCTCCTCCGTACCTGAAACCTCCGACGACCCCCCACCCATCCTTCCCCTCCCACCTCGGAGGTCCGTTAATTTGACTTCTGTCGACTTTCGGTTTGTCGCGGCTGGCTGTGTCGGGGTGGTTTGATTCTTTGACGGATTCGAAGTCTAGGATCGTTTGCAGCTGTGCCCCATTGTTGTTTGGGTTGGGGGAGGGGGAATGCGTCGTGGATTGATCGATGGTTTTCTTGCCTTCTATCTGGCGATGAGGAATTCGTTTCTTATTATTTACAAGAGTGCGGGTTGATTTTTCAGCTAATGTGAGGGGGCGGGGGGGTCATCCTTCCGTTCTTGTTGAATTATGACTTGCTGAGTAGGATCATTTGAGGGGTTGATTGCTGAAACTCATGCATTTGCTCCGATGAAATGGGTTCCATGCTTTTTAATCTGTTAAGTAAAACGAGTCCTGGTTTGAGATGATTCGGTTGAATTCTCAGGGCTGGGAAATTTGAATGGAGGGGGTTGGGGGTTATGCCGCTTCTTTTCCTGTGCCGCTAAATCAGTGGAAGAATAACATCTGGAGGACGTACCAGTACTATCTCGATAAGTCTACGCCTCACAGTACTTACCGGTGGATCGGGACGCTTGTTTTGTTGGCCATCTATGTCCTGCGGGTCTACTACATCCAGGGGTTCTACATTGTTTCCTATGGCCTGGGGATTTACATATTGAATCTGCTCATTGGGTTTTTGTCGCCGTTGGTTGATCCTGAGCTGGAGGTTTCGGATGGGCCAATGCTGCCGACCAAGGGCTCTGATGAGTTTAAGCCATTTATTCGTCGGCTCCCAGAGTTCAAGTTCTGGTAATATCATCGTTCTTCCCTTGCTCTAAGCATAGTCTGCTACATGATAAAGTTGATTTTCGATATTTCTGCTTTGGCAATGATCTTTCTATCTAGAGCATGAAAAGTGATGCTGTTGATACTAAGATTATGCATCATAAGAGCTTTATGCTTCTGTTTTTGCTATATTTTCTTTGTTTTCCCAAATCTTTTCTATAAGATGTCACTTTGAACCTTTCAAAGCGAATGAATGTGCGGGTAGTTGCACAGCTATTTCATTGTGCATCTCATAGCCCTTCTTCGGGTGTTGTTCGCATTACCTCCAAGTTGTCAACTCCTCCCTGTTACCTAGGATTGGATCACTTCCTATTTGGGAATTTATCTAGAGCTATTCCACTTTGGTCTTGTATAATTGATGGTGGATTGATCAGCCATATTCACGAGTTTAGCTTTGGTTTTGTTTTGTTCATTGTTTTGATTGGTTAACATAGCACCCGGGTTTTGCTTTGATCAGTGTCTTCTTGAAGCTCGTTAAAACCATGGCTTAATCATTATTTGACTAAGATGAATTCCACAGCTTTTTGTTCGAAATGGTTCTGCTCTGGTGCACTTATAGCTCTGTAGATACGTGCATATCCATTTATATTAACAAAAAATTAAAAGACCATGATTGTCGTTTCTTTTGGTATTAGTGTTTGGATGAGCTTAGTACTTTGTGCCGAGATCTGGATGGGGGTCATGTCGTTCATTTTTTGCAGCAAACTGCTTGCAATCTTTGGCGCCTTGTTATGGAGTATATATGTAGCTCACATTTTGTCTGTGCAATTTGTAAATCAGACATATCTTCCTTTCTTACTGGCAGGCATTCGATTACGTCGGCATTTCTCATAGCTTTCCTCATGACGTTCTTCTCAATGTTCGATGTGCCTGTTTTTTGGCCTATTCTACTGTTTTACTGGATTGTTCTTTTCGTAATGACGATGAGGAGGCAAATCTCACACATGATTAAGTACAAGTACATTCCATTCAGCATTGGGAAGCAGGTAAATGCACAACATGTATCACTATCACTAGCTTCTTTTACTCTCTTTTAGCACAATGGACCGTTCCATGCTTGATATCTGCAAGAGATTTACCTAATTCTTTTTTTCTTTTCGCTAATGGGTCTCCTTGTTTTGTGCAGAAATATGGTAGTAAGAAAGCATCTGCGAGTAGCAGTGGCCCCAGAGGGGATTGATGGAAGCACGCTAGCATAGCAGCAGCTTTGTTCCGTGAAGGATGTGATACATGGTCAGTTCTTTCTACCGTGCTTGAACCGGCGAGAGGATCTGAAGTTGTATGTAGATGTTGATCGATACATGATTACCGAAGATAAAATTTGATTCTCTGTCGTGCCTCGGCCCTCGTCTTTAGAGAAAAAGAGAAGGCAAGGTCCCTTTAGAAGCTTTTCTACACTAGCCACATGTATCAATGACAGGACATTTCTTTTGCACGCTTCCCTTAGCAGTTATGGTATGTTGGCAGGATAAAAAATTTGCCATTATTGCCATCAACAATTAGGGGTTTGTTACCTAGGCCACAGTCTATAACTTGTTTATGTATTTTACATGTCGTCGCGCTGCATCAGCATATCCCTTAACCAAAAACCGACAGCCTATGCCGACATTGTAAGCCACAGCTGACGAGGTGGACTGAGATATCTAAGTTATCTTTGGTAGCTCCGATAACCTTTTCACACATGGTTCGAGATGATCGCAGGTATGGCCCGAGAGTGACGATTAATTTGGCTATATAAACTAGCCCCTCGTGATTGAGAGTTTGGTAAATGTTACCTTCTCTGATAAGGGTTTGTCCCTGTCGACGCTAATAGTTTTCTCGCTGTCCTCGCGCATCTTATGCTGACCTGGAACTTCTTTTTGTCCGTCGGGCAAGTGAAGTCTGCCGAAGCTGCGATTTGCAAGAGAAAAGGTGTGACCTTCACAGGACTGCTCTCAACGGGCGACTACAACATCGTCTGCAACATCAAATGCAAAGGCGACGGTGCCCTTTTTGGATTTTGTGAGGGGAACATTCTGGAGATAACATGCCTCTGCTTCTACACTTGTTAACTCCACAGTTTGGCCCCAGTTATATCAACCATGGGACGCTAGTCCCCGCGGTCGTTATAAAGTCCTATAAATAATGGTTGTTATCGGTTTACTGCCACAACCACAGAAAGATTGTGTTTAAATTACATGTCCGTCGTCAAATGTACGCGAACTCTGTTCATGGCTTGCCCTTTATGATCATTGCCTTACTTCAGTATCAGTCTCCTTTGCAAAGAGGAGAGTCAATGTCATCGGGCCGAATCACTATCCATTTTCTATAATTCTAAGGCGGCGAGATAAATCCTTTTCTTACAAGCTTGTGTTCTTCGGGAAGATAGAAAACCCATTGCTTGTAAGAAAATGAACTGTTCGGCAACGCCATTACGTTGAATGGATCACATGCATCTCTGAGCAACAGCAACTACTCAGCGAAGAGGAGGGAAGATGCGGGAATACTGGGAGACTTTGCTCTCTTGGATGTAGCTACTGGAAGTTCTCTCCACTTGATCTCACTTATGTTGGGTGTGTCGAAGTAGTTCATGGTGAACTCCCCGACCTTCTCGATGCTGCCACGCTTCCCTGTCCTCAGCATGAGGGCCTTTCTGTTTCCACCATACAAGAATATCCCACTCGTCAGGCGGATGATATCGGGACAGGAGTCGCAGTCGTCTCCCCAGAACTGGAAGTGGATAGCATCCGTCTCATCCACAGCGACGGCAAGGCATGTACTGACTCCAAGGCTGGGTCCCTTGTTGGCCCCCGCCTTGTCAAGGGCTAAAGGCATAACGTCCTTTGGTTGAATCATCGTGTTACTGTAATGAAGTGTTTGCAACAGCAGGCGTGACAAGAGGCTCTCCCAGGAGCTCGGCACCAAAGTTATGTCAAAAGTTTCATTCGATGGCTCCTAAAAGAGAAGTATAAAATAACAGCTTCGGTATTCGGAGGTCCATATCTTATCAACTTCATTACAAGGTCCGATATATAACATTAATGCTGGTTATGCTCCATCTACATAACGTGTGTGTCAGAATTATTCGGCCAACAGCATGTATTGGAAACTCATTTCGCTCTGGCTGTTCATGGCATGATTCCTCGATCTTTGTCCAATTTTGAACAGCAGATTTGCCTTTTATTCCGAAGAGAAGAAATTGAAGGAACAAAAGTTAGGGATATAGTATTCAAAGGCTTAGGGTACCGTGTTTATCACATAGTCTTCTGTTTGATACTGTCATCTTGGGGCAGTGACAAAAACCGGACGATCCTCTCGACATGTCCTGCGTCTACTCGGAACTTCTCCGCAATCTCTCGGGTGTCCATAGGTCCAGTTTGGCCCCCGGATTTCCCTTGATATAGCAAGATTATCTGCTTCACCTGAGCGACGTTCAAAGTTCCTGGAGCAACAGGCCTATCCTCAAGTCTGCCGGAATCAGGGGTCGTATTTCGTAGTTTCGGCAGAGGCCTTTTGTACTTTTCAACCACAGAGGCCTGCAAAACGAAGTGTACGTCCTCCAATCCTCAAGCATCAATTTTGGAAAATAAATCACAAACTATCTCCGCAGGAGTGAGAAATTAACATTCACAGAGAATTTACAAGTTTTGGGAGCAAATAATCCCTGGCATCTGCAATCAGTCTCCTTAAATTTTGTGCAACCAATTTACAATCAAACAACATAGCCCTTGTTTACCATTTGATCCTAAATAATTTGCAGGGCACATAGCAATCAAGGATTGCACAGGCGTTTTGCACAAGAAGGTGCTGCAGTCAGCACTCTCTGAGCTGGTGAACAGACTAACCAGAGAAAATTGAGGGAAATCAAGCAACCCATAAACCCGGTTTATTGTTCACAACCCCGCAAAGAAGAAACCTACCAGCAGGGACTGCATCACAGAACTCATGCAAAATTCCTAACTCAAATTTCCCACCGGTCTAAGTCTCTTTATAAACATGAAAATGTTTCTAAACAGTCATAGTCTATACGCATGTGCCAAATCTCGTGGCATCTAAGCTAATCAATTCCATTTTCCTCTTATCTCCAGGAAGCTCAGCCATGGTACTAAACTAAAGCAAACAAGAACAATAGTCCCCATGACGAAGAATCTTGTTACAAACCCAAATACACGCATCCTCGTACCGGTAAGTATTTGATTCGGATGTAAAAAAGGAAATGCATAGTCATTACAAGCAAATAAAAAAACCGACCTCGCCCATTTCCGGCACACCTCCGGGCTTCGACCTTATCCTACCCACCATCTGGCTAAGCATTGCGTCATACTCGGCATCCCGTTCTTCAAGCAAATTCTCCGGATTGAATCCCTGCACATCATCCATATTGGCACGATCCCGGCCTAGCACAACAACCAAACCCGATCTTCCTTGAGGGTTAATTCACTCAAAACACCCGGACCATCGAAAACATGACTACCAACTAATAGCCCTAAATCACAGAGAAGTTCATACTAACCAGAGGCGACAGACCCCTGCCTCGAAACCTCCGCCCCAACTTCAGGAGCTGGCCGGACAACTCTCTCCGGAGCAGCCCCCACGGCCTCGGACAAAGACGATGGCGGCGGAGGCGGAGGGGACGCCATCGCCCGTACCCTACCACCCATTCGACGAAATGCCTGACCCATAAAACTCCCTTCGCTCACTTCCTCTCCTTCTCAGACAATGCGTAGGGAAGACTACCCCCGACGTACGCACTAGCTGCCAGTCAAGCAACGAGCTTCTCGTCCTTCCGAGTGTCGAGAAACCGCCACTGTCGTAAGCCGACCGGACCACCTGCGAAACGATCGAAGGAAATGGTCGGTTGGGTCGGGATGTATTCCTCGATGTCGTTATCGCTCGTCTTTCGTAAAATTAGAATTTCACCTTTGAATTTTCGAGCCTTCCCCATATTAGTCCAAACGTTGACAGACATTTTCTCACCGATGCTTTATATCTCTCAATAACGATGGAACTGCAATTGCAAATTGATTTTAGTACATGGCCGAGGTAGCAGCCAGGAGCCAGAATTTCCCCATGAGCACACCGCAAGCTTTTTTGTCCAGCCACTCGTTCTCGACAAAGCCAAGCGCAACAGTTCAATCATCCATGCTTTCAGCCTCCCAATAATCTGAGCTCAATGAAGGACACCATTCGAAGTATCAACTGGTACGCCTGATATTCCGAATATCCTAGATAGCCATCTTCATTTCGATCTTCTCGTGAGGTTCATAACCGATGAGCTTGAAATCTGCTCCCACAAAGGAATCTATATCCTTTTTCTCAGGATTAATCTTCAGAACATGTTCATGATAAGCATTTACGTTCAAGCATGAGCTCCGCCCTTTAGCTGACTGAAGGTGAATTTGATGTAGTAGTTCTTACAGGAAAAGGTTTGGGAACTTTCCGAAGCTGCTCCTGCAGAGGTTGGATGTGAGTAGAGTACACATGAGCATCCCCTATCACATGGATAAAGTCGCCGGGAGAAAGACCTGTAATAGAATTATTTCATTTCAATTCCGATCCAAGCAAAAAAAAAAAAATGGGTTCAGAGTTTGCAGATGGACATACCACAAACATGGGCAATCATGCAGGTCAGGAGAGAGTACGACGCTATGTTGAATGGCACGCCCAATCCCATGTCAGCCGAGCGTTGGTACATTTGACAGGACAACTCCCCATTAGAGACATAGAACTGCAAGGAATTGGTCCAGAATATGCAAATGCCACAGTTGAGATCAACTGCGAAAAACAATGGCTCTCTCACTTAAACGGCTGAAAGAACGGACCTGAGAGAACATATGGCACGGCGGGAGTGCCATCAACTTCAGGTCAGAAGGATTCCAGGCAGAGAGTATGATCCAATGATAATCTGGATTGTTTTTAATCTTGTCGATAACATCCATCAACTGATCAAATCCTTGACCAGTATAGTCAGCGTGCATGTCAGTGTACCTGCAGAGTGCAAAGGTGAATGCATGCAGTAACAAGACAAACAAGGCTGGTAAAACTGACAAACCTGGCGCCAAAATGTCACAACTGAAATTCGTACACGGGACCCAAGTCACCTTCTTCTCTGTCCTTCAGATCGATGCTGGAACGAATACGAATGAGATTGACATGTATAAAAAATAAAAAGAATGAAGCATGCACCGAGTACTCATGAGATCAATCTTGTACCTATCAAGATAGTCTCTAGATGCATTGCCATCCCATATATGAATGCCTTTGTCCTGAAGAATCTGTTTAAAACAACATCTCAGAAAAATTCTTGAAAATCCCATTGATGTTGAAAAGCATGTTAATTCATGCCAAAAGATAATTTTTCTTGGGATCCAATGTTCATTACGAGGCATGATTTTGCCAACAGTCTATGAAAGCGGCATTCAAATGGACATTATGTTTTCGGGTTACATCATTCATTACCTTAGCATTAGTGGAACCGCTGATAAACCATAGAAGTTCCTCAACCACTCCTCGCCAGAACACTCTCTGAAAAACCAAACATCACCAGACAGCATGGCCATATGAAATCACAGAAGCAAGGTGTCTTCTACTTTCACAAGGCACAAATGTTATTTGATAGCCAAGCAAGGATCAAAACCAAGTTACTAAGAAGAGAAGGAAAAATCAGTCCCATATACCATCTGAACTCCGTTTGTCGCTAATAAAGTGAAACGTTAAAATATTCCTTCTTCACATAAGCTTAAAGAGATAAGCCTACCTTGGTTGTCAGGAGAGGGAAAGTCCTACGCAGGTTGAATCGCATCTGCAAAACACAGAGATGCAAGCAGATCGAGAACTGTTCTCTTAAACTATGGATGAGAACATGGTAAAAAAAAGCATACCTGGCAGCCAAACTTTGATATGGTACCAGTGCATGTTCGATCAGTTTTAGAAGTCCCGTTTGATAGGATGTCCTTAACCAATCTCAAGTACATATATTCCTCATGTCTCTCAAATACCATCTTCGGCAGAAAACTGAAGTCCTATACCTCAAACTTTGCTGATCCATTTTTTCCATTCGATAGTTGCTTATTATTCTGAATGAGAGACTCGACTTTCGAATGTCTGACTCTGACACGCACATATGTGATGAATGAATACCTAATGTTGTTCTCTTCAGTGGGGAAAGAAGAATACCACGGATGAAACATAGAAGTGTCGATTTCAGGCATAAATGTGTCACACTCCAGAGGTGTTTCAATTCAACATCTGTGAAATGGATAGCATTACATCCTGGTCCATTGAGAGCTTCCCTGCGCATAAGCAAAGGCATTAATGTGTCACAATTCCAAGTAGAAGAACGAATTTGCATTTTCTTTTTAACTTTTATTATTTACCTAAAGATTTCACCGCCGCCAATAATAAACACCCTCTCAATAGAAGAATGGTAAGGGGAGGAAGCCAATAACTCCAAGGCAGATGACAAGCTTCCGCACTTAATCACATTTTCTGCAGCTGCAATCCCAAAACTTCCCGAACGAGTCAAAACAACATTGAGACGACCAGACAGCGGACGGTAATCCAAAGGAATGCTTTCCCATGTTTTCCTTCCCATAATTATTGCATTCCTCTTCCCAGTTTCTATGGTTGTGAGAGTAAGATTCTTGAAAACCTTGAGATCAGAAGGCAGCCTCCACGGAAGTTCGCCGTTTTTGCCTATGCCCATTGCTCGAGTACCAGCAACAACAACGTGGTAAGTTCGAAGTGAACTGGATGGCACAGAACCATTGCAGTTTCCATTAGCGATGCCGATCTGAGATTCAGCAGCCATGCAATAACTTTGCCGCCAAAACTTCCAAAATGAGGACAAGCCAACAGAAGGACTGCACAACCGACTTCCCCGGAAATGCAGGACAACCTAAAAAACATCGGCACATAATGAGATACGCCAATTTTTTGCACTTCTAACAAAATGAACAGATGATGACGAATCATTTAGGTGCGCTCCAACTTATCGCAACGTCAAAAAGCTTATCATGACGCAACCTGAACACGCACCACATTTCTCCCCAAACATAAAGGCAACAACATTTTCACATTATATCAGTGACAGCTCCGGACCATTAGACATACAAGCTTCACACATACTCCCCGCGTTCATATTCCTACCTCACTGCACCAAACGTTACCCACGAATCCTATGACCAACCGGTCTCAGCAAATCCCACCAGAAGGCAACAAAAGGCAGAAACTTTCAAGAATCTCAATCCACGGGAAGCAGTTCCCAATACACCCAACCACCTCATTTCTTCGCCTAGTGCCCTAACAAGCTAAAAATATTGACACTACAATCAAAACACCCAACATGAAGGATGAGAAAAAGAATGGAACTTTGAACTGATCTAGGGCAATTCGGGGGGGGGAGAAAGGGGAATCGCTCACCGATTTTGGGGCGTGGCGCGAAATCTTCGGTGGGATACGGAATGCGAGTGAGGTGGCAGAAAAGTGGGAGAATGATATCTTTTGGGCGGGAACAATTTTCATCACGGTATACTCTAATTAATTAAATTATCTACTACGATATTTATCTGTGAAGCGAAACATGATCATGGGATATTTTGTCCGATAATTTTAATCACGAAAATATTTCACGTTTTAGAATATATATTTTAAAATTTTTAAAATAATGTCTAACTCGACTTTGTAAAAGCGAAAGTCGAATTCACTTTCGTTAATGTCTCGAACGTGACTTTTAAAAAGTCTGAGTTTTTCGAATTTGTCTAACAAGGAAGAACAACTCTGATTTTATTATGAAAAAAATTCAACTCCCTTGAACTCGACTTTCTAGATGAATGCCTGAATACTTTTGAAACTAATGCCGTAGAGGAGAAAGAGATAGAGAGAGATTGTGATTCAACCTGGTTGTAATAATGCAGAATGTTAAGATCTGGGGGAGGGGGGAGAAGACTCCCTTTTCTTTTCCTTGTCAAAATCTGTCCTAAATCCTCTCATGTCCAGCAGTTTTTCCCGTGACTAAAATCTGTTGCAATTTATTTTTTATATTTTTTTTTGGGGGGGGAGGTGTCTGTCTCTATTCTTATCCTCTGTTGTTGCTTCCATCCTCTTCCTAAACATATTAATCTGTTTCCTTTGATTTGGAAAACCATAGACACGCATAGGAGGTTCGAAGGGACACTCCCCGGCGATCAAGCTGACCGCACGGATGATTGGATTTTAATCCCGCTCGCTATCTGCCGTTTAACGGAGAGCCCGGTTTCGTACGAGTTATATTATCACCAGAAAAAGGGAGGATGTCCGACGTACTGTCCGGATCGCCGGGTACGTTTAGCCTCGCGTCGACGAGATCGTGTTGGTTATGTATTATGGATTCAAGGTGTTTGATGGGATGATGTCTGCACGTTTTCGAGGACTCGCGGTGAGATCTCGGGGTCCTTTTTTGATCTTTCAGTTATTGAGAAGCCCGGTAGGGAGAACCAAGAAGATGAGAAGGGGTCCCAGCATGAATCCTTCAAGAAGAAGGCGGCCTCGGCCAAGTTGAGAAACTCTCTTTCGAAGAAAAGGAGGAGCAGCAGCAAGGTGATGCCTGTATTGCTTGACGATAGCATCGACTCCGAGGAAAAGCAGGCCGTCGATGCCTTTCGCCAGGCTCTCATCCTTGAGGAGTTGTTGCCATCCAAGCACGACGACCCTCATATGATGTTAAGGTAGGGAAAGTCGTAAGGACCCGATGCGGGTACCCGTCCCAGCTTCGCACGCAATGTTTGATCGCTTTCTTTTTACGACCAGATTCTTGAGGGCAAGAAAGTTTGACCTCGAGAAGACAAAGCAGATGTGGTCCGACATGCTTCAGTGGAGAAAGGATTTCGGAGCCGATACCATCTTGGAGGTAATGTAATGTTCACATTCTTCCCGTGGATCAGCTGTTGTTCGTCTTACCTCCGACGCCATTGATGTCATTTTCTTTTTGGGCGGGACAAAAGGATTTCGAATTTAAGGAAATCGAGGATGTCATGAAGTACTATCCTCAAGGACACCACGGAGTCGACAAGGAAGGTCGGCCAATTTACATTGAAAAGATCGGGGCAGTCGATGCTGCTAAGTTGATGGAAGTCACTACCATGGACCGATACATCCAGTATCACGTACGAGAGTTTGAGAGGACTTTCGTGGTCAAGTTCCCAGCGTGCTCAATCTCCGCTAAAAAGCACGTCGACCAGAGCACCACGATATTAGATGTCCAAGGAGTGGTAAGAGAAAATTGATGATCGTTTCTTAACGATCCGAGATGCGAATACGAGACTTTGATGCACAGAAATGATGAGAAAAAACGTGTTTTATAGGGGCTGAAAAATTTCAACAAAGCGGCGAGGGAGCTCGTCACTCGTCTGCAGAAGATCGATGGCGATAACTATCCGGAGGTACATCCTGAAAGATCTCTGTCGATAGGATTGACGACATATCGTTTGACGTGGGTTTTCGCAGACTCTAAACCGGATGTTCATCATCAATGCGGGTTCTGGATTCCGGCTTCTGTGGAACACGGTCAAGTCTTTCCTCGATCCCAAGACCACGGCAAAGATTAACGTGCGTTCAAATCTCCGGTTATGTGCTTTTCGTGACTTTTAGTTCATGATCCGACTGAACATTTCTGTTATGACCAGGTCTTGGGCAATAAGTATCAGAGCAAACTGCTTGAAATAATTGACGAGAGGTGAGAAGCGATCACCTTTTCATCCTCTAGGTTTTTGATTGTCATCCAAGATTCTGACAAGATGAGATTATGTTTCCGCAGCGAGTTGCCGGACTTCTTGGGCGGGACTTGTACGTGTGCAGATAAGGGCGGTTGTATGATGTCGGACAAGGGTCCTTGGAATGACCCGGAAATCCTGAAGGTGGGTTATCCATCTGCGCATATCTCTTACTGCTTTCTGACGCGAATGAATTTCGTTGTCCACATTTTGCGGGCATCTTCCTAAACAGGCTATTAACGGTCTCGATGGAGACGGAAGAACAGCATTGGAAGTCGAGGAGAGGACGATTTCAGAAGACGACTGCTTGCAACCCCAGGTAAGAGGACAATCATACAGTCCGAGCAAACAACCATGGGATGTAGATTGTCAGATGCTTCCACTGATCATGCTGTTTTCATCTGCAGAAATGTGAGTCGATCAAGGCGGTGCCAGTTCCTGAAGTAGAACAACTGAAGACTCCGCCTGGACCAGTTCCTGAAGTAGAACAACTGAAGACTCCGTCGGCACCAGTTCCTGAAGTAGAACAATTGAAGACTCCGTCGGTGAGAGTTCAGAAGGACCAAGTGATGCCCCCGGTTCTCACCACCGTCATCGAAGAAGTAAGTCCCCGTGGCTGGAGACTGCGGAAAAAGTTACTTTACCTGACCAATGATAAATGTGCAAATCATGACCGAAAATATGCAGGCTCCCGTCAACAAGATATGTCATGAATCCTATGCATTTGATAGCCTGCTTCCTGTGGTCGAGAAAACAATGGATAAGTCCTGGCAGAAACCAAACGATGCCGTTGCCCTCACGAAACGTTAGCACCTGAACCCCAAGAAGATCGCCGACGGCGTTATTTACTTTACGATATTCCAGTTTTTCAAACTACCTCGAAACATTTTAAAAGGTGATGAAAATCTTACCCTGCAGCATCCGTTTCCAGCTCCGAGTACACAACCATGGTGAAGCGGATGGCCGAGCTTGAGGAAACTGTTGCCACCCTTGGGAATAAGCCGAGTGGCCTCTCCCCAGAGAAGGAGAAGGCGCTTGCCAGTGCTCTCAGCCGTGTAGAGGCACTCGAGCAAGAGCTTGCGTCGACCAAGAAGGTAAAAATCAGAAATTTCGACGGCTTATCCTCGAATATTGTGTCCATGACTCTGGCATGCATACGGTGACCGATTTCTGCAGGCACTCGAGGACTCGCTGGCTCGACAGGAGGAATTCCATGCTTACGTAGAGAAAAAGAAGACAAAGAAGAAGTTTTTCGTAAGTTCACCATTTGTGGCTCCTTTCACTGTTTTTTGCCACTCTTTTCCCGGTCCTTAAAAAGTTTGTGGTCCTGATTTTGGCTGCAGTTCTTCTGCTAATGGCCAACAGTTCGGCCCGGACCCTCCCAGACTACTCGCGAGATAACTGAAGACCTCACCCACAGGACGATCCACAGCCTCTTCCTTTACTTGGATGCCTCTTGCTCCGAACTTGGTACAATTCTGTTTTTTGGCGTGTGCATGTTTCCTCCAAACAATTCGTTCTCGGTCCGATGAATCCCTGATGTCTCCCTGTATATTGTATATGTAAAAGCCACTACACGAAGTGCATATTGCTGATGATAAGCAAGATGCAATCAGTTAACAGACTTAGCTTCTTACAATGCGCCTTATGTGTAGAATTCCCCGAAATCTTGACCAGGTACGAGTTCAGGAAAATGGGATCATCAAATACCAAACTGAAGAGCACAGCAAAAGAGAGAGGGAGATAGACGTCTATGTTTGAAATCTCACTCTCATTACGGAAATGGGTAAACACCAAGTTCAAACTCTACATAGGAGGAAAAACATCCGTCCCTCATGATAATATGACCCACTACAAAGCAACATTAAGGAGGCCATAAGGTCTGCAGGAATAACATCCAGCGACATTCTTTACACCAAACTTACGTCCTAGTACTGCATTTGACCTGCAGAAACTGTCTCTTCCCAGGAGTTCTCAGATTCAGTGGACAACCTCACATGCAAAACTTCTTTTTCTGATTTAAAAAGAAACAATCACAATGAGAACAATCCAACGCATTAATGTAGAAATCAATTGTTTTGATAACGTGAAAGGATCACGGAAAGGACATACCCGATATTTTGCTTCCTGTTGTCGGTCAATATAGGCAAGCAACTCTTCTTGCCTAATCAAGGCCTCATAAAGAGCCTATGGAAAAGAGCAGCATGGTAGGTGTTAAGGTTATCAGAATTCAGAACAAGTAAAGGTCGAACCCAGGACTAATGTCATTGTCATGACATTTGTAATGCTTTATAGTGCTTAAAGGTCAAATGTGGTACCTTCTTAGTAGTTATCAGTTCTGCTTCCAATGCCTCAACCCGGCAAACAGCAGCATTAAGCAATTCCTCTTTCTCATAGGGCATCTCAGACGGCTTGGCCTGAAGGGTATTGACCTTCTCTTCCAACTCACCTAACCTTTTAACAACGGAAGAGAGAAGCTCCCCCTCAGCAATGGCAGAGGAATGGGATGGGGCATGACACTCTTCTCTGACAGTGGAGTCAACCGTCAGTTCGGGTATATTTTGCTCGACAGATGTTACGTTAAAAACCTTCTTAGTTACACGGCTGGCGTTCGAACGAAGAAGCGTCAAAAGAGTTATCAAGAAGGCCATGATAGCAGTAAAAGCCCTAGCATAAAATCTTTCTGGTGCCTGTGGTGTGTCAGGCTGAAGGATAACCCCTCCTGTATCAAGACAATGCAGTAGTTTTACTAAAAAATTTGACATGACAGCATGCTATTGCCCAACAGATAATAACCCTCTCACGGTCAGCTGAATGCTGAAAACCGAGGACTTTACCTTTGGAAGACGATGGACTCTGAATACAAGATTGCTTCTTCCAACTAGAATCAACTGCTTTGTCAACCATAGGGATATACTCGTCGTATCCTGAGAAGGCACCAGGATAGCTGCTCTTTCCAGTAGTCTTAGCCTATATATATGTCAAAGCAAGAAAGTCAGAAGCACTGGCAATTCAGTTTACAAAATAGCAAGTCAAAAATGTTGCAGGCAGTTAATTCCCGTGTGATGAGAAGGCTTCTACACGTACAGGACGAACAGTAGTCATTTAAATTCATTAAATAAGCCTACTACTATAAAGGTTAAAAATGTGTCACAATCATGTCAAATACAATAAGCAGTACATCGGAGCCAACCTCCATTCTTTTTTGGATATTTAATATACAACACAAACACAAACACAAACAAAAAATTAATATCTTAAATTCTTCACAAAATGGAGTACATTACTAACTGATTTGAAGGCGAGAATTCCAAAGAAATTTTTGGAAGGATATATATCTCTGTGCATGAGGGTATACATTTTCTGCTACCCAGAGGACAAAACATAATTTGCTTGGGAAACTGACACGAAGAATGATTCCAGCATCTGCTGGTCCAAAATCATTTAAAAGAAATTTCAATTTTGCATTTATAGGACTGAGATTACAAATTCTCATTCACCAAATGTGAAACTGTGGAAACGTTACTGTATTTACAATTTATTTTACTCACAAGACTAATATCTGTGACCACATTGTTGGACTCTTTACAATTATTTACACGTAACATAATCCAGATATTCATACAGTTGCCAACACAAATGAGGTGAAGGGGTTAAATTTACAAAATGGATGGGGCTGAGGGAGGAGGGAGGGGATTCTAATAAATTAATCATGTTATGATATAGTATTCACCTCATTCTTTTCCATCAACCCAATTCAAGCCCAAATACCAAGACGCTAGACCTAGCTAAAATATAAAGGTCCATGTTAAATGAAGGCTGAACAAGAATCAAACTTTTCCCATGAAAAGAAATATATCTGGCATTCGAAATTGCTTACGCTCATCCCCTGAAGAGACAAGAAACCATACCTCTTCACGGACAGGAGTCAGTTGAAGATGGGTGTAATTCTTCATTGCTTTCGGAGAAGCGATTTCTTCTGCCTCTGATCCTGATTCTGCAGTAGATGTATCACTCCCCTTGACCTAACAATGTCAAGAAATAAAGTTTCAGTACTCGAATTATTAACTATAAAGCAAATGTCTTATTTCTTCAGATTTTTAAATAAGGGTTTAATCTAATTTAGAAAACTTAAAAAAAAATCCGATGAAAGCTGACAATGTCTGACTTTTTTATTATTTGCTGCTGTTTGAGGTCAAATAAGGCAAGCCATCAGACTGCCAAATCATATATCATTTTCACTCTCTCACTAAAAGTCAATTACAAAGAAAAGAACCACATGTAAATGAAAACAGTTAAGCCATGCCATTTTACATGTGTGCCCTTCAATGCTTGGCCAAAAGAAAGAGAAAGCCTTTTCATTTCATATCTTATTGAACTCAGCTGTTAAAAAGGCTGATGGTGGGGACCTCACCATTGGATACCTCGGCTTAGCATAAGCAATGACTTTACCCTCAGAATTTAAAACCTTAACAACCTGCCTAGGACGCCTTCCTTCACCACTGAGAACTACCTACATAATAATATTAAAAAAAATATTAGAAGAAGTGAAACAGACAATGAAAGACCAGACAAAAATGGTGAAACTAAAATTGCAACAGACTTTTAATATCTCTGGATTCTTCCATGGTCCTTTATCTGACCGGAGACAGCCACCTTGGTCCGAGCATGTACAGGTGCCACCTAGAAACTCCGGCAGCTCACTGAAAAAGGCAAATTTATGTTAAAAGACAATTGGTTCTCCAGCATGTTTTAACCCGAGACGGTTTAGGATGTGATAACCTATGTTGAAGTGCATAATCTGATCTTTGATAGCAATTAGAAATAGATAGTCACAGAATGAGTAGGATCTAGATTTACCTGGCTTCAATTACCTCCAGCAATTTGCTCTGGTACTTACTTCCGAGAACCTAGCATTATTCCAAAAATAATTAACATCAGAGATCTCAATAAGCCACAAATGAAAAATACACCATGGCCTCACGTACATTAATCTTGGAAGTTGTCTTTGGATCTAGAAACGATTTAACTCCATTCCACAGAAGCTTAAAACCAGGGCCAGCGTTGATGATGAACATTTGATGGAGTGTCTGCAGCCAGAAAGAGTAAAAACTAAGATCATCAATAATTTATCCTTTACCTTTCAGTAGGTAATAACTTCTACAAAATATATTTTATCTTATTTTATTGTCTATTTGTGAGAGAAGTCCACTAGATGGCTGAAGGAGGTGAAGAGATCGCAACAATAACCTCAGGATAATTATCATTGTCGATCTTCTGAAGTCGCATAATAAGTTCTCGTGCAGACTTAGTGAAGTTCTTCATTCCCTGATTAGACCAACCAAATAAAGCAGGAGAAAACATATGACGTGGTAGCGAACCCAAGAAATCCAATGACAAGCAGACCTACCACGCCCTGAACATCCAAAATTGTCGTGCTTGAATCTATGTGCCTTTTGGCAGCGATTGTGCAAGCTGGAAACTTCACTGCAAAACTTTTCTCAAACTCTTTCACATGATATTTAACGTATCGATCGATTGTAGTTACTTGCATTAGCCTTGTTGGATCAACTTTTCCTAATCTTTCAATATAAATGGGCCGTCCCTCTTTATCCACCCCATGATAACCATGAGGGTAATACTTCAGGACATCATCTAGTTCCTTGAATTCAAAGTCCTGCACCAACAATCATGAAGATATAATCCACATAACTTAAAATCAAAATTAACACATGCAAACATCAGGCAATAAAGTAACTTGTTCTGGCCAAAGGTTCAAGGCATAGAATAAGGCCCTCTGCACTGCAAGGATGAGATTGCATAGATGCACGCAAACCCTCCTTTTCCACCGCATCCTGTACGAGCCAGAAAGCGCTCCACATACCAAAGAAACCCCACAAATTCTTGAACTACTCATTAAGATGGACTAACCTTCACAATAGAGTCCACTCCAAACTCCTTTCGCCACTGGAGCATCTCACCCCACATATGTTTTGCCTTCTCAACGTCAAATTTCCTTGCTTTAAGAAACCTGCAAGAGAGAACAGCGGGAATTTATGAAAGCCTTTTATAACCACACCAAATGACATGAATAGATCAGAGTCATCCAGAGTCTGTGCACCATGGTTCACAAGAAGTAGAAGGCTATCACACTAGAACATTGATCAAACGTTCTACTGAATGAGCAACATCCACATGCAAAAATTGATTGTTATAAATAGTTATTTCTTGAAGACCAACCAAGGGCTGCAGAAAAGATAAAATGAGAATTGAACAACGTAATGACTAAATCAAATACAAAATGTGACAAGTCAGAACATACATGAGTCACTCTTCTTAGTTGATATTGCTGCATTGATGACCACCAAAGTGATTAAACGCGATAATGCAAAATGAATGAAATTCCACAAGACATGCACACATACATAAAATTATAGAACTCTCTTGGCATGAACTTGTCAACAGATCAAAAGAAGCCAATTCATAAAAAGATATATAACATGATAATGCAAAGTTAGATATTGACTTGCAGCTCAAGACATTCAACATAAAACCACTGATGCACTCAAGACATGAGTTTTTCAACACATTCATCTTACTTGTATATTCTTCCGACCTGTACACAATAAGTCCTTTGTTATTCCAATTTAGTCATCTGTAAGCAATGTCATGCTCAAACACCAGGTTTAACTCTAGCGGAGACCCATTTAAGAAAAATAATCATAAAATATGTCATGGAGTTAAATTTCGAAAAGCAAAAAAGGGATAGAGCTATCTGTAATCACCATGTAAAGGAGAAGTTTCAGGACAGAGAGTAAGGACATTTGTGATTTTTAAAAGATGTGAACTCGTAAAAAGCATCTGACGCATGCACAAATCCACTTTATCATCCTCACCTTAACATCACATGATAATCGTCATGTTTTTCTGGTAGCAATTCATCCAAAATCAGTGCCTGGCGAAATGCATCAACAGCTTGAAGCTCCTCCATATCTCGAACATCTTCAATGGAAACAGAGCTGACTCGCCCATCACTCTTTCTTCTGCTGCTCTTCTTCTTAAGAGAATGCTTAAACTTGGTAGATGCATTAATTGCCTTCTTTTTCAAAGAACCAATTCTAGTTCTCCTTTCATCTTCAGAGTTTTCAAAGTCAGATCTCCTTTCTCTTCTTTCATCACTGCCAGAATGTCCCTCAAAGCCTGACAAAATGAAGCACTCTCATGGTTAACATGGCAAAAATCGAAAACTATACCTTGAAGTGGCAATACAAAGATGAAGACAGCAACGCAAAAGAACTCAGTTAATGCAAAAGCACTCAGTCAATGCACTATAACTGATCTTCTATGAATTTTCTTTAAAAAATGAAAAGAAATGACCTCTAAAAAGTCATCAATCTTTTTGGTATCAATTTCACTGCCATTAAACCCTAAATATTAAACCAAAAACATTAATTCCTAAATACCATATATTAAACCCTAAATAGTAAATATTAAATCCTAAACATAAACATGAACCATGAACAGTATAACGTTAACCTTCAATATTACTTTAATTTTAAAATTGAAGTATTCGTATTTTTAATGTTTGTTATAAGGGTATCCGTCCGATCAGAATTGGGAAGATCCAACCGTGAAATTGACACTCTAAATTTCTAGCGGAACTGAGAGGATGCTAATCCCCAAAGTAATAGCAACTGGTTAGCGTGAGGTTATTTTAAAGCTATGGCTAACAGTGCTGATGGGCATTCATAAAAAAAATGCAACTTTTTTGGAAATTTATCTTCGGAATTTAGAAACCTCGAGATTGACTCCTAGACTGTGTATCAACAGTTTCCCTAAAATTGGTGGAAGTGAGAGACAATCGGGCCATCAATCCCCTCGAGATTGATCAATTACTCAACAATCAGTACTTATCATTTAAAAGAAAAAGGTAAAGCTCTAACTTATCCGTGAAAAAACAAAAGCTTCAAAATTCTGCCCACACCCCAGGCGTGAGAGAAATTCTTGCTTCTAAAAAGTTTTCCCAGAGCGGATTTAAAATTACGCTAACGCTTAACCCACATTCTCCGCACAAACTGGATCTAGGTAGGCAAAATCCTCAAAGACCGCCGAAAAGCCAACGCCCAGACCCCGGCACCATCTAAACTCCACATTCCGGTCTGAAAAATCACCTCAATCCCCGGATCAACCGAAACCCTGCGCATCAATCCACGCAAGAAACCACCCAAGTATCGGAATCCGCGAGAACTCCGACTATAAACAAGGAAGTCCGACCCTCTGCTCCACCCTAGCTCGTCCACCGACACATGAGGCCCGTAAAGAAACCCCCGAAACGACAACAGATAGGGAAACAAGAACGAAAACCCGGCAACCGGGGACTCACAAGGCATGCTGAACAGATCGAGAGGGCCCGACATCTTGGGAGACGATCCGAGAATCGGGATGGGGAGCGAATGGTTTCAGCCGATCAGCTGCATTAAGCTCGGAATCCCGGCGCAATGCAAGACCCCTAGCGCAAATCTTGGGCCGCAGATGGAGGTAAGCGGGGGAGGAGGAGATAAAAAGAAAAAGAGGGTAGGAAAAAAAGCCGACAGAGGAGAGCGGATGTGCAGCACAGACACACAAAAAAAAAAGAAAAAGGAAAGCAGCATGCTGCTGATTGATTAAAGGAGGACGACGAAGATCACGAGGATTTTTCACATCCTACGGTCAATAATGCTCCCCCCTTACGTATTCTTTTTTTAAAATAAGCTGAAGCATGATTGCGACTTAATGCTGTGTTTGCTTTCGGAAAAGGAAAAGAAAAGAAAACGGAGGAAATCTCGCATCCCGACGAGTTATATAATCTCTGCTAATTTTTTTTTTCTTCCTTTTCCGTCTAAAACAAACACAGCCTAAAATACACAAAAACAAAACGTCCCGAGACTTAGTGTCGTGGAAAATGACACGTTGGGGTTTATGTTTAAAATTTGAATAGCGTAATTTTGGAAGCTGTAGGAGGGAGGGATATTTATTCGTGGAAGGATCGATCGTCTGCTTCCGTGTATGGGTGCTTGCTATCCAGTGGTAGTCGTCGTCCGGTTCGGCGGAGGATCGTATGCAGTCGCGTCGGGACTCTTTCATCGTCACTAGCCACAACTAGCCTTCAGTTCCGGTTGCTTCCTGCGGCACACTGCCTCTATGACCTCCTTTTCTATATGCAAGTAGGAGTTTTGTTCAATAACGACATTATTTGGCGAAATATTTCGCCAAATAACGCATTATGAAAAATATTTCGTCAACTAATCCACCAAAGTCAGTCTTACAAAGGCCGACTTTAGTTCCCAAGAAAGTCGACCTTACAAAGGCCGACTTCGCCACACTTAGAAAAATATTAACAAACGAAGGGTGGGATGCCTTATCAAGGAAGTCGGCCTTTGTAAGACCGACTTTGCTCAGACCGCCTTGAAGTCGGCCTTACACAGGCCGACTTTTAGTGTCTAAGGAAGCCTTTGTAAGTCCGACTTTGCTAGGTTTTAAAAAAAAATCAGACTCGGGGAGACAGAACTCCCCGAGTCCGAGCCGCCAGCCCTCCGCCCCCAGCCGCCTCAAATCGGCCGATTGAAGCTTCCTCGTCCCGATTTTCCATCCCCGAGCCCGTGCTTCCGTCCCCGTCCCCGACCGTGCTTCCGTCCCCGAGTCGTGCTTCCGTCCCCGTTCCCCACCGTCCTCTTTGGAGCCATCCCGTCCCCTTCCATTCCCCTAACGGTAATAGTGTAATTTGAAGTTTTTTATAGTTAATTACCAACGATCGTAATTATTTGTTAGTTATTGTTAATTATAATTAATTAGCGTTAATTTTATCATATGAAAATTATGGTAAGTTATGGTTTATAAATGATAAGAAAGTGGATAATTGACTTTATCGAGTGTAATTACCAACTTTTAGTGTATAATTATCCTAAAAATTTAATTATTGTAATTAATTAGGTCGTTATTAAGTAACACCAAAATGTATATTAACTAAATTGTATTTATTTTTAAGCTTTGTGTTCTAATTTGAGGCTCAATTGATTTAGGTGTTGTATTCCAATGTCGTCGATTGAGATATTGATCTTTTATAACGGAAATGCCGTCAATGGAGCTGACGGAGTTGGTTATGAAAATGGTTCAATAGCAAGAACAGAAATTCCGAAATTTGTCAATTACGAGAATTTTGAACGTTTGATATGCGAAGCTATCGGTTTGCAATCGGCAATTTCATTACAGATAGCGCATAGGTATCCCGTTCTGGCGTTAAATAATGTTGACGTGCAGCATTATCTTGTTCCTATTAAAGTGGATAAAGATGTGAAGTTGCTAGTTAAGTTTGCTATTGCAAATCCACGGAATATGCAACAAATATATGTGTTGTCTGATGTATCGGTGCTGCATTTTCAAGTTAGAACGGTGGATGTTGAGCCTAATGTGGAACACCGTCGTCATATGGGTGTTCGTCGTCAAACTGAGAATGTAGAAGCTACGATGGTTGCCGTACAGACTAATGTGTAAGTGGATCGTCCTGTGGTTGAGGAGGAAGTTGATCATCGTATGGATGTTGTAGCTGGAAACGAAATTGTCGTTGCTGAAGTAGAGAGTAATTATACTGTTGGAGAATGTTCTAATCCTCTGATGGAAGATGAAGGCAATGTGAATGAAGATATATTGAATTCTGACCCAGATGTCGACACTGATACTTAGTTTTTTAACGATGTGAATGCCGGCAATGAGATCTCGGATGATGAGAATGTCGACAATGATATAGTTATGGTTGTTGAATCTGGTGAAGGGTCCAGTTCGCGAAGTCGGTCGAAGGAGAAGGAGAAATCTCTGGCCTTTTATAATGAATATCTCGATGACGTGCATGAGAGAGTTGATGAGTGGGATTTCCATCCTCTCCTCGACTATTCTGACCCTATTGATGAATTTCAAAAGGGAATGCGTTTCAAGGATAAGAAAAGCCTCATCCATTCGGTGAACAATTTTCATATTTTACGGCATTGCAATTATGAGGTTGTTAAATCCATGAAGACATTGCGGAATATATGTTTTTCAGAATTGGAGAAGGGCTGTAAGTGGAGGTTAAGGGCGATACAACCAAAAGAGGATGACGAGTTTGAGGCAAGAACAGTTGGTGAACTTCATAGTTGCGTAAATCCCGTACTATCGCGTGATCATGAACGTCTGGATTCAAATTTTATGGAACCTATGTTCAGGTCGTTTGTAAGTGATAGTCCGGAAGTTAAAGTTCAAGTTCTTCACAACTTGGTGAAGGAGAAATATGGATACGAAGTGCCAAGGAGAAGGGTGTGGGATGCGAAAAGGAAAGCTATTGCGTATTGTTATGGCTCATGGGATGAATCATATAATGAGTTGCCACATTTGCTGAACGCGATTCGTGCCTCTAATCCTAATAGTTGCGTTGATTGGGGAGGTTCATACATGGTTGGTGATTCGCAGTTTGTTTTCCAAAGAGTATTCTGGTGTTTTGGTCCCTCAGTAACAGCATTCCGTTATTGTCGCCCCGTAGTTAGTATTGACGGGACTTTCTTGTACGGAAAATATAAGCATAAGTTATTAATTGCTTGTAGTTCGGATGGCAGCAATCATATAGTGCCTTTAGCATTTGCAATCGTAGATGAGGAAAGCTACCAGTCCTGGGGATGGTTTTTGAAATGGCTTAAACGCTACGTGGTTGGCGATGAGTGTCAGGGATTATGTTTGATTTCAGATAGGCATTCTGGTATTCTAGAGGCGGTAAACGATGTTGAAGTAGATTGGACGCCACCTTTTGCACAGTGGAGGTTTTGTATACGCCATGTAGCTAGTAACTTCAACGCGAGATACAAGAATGTACGTGAAAAGAAATGCCTTGCTATTGCTGCAAGGAAATGCAAGCCTCCAAAGATGAAACAATATTTGCGCCACATTCTAAGAACTATTCCAGAATCAGCCGAGTTTTTCGGTGAGATGGATAAGTCGCAATAGACTCTCAGTAACAACGGGTTATACCGTTGGAGTATAATGACGACAAATTTAAGCGAGAGCTACAATGCTGTTGTTCTAAGGGGTGCTCGATCGCTTTCGGTCTCTGCTCTAATGAGGAAGACCTTCTACAATTGTTGTGCTTATTGGATTAGTAGAAATGATGAAGCTGATGCGGCGATAAGGAAGGAGGAGAAAGTCACTAAAGTTGCGATGAATCGTTTTCAAAGAGGAATCAAGAAAGCTAGAAATCACCAAGTCACCCTTCTAGATCGCGGTAAAGGTACGTTCGTTGTCACAACCCGGGAGAATTATAAGACAAAGGACGTGTACCTACGACACCATAGGTGCACCTGCAAGAAATGGTAAACCTATCGGATACCATGTTCTCATGCCCTTGCTTGTTTCACCTATGTGAACGTGGATGGTTCGGATTCCATTCACAATATTTATACTCGAGCTAATCAAAAGGCGGTTTACTCATCCACATGGCATTCATTTGATTGTAAAGAAGATTGGGATGCATATACATTCCCAAATGTCGTTCCGAACCCAGAAAGGACACGACCGAAAGGGAGACTCAGATCTACTAGAATTCACAATGAAATGGATGTGAGGGAACGGAAGACGAAGTTGACTTGTGGGCTTTGTAAACTTGAGGGACATAATCGCCGTAGTTGTCCAAATAAATGAAACTGTAAGGTGTACTTAGATTATCTTGAATTAAACTTGATATGTTTCATTTGTACGTTTATTATATGGAGGTCATACTATGGAGGCATGACTTGATATGTTTCATTTCTCTTTGCAGGTTATACTATGGAGCCAGGACCGCAAGACCCGACTGTACTGCACTCCCAGGAATGGCACATTCTTCTGTTGTGTGGGATTCATCTTATACGGAGGTATGTTTATCTTACTAAATACTTCGTATATTTTGAGTTATGTTACTAATCAAATGAAATTTCAATTTCTTGGAGAACAATGTTTTGAAATGTCGTCATCATGAAAGTAGCGTAAAAAAGATACTTCGAGACCGCCGGATGGGTAGATACCTACGACAGGCTGGCTTTTTTGGAGTCGCGAAGCTACCATTCATTCAGTTGGATCATGCGCTAATCACGGCATTCACGGAGCGATGGAGGCCGGAGACTCACACTTTCCACATGGCACATGGAGAGATGACCGTGACATTAGAGGACGTGGCGATTCAGCTCGGATTGCCGATTGAGAGTGACCCCGTCATATCCTACACCAGCTTCGACTTCGAAGCGGTTTGCGCTCATCTACTAGGCGACGTTCCGGGAAAAAGTCAGATGAAGGCGGGAAGGGTGAAGATGAGTTGGCTGGCATCTCGTTTCGACTTCTTAGATCCACATGCACCGGAAGAGCAGGTACATATGCATACCAGGGCATACATACTGCAGCTTATAGGATCAATGGTTTTTCCGGATAAGTCGGACAACCTAGTGCATTTGATGTGGTTGCCGCTCTTGGAGGACTTTGAGATATGTGGTAGTTACAGCTGGGGATCAGCTTATCTAGCTTGGTTATACAGACAGTTATGTAGAGCAGCAGACAAAAATGCATCTCAGGTGGCTGGTTGTTTAGTGTTGCTGCAGACGTGGGCGTGGGACAGATTCCCATACTTATCTCCCCTAAGACGTCGGAGCAGACAGAGGCAATGAATGCCTCTTGCATATCGATGGGGTGCAGCTCTTGATACGACTGCTGTGGCTACGCATGTCTTATCTGTTATCAGAGATGCACTAGATAGGCAGAGTCCTCGCCAGGTATTTTCCTTCGACTTCATGTTGATTCAACTTCTTGGGATTGTCGAAATTTCGTTGGTTGGTTATGTTTGTTTGTTTTGCAGGTCGTTTGGCATCCATACACGGATGATGTCCGTGCCAGACTTCCTGATTATTGCTTGGACGGTGAAGACAGCTGGCGAGCACGTGTGCCGCTGATCTGCTTCTCAATTGTCGAATGACACTATCCGGATAGAGTCATTCGGCAATTTGGAGACGAGCAACTAATTCCTGGGAAATGCGACGCTGAAGCACGCCTCCACCGGATCGACATACATGGCAAGTCATCGGACAATTGGTTGTACATCCACGCGAAGTACGTCCAGCTGTGGCATCACCGGGGTAGCCACGTCGTTCCGTTACATTGAGAACAAGACGAGGAGTACATTATCTGGTACATGCGTCACTCCCGTCCACATCTATCTCACACGGGCGTCATGCTTAATATAGTGGTAAGTACAATAACTATTTACCTTCATTAATGTATAAATCATTGTACTGATATACTTTTCTCGCAGACGCAACAAATGAGGGACATCTCTATTCGATCCGAGAGAGGTAACCCTTCTGAGTTGGAGCACATTGCCGGTATTTCTCGTAGGGGCCATAACTTCTTGCGAGAATTTACCCCGATGCGCTTGTATGGACGTCGCGAAGCGCCAGCGGCTGACGAGGAGTTTGAAGCTGAGCCAGCCGATGAACATCACGCGTAGGTCGAGGAGCAGCAGGAGGACAAAGAGTAGGAGGAAGGGGAGGAGGAAGAGGACGAGGAAGATGAGCATGATGAGCATCGAGACGTTGACATGTTTGACGTCGATGCGTTCATCATGCAATCGCAGGAGCACGAGGTATATCCGCCTCTTGTGATTGATCCGACTCCCGTTGATGCCTGTAGGACTTCGGCATTATATGCCTCTACGTCGTCCACTCCCGAGGCACCAAGGAAGAGTAGGAGGGATCGGCCACCCGTTCGTGATGCAGAGGATTCTTCTTAGGTAACGCAGATGGAGTCTCAGCGGCGGTGGGGATTATTCTTCTACTCTAGGCGCTCCCGAAGGAATTAGGATCATTTAGACTTCTCCTATGTACTTTCTTTTTAGTTGGTTGTTTTACTGGTATTACGAATTGATTTTAATTGAGTTGAGTTGAATTGAGTTGAATTGAGTTATGTTGAGTTGGTTCGAATATGTTGTGTTGAACTATGTGTTACAGGTGTGTGACTGGAATCGATGTTTGGTTTTTTTTTTTAGTTCTGAGGATAAGGCCGACTTCCTCTTTTGCACATGGAAATCGGCCTTTGTAAGGCCGACTTTGGTGGGTTACTTGACAAAATATTTTCCATAATGCGTCATTTGGTAAAATATTTCGCCAAATGACGTCATTATGAAACAAAACTCATGCAAGTAGTAGCTCACCGACAAGGACTGCCCAACAGCCAGAGTCATCCCCTGCTCACCGACGAGCATGTCGAGTTTTGTTCCTTAATGACGTCATTTGGCGAAATATTTCGTCAAATGATGCAGTAAGGAAAATAATTCGCGAACTAACCCATCTAAGTCGGGTTTACAAAGGCCGACTTCCCCACACTTCAAAAAATTTTGACAAACGAAGTGGGGGGCGACGCATTAAAGAAGTCGGCCTTACAAAGGCCGACTTCCTCGTGTTAATTTTTTTTTTTTTGCCTTCGAATTAAAAAAAAAAAACTAACTTTAATGGGTTAGTTTGCAAATTATTTTTTTTACTGCGTTATTTGACGAAAATATTTTGCCAAATGACGTCATTAAGAAACAAAACTCCGCGCATGTCTAGTTGCAACCGCATCTTAACGTCTGTTCGACCATCAAGCGTCCGAGCACGTACCTCTCAGTGCGTATTGCCAGTTATCCGTCAACAAGCATTTGCCTTGAATCCACGCCTGAACAATTCCTCGCACCAAGAAAACCATTGACGTGGCTAGTGTCGCTCCAGCAGTCGCCCTTTGATCGTGACTTGTCCGTACGCCTCGCCTACAAAGTAGTCGTAGTCGTAGTCTCTCCTTTTTTAAAAAAAAAAAAATATTAACTACTACTTCTCAATGAAGTTATCAGCTTCAGTGTCATATTTTAATAATAATGATAATAACAATACTTGAATCTATCTCTCCACCTTAAAACCATACAAAATAAATATATCATTAACACGTGTCAACTGAATTTATTCTCAAACCCCAACTAAACCTTAACTCGGAATTTGTGTTGCTTTTTTTTAAAAAAAAAAGAAGAAATGGAAACTTTCGAAGGCGGGTATTGAAATGGGGATTTTGAACGAATATTATTACTAGGAGAAAATCCCCCGGGGTTCGAATATAATATAAATTAAAAGGGTTGTTAATTCTTCTTCTTCAGTATCGGGGGGTTCCGTCGAAATGAGCAACAAGAGAGGAAAGTTGGTCCCAATAGGTGGAGCTTGTGAAACTGCCACGTCCTCCGTCCCTCCGATGGACGCCGCGGCGGACCTCTCCTCCGGCGACACCCTGACTTTCGCCCGATGGTCCTACTCTGCTTTCACCCAGCCTTTAACTCAACTGTATTTTTTTTTTACTCGTGCGTGATTGTTGGCTGCGTGTATTGGTTCGGGCAGTTATCAGCTGGAGGCTTTCGAGTTTTCCCGTAGGCAGAACACGATCGTGTTCCTCGAGACAGGGACCGGCAAGACCCTGATTGCCATCATGTTGCTTCGGAGCTATGCGCACCTGATCCGCAAGCCCTCGGCGGGCATCGCGGTTTTCTTGGTTCCTCAGGTCGTTTTGGTCAGTCAGGTGAGCGACGTGGAGGAGCTTTCGTGTCCTCTAGAGAAACGTGCTATTCATTGGTCTTTTTGTTGTTGTTTGCTGCGAGGAATGTCAGCAAGCGGACGTCATAAGGTTGCACACCGATTTGCGGGTCGGGATGTATTGGGGTGATATGCAGACCGATTTTTGGGACATTCACATTTGGAGGGGTGAATGCGAGAAATTCGAGGTAGGAGAAATTTGGTTTCTTTTTTGGGTCTTCCATTAATGTAGATGTGATTCTGAAAGAAATGTGTTTGCTGAATATTCGTGTCGTGTTGTTTTAATATGTTTCCTCTGATGGTGGAAATATTTGGTTCGTAGTTATTAGTTTTTGTGTTTTGGTGTGGGAAGTTCCTAAAGTTAACGGCAGTGACTTTTTAAATTTTGGAGGTGCTTGTAATGACGCCGGCAATCTTGCTGAATTGTCTGAGGCACAGCTTTTTCAGTCTGGAGATGATCAAGCTCTTAATATTCGACGAATGTCATCACACACGGGGTAATCATCCATATGCTTGCATAATGAAGGTCAGTTGATGTCTCGTTTGGTGGATCTTTTTCAAAGTTTACAGGATTTTCCTACACCTCGAGTGTCTTTTGCTTGCATATGGCAGAAGTGGTTTGTTGCACTGTGGATTTAATAGGCTTTCGGCCAGCAGTGCCGAAATTTCTGTTCTGAACCCTGCATTACAGTTTGTCCTAAGAAAGAATTATAATATAATCGGTCATAAAGTGAAAACCAGATTCCCACCCAAAACTGTGGCAAGTGCGGTGGATTTAGGACGGTGAATTTTGTATCAATGTTTTTACCTGTTGTTTTTTGCTGTCTTTGGGTAAAAAGTGCTTCTTTTCAGGTATAAAGTGAATATCAAAATTCTTGCTACTGGCCAACCTGAACTTTTTTCATTTTTGAGATGTTTAGTTGGGACTAATGAATATCAATGAAGACTGGTTTTATGCGGACCCACCGCATGGGATAAATTTCTCGTTTCTTGTTTTATGGATTAGCAATTTCAAGGTCCTTTAATGGGCATAAAGAAATTGACTTCGTAGCAACCACCAAACCAATAGAACAAGGTAGTCATGGCTCATGTATACTTGTTATCAGTCACTCCGAGAATATAATTATTAACTAATGCCTCACTGCTAGTATTTTCTATATTCACTTGTTGATTTGTGCAGCATACATTATGCTAATTAAAGTTCTGAATGCATTTATTGTGAAGGAGTTCTATCATCGACAACATTCTGTAGATGGCAGCAAGGTTCCGAGAATCTTAGGCTTGACTGCATCACCAATAAAGTCCAAATGTACAGAGAGACCGTTTGTTTTGCTGTACTTTTTAGTAGTTCAACCTTCGCTACCTGTAACTGGTTTTTTCCTCATGTAGGTGGGCACTCTGAAAGTGGATACTGGCAAAAGATTCAGGAACTCGAGAAGATCATGAATGCAAAGGTTCATTATCTTATCGCTTGGTGTTACCATAATGTTACTGTGTAAACTATTTTTTTAGGCGGCAATTGGTTAAATGTTTTGGAGAACTGGATTTTTTTTTCTTTAAATGTTTATATCTTTGAACGCTATTGGCCCCATCTCACAGACACTTAATCTGAAGTCGGATAAATTACTTCAATGCATGGCCAAGTTACCTTTCTCATGTTAGAGCTTTCTTGCTTGTGTTTGCCATTTCGGTATTTTTTTGTTGTATATGGAAACTGTACATTGTTGTTTGTCTACCATAATAAGAACGATTATCTATGACCAATCACCGACCTGACGATATAATTTTAATGGGTTGCTCTCTCTCCTAGTGTTTCACAGAGATTTTGCAGCTCGAACCATTATTTTAAAGTTTGTGTTATTGTGCATTACAAAGAGTCTATTCTGCTTACATGTCCCGGGGAATGTTCAACTAAATAAACGTGTAGAAATAAATGCAATTCTTGTGACAGTTCAAGATGAAGAATTCTCATTTTATTTATTGTCTATAACTTTGTTCCTAAGGTATATACTTGTCCTAGAGATACACTCGCAAAATATGTGCCATTTTCTACGCCGAAATTCAAATTTTACCAGTCTAGCAAAATATCGTGTCAGCTTTTTCCCAAATTGAAAGATCAAATGAGGACGTCAAAGGAAAAGGTTAGTACCTTCTATGACACAGTGTTTTCCTTTAGCGTATTGTTGATTCTTGATCAAGGGAGTTTGATTTGGTTTAACCACTCAGTAATTAGTATCAGCTTTTCTAGCTCATGGTATTATAACTACCATGGTTTATTTTCAGCATATGGTGAAGATGGAACAGTCTGATCTTGCAAAATATGCTATTGAATCAACAAGTAAAAAGATCTCAAAGATACTTTCAGCCTTTGAGCATTGTGTGGATGAACTCGGAGTCTGGCTTGCTATGAAGGTGTTTAATTGAGTCTTATTGATGAAGTTTCTTCTTCCATCCAAAGCATTTTCTCTGCCTCAGAAGCTTGATGCATTTTAACAGGCTGCATATCTGGTGTCTAGCCATGAAGTGGACGATTTTTCTTGGGGAAAGTTGGATTTACTCGGTGAGAACATCGTGAGGGAATTCAGCGAGGACATAATCAAGGTGTTGTCAGATTGTATACCTGCTGGTAATTAAACTAACCGTGTTGCAGCAATCTTCTGTTAACTTTTTCTCCCATTTAGTAGTAGTTGTATTATTGTTATTGCTCATTGCACAACCTTCCTCTTACTATTCTTATTTTTTATTTTTCATTCTTTCTTTATTGAATTTTGTGATAGAAGTGTGGCATAATAATTCTTTACAAATCTTACGGATATTTAGCTAGTGGTTTCATGAATGGTACCTTGTCAGTCCTCATTGCAGATGTGAATTGATATATGCTTGGAATAACAGCAAACGAAATTTTGGTTGGAGTATTTCGTGTCGTAAGTGGGAATCCTTCTTGTTTGTTCTAGTTAAAAATTAAAATTGACTTCAATTTTTCTTTTTTTCCTACCTGCCATGGCAGATCCAAGCTGTTCCATCTTAAAAAATATGGATAAACTTACGACTGATGGATTCATCAGCAGTAAAGTCGCCTGTCTTTTTAATTCCCTCATGGAGTACAGGTAGGTTTCTTATAATGCAAATTACGCTACGACTCTTAGGTGCCCTTTGAGTTTGCGGTGATATTTCATTTGGAATGTTGAATCAGTTCTAACATTTTCCAGACTTCAAGAGAATATCCGGTGTATAATTTTCGTGGAGAGGATAATTACTGCTCATGCAGTTCACTGTTTTCTTAATGAGCTGCTTCCAAGGCACTCTCAATGGAAAACCAATTATTTGACTGGAAATAGCTCGAGACTTCAGTCTCAAACAAGGAAACAGCAAAATGAATTAGTAGAGGCATTTCGAAAAGGAGAGGTCTATCTTTTCTTCGCTTGTTTAGCACTAGTTGCATGTCATTCTTAATTCTTGTATGCTTAAGCTCTTTTCCCCCCTCTGCAGGTTAATGTAATTGTGGCTACATCAATTCTCGAAGAAGGTTTGGATGTTCAGAGTTGCAACTTGGTGATAAGGTTCGATCCTTCTGCTACAGTTTGTAGCTTTATCCAATCTCGAGGCCGTGCTAGAATGCGTTGTTCCGACTACTTGTTGATGGTGGCAAGGTATTGCCCTTTAGAGATTCCGCCGTTTCCTGTCCTCTAATTCTCCCAGTTGCCTACAGCAGTGTACCTGAATCGTCTCCTTACTTTCCTTTTCTCTCACTATTTGACAGAGATGATAACAAAACATATGAGCGTCTTCTAAAGTTCCTTGACAGTGGAGACATTATGAAGAAACAGTCTATGGATCATGAATCTACCCCATGCCCTCCACTCGAGGAAGACTCGTACAGTAGAATATTCTATTGTGTTGAAAGCACCGGAGCGTTGCTCACTCTTAGTTCTTGTGTGTCCTTGATAAACTTGTACTGTTCTCGTCTTCCTTCAGATGGGTAGGTTGACTTGAGCATATATTTCTCACTCAGAGCCTATCACTGTTGTGTTTTTGTGTGGAACTTTCTTACTGATATATATTGCTTTCATTTTTCTACAGGTACTTTAAGCCAACACCGAGGTTTATTGTCAATGTGGATTCAAACGATTGCACTCTTTATTTTCCCAAGAGTTGTCTTTTGCCGTCAGTGTCTATTTCGCTTGCTTCTGTCGAGGGAAGGTCAAAAATGGCAAAGCAGCTTGTTTGTTTTGAAGCATGCAAACAACTTCACCGCATTGGGGCTTTAACTGACAATCTTGTTCCAGATATAGTCATGGAAGAAAAAGATGACAAACTCTTCGGTATTTCATCTTTGCCTGGTTTCTAGAGTCATCAACGGCTTCTTTTTTATGCATTTGCAGAGTTTCCTCTTACACCGACTTTTTGCTGAAGGTTCTGATTCTTATGACGAAGAACAACCTTCTTTTTTCCCTCATGAATTTGTCAATTATCTCTCAAGTAATAGCAAGACGACGTACTGTTGCTATGTACTTGAATTATCACCAAATTTCAAGTACGACGTGTCACTTCAGAATATTCTGCTTGGCCTGAGGAGTAAGATGGAACTTGATTGTTCATTGCTTGAGTTAGATGTCAGCCGAGGATCTCTGTCTGTGAGCTGGCAATATGTTGGACAAATTCATCTTGCCGGAGATCAGGTTTTCTCTTGTCATGTCTGTTTGGTTGTCCATAGAATT
This sequence comes from Melastoma dodecandrum, assembly GCA_029817715.1. Classification (NCBI taxonomy): domain Eukaryota; kingdom Viridiplantae; phylum Streptophyta; class Magnoliopsida; order Myrtales; family Melastomataceae; genus Melastoma; species Melastoma dodecandrum. The sequence goes on from JARUPY010000182.1 coordinate 4,651,501, forward strand.
ATGATTGTCCTTACCAAGTTGACAATGTTTTTTTTGCATTTCTTGCTTTATCGAGCCGTAAATATGGCTACTTTTCGATTATTTGGAAAGTTCTGTATTTGTGATGAAAATCTCGGTTAACAAGTAATTCTGGAAATTGCATGTAAATTGACAACAGTTTTTTGTACCTTCTACTGCAGGTGAATCTGTGTAAAAGATTCCAATATTCTCTCTTAAGTGTGCTTTTGGATCATAACACGGGCAACTTGACTGAGAACTTGAACTGCTTCAACTCACTCTCTGATCTTCACATTGACTATCTACTCTTGCCGACTCTCTCTCAACAGCCGAGTAAAATAGACTGGAGAACAGTGGCTTCAGTTACCTTCAGGGACAACAATAAAATTTCCCATGTGAACTCTTCGTGCTCAATGGCAGACGTGAATACGAGAAATAGTCGAGTATGTTGCTGCCTCCTTCGTAACTCTCTGGTGTGTACTCCACATAATGGATATGTTTATTGTGTTGATGGAACCCTTGGCCATCTGAATGCAACATCATATTTAACAATGAATGATGGAACGACTACAACATACTTGAAATACTATGCCAAAAGGTGAGCAGCTTCAAATTTCCGGATGTTTCAAAATTGTTCTTCGTCGTGATTTTCACTTTTTTTTGTCATGATACAATAGGTATGATATACAATTGTGCTTCAAGGAAGCAGCACTTCTAAATTGTAGACGTCTCTTCCACATACAAAACAGCCAACGGTTGTACATGCTGCCAAAAAAGAAAGGTATATGCACAAAATGCATTTGAATGCCCCCCCCCCCCCCCAATGTTTTGTAGTTCTCTGGCTGGAAGCTCTCATTGTTCGCCAAATATCCTTGTTTACCTAAATGGTCTTATCTCGAATCTTTTGGTCGATGACATGTTTTTGTAGAGTCAACCAGTGCTTTCGTTGAATTGCCTCCGGAACTGTGTTACATCCTTTATGCTCCAATATCATTAAACACCGTGTACACGTTCACGTTTGTGCCATTGATCATGCATCGGATAGAATCTTTGCTGGTTGCCGCGAGCCTGAAGCAAATCCATTTGGATCACTTTGCTAAACATGTCGATATTCCTACCACCAAGGTTGGTGAACTTTTAGTATATCAAATACAGCTGTACCAAGAAATTACATGTAGGATTTATCTGTGTAACAGCTGGTTCTGGATGTTGCAGGTCCTCGAGGCACTTACAACAAAGAGTTGTGGGGAAAGGTTCCATCTGGAATCTTTAGAGAACCTGGGGGACTCTTTCCTTAAGTATGCTGTTAGTCAACAGTTATTCAAAACGTATCAAACTAATCACGAGGGATTGCTTAGCATCAAGAGAGAGAAGCTCGTAAACAATGCCTCGCTTTGTCAGATGGGTTGCAGCTGCAAACTTACGGTAAGGTTTTAATGGTTCAACAGTAGCTAAGGCTACGTTATGTGGACATCACGGCTGCAAGAATGCTGGGAGCATTTAATGGAATGGCCAATTTGCCCATTAACAGTATTGAATTTTCTCTCATGCAAAATGGCCCGGCTGATACTTGATTTTTCATTTTCAGTGTTAGCTTTTTAGGATTACTGAATTGTGAATTATTACATTTCTTAGAATCAACATTTGATTCTGATCTGTCATGCCACTTTCTCTATCTTAATGCAGGGTTTCATACGCAACAACCCTTTTGAACCTAGTAAATGGATTCTTCCTGGCGTTATGCCCAAAGATTCCTCATTGTATGAGGAGTTAGCTTCTGAGACGAGAAAGATGTATGTCCAGGGTAAGCGAATGGTGAAAATGAAGACGGTTGCTGACGTTGTAGAAGCCCTACTCGGTGCCTATGTGAGCTCGGGTGGGGAAATGGCGGGCCTCATGCTAATGGATTGGCTTGGGATTAAGGTAGATTTTGTCGTGGGTCCTTATGACCATTCCTCTATCCTGAACCCGACGAAATTTGTAAATGTTAAGGCTGTGGAGTCTTTGCTTCGATACTCGTTCCGAGACCCTTCGCTGTTGGTAGAGGCTCTTACTCACGGTTCATACATGCTCCCAGAGATTCCAAAATGTTATCAGGTAGTTCTAATCAGCAATAGGATGTTGTTTGTTATCCATGTTTTTCCTTTTTTGATAAATTTGCCATGTCTTTATTTAGAGACTCGAGTTTCTCGGAGATTCAGTGCTGGATTTTCTGGTGACTCTGTACCTTCACGACAAACACCCTGGGTTGTCGCCAGGAGTGTTGACGGACATGAGGTCGGCTTCTGTCAACAACGATAGCTATGCTCAATCTGCCCTCAAGGCGGGGCTGCATAAGCATATCCTTCATGCATCACACACGCTTCACCAGGATATTGCAGAGGCGATTACTCAATTCGAGAAGTTACCAACGTCAGAGTTCACCTATGGATGGGACTCTGACACGTCCTTCCCCAAGGCAAGTTGAGCTCCACATAATGGATGGAAGCTTATGTATCATATTCTGATCTGTAATGAGTTTTATCGATTTACAGGTGCTGGGGGATGTCATTGAGTCCTTGGCTGGTGCGATCCTTGTCGACACAGGCTACAACAAGGACAGGGTGTTTCAGAGCATCATACCTCTGTTGGAGCCTCTAATTACCCCAGAGACCGTGAGGCTCCATCCGAAGAGAGAGCTGAGCGAGCTCTGTCAGAAACAAGGGTATAATCTCCGGAAACCGATTTCCTCTCGGAAAAACGGCTTGGCATCAGTCACGGTGGAGGTGGAAGCTAAGGGAAAGATATTCTCTCACACTGCGGAGAACATAGATAAGAATGCTGCTAAAAGGTTGGCAGCTAAGGAGGTTTTGCGATTGCTCAAGAAGGAAGACACCGATATTTAACGCCTCACTGTCATGGCGAGGAACTTAAGGAAATTTGGTTCGCCAAATTTTGCTTCGGAAATTGGTATTTCGAAGTGGCGGTCCGTCTAGGTATCTTTGTGAAGCCATGTCCGCTTATAAAGAAGTAATTTTGAACTATAGTGAATCCTGAACTATTTCGACCCTAATCAAGGAAAGGAGCCCCACTAGCCTAACCTGGTGTAAATTTTGGGAAAACTAGACCTCAAGAACTCCGTGGCTTCTTCTTCGCTCCACAGATGAAAGCCCTTCCATTTGACTCGGTGCCTTGTGCTTGATCCTGGCCCCGAGTTGTTATACTCCGCGTAGTACAGCGTATCGACAGTCGTGTTCCTGTTCCACTTCTGCCACCCCTGCGGCCGAATTGAGCTGTCCATGTAAGTGTTCATGATGACAGCTCTTGAGTACTTCCTCCATGGCCGGCCTAGATATGTTGGTGAACCATTTCTCTTCGACGATGGCTTGTGGGTGGCTCTGATAGTGCTGTTGTAGATAAATGTCCCGGTATTCTGATCGATCTGCTCTCTCCCTTGTGCGGTTATTATGTTGCCCCTCGGATTTTGAGAGTAAATGTTGCAGCGGTCGAACAGGACTCCCGCGTTGCCGAAGATGAAGTCTGTGGATCCGTAGATGTCGCACTCTCGGAAGACTTGGGTGTTAGAGTGTGTGTAGAGCGTGTCTTGGTACCCCACGAAGCTGCACCTGTAGAACATCGACTGGTCCGATACGCTGGTTAATGCGACCGCCTGTCCTCTGCTCAGACCGGCTGTGTTTCTGACGGTGAGATTCATTCCGATGAAATAAGGCCCAGAAACAGCTGAAAACGAATAAGAAGAACTTATTAATCATTCTGGATCGGAACATCTTTCTGGTGAATTAAATCTATCTTACCGACGGTAGACGTCCCAAACGTTCTCCAGCCATCAGATCCGCAGCGGCTCCCCGTGATCACGGTCCGGTTGATCCCATCGCCTACTATCATGATATAACTCATCCTTGCGTCTATGTTCAAGTACTCGTTGTAGACTCCTGCTTTCACGTAAATCATGAAGTACCCATCCTTTTCTTGACGATGTTTTGGCGCGGCAGAAATCGCTTTCGATATTGTAGTGAAGTTGCCGCTTCCGTCCTTACTCACAACCACAATATCACCGACCAATATCTTCCTTTCATCGTCGTCGCCAACTGACACTTCGATTAGTTTCATTCCACTAATCGATTCGTTTGCCATCCCCACATGGCTTCCCGCCAACTTCATGGGCAAAACCTGGTCGTCCTTGAACAGTGCGAGTCGCTTCCACTTTGGTAGGCCCCATTGGTGCCCTCGGTGATCACCGCCTGCTCTGTTTATCCAGGCCTCAGAGAAAACCGAGAGCAGAAGACGGTACAACTCGGTGTCAGCATCCACACGCTCCAACATCCCTCTATATGTCAGCGACGACTCCTTCAGCGAGGAGAATGTGTTGGCACAAGTTTGTTGGCTAGTCAGCACCGCACTGAGCAGGGCTTGTGCTTCCTTTAGTTGCTCTGCGTCAACCCCCGAAGTGTTCTCATTCTTACCAATAATGCGGGAGACGGTCAACAGGTGGTTGAAGCTCAGGAACGTAAGGTCTTGGCAATCCTCCAAGGCGCGGACAGACGCATTCGGAAGGCTCGATTCCCGACAAGCAAAAACTGCTTCCTTCTCGGCCAACGCAAGGAACTGCCTGGCCTGAGAAACGGATCTCCCGAGCAAGTATCGACTATGATATCGGGTATCCCCGATAGCGTGATTATGCAACGTGGCTCGGCAGAAGGATGGATTTGGGGTCCATTGGCACACATCGGCGGACCGTGAAGCCTTGGACGCATTCCCCAGATGGAAGGCAAGGATCGCGAAGAGAGCACATAGCGTGAAACGACTAAGACAAGACATGGATTAAAGACAAAAGCCCTGAGTCGTGTTAAGACGAACACATATATATTAGGACAGGGGTGCAATCAGATTTCTTATCTGATACTCAGATTTTTTCTAATTATATCTCGATCATACTTTTAAAAACAAAAATATTATCTCGTAATATATTCAACTGACACGTTCATGAGATCATGTAAATCAAATTTCTCAACTTGAAATATTAAAAAATCAGTATTAATCTGGTCATATTATCATCAATTAGACCCTTTTATTTTGGATGAACTAAAATGATTTTGAAAGAATCTCAACAAGTTCAGCATCATAGTTTTTTAAGTTTGTTTTATGAAATAATATTGATTGATATTTGCCTTCGTCAAGGTCAAGGACTTGAAGCTGGCGGACGAACACGAACCGGTCGACTCCTCCTGCATCACCCGGGCACATTGTCACCACCAGCACCAGGTTCTTCCCCATGCACTGCTTGCTTGTCGCTAGGTGTGGGGTTGTCGACCTAATGTACGTTAAACCGGTACACGTACTTACAGCAGCCTCTTCCCCTCCTCGCCCTGGAACCTGTGCCTTACGAACTCCGGAGCTTTCTTGAACACCCTCGGGTCTCTAGTAGCGAGCGAACGCCTTCTTGATCTCACAGGCAGGCAGCATAGTGGCTGCCATAAGCGTTTGAAGATCACGAGGAAAATGAGGTATGTGGTAAACCTCGTCTCAACTGATCCCAAGCTTCTCCATCTCAACAAGGACCGGAGCAGCAGCCTAATTCACTGCCTTTTAGTCTGACCTCAGCAGGAATGGTGGCAGCGGGGCAAGTGTGGAGGGCGAAGAGGTCCTCTTAACGGGTCGAGGAATTTTGGGAGCCCGAGAGTCATTAGCAGCGAGAGCTAGAAGAACAGCAATGAGTCGAAGAACTTGGGAGCCTTTTCGCCTCGAGGATGCTGCCTGAGGGACAACCATATCTGTCAAAAAAGAGATTGTACAAGAAGTTCAGGGACATCTTCTCGTTGAGGTCGTTAAAGTAAACTCCTCCAGTCCATCTTCAAGCTCGATGATCGGCCCTAATCGGGGACGACATATCGGATCCGGAGTTGGTTGGAGGAACGATCGGAGGAAGGAGATAGGTAGGGGTATTAGGGACAGTGGGTTTTCTTCCCCCCTCTCTATTTGTTCGGTGAGTGTTTGTAGTTCTGGGAACAGGATTTTCGGGACAGAGCTTTCTTTCCCTGTGTTATTCCTCAGTCGAGCTGTTCTCTTTCAGAAATGGGGAGGAAAAGAGAACCGAAGGGGAAGGCTAGTTTCGGGATTTCCCTCCGGCCCCTGTTAATTATTGGGCCGGATCCATATGGGCGGCTAGAGTAGAGACCATAGACTTGAAATTTTAAATCGTAAATTTTTTTAAAAAATAAATTACAAACTTGAGAGTATATTTTCACAGTTTCTTTTCTATTTTATTTTTCTAAACAAGGGGCTTGTTATAAAGTTTTAAAATTGAAATATCTTTGTGTTATTAATAACAAAAGTGAATAATTCCCATTTGAAGTGCCATAAAAAGAAAATATGAGAATTTGTTCCGTGCATCATGGGTTCTTCACCTTGACATTGGCATCTTTTCCAAAACACCCCGGCATGACTTATTTAATATAGATTTTACTTTGATTTTTTTATTGAAAATTTTCGGATACTAAAAATATCAAAAAATTATTCTCATTCGATTTAAAGAGAATATATCGATTAAAAAAAAAAGAAAATGGGAATAGCCGCCGCCGTCCTAATTAACCCTCGGAAGTGAAACTCATTTGCGTTATTACAACCTCGTCAATTCAACTCTTGCTCTTCTCGTCTTCTTCCCCCCGATGACATTCCTCGTCCAAGTCTTGCTCCACGTGAGAAGTTGTCTTCCCATATCTAGCCTCCCTTAGTAACGCTCTTCCCTTACTTTGAGCCCGCTCTCCCCGCCCTCCCGATGGCGACTTCACAGCAGTTGGAAGCCATAAAGGTGCGATCTTTGTACTACCCACTTCGTGTTCTCTTGTGGGTCGAGGCGGCTTTGGGGTTTCCAGCGGAATTTGAAGGAATTACGAGTTGGGTGATTATTTTTTTGGTGTTTGGAGTTTAGGGGGCGAAGGTGTTGATGGTCGGTGCGGGTGGGATTGGGTGTGAGTTGCTCAAGACCCTTGCTCTGTCCGGATTCACTGATGTACATATCGTAAGCTTCTTCACCCTGCTTGTTCAATTCCTCTTGGTTTGTTGGTTTTTTTTTTCTGTTTTTGGGGGGGGGGGGGGGGTGGTTTTGTACTAGGGTTTTATGGTTGCTGGGGAATTAGAGTGTGGGTTAGTTTTTAGTCAGGTGAGTTGAATTGGGCAAAGGGGCGTCCTCAGTAATGGGCTGAATTTGGGTTTACAGTGCCTTAAATTTAGAAAAATTCGTAGTTATGTTTTTGAGTTGCTGGGTTGGCCCTCCTTTATTTTTTGATGGGGAGGCTGCCCCTTTGTTATGTTTATATTATACTTGAAATTAGGTTTCTGTGTTTTTTTGGAGGGATGCCTTGGTTTAGAGAGTTTTGAACAAGGGATCACTATCGCTTGAACTGGTTTGATGTCAGCAATTTGGTTGTTTGGGAGAGCGAGAGAGAAGGGGGTGGGGTGTGATGGTTATCATCATAGCATCTTCGCAAGGCCGTTTTGGGTGGCTTGCTGGTTACACTTGGAAGAACTCACTTCCACGACAAATTGTTGGACGACGGAAGACATTTTTGTTCTTCTAGTATATAGATGTTTTATCTTTGTGTGTTTTTTTTTTTTTGGGGGGGGGAGGTGGGAGGAGTTATGTAAGTCCATGAGAAGGATATGCGGGGTTTTGCTGCACAGATCATGTGCATTTCTGAAGCTTTTGTCTGATGAAATGTTTAAAACAGTGAATTTTTACTGTTTCGCAGCAAGAAAATTCATTGTGCATCTTCTTCTTTGCAATTAATCAGGGAATATCCTTTTGGCACCATTTCTTTTTTAAATTGTTTGCATCGCGAGTTGTTGTCTTTAACAGATTGACATGGATACCATAGAAGTGAGTAATCTTAACAGACAATTTCTATTTCGCCAATCACACGTTGGGCAATCAAAGGCCAAGGTAGGGACATTTACCGTCTCAATTGAAATCCATGGAGGGAGTAGTCAATTGTGGTGAAGTTTTTACTGACCAAATTTTCAATCAGGTTGCTCGTGATTCTGTTCTAAGATTTAGACCCAACATGAGCATCACACCCTACCATGCAAATGTAAAGGATCCTGACTTCAACGTGGAGTTTTTCAAGCAATTTAATGTCGTATTGAATGGGCTCGATAATTTGGATGCACGGCGTCATGTTAATCGCTTGTGCTTGGCAGCTGATGTCCCGTTGGTAGAAAGCGGAACCACAGGTTTTCTTGGCCAGGTGATGTACAACTTATAATTCACCGATTGTTGATATTTTCCATTCCATGCATGCCCTCTTCATTGTTGGTATGGTTAGCTTGAAATTTTGTTTATTGTAAGTATCTTTACTCCCTTTTGTGGAAGACGTGTTTCTTTAAGAAAAGTATGCTCGCCTGGTTCACATCCAAAACTTCATCTAACATCTACTACCTTAGAAAGATGAAATAGTCCCATAAACCATTTAGTGACTAGGCTGGTAAACATAATGAGGTGACCGCCATTTCGTCTGTTCAATTCATAGAAGAACCGGAGAATACTGAGATGGCCGCCTCTGGCGGTCCTCTCTACACCTTCTGGAATGAGGTAATGTGTATGTGACAAATCGATACATGATGGAGGTTTGTCGGTCCAATTTTTATTCTCTGTCCTTTGATTTGACGATGAACTTGGTTACAAGTTTGAGGTGTGGAAATAACTGCCTTATAGTTACTGGCAGTGGTAAGGTTGCGTATATACACCTCCCCTTCCCTCACCAAATGGAGAAGTGTTTTGGGTAGCAGGATACTTACACTAATGCTTAATTGTCTGGTCATTTACATGCTCGATACACCCTATTGGGGGCTGCCATTTCTTGGTGGTTTTGTTACCCTAATTATTGTTGTTGATTGTATGGAATAGGTAACTGTGCATGTAAAGGGAAAAACTGAGTGTTATGAATGCCGTCCAAAACCTGCTCCTAAAACATATCCAGTCTGCACAATCACTAGTACACCATCAAAGGTACCACCCTTTGTTTTTTGTTCCTATATCCATTTCGGTGATGTGATCATAGGGTTGCATTTTCCTCTATCAGTAGGATACATTCTTCTGAAATGAATTTTGGATTTTGATATTTTCACAGTATATTGATTTGCTCCTGTTTGTTCCATGCGTGTATTATTCTCTTATGATATATTTCAACTTAATTGTCATCTGTGAGAAAATTTTTTTATAGAGACCTGCTTGTTTTCAAATGAGATTTTCCTCTGGAGAATGCCGTGCCCACTTGTGACCGTTGTAATTTATCCAGATAGGTAGAATTTCTTAGACGATTCAGTGATTTTCACATATGAGTGATGCCTGCTAATTTTAATTTCATATCCATCGATATCATTAAGAAGAATCTTTCATGACATTAATAGTTGTTGAACATAACGTACTTGAGTTTATTTCGTTGTTACAGTTTGTGCACTGCATAGTGTGGGCAAAAGACCTGCTCTTCGCTAAATTATTTGGAGATAAGACTCAAGAAAATGATTTAAACGTGCGATCGGGTGGTGCTGCAAGCTCTTCAGAGCAGCCGGAAGATGTCTTTGAACGTAAGAAAGGTGAAGATATACACGAGTATGGAAGGAGAATATATGACCATGTTTTCGGTTACAACATAGAGTTGGCTTTATCGAATGAAGAAACATGGACGAACAGACAGCGACCTAGGCCAATATATAGCAAAGATGCATTGCCTGACCAACCTGCAAAGCCGAATGGCAATTTTGAATCGAGCAATTCATATGAAGACCCCTCATCTTTGTCTGCAATGGCAGCACTTGGTATGAAGAACCCACAGGAAGTATGGAGTCTTTCAGAAACCTCCAGGATATTTCTAGAGGCTCTGAAACTTCTCTTCGAGAAAAGAGAAAAGGTTCTTTTGCTTGCTACATGCTGTGCCCCAGTATCTGGGGAGTGTTAGTGCATAAGTGATAGGCATTTCAACAAATTCAGTTTTCTTTCTTCTTGGTGTTAGGATATTGGAAACCTCAGTTTTGATAAAGATGATCAGCTAGCAGTGGAGTTCGTTACAGCCGCAGCAAATATTAGAGCTTCTTCTTTTGGCATTCCTCTGCACAGCCTTTTTGAAGCAAAAGGTGTCGCAGGGAATATTGTTCATGCGGTTGCGACCACAAATGCTATCATTGCCGGCTTGATAGTGATCGAGGCTATCAAGGTGCTGCAAAATGATGCAAAAAATTATAGGTATTGTTTGTTGTAATTTATACATTAGTCTCCGTGCCATTTTATCAGCTTGTTCTTTGGGTTTGTTTTTTAAAATCTTATGCCAATGTTCGTTCTTGTGATTTACATTCATGCAGGATGACTTACTGTCTTGAACATCCATCTAGAAAGATGCTTCTGATGCCTGTAGAACCATTTGAGCCAGACAAAGCCTGTTACGTGTGTTCAGAGGTAGTTGAAATCTCTTGTTGGATGATTCTTCTTATCTAGCATGTGACTGAGAGGAGATGATTTTTATCAGACACCACTCACATTGGAGATCAATACCAAGAAGTCCATGTTGAGAGACTTTGTTGAAAAAATAGTCAAGGCGAAGCTCGGAATGAATCTTCCGCTTGTCATGAACGGGTCAGCACTTCTTTATGAAGTGGGCGATGACCTTGATGAGGACATGGTTGCAAATTATGCTGCCAATATTGAGAAGGTAACAACCTCTCTCTTTAAAGGGAAAATTGTAACATACTGATTTGGAGGATTTAAAAATGCCGGGTTCTCCACATGGCAGGTGTTATGTGAGTTGCCCGCTCCGGTAACCAATGGCACAATTGTAACGGTCGAGGATCTTCAGCAAGAGCTGACTTGCAATATCAACATTAAGCACAGGTATTCCACTCTTTGATGTTGTTCTGGTATGTCGTGTTTTTAGAAATCTAGATAACAGATTACAAGGTCAAGTCTCGTGGGACTGTAAGGTGTTCTCGGTTTTAACTTGGAGAAATAATTTGTTTACTTTTCAAGTAAGGCTTAACTTCTTGAGGACTATTCTGTGTAACTGGAACTCTTGTTTTGTTGCATAGCTCTAAAAGCACCGTTTGATACTTGGATCGCTGAATTCTTACTTTTTGCACCCATTCTGGACTTACGACATCACTTCTTTTTTACTTGACATTTCTCTGATGAATCTTTGTATACTGTTGCATTTTCGCAGGGAAGAATTCGACGAGGAGAAAGAGCCAGATGGAATGCTGCTCTTGGGATGGAACCAAGCTCCACCAGTAGAAAGGGATAATAATCCTGTCGTCAATGGTGTTAGCACGTCGGCTGAACTGCCCTCTGAGGAGGTAGTTGATGATGTGGACATGGAAATTTCCAAGGTTGCTCCTGTGAAGAAACGGAAGGTGCTCGATACTCCTGTGGATGCCAACGACAAGAAGAAAGTGGAGGAAGTCAATGATGACGATGAGGATGAAGATATCATCATGCTAGAAGGTAACAATCCGGAATATGGAAAGAAGAGGAAGTTGATATAAGGTACCGTCTCACGACCCTCTTGCTCTGTTAGTGATATACCTCTAGGAATTTAATCCCAATTCTTTGGTGATCATACGTGTCGTTCGATGCGAGACTCTAGACATGCACTACTGCCGCTTACTTAGGCTTTTGGGGTGCTTCGATAGTAGTTGGACTTTGTCTAATGTGATGTGATTGAGTTAGCAAAACGGACTGAGTAAAGAGACCCTGACACTGACGCAGATGCTCGCGATGGAATCCGAGCAGAAATGTAATGTTTATTTTGTGTGGTTTGTCTCTTGATCTGTGTTGGTCGAACAGGGAGACACACTTGGTAGATCAGTTGTCTCACGAATCCGAGGAGCAGATTCTGAAACTGTATTGGAAATAAGTCTGTATTTTCTTGGAACGCGACCCCTGCCACCAAATTTCTTTCAAGTCTTATTACTGCTGCAGTTATCCACGCCAAGGTTGTCGGGTTGGGGTTGCTCAGATGGTTAGACTAAGCATGTGGTCGTTCCGTAAACTGTCTTAGACGGATTCAGGGGCAGGAACTGCTCCTGTCCGATTCCATATGTGTACGTCCGGCCAATTCTCCCGATTCGAGGTATCCAATCCGAGGCCCTCATTACGGGAACTCCTTCCACAGGCCCAATTGAAATGATATACTGAAAGCCCGCAACTTAGTCCCTCGAAGCCCATCGTGTTAGCCCAAATGGCTTCTGTCGTCACTCGCCGCCCCCGTCGCCGTGCAGGTTGTTGAAGGGATCTCCGTCCCACTGTGATGCGGTCTTCGCTGAGATCATGTAATCCATGAATGAGCACTGCAAGTAGCAGCTTCACTATTCACAGAGCGTTGTTGCCGAAAGAGTTGGATAGAGATGAGGATGGGGTGAGCGAGGTCGTCGCCCCGTAGCCATCGGACTCCGCCGCCGCCTCAGCGTCGACGATGACTGTGAGCAGACACAGATTTTGTGTCTTAGCAGGTCGTTCCGATGGAAATTACTTGTTAGGTGAGCGCTAGTTTCGTGATCGGCGGTGGTCTTGGTATTGTCTGTTTGTGAGAAGATGCCACTTGATGAACTGTAAATAGAACAGAAAGTTGAATCCCGTGGGAGGAAGAATGGCAGAGTTGGAGGAGGAACAAGAAATATGGAGTTGGGGGGCAGGAACTGAAGGTCAGCTGGGGACAGAGAGTGAGAAGGACGAGCTTGTTCCTCGGCTAGTCTCTTGCCTCTCTTCCGTATCCGTCTCTGCCCTCTCCTGGCGGTGCCCATGTTATCTCCGTCGCTTCAGGTTTACATTCCTAGTTTCTCTTTTTTTTTGTTTAAATGTTGATCGTGGAACAAATTCCTGATGTTGGACTTGGATAATTGATGGGGTTTCGCAGGGGGAGAAGTTTTCAGCTGGGGAAGAGGAAGCTCTGGTCAGCTGGGGCAGGGTGACCTTGTTGGCCGTTGCCTCAAGCCTGCCCCTATTTCCTCCCTTGAATCTATTCCCATCGCCTCTATCTCTGCTGGCTGGAACCACTCGGGATTTGTGTCCCGTGCCGGATGTCTCTTTACTTGTGGAGATGGCTCTTTTGATCAGCTTGGCCATGGCGATTACAGATCATATACCTTCCCTGTGCAAGTTCCGTTTTTTGCTTCCCATCTGGTTTCTCGGATATCCTGCAGGATGCGTCATTCTGTTGTTGTCTGCAAAGGTGTCTATGCGTGCCCTCATTCGATGCAACTTCCCTGGAATACTCGAGTAATAGGAACAATTATTGAAAATGTGCTCAAGGATCTTATGCGGCAAGTACCGTATATTCGTGACATATAAGATTTTGTATTTTTTACAACAATTACACTCTTTTGTGGTCTTTTCTGGGGATTTGTCACTGCAGTCTATTCATCTGTTAAAACCTGATAAAAACTTATCTATGAATAGAAGCTCTTTTTGCCTTTGAAATAAGAGCATGCTTATAATTGACATGTTGATCCAATACACAGGTGAATCGGAGTTTTCTGTCTATGGCTTTGGTACTTGTAAGATTGGACAAATTGGCTCCTCAAGTTCTCATGCAAAATCCATCGGATTACCCCAGCATATCCGTGGAATTGATGGTGTTGAAATAGTGGGGCTGTACGCAAATGGAGACCACAGTGTTGCATTGTCCAGTGCGTTCCCTTTCAGCAGTGTCTCTCCTTTGCTTTTCTTGTTTTCTATATAACATGCCTTGGAGGTAAAGATGTAGGTGGTGACATGACAATTGAATCTTTGCCTGACTCCACTTATGTTTCATTGATGTTACTAGCTGACGGAAGGCTGTACAGCTGGGGAGGAGAGTTCCTTGGGGCTCCAGATGCCCCAATTCCTCAGTTGCTACCCTCATTGCCGCTGATTAGGGTGGTTTGTCTTGGGTGGAATCATACGCTAGCATTGACAGGTGCCTTCATGTGTCCTTCGCATCAACCTTCTTATAAGGTGTTGCTTAAGTCACTTTTTTGCATCATTCAGCTGTGATCCCCTGATAGTTTACCAGATAATGGTGAGGTTCTCATGCTTGGTGGGAAGCTCCAGGGCCTTCATAATGATTCCAGGTTGAAGAGTTTGGCTAGTCAACAATCAGGCGAGTACTTTGGAAAAATTACTTCATCCTAAACTAAAATTACGGACAAAAGGGTGTATAGCTTCAAACATTCATTTGCTTGCCGTCCTATCTTCTTTCTCCTATTTATTGAAGATAATTTTCCCTGCTTCACCACGCAGGTGTTTCCTGGGAGAAAGTCCTGTGGCCTGACGGAGCGAAGGTAATTCAGATTGCAGCAGGCGCTGAACATTCAGCTTCGGTCAATGGTATCAGAAGTCTCCATTTTTATTAATCCTCGGGGAAAAAAGTCGAAGGCCACCATAATTGTGGATTTGGTTACAAATAACTCTCAAATGAAATTGCAGAAGATGGATCTGTCATGACATGGCGATGGGGAGAACACGGTCAGCTTGGCTTGGGAGATACCTCTGACTCTGACCAGATTCTACCACAGGCTGTTATTCTCTGCGATGGACTCTCCTTTAGAGCCACAGGTACCACTGTCTACTCTCGCAGCGGCTTCACTTTTGTCGTACTGAAGCACCAGCGCAAGCGCCCTTCAACCGTCTGACGTGGTAGTCTGTGTGGGATTTCAATTCGAGATACTTCTCTCATAATAGCCACTGTGCCATAAGAAATATCATCCGGCCATAGAGCCGATCCCATCGAGTATGCAGAGGCCATGGGGGTCTCTCGTAGAAGATGGCAAGAAGGAGCAACATTTGAGAAGCCGGGAAAAATTATGAATTTCTTTAGTTCTGCCGAAAACATATATTTGCTCAATCAGACAGGTAAGTAAAAGAATCTGTGCGGTTGGAAGACGAAGCATGAGGACGGATGTTATCTAGCTAAGTGTAAATTTGTATTATTTATTGTATTAAAAACACATAAACCAAGGCGCACCAGTGGTCTAGTGGTAGAATAGTACCCTGCCACGGTACAGACCCGGGTTCGATTCCCGGCTGGTGCACAATTACTTTTTATATTATGTTTATTTATTTTTTCATCCAATAAATCTCATGAATGGGAGGAATGAGGAGAATTTACGAGCAAATCTCACCCGCTACAAAGCAGAACTGATTCCTTACTTGATATTACGAAAAGGAAATAGCATCACCACACTCAAAGAATCCACCCCCCCCCCCCCCTCTCCAAAATTTCATAAAAACACACTGCTGACACAGCAAAAAACACATTAGGAAGAAGAATACACCTGGTATGATGGATTGGGTGAATCCCAGAATGCGGCGGAGGGGTCCTGCGTGGAAGCAAGGCTGGACTGACAACACCCTCGCCTCCATCTCCCTTCCCTCCTTCCACCTGGTCGTCATCTTCTCCATCGTCACCTTCCTCTTGTGGTTCTCCCAGTTCACTACCAGTTACCGCCCGAACAGTATCCGCTACCCCTCCGCCATCATCAGCCTCCAGCTCTTCTTCGTCCTCCTGCCTTTCATCGGGGTGCTCGGTCTCGTGGGATATGGCGCGGTCACGAGGTTTAACTACGTCATGAGGGCGGTCCCCCTTCTCCATCACGAGGTAGACGAGCCCCTCGCGAACAGGTTCCAAAGGAGTTAGTATTAGGTATGTGATACAGATTTATGATCAATGTTCGATCGTGTCTATTCGTCCCTATTAATATCACATATTAGGACAGAAAAATTATGTGACGTACTTTGGTCTAATGGATTACAATTTACAATCCTAAAATGAATAATATTGATTATTAAAAATAATATAACTTATAAAAAAAAGAATTATAAAATCTGAAAATGTTATCATAGTTTTCTCATTTTACCCACATTTGTCCGTAATGTCATTAATTTTATAATTTACGAAAAATATTAAATGTAAAAAATATAACTTATGAAACACATTAAATATTAAATTTAAAGGACATTAACTCTCAACGGGGATTAACAAAATCCAAATTAGAACATTTATTTTGATTAGATTTAGATTACAATTAATATGGATTGCACGACCTCCTAAATATTGATTATCAGATTGTTGTAAATGAAAAAAAACGTGAATATATCTTCTCATATAAATGACAATCTGATGTCCAAAGCCAAAAAATACAGTGCCCGACCACACACACCCCCATTCATGGATACCACCCACAAAGTTTTTGCCTTGTTCCTGGTCTTCTTCCAGATTGCCGCCTCATTGACAACAACCTCAGCCACTGTCGCTAGTCCATGTCCGGCTCCGGCCCCAGGTCCTGAGGAGAACACAACCAACAGTGACCTTTTTCCGATGAGGCACGTCAGGATCTTCAACAACATATCCAGTGGTTGGCGAACGTACACCGTCCACTGTAAATCGGGGGACGACGATCTCCACCTCCACAATATAGGTCCCAACGAGGTCTTTAATTTCAAGTTCCACCCGAACATCTGGGGAACGACCCTCTTCTACTGCCAGTTCCGGGTGGAAGACCTCGGGGGAACATTCGACATATACATAGAAAAGAGGGACGTCATACGTTGCCCAACAATGTGTAACTGGTGGGTGCGGCGGACCAGCATCGTGGGACGTAGGCAGGAAAGCGACGTGGTGGATATAGCCTTTGATTTCCATTGAAAACACAGTACCAAAGGCCGTCTCACTCTGTAATAACATCATATTAAAAGCTTAGTGAAACAAAAGGGAAATCCAAGGAGACCTTATATCACGTTGAAACCTTTCTTGATTTATATGAACAAGTCTCATCGTTGCAACTGAATTAACGTCGTCACCTGTGAGTTTTATCCGTTCAAGTTCACCGGAAACGTAAGAACTAAGAATTGCAGGGGACCCAACAATGAATGCCACGTGCATCTTATTCGATGATGACACATTGCCTCTCTCTCACTGATTAGCTTAAAGCTTAATCAATGGAATATTTACACGACTCGGCGGTCAGAGAAATCGAAATGTCGGAAAATTTGGACCCACAAAAAGAAAAAGACTGGGCGGCCGGCGTGGAGCCTCATATTGGGGGTGGGGGGGATCACATGTGGCTGGTATTCGGCCGCTTGTTCCCCCTCCCCCCGAGGATGATTACGACCCTTTCTTGGGACATGATTAATTCATTCACAAGATTAGGTAATCCCATTGTTACGACTATTACGTCGCTAGTAATGACTTGTAGATGTCAGTCATATGGATATCTAAAATATGTTTTACAAGTAAGGGACTACGCGTCCCTTGGAGAAGAAGAGTGTGGATGGAAAGGTTACTCAGGATTGATTTCTTAAATGCTAATCATTTTCGGTAATGACCATGCCTTATCGAGTGAGGCACGTTACTTTTTTCCTTACACAAAAGTTGGCCCCCACGTTCTTCGATCGACGCATTATTGTCGTTCTTTCTTTGGAGTGTCGTCGGAAAGGGTACGAGATGACATTAACAAAAGAAAAAGATAAAGGGCAAAGGCAACATCTTTTCAAAGAAATTTTGTAATGCTTAATATTGAGTTTTTGTTGAAGTATTCCAAAACTAGTTGATTGATTTGCTTCAATGAGTGTTTAAAATAAATCGATTTTGCCTCCACAAGTTATGAAAATTCAATCGTCCGGAAATTTAATACTTTAAACATCGATTTTTTTTAAAAAAAAATAATTTTGTGTTTCAAATGCTAATTTAGAGTTATTAGTCTCAAAAAATTTTAAAACTAAACAAAACATATTTCGCGAAATAATCTTCCATGGTTATTAAATAACATATTAATAATTAAAAAAAAAGAGAGAAAAGAAAGAAAAGCCCCAAATTCAGCATAATTCTTTCCTGATTTCCGTGATTTTTTGAGCTCATCTATAATCGATCACAAGCAAATATTATGATCTGAAGAAAGATGTAGTTATATTAGAATCCTTCAATTTATATTTCAAATGGAATCACTAGTTTCATTCTTTGGACAAAAATATGAGTATTTCGGAGTCTATAATATACATCACGATAATAACATGCTCATGATAATATAATCAAGATTAGCACTGTTCAGAAAAGCTTGTAACAACGTTCTAAGCATTAACTGAAGATGAACCAGCTCTCCAGGAAGCTGGACTGGAACTGGAGCAAGACGAGGACCAACACGATAAGTGCCGCGACGCCCCACGGTGAGGCGGCCCCGTCCCCCGACAACCCCCCGTACATCCTCCGCCTTCGCTGCCTCTCCCAAGGGGAATTGCCGCTGGCGAGGAAGTTCCCTGCCTCGCCCAACGAGGAAAGCCAGCGCACGAGGATCACGAGCGCGATGGGCGTGGCGAAGAGGGCCCAGCCCAACTGCTCCTGGGCGGTCTCGATGGCTTCTTCGTAGCTGAAGTACCAAGACGTGCCAAGGAAGACAAGGAGGACGGCGAGGATGAGGAGGACGGGGTAGGGAAGGGGGTTTAGGGCGAAGACGTCGAGGATCGACTCGGCCGTGGAGCGTCTCCGGTAGGCCATGTTGCGGTGGGGGCGAGTTAGTAAGGGTGGTTTGTTTGGGTGGGAATTAGGTGAGAGCAGTTGGTGGCAAGTTTTAATAAGTCCTTTGTGTGTATGTGATGAGAGGGAACACTTTCTTAGTACCACACATATTTATAGTCAGGATTGTAAGAAATTGGGAATATTATTTATGGGAAAAATGAGATATTAGTGGGAAGTTTGGTCACCCAAATGGAATCCAAAAATATCACTAAACTATTTATTTATTAAAAAAGGAAATAAAGAAAAGACAAGGGTGGGGGTTGGGTCCATTTCTTGCAGCAGGAGGTTAAAGAGGGTCTGGGAAGAAAAATTTTTTGAGTGGTCATATTGTCCTAAAAGGTAAAGAGAGAGAGAGACCAGGGAGTTGGAGTTCCATCTTGTAGTCGTCTCGTGATGTCGAGAAAGCGCTGAAACAGAACTTTCGCATCTTCTTAGCAACAGAATGATTCAGGTTGATGAAATACAGTCCGAGTGTTGATGTTGCAGGGAAATGTTGCTGATTATAAAAGGAGGAAATCTATCTGTGAAGCGATGGGATCTCGACGGCTTCTCGGAACTTACCGAGCCGTGGGAAGTGGTCTTTCTTGGATGATATGAGATTTCTCCCCTAGGAATCCTTACCCCGAAAGATCATTCCCTTCGAGTTCCCACCCGAAAGAAATCCGTGTCCGGCGCGCGATACCTTCAAGCAGCACTTGGATGAGCAGAACAATGGGGGGAGGTAGCAGTCAGAACTTCCTCAACTTGGAGATTCCGATATTTATGTTTATAATGGCATATGCAGTGGCCCCCGAGCTCTCCAACCTTCGAGAGCTTTGCACTCTTATTTCGATCTCGAAATAATATCCCGAACTCGATTTTATAAAGACCCGGTTCTTGAATTCTCGCTATTGTAAGGCACTCGACGTCAAAAACTTCAAAAACTTATAAGTCATTCGAACTTTATGTTTAAAAAGGAACCGCGGAATTTTTTCGCGACACCTGAATTTGGAACAAAGCTTACCTAAAATCATTACTGGCGGGTCTACTTTGAGAAGGCAAAGGAAAGAAGATGAAATAGGGCCTTGGAAGCTGAGAAGAAGGCCTTATGATGTTAGATGGTTTGGCCCAAATTCAATTTCCTATTATGATGTAAAGGGCAATTGAGTAAATGCAGTCTGGGTTGTTATTGACAGCAACACAAAGGAAGGATAGAAAAGGGTGTTGTGGGTGCGCGTTGGGTTTTAACCCATGTAACAGACTTCATCTTCTTCCTCGCAGAAAGGAATTACTCTTTTTCTGGGTTTTCTTTCTACAGCTTCGATGAAGTCCTGCTTGAGCTTCCACCACCTTGATTAGTCACATGGTATCAGAGAGCTGCGAATCGAGATGGAGGGAAGCAAGCTGGATCTTGTTGCTCTTGAAAGCCCCCAGTCACCTTATTACATCTAATCGTCCGATAACTAGGTAACTTCGATTGTTACACCGGAGCTTGAAGAAGGAAACTATAGTTCCTGGAGGGCGTCATTTGAGTTAGCACTGTCTTTTAGAAACAAGCTAGGGTTTGTAGATGGAAGTATTGTTAAACCAGAAGCAGGGGATCATCTATATTCAGTCTGGAAGAGATGCAATAACCTTGTCAAGGCCTGGATACAACGGTCAGTATCAGTGCCGATAGCATCAACTATATTTTACCTGGATTCAACGAAAGAGATATGGGAAGAGTTGCGAGAACGATATGGGGAACCTGATGACTCGAGGATTTGCCATCTGCAGATGCGATATTGCTGCGTATTATAGTGAATTGCTTGCAATCCTGCGAGAGTTACGGGTGTATAGGCCACTGCCCTTTTGTGAGTGTGGCAAATGTGAATGTAATTGGTCAAAGATGTTTTCGGAGCAGCAACAGAAGGACCTGGTGTTTAAGTTTCTCAATGGTCTTAATGGGGAATACTCTTATATGCGTTCTCAAGTGCTTTTAAGGAGACCTTTTCCAACTTTGGGTGAAGCCTATAATTTCATACAGAGGGAGGAATCACAGCGAAATCAGAAGGTTGATGGTGCTGGAACAAGAAAGTTACCAATGATGATGGCCACTGTGCAGGAAACTCCGAAGCGCACAGTTATGAAAGAAGAGGAACATTTTGCAGCAGCGGTCATAATGGATAGGAATCGAGGAAGAGGTGAATGGGTGTGTGATTATTGTGGTAAGAGAGGACATATCAAGGATAGATGCTGTTACTTAGTGGGTTTTCCGCCAAATACAAGATTTGGCAGAGGAAGAGGAAGAGGACAACCTTATGTGGAAAGGCCTCAGGGTTATGGAAGACATCAAAACCTGGACAGACCTCAAGGTTCTGGAAACAAGAGGACAGTAAACATGGCCGTGTCAGGCCTGGGAGATTCAGGACAAGAAGGGTTGTCGCCACGCCTTGAACTAAATCAACAGCAGGTTCAGAAGCTTCTGGCAATTCTTAATGAGGAAAAGCTTAGCCAAACTGTTAAACAAGACATCAATCCTCTTACCCCTTATTCAGCCAACTCTTCTGGTAATTTGTCTAATCAAATGTTTGTTTTAACCATTTCAAACACTCAGCATACCGGTCACAATCGTTCTACCTGGTTCCTTGACACGGGGGCAACAGACCATGTGATTTCTGATCTTTCTTTATTTGATTCCTTTACTAAACTTACGGTGCCCTTGTTGATACAGCTTCCAAACAATACTAGAGCTACATCCACACATATTGGGGTGGTCAAGCTCACTTCGAAACTGATCTTGAAAAATGTTCTTTTTGTTCAATCATTTCAGTTCAACCTTATTTCAGTCAGCAAATTAACTTCAGAAAATAATGTTTGTTTGATTTTCTCACAAAATAGTTGTCTTATTCAGGACTTGGCAACTTGGATGATGATTGGTCGAGCTAAAGTGAGGGATGGATTGTATGAGGTCGTTGAAGCGGGTGATACAGAAGTTGCTTCTCCTCAACTCAAGAAACTAGTTACTGAAGTTGGTAAATATAGTATGTCTGTGTCTGGACACAATGCACAAAAGACAACTCTTGATCTATTTGACTTATGGCACTTGAGATTAGGACATATTTATGCAGAAAAGAGTAAAGTTTTACAGTCACTAGATCCCTCAATTAAAACTTTGCAGCAGAATGCATGTTCTATCTGTCATGAATCAAAGCAGAAACAACTTCCTTTTCAATCCAGTTTGCATCAGACAGATTGTGCATTTGATTTGATACATTGTGACATATGGGGTCCTTTCTCACATCCTGCTATTGGTGGTTACCGTTACTTCTTAACCATAGTAGATGATTACACAAGAGTTACTTGGACATATCTTATGATTCATAAATCTGAAACTCAAACTTTTTTGAAGCAATTTTGTCAATTTGTTCAAACGCATTTCCATTTGAAAGTTAAGATTATCAGAAGTGATAATGGACCTGAGTTAATGTTACATGAGTTTTATAGAGAACATGGCATTCTGCATCATAAGACTTGTGTAGAAACTCCACTGCAAAATGGAGTTGCGGAGAGGAAACATCAACATTTATTGCAAGTAACAAGGGCATTGTTGTTCCAAGCACGAATGCCTATAGAGTTTTGGGGTCATGCTCTTTTAACTGCTACTTTTCTTATTAATAGGTTGCCAACTAGAATACTAAAAGATAAATCACCTTATGAAGCGCTTTTCCAGAAAATTCCCCTTTATCACAAGTTGCGAGTTTTTGGGTCCCTCTGTTTTGCTGGTACTTTGACAAAGGGCAGAGGTAAAATGGAAAAAAGAGCTCGAAGATGTGCTTTTATTGGTTATCCTTTTGATGTCAAGGGTTACTATGTTTATGACTTAGATAATCATGACATCTTCATTTCTCGGAATGTTGTTTTCCATGAAGCAATCTTTCCATTTTCTTTAATGCATTCAATTAACAAGTCACAGGAAGTTGTTTTACCTGTTGCTCCTTCTGATGTCTCAATTCCTTCCTTTTCTTCCTCTGCACAATTTGATACGTCAAATATACCAGTAGATTCCTCTGTTACTCATAGCATACCAGTAAACAGTCATACTTCGCCTACACCAGTTGACTCGGTTTCTGATTTGAGGAGAAGCACGCGCTCTCGACACCCACCAAGCTACTTGAAAGACTATCATCACCATCTGTCTCTCACCTTAGCTCAACCACTCTCATCTCAGTTAACAGCCAGGTTTGTTCCTTTTGTCTCATCTTGCCTTTCTGCCACTTCTTCAACTTCTCACTCCATTGACCCTTACATTGCATATTCCCGTCTTTCATTATCATTTCGCGTGTTCCTATTGTCCCTGGAAGCAAACTTTGAACCTCAGTCATACAGAGAGGCTAAGAACTATCCTCATTGGGAGGCAGCCATGGCAACTGAACTGCATGCTCTAGAAGATAATCACACTTGGGATATTGTTCCTCTTCCCTCAAATAAGCGGGCTATAGGATGTAAATGGGTTTATAAGGTGAAACTTCACTCTGATGGCACGGTTGAGAGATACAAGGCGCGGCTAGTGGCTAAAGGGTACACTCAGTGTGAAGGTCTTGATTATCAAGACACTTTCAGTCCTGTGGCTAAGCATTCTTCTATTCGCACATTTTTTGCTCTAGCAGCTATAAAGGGTTGGTTCTTGCGTCAATTCGACATTCATAATGCCTTTTGAATGGTGAGTTACAGGAAGAGATCTACATGCAACTTCCTCCGGGTTTCCTGATTCAGGGGGAGTGTGCGCATGAGGGTATGGTGTGCAAATTGAAGAAGTCTTTGTATGGCTTGAAACAAGCGTCAAGACAATGGAACTGTAAGCTGACTGAATGCCTTTTGAACATTGGTTTTAAGCAGTCAAAAGCCGATTATTCATTGTTTACTAAAGAAGATTAAAAAGGCTTTGTGGCGGTTTTAGTGTATGTGGATGATATGGCGATTGCTGGATCGAATGTTGCAGTCATTGCAGACTTGTATGAGCAATTACAGCAATGTTTCAAGGTGAGAGATCTAGGGGAGCTGAGATATTTTCTTGGTCTCGAAGTAGCAAGATCCAATGAAGGTATCTTCATATCGCAGCGAGGTTATACGCTGCGTTTGTTGGAGGATCAAGGCAAGTTGGCGGTCAAACCGAGCAATGTGCCCATGATACCAAATTTGAAGCTGTGTAATACAGGAGAATCTGAGCTATTTGATCCGAGCGCGTATAGGCAACTAATAGGGAAGTTGATCTATTTGGGATTTACGAGGCCAGACATAGCACACGCTGTGCATGTTCTAGCGCAATTCATGGAGAAGCCAAGGAGAGAACATTGGCATGCAGCTGAATATGTGTTGAAATATCTGAAGGGAACACCCGGGAAGGGAATACTTTTCTCTAGTGACTCACACATCCATCTTCAAGCCTTTGCCGATAATGATTGGGGAGGTTGCGTGGACACGAGACGATCAACTACAGGATTTTGTGTGTTTGTTAGGGATTCGCTGGTTAGCTGGAAGTCTAAAAAACAGGCAACCGTCTCAAGAAGTTCGACGGAGGCTGAATATAGGGCAGTGGCTGCAACCACAGCTGAATTGATTTGGTTGAAGGCATTGTTGGAAGATTTTGGAGTGCAATTGAGGATACCAATGTCACTCTATTGTGATAACAAGTCGGCGATTTACTTGAGTAAAAATCCGGCATATCATGAAAGAACCAAGCACCTTGAGATAGACCTTCATTTCGTAAGGGAGAAGGTATTTGGTGGAGTAGTGGACGTGAAGCATGTGAAGACTGAGTTTCAATTGGTGGATGCTTTCACCAAGTCTCTGCAGCCAGCCAGATTCTGGTTTCTGTTAAACAAGATGGGTGTCCGTGACATATACTCCTCCCATCTTGAGGGGGAGTGTGAGAAGGCAAAGGAAAGAAAATGAAATAGGGCCTTGGAAACTGAGAATAAGGCCTTATGATGTTGATGGTTTGGCCCAAATTCAATTTCCTATTATGACGTAAAGGGTAATTATGTAAATGCAGTCTGGATTGTTATTGACAGCAACACAAAGGAAGATAGAAAAACGGGTTATGGGTGCGCGTTAGGTTTTAACCCATGTAACAGACTTTGTCTTCTTCCTCGCAGAAAGGAATTACTCTTTTTCTGGGTTTTCTTTCTCCAGCTTCGATGAAGTCCTGCTTGAGCTTCCACCACCTTGATTAGTCACTCTACTTTGATACCGTTTCCTCCGGTCGCCGGTAAACACGAGCTCTATAAATAAGCACGACGCTCATATTACAATCAATATTCTGGAAGAAGAAATCACTGCTCTCACCTGGACTCTCTCGCATTTCGCGCCTCCTCCGATCACCGCCTCAAGGTTGGATTCGTGCCTCGTCGATCTCCACATTGTTCGTCCGGCATCGTCGGTTTCCGCCCTTCCCGGTGGCATTTCTGTCGCGCGCAGAGATGATTGCTTGTTGCGTTCGTTTCTTGAAGTAGTGGAGTGATTGCATGGACGCTTGGATCTTGATTTCGGCACCCAGGGCGTTGAATATCTAGGTTTCTGGATTCATTCGTCGAAATTCTGGTGGCAATAGACCGATTTTGTGGAGTTTATTTATGTGCGGTTTTGGTAAAAAAATGCGAAGATGTGGAAGGTTCGAGCGCTGAGTTTTCTTTTTTATATTCACCGGCGTTGGGGCGGTTTGCAGATGTTCTTGATGGTAAATGTTGTTGTAATTTAGAAGCTCTGTCTTCTGTTGCCGGTGCATGAATGAAACCGAGAAAGCGAATTTCATCTTCATGTGATCTGGTTAAGAACAGGTGGAAGACTCACGGAATGATTATTTGGTTTCATGCAGTAAATATGCAGGTATTACAAAGAGGCACTGTAAAGCCCCTCCATTCAATTAGGATGTCTAGTCTGAATTCTGCTTTTCTAATCATTCATTCTGGGGGGTGATTTAGCCTCAATGTTGGGGGGTAGAAGGAAACATAAAATTGCGTCTTGATTTGCAGATGAAGATAGGTGCAGAATTCATGGAATAATTTGGTTTTATGCCATAAATGTGCAGGAATAAGACCGAGGCACTGTCTGACCAACCATTTAGAAAGTAACTAACATTGAGAAAAGAAAAGGTCGGCATGTCTGCTCTGCCCCTGGCTGTCTCCAAGAACAGGAACATCACACGGAATGGTAGCGTCAGGGGATCTGATGATCTCTGCACACTAGCTGAGACAGAAGAATGCGATTTCTCCAAATTGTTGGAAAAGTCGAGGCCTTTGTCCTTAGAGAGGCACACCTCGTTCGAGGAGAAGTCATTCAGTGAATTGTCAGTTGGAATGTCCCCTCGACATTCTGTCTGGAGCGTCGATATTCCTTCACGTGTCAATGAGCATTTTGTTCCCTTTGAGAGTCAAATCAAGCCTTGCCACACCAAGGGGGGATCACAGGGTTGAGCCTCATCCCTCTGTACCTGCAGCTTGGGACGTTTTGAGGCGATCTATGGTCTACTTCCGAGGTAAACCAGTCGGGACTATAGCTGCCCTGGATAATTCAGATGAGAAACTTAACTATGACCAGGTAACTGTGATCAACATGTTTTCATTGCTTAATACAGCTGCGCAATGTGGTTCCAACTATTTTTAATATAGACATGCTTAATTACGTCCATTACATGGTTGTACATTGAGCAGAATTCCTGTGGTTGTCTGGTAGATCATTGTATGGCCTTCAATGAAAAATTGAGTGAAATCTCTCTTTTAACCAACAGAAACTTTCATCAGTATGAATCAGATCCTTCAGGTATATGTGCCTTGTAGCGTAGACTGGACTGTTTGTTATTGCTCTCTCAGGCTATAAAGGCATTACTAACTTGAATGTTGTTCAAGGTATTTGTCCGAGACTTTATACCGAGCGGACTAGCTTTTTTGATGAATGGAGAGCCAGAGATCGTAAAAAACTTCATCTTGAAGACTCTTCGGTTACAGTCGTGGGAGAAGAAGATCGATAGGTTCCAATTGGGAGAAGGAGTCATGCCAGCAAGTTTTAAAGTACTCCATGATCCAGTAAGGAATAGCGAAACTTTAATGGCTGATTTTGGTGAAAGTGCCATTGGAAGAGTTGCTCCAGTAGATTCTGGATTTTGGTGGATCATTCTTCTTCGAGCATACACGAAATCAACAGGAGACTCATCATTGGCTGAGCTACCCGATTGTCAAAAGGGCATGAGATTGATACTGAGTTTGTGCCTATCGGAAGGATTTGATACTTTTCCAACTCTGCTCTGTGCAGATGGTTGCTGCATGATTGATCGAAGGATGGTCAGTTCATGCTATCTCCATTTCCTTACCGCATACTTTTGTAATACTAGTCGTTGTATTCGTCTTGTTACTGCTTGTTCATAAGTCATTCATGATCTTACTCACGCCTCCTGTCTTTCTGAAAATATGCCAGACAAGATAGTCATAATACAATGAACAACTAGAGGGTTTACATTTGTTTTGAATAATTAGTTTGCTATCCACAAGGCCAGATTCTGACTAAGATATAGAACATAGAGTGGATTCCATTACTAAAAGTAACTTCAAAAGAATGGGGTCTTTTTAGGTACGTCATCCATAATATATGCAACATGCTCCGCGAAGAGCATTTGTCTTTTCCTAGAAATCAAACAAATCTTATCGGTTTGAAACTCATTTTCTTCATTCTTATTGTTCTCGAACTGCTTTTGTAGGCTATTTATGGGTATCCAATCGAGATTCAAGCACTCTTTTTCATGGCTTTGAGATGTGCCCTGGTTTTACTCAAGCAAGATGTTGAAGGGAAGGAGTTTATCGAACGCATAGTGAAGAGGTTGCATGCCTTAAGCTTCCACTTGAGAAGCTACTTCTGGATGGACATGAAGCAGCTCAATGATATATATCGGTATAAAACAGAGGAGTATTCTCATACTGCCGTGAACAAGTTTAACGTGATCCCGGATTCACTCCCTGACTGGGTATTCGACTTCATGCCAACTCGCGGAGGTTATTTCGTCGGCAATGTCAGCCCCGCGAGAATGGATTTCCGGTTGTTCTGTTTGGGCAACTGTATTGCAATACTATCGTCCCTGGCGACCCCCGAACAGACCACGGCAATCCTGGATCTCATAGAGTCCAGATGGGAGGAGTTGGTCGGCGAAATGCCCATGAAGGTCATTTATCCAGCGATTGAGAACCATGAATGGAGAATCTTGACGGGATGTGACCCGAAGAACACGAGATGGAGTTACCACAATGGTGGATCTTGGCCTGGTATGCCTATAAAATTAGATACCTTGCATAAGACTGAGTCGTCAACAATTAGCCGTTGTCCATGTGCAGTGCTCTTGTGGCTTCTGACTGCTGCATGCATCAAGACGGGGCGGCCCCAGATTGCAAGGAGGGCGATCGAGCTAGCAGAGGCAAGATTACTAAAGGATAACTGGCCGGAGTACTATGACGGGAAGCTGGGCTGGTATGTAGGTAAGCAGGCTAGGAAGTTACAGACGTGGTCGATCGCAGGGTACCTGGTGGCAAAGATGTTGCTGGAGGATCCATCTCACGTGGGAATGATCTCCTTGGAGGAAGACAGGCAGAAGAGGCCAATCCTCAGGAGATCAAATTCCTGGACAATTTAGGTTAACCGTAGTATTTTCACACATCACACATACCTTCTCGGTCGCCTAGGCGAACACTGAGTATCCGATGTACAGACAGTTGTTCTTTTCTGCAGGTATTTGTCAGAGATTTTGTACGGAGCGGGCTGGCTTTTGCGATTAAAGGAGAACCTTATACAGTCAAGCACGACCCCATCCGGAAGACCTTCGCATCCCACGAATCCATCTTTACCGCGGAGAGGAAGAAGATCTGCGGGCTCATATTATGAGGAGCGAAGGTTACACGTAGATGATCAGCGACCGATGTCCCTCGCTTTTGGCTTTGGACTATGCCTGGAAACCTGCGTGCAATCATCACCCCTCTCAATACCAAAACCTGTTCCATCTTCTTCCCCCCAGCGGCTGCCATAACTCACACGGAGAGAGTCTTCGGGATGATGACGCCAACCTTGACTGTACAAGTTTCTCCCTTCATCTGGAGAAAGCCCCTCTCGCCCGCACGGCACAAAATCACCAACAAAAACACTCTTGAAACTAGTTCTATCGTAGTATTTTTGCCCTTGAACGACTGACTACCAAAGTATTTATAGTGTCCACTAATGACGATAATTCCACTTAACGCGATATCCCCGGGATACAAAAAAACCTAATCTTTAGATTTTGGATATCGTGATCTGATACAAGTGCCCAATATTTTCCCTGACATTCAACATATCAATCTGCTCCAAGCATTGGATTTCATCCAAGTCTCTCCACACAATGGTCCATTACAGTTCGTTCAGGCACTTCCCGAGCACAAAGTCCACGACTCGGCCCGTCGTCTCACCAAGGATGCCAGTAACCGATGCCAGGTTGCTTTCAAACTCCGCCACGGATGGTTTGCCGCCATCAATTGCATTGCTCACCACTTTGAGGAATATCACGGGGACGCTCAGGAGGCTTGCGACATAAGCGACAGCAGCCCCCTACATTTTATGAGCCACGATTGTGTTTAACCTAAGGGAGATCGTGATGGGAAGAAATTATGTTCATGAAAAAAATGTTAACCTACCTCCATGTCCACAATGGTGGCGTTGTTTGCTTCGGCCAGAGCTTGATCACGTTCGCACATATCGAAAGAGTCGCCGGTCGATAACACTCCGGCCTAGAGAATTCATAAAGACTTAAGTTTGAAGGGGCAATAGTTCCTTTCCCCTGTCTGTGCATAAAATTCCACAAAGCACAGTGAAGTCATGGATTAAGACACTGTGAAAACTTACATACCTTTAACTGAAGCAAAAATGACAGTGCAGGAGTCGAGAATGCCCGTCGCAAACCAATGCAATACAAATCGCGGACCTGAAAAGAAAGAGAGCGTATAAACTCTGTCCATAAAAAAATTTCGCACCAAATATCATGGAAAATCCATTTATAACACCACGAAGTGTCAATCTTATTCCATACAAGATAAAGGTGTGAATCTTAAATAGTCAGCGTAATGTACGTTCGCATCCTTGTTGCGTTTTCATCCACGACCATTAGTAGTCTGTCCTGGCCGTTACCATGACGATAAAGTGATAGGAATGAAAAATTGAAAGGCTGAGACTAGATACTTACGGGAAGAGGATTCCTTCTGTGGTGGAAAGCGACACTCGATGCGAGAAATACATCGCCAGTTTGTGCGCCTTTGGACTGAAATTCTTTCAAAGTATAGTCAGAACAATTCTCACTCCCATTAGTTTTCACAAGAGAATGTCCTTTGGTTTAGTGACAGTGAAGTAGTCTAAAGATAAAGTTATGCTCGTCCAATGTATGAAAAGATTAAAAAGTAAGGTGATCTCACCATGAATCCACCCACTGTTCCGGCATTAATGATCAAATCAGGCTTCAGAGCCTGAATTGATGCATAAGTTGCGAGTGCAGCTGGAACAGTACCAACATTGTTGACACCTGCAGGATAAAGGAAAAGGTCAAAAAATAAACAAGGGATAACTGAGCTTGCAATGCCATGAAAGAATGACAGATTCAATGTGGCAACATTTTTCAGGGAACAAAATCTAAAAGATGGATTTCTAAGCGAACATTTACTTTACCAACCAAGAACTGGATCTCTTCCCGGCCAGACTACATTCAGCTGCAAGTCCTTGTAAGAACCATGATACCGAATCCAAGGTACACTTTCCGGGAATCTGCAAAGTCATGCGGTCAACCTCAATCGTTGAGTTGACAATTGAAAGACCTCAGCAGCAATGTAAACTCTGAGAAGGCTGTCGTCTTAAAGCAAGAAATCAAATGGAGCGGCAATTGCATGAAAAGGCGATTAAAGATACATACATATCAACTTCATTGACCCGAGAAAAAGACGCCATAGAGATCAATTTGTTCAATACAAGTGCAGAAGCTTACATGGAAGAATCCTTAACTAGGTCGAACCTCCTTATGATGGGAAGAGCTTCATCCTCCATGGCTACAATGACGGGGCCATTTTCATATCAGTAAGATCACATGAAGAAACATTCCAGTTCTTCATCCCCCAAATTTTTAAAGGATCATCGGATCACTAAACTATGCAACATACGAAAGTAAGCACTTATCACATTAAGTTAGAAAAACTGAGGATACAAGAACAGGAATGCACAGAAGAACCAACATGCTTTTAGCAGTGCCACCAACATGATTCGGAACCTCTTGATCATATACAAAAGGAAACACGGATACCCTTTGTCAATGAGAACTGATAACAAAGTAATTATCCGAGCGCTCGGTTGCCAATTACAAATACTCCAAGCAGCTTTTGATGAAACAAAAACGATCCCACGACACGAACGACGATGACCTAAGCAAAGCCACAGATCAAAACACGAAGACACTTCCACACGAATCAAAGCCAAAAACTCCAGCGAGACAGATACGATTGCTGCAATACAGCTGCGGACCATATTACAAACTCTTAAAAAAGGAGAAACATCACCAATCAAAGCATAGGAAGCTATATATTTCTGGGCCTCTAGAAAGGTTCAACCTTTCATCGTACCCAAAATCGAGAATTCGATCTAAAATGGGAACCCCTACAAACTCACCGATGAGGAAGACAATAGTGGAAATGGGTCCTGGATTGGATCTTGATCTCCTTCCCTCATCGTCGCCCATGTCCGAAGATAATTTTTACGCTCGTCAAGTGGAGAAATGTTCCAACTCTACGGTTAGTTTAGAACAGCGACTGACAGGCGGACGGTAAAAGTGGCACTTCCTTCAACACAATTTAATTGGACGCCACTGGCTTCTTGGTCGGATTCTGGAGTTATGTTAAGCGCAAAATATTGTGCAGCATGGACAGAAAAAATATATTCGATTATTGAAAAAAATCAATATATAACAGGCATTAGTAAAGTGATTTTGGATCCTCCGACTCTATTTCGCGAAATTTTTTGCGGCTAGACTTATATTGGAAATATCGATTTTGTTCTTATCGTGAGGATGACCAGTGACCCCTATGCGTTTTCTACGATCACGATGATGCTCAACTCGAGAGAATTACAGTTGTAATCGCAGAGTTGAAGAAGCTCGCTAGACAGAAAGCCATATCGGGAAACCCTCATGGCTTTGGAATGGTGTCTTAGTATTCGGTATCATCTTCTGTCACCACGATCTGTAGCCTTCCTTTGGTAATGTACTTGCCAGGGGTAGATACAGGAACATGTTCATTCGGGGAATCTGGAACTGCACCACTCTCGGGGCTGTATTCATATCCAGAAGACCAAATCAGGAATCGCCAGTCCATCTGATGGCAAGAACCAGACTTGTATTTATAAATTGATAGACTAAAAGAAGGATTCGGAGAAGAACCAGGAGGGCATTACTCTCATGGCTGTCAAGGGATCACAAGGTCTCGTTTGCTTCATGCTAAAACGGTAAACGATGACGGAGGACTGCAGCCGGTCCACAAGGCCAGCAGCACGGTCAAGTCGCGAGGTGGCCGGTTCTCAACATTGAAGGTTTTTAAAAAAGTTGTCGATGCTTTAATCCTAACCTAGCCGGAATCACATTTAAACAAAAAAGAAAGCGACACTATTGTAAAAGCATTTCCATAGATGACAATGAGAGGAAAACAGTACAACGACACAGAATCGGATGCTGCTGCTAACGATTTACAAGTCCGTCCATCGAACGGGCGGAAGACACGCTAGTGTACAACCGGCATACAAATTAATGTCAATTCCAAGCATCCAAGGAATACAAATATAGGGTGTAATGAAAGGTCCCGAGCCAGGGGAGTGGCTTTTACGGAACAAGGTCCTGTTACCGAACCTTAGGGTCGTTGTATGCGAGGCAAGAATGACTTGTGAGAGCTCGAGCCTTTGTTACAGTTCGGACAGACTCTTGCCAGTGATGAAGTCGACGGCTTGTGTCACTGCCAGATCAAGAGCTGCCGTAACTGCCATCAGGTTCTGCAGGAACTCCTCGGCGGTAGGTTTGTCCCCATCGACAATGTCCGTCACCGCTTTTATGTATATGGACGGAACTTTGAGCATTTCCGCCACATAGGCCACGGCCGCACCCTACAAAAGACGTTTCTCAGCGGCAACATGGGGTTGGACCATCATCGAGGCAAGAAATCTAAAGGGATCGAAGGACAATACCTCCATGTCTTTAACTGTAGCATCGTTGGCGATGATAGCAGATTCGTCCTGCTGGGACATGTCCAGAGAATCTCCCGTGGAGAGCTTACCGACCTGCATGGCAAAGACATACCATGATTCTCTTTCCTAAACAATAGATACCACAGGCAGTGCTGCAAAGGACATCTCAGTTGAAGTTGATCATCATGATGTCCAACTCGGAAGGATTACAGTTATAATCACAAAGTTGAAGCCAAAAAAACTCATGGAGCCTTTTTTCCCTACTTGCCTTAAAATTGAGTTCATTCACCAAATTAGGGGTAGGAAATGCTTGACGCAAACCAACTCCATAGAGATCGAAAACCTGGAACCAATACAATAGTAAGGAAGCTTCCGTGATAACCAACAATGACGAAATTTGAATCGAATTCATCTCGTTATTTGCAACAATATGATTAATATAAAAGGGAATTCCTTTGCATCATTATCAGGCAAAAGTTGAACCAAACATTAGTAAGCGACTCACTGGAATAGGTATCCTCCTGTCATGGAAAGCAACCTCAGACGCAATGAACACATCGCTAATGCTGGCGCCTTTCGCCTGCAGTGATCAATCAGATATGGAAAACATAAGACCGTGCTCTACTTTCATGAAGATGAAGAATGTTTCACGAAATTCCTTCGAACTGCAATCCAAGATGCTCACTGAGTTGGCTATGCACTATCCAAATGAGCAATAACAAGAAGAAAAATAAAAACTGAGACAGAGAGAAATACATGCGATGTAGCATGTAAAAAGCAACCTTGAAGCCACCAGCAGTACCAGCATTGATAATCAGGTCTGGATGCAAGGCCTGAACAGAAGCATATGTAACAAGAGCCGCTGAGATTGTTCCGACACTGTCAACCCCTGTAGAAAGCAAAATAGTATAAATCCTATAAACTTGATGTTACAATTAGCAGTGATCTAATGCAGATAAGTCACAGACCTAAAGTTAAGTCTTTTCCAGGCCAAACTAAACTAATGTCCATGTCCTTATACTTGCCATGGTACCGAACCCAAGGAACTCCTTTTGGAAACCTGCAGAAGTGTAGCATCAGAAATTGAAGAATTTCTAGATTAAGAGGAATCAGCCTACAATATTAACATGGTAGCCAAAGCAGGGTAATGAATGCTGGCATCTTCAATCCATATATCATCATATACTATTACATAGCATAAGGTGGCATCAGGCAAAAATTGGATCAGTCGGTTTATTTCAAGATGGAAATTGTAAAGCTAGTTATAGCACAATGAAGATCGAGATGAAAACAACGTTTTTTTTCCATGGATATCATATCTGGCTTAAGATTTAGCTATTTGGCATCAAGCAAACAAAAACAACCAGGTCATGGGTAAGGTTCAACAAAGCACTCAATTGAATCTATCATCGTCAAAGCCTCACTCCGATAGAGCCTCGACTCATCTTGTTTAGAATTTTCTCCGGCTGCCTCCATCAGAAGTCACAACTCAATCAACAACAAAAAAGGACTAAGGCAACAGGATTGACTTATTTTCTTTCCTTCTCAAACTCTTACAAGCGTTGAGCAGACATTTCCCGAAACGAAATTCAACAGAAACCACCAAGAAAAGAATCCACACATACATTTTCATTAAATTATTGAAATCAGAGACAGTCCGTGGAGCAGCCAATTACAAACCACACGTAGTGAATTCCACAGCGTGAAACCTAGAGACGAAGATCACACGCTCACTGCTTACCCTTCAATTCCATTATTTAGAGGCCACTCTATGCGACCGATCACAGCAAACCCTCAACTCGGATCACTCCAAAATCACATAGCTACCCAAAATCATCACGGACCACTCCAAAAGAAAAGGATCCTAAATAACAACTACTTACACGGAGCTCTCGTCTTCCACGAGCTGAAACTTGGTGACAAGAGGAAGCGCCTCCGTCTGCATGGCTGCCACCAAACCCAAACACAAAAACGATTAAAAAAAAAACAAATAAAAATCCCAACTTTTCGCCACCCCAAAACAAACAAACACAAAAACCCCAAAACCCAACTATTCTTTTCCCTTAAAAAAAAAATCCGGGGGGGTAGGCTTCAACCTATGATGATGAGGAGGGAAGATATGGGTTGATCCCCGGAGGAAGCCGGCGCAGAGATGACATCATCCTCCTTCTCCGATCGATCGTCGTGGGGAGACATCTGGGAAGGAGGAGTGGCAGCCGCCTGCTGCTGCGACGGCGCCGATGTCGAAGAGGGATGGAGGACAGAGTTGTCTTTTTCTTTTTTTGGGGGGGGGGGGGAGGGGATATTATGCTTCTCCCTTGCCAGCGAATGTCGTTATCATTTTCTTAGGAAAGGGACGGAAGGAATGCCCCCCTTTTTTTACACTGTCACGTCATGATTTAGTCAAAAACCTTATCTTTTTAAAAACCTTCTCGGATTGGCACACATAATTTTTTTTTTTTAAAGTAAATGAATCATCTAAAAGCTTATTTCTTATTATTGGCTTAATTTTCCTTTTGTATGATTTAACAAAAGCCTAATAAGGTAAAAAAGGGGCTTTTTTTCCTTATTTTTCCCTTATTGACTCGTGCCTCTTTAAGTGCATTTCATTAATACTAAATTTAATTAATTTTTTTTTCCTTTAAGAGAATGGAATTGGTGGGCCTTCCTAGTCTAAATTTGACAGGATAAGTAGGCCCAATACAGCCCAGCCCATACTGATTTGACGGGCTTCTTGGGAGCTTTCAGTCCAATGTTGGGCTGGGCCAAATTAGACCAGACCCATAACCTCACGAGCCGGCCCACAGGTAAATAAATGGAGAAGGAGATAGGACTCGTCGTAGTACGTGACAGACAATTGCTAGTCAATTAATGTCCGGAGCCCCATTATAAAAGAAACTACATCAGGGTTTCTATTTATTTTACACGTATACATACGTCTTTGGCGACGTGTATTATTTTAAAATAATATGGATTTCATAATAGAGTCGACAATAAAGAAATTCCTAGAGGCTAGCGATTGGATTGGACAAACAGCTCGGTCTTCTGACACTCGTACAACTACAACTAGCCTCTATCTATTTGTCTCCCTCTCTCGTAGTCCCCAATTTAAAGATGTGGCTTCTTGGTTTTAAGATAAAATACTCAAAAATAAAGTACAAACTTCGGGATCGCGACATATATAATAAGAGGCAGGGGGTTTCCTTGCAAGTATCAACATAATAATAATAATAAACCAAAACTGAGAGTAATCCTATCTCATTCGGTTGAGAATGAGTGATGTGACGGGAAGTTAATGCGTTTGACGACTGATCGTGGTGGATTGATTATTTGTATCCGATTGGGGGGTGGGAGTGGAGAAAAGGGTGACGAGGTTTACCAAAACAAGGTGTTGTTTGGAAAACATTAAAAGATAGATGGATGTGAAGAAAAGGGGACTGGTGGGGTTGCGACACGTGTCTACAGCCACCACAGTCAGTATGATTGCGTCGCATTTATTACCAAACCCCAGAGCCACCACCCTACCTTTCCCTGCTCTTCGTATGTATTTCGAATTCATTGACAAGACATGGGCTCGCCGTTCCCTTTTTCTACCTTATTCTTGTCCCCCCTTTTTGGAAGCTTACAATTATGGTAAATGCTACTCATACATGCATACATTCATGTGTGTGGTTAGCATTTTCTTCTAACCTAACCAAAAGTATCAATTTGGGATGATGCAGCAAGGAAGGATACCATAAAAGATAAGAAGACAAAAGAAAGACAAAAAAGGAATTTTTAGCAAAACTTGGGAATAGAATCACTAATCATCATTACTTAATTACAATGATCGATGGGGTGTAATAAATTATTTTAATAATCCATCTAAAACGTGATCAATTTGATCACAACCGACCCTTGTTTTATGTTACCAATGATGCCATGCCTTCTCTTCTCTTCTCCTCTACCCTGTTCTATAAATAGACAACAACGACTATGTCTCATTCTTCTTCTTACCTACTCATTTCCTCTTCCCTCTTGCTGTTTCTCCAAGTTACACGAGGGAGCAGACAAATTTCACGGACGTCCCTTTGAATTCCCGAAGCAATGGACGTCTGTGTCTCCGGGAAGTCGAGGTTCAGGACGGTTTGCGTGTTCTGTGGCAGCAGCCCCGGGAACCGGAAGTGCTACGAGGACTCCGCAGTCGAGTTAGCCGAGGAACTGGTGAGGCATGGAAATGTTGGTTATCCGGGTTGATAAAGGAGATGGGCATCGTTTATTTTTTTGTGGGTTTAGTCGGAAAGATGGAAAGTTTGAATCTTTTTTCTTTGTCTGTTAACTTTCTTTTCATTATGCTGGATAGGTTAAGAGGAGGCTTGACCTGGTGTATGGCGGCGGCAGCATCGGCCTCATGGGGATGATCTCCAGGGCCGTTTACAGCGCCGGCGGTAATGTACTCGGGTAAGGAGTAGTCCAGGGACGTTATTACATCACATTCCTTCTGTCCCTTCTTGGCTTTTCTTTTTGTTTTTTTTTGGGGGTGGGGGAGGATATTGTAGAGATGCGTTTTGTTTTTCTCGAGGCTCTTCACGTGTGTGAAGAAGATAGGGTATGTGATTGTTGTGGGGTTTGTGCAGGATAATCCCGAAGACGCTCATGGCCAAGGAGGTACTCAGTAGCCATGTCATTTATTATTATTACTATTATGAAAAAGCTCTTGCCTTTTGATGATGTTTCTCTGGGGGTTTAGTTGACTGGTGAACCCGTTGGTGAGGTGAGGCCTGTCGCAGACATGCACCAGAGGAAGGCCGAGATGGCTCGCCATGCCGATTGCTTCATCGCGCTCCCTGGTTCGTTCCCCTGCCTCGTGCTTCTTCGTTGTTGTGCCGTAGAGAAGTCGACTGATGGTGTCGGTGATGATGTGCAGGTGGGTACGGGACGTTGGAAGAGTTGCTCGAGGTTATCACATGGGCTCAGCTCGGTATTCATGACAAGCCTGTAAGAGTTTTGGTTACTTGGGACCGACTCTTCCCGTTCACATCTGTTGTGCTTGGTCGCTTAGTCTCCTAAGGAATTTGTGTTGGTTAATGCAGGTGGGCTTGCTGAACGTGGATGGGTTTTACAACTACTTGCTTACTTTCATCGACAAGGCTGTGGACGATGGGTTCATCACTCCTTCCCAGCGCCAGATCATTGTCTCCGCACCCAATGCTAAGGAGCTTGTCCAGAAACTTGAGGTTGATATTTTAAAATTTCCCCCCCTGTTGGATGTCCCCATTCCTCTACCAAACGTTGGCATGTACTTTTCTTTCGTCATTCTTTTTCCGGTTGGCAATGAGTCGAGTAGGGAGTGGTGGTGAGTATATGATAAGGCAAAACGTTCTTCCTTCCTCTTCTGCTGTCCTTTCATGGATGTGGAATGAATATGTCATACTTCGGAGAAAGGTAGTCCTTCCTCTTGGCGAGGAATGGCATTTCTATCTGGTTTTCTTTTTTCATCTTAGTCAATCATGATTCCG
Source organism: Melastoma dodecandrum (assembly GCA_029817715.1). NCBI lineage: Eukaryota > Viridiplantae > Streptophyta > Magnoliopsida > Myrtales > Melastomataceae > Melastoma > Melastoma dodecandrum. Next base: position 4,689,758 of record JARUPY010000182.1, read on the forward strand.
ACTGGAACAGTTAGTTTTGTTTCCATGTAGCAGCACCACATGATATATCTCAAAACCCGGCAGTAGGAAGTTGGTCTAGTCACATCAATGTCTTAACTTTCTATCTAATGTGATGCTTTTTATTTTCAATGAATGATCAGATGATGTGTTGACTTGTGTTGGTTGCTCTTCTGAATGTTTCTTCTTTCTGATCCTTTCCTTCTCTACCTGATAGGATTACGTGCCTGTCCATGATGGAGTTGCTTCAAAGGCAAAATGGGAGGTTGAGCAGCAGCAGCAGACCCCACCACATCGTGGAATGAACTCAGCCCCATCAAACCTCCATTCCCAGATTGCCCTCTGAAATCCCCCCCTTTCCTGCATCAGCTTTTTGGCAAATCAGAAATCTTAGCCTCTTCTTGTGGCCTGCAAGGAATTATTATCAGGGTTTAGTTAGTGCTGATCTAATGTAATTATTTGGCCAGGGGCGCCAGTGTTCTTGTAGTCGGCCTTATTTTCAGTCCTTACTCTTCTTTTGGTGGTTGCCCTGTAATAACCCTACAAGGACACGGCACACATAATATAATACTTATGGAAAAGGGATGACCATGGATGGTATGCTAAATTCCAAGGATTGGAGGGTTGGAGGTGGTGAAGGGGGGTCGAGAATTGCAGCCTTCTGTTCCAACAGTTGGGGTCAGGATGCCTTAGTTTTTTTTTTCTCCTTTCATGGAAATGGATTGTTTGGCATGCATGCATTTTGTTTGTTTGGGCAATTTCTTTTTGCAGATGGTTTGAGCCTTTAAGATGCTCTTAATATTCTGGAAAGGACTCTGTAGGGGTTCATTATTGGTGGGACTTGTTCTGAAATTCAGAATACTCTGTGGTATTGTCATTATGTGCCCACAAGACTACTTGTGGGATACGGGATTGATTGTATCTTGATGGTGCTGTGTGTTGCATAACATTTCTGGTGGTTATACATTGTTGTGGGGGTTGGGGAAGACTCAATTGTTTGGCTGATAATATGTTGTGTGGCTGTGGTATGCCAGTGCAGAAGAAACACTGGGTGTGTTTTTTAAATTTCTTCTTCTTTATTTTTTATTTTTAAATATTTTGATAGGTGGGTTGCTTTGAGTAATGGCTTTTATTTTTGGTGTATTGTGTTTGGAGGGCCTTTTTATGGCAGGGGCAGGAGCAGGGGATTGGGACAGACAGGGATTTTTGTCCTTGTCTGAACAGTTTGATTGTCCTGTTCCAACACTGGCTGGCTTTGTAACCCGTTTGGTTTGCAAAAAGGAACCCTTTCATTTGCTAGTTGAATTGAAATATCCTGTTTAATAAACTCCTCCTAATAGAAGCTTTCTTATATTAATGGAAGCCTTCAAACGTACCAAACAGGGTCTCTGTTCCTACTTTTAGGGTTCTTTGTTCATTTCATCTTTTTCTTTATATGCTCTTCTTAGCATTTTGAAGATTTGAGACATGAAACGACGTCGTAGTGCCAAATATTTTTTCTATATATGTTGTTTGTAAACATTTTCTTTTTCTTGTTGTTCTTGTTTTGATACATATGGGGTGGACATGATGTATATTATGATGGGCATTTTGCTACCTACTTTTATGTAATTTGAAATTAGTAAACGAAAATTGTATGGTTTAAAATTTTTGTGTCCAATAAATTGAATTTGTATCCTGGGCAATTAGGCAATTTAGTTAGGAAAATTATACAGCCTTCTTTTACCTGGGATCACCGGGGGGAGGCCGGTCTTCCCCGTCCGACCACCGGGCCAACGGGAGCCAAACAACCAAAGAGGCCGAAAAGGAGGCGGCAGTGGACTTTTGTATGTTCCCCGTGGATTCGACACGCGATCTGGAGCGATGTCGGCCGAGAATTCAGTCAGACGAAATGCTTACTGACAGGCATCCGGTTCAAAGGTGGTGCGGCGAACAATCAGACGTCTAGTTCCCCATGGAGAGAACCGACGAAAAGAGGTGAAGTTATTAGCGATAAAAGCATTGGCAGGAGCTCGGGACGTATCGAACAACTGGATTTGGTGCCGATAGTAAGAGGCATAAGGCAAAGAGGTATGGAGTACTTATTCGGGAGCCTGCTTTGCATATGTGCGTTCTCGTACAAACATGACGACCGGCATTTCTAGTTATATGAACTGGTTCTGGAATAGAGGGGAACGGATTACAACGTTTCGTTACCATAACGCATAATGTCTTAATACCCGCACCTACTCCGTAAGAGCTTTCTTCAGGGAGTCGGCAAAATCTGCGGCCTTCGGCGTGTTCTCCCCGTCCTTTCCCTGCGAACATGCGACGTCGTTTCAACAGATCCTCTGGAAGATTTATACTTCTTAGTGGAAGATCAATTTTTCTTGTTCGTCTTTAGAGTTAACCTGGAGTACAAGACTGGCGGAGACCTTCCCTTGCCGGGTACCGATCTTGATGTCAACCTCGGCCAAGGTCTTGAGCTTCTTCGTCACCTTGTCGGGTAATATCGATCCTGGCCTCTTTTCGAACTCGAGCTTCACCTGCAGCTTGCCATCGCCAATATCGCTCACCTCCACCTTTGCGTCCTCCATCCTCTTCGCGTTCTAATCCCTTGCGGTGGTGATCCTGCTTTTTGATGTAGGGAAGAAAACATATTTATAGGAAGAGTGTCCGATGGAAAACAAAATTGACATTAAACTTTTTTAACATTTTTTTCAAATTAATATTTAAGAATTACCACGCTCGTCTTTCAAACTGATTGGACTTCACCAAACCCTCGCAACTCGCAATTTTCCCATCCATTATTGTACTGGGGTGATGACTTGGGTTGCCCCTACTTCAACATAAGTGACGCATAGGTCACGACCTTTCTCTCTCCCCCCTAACTTCTTCCATTTGTTGGTGTGCCAACATCGTCATCACCGTCCATCAGTGAAAATTTGGAATCTCGATCCTTCGTTGCGCTGATTAACGAGTTTGCTAAAATATTTCGCTAAATTTATAAAAGTCGAATTTATTTTTAAAAATAGAATTCATTGATAAGTTAACATGAAGGACAACTCATATTTTATTTATTTCAAAGTCAATAAATTCCGTTTTACGTTTCCCACCATCCATCGGCAAGTCAATATCATAAGATAACACACCCTCAGAGATGCCGTTACATCCCGAGCCTTGAGCTACAACAGTTATCATCACGCTGTAATCACAAAGTGTTGGCCGATCCACACAAATCATTGCTGGAATGTTAACCGGGAGTCCAAGAAAGCAGTTAACTCGGACCGTCAACGGTAAAGCCCCTGCCTGCAGCATAATCCACAAAACTGTAGAGTGGGACGACCTTCTCGCCATACTTCTCAAGCCCGTGGAGTTCTTTCTTAGCTTTACCCCGGAGCTCCTCGGCAATCTCAGTTGCCTTCTCCATCCCGTAAAACCTCACATAACTCTTCCCTTTCTTTTTGCTGTTCCTCTCCTCTTCGGTTCCTTTGGATGAATCTGCAGTTTTTTCCTCTAATATATCATCTACCACTTGATACAGGACACCTACAGCCCTACCGTACCGCCTCAACCTCCGTATCTCATCATCGTCAGCTCCTGCGAGCAACCCCCCACAGACAGCTGAGCACTCGGCCATCTCGCCGAATTTCTTCTGTTGGACAAACTCGATCGAGTTGGATCTGCCTTCAAGGTCCAGGAACTGTCCCGCTGCCATACCAGTTGACCCAACAGAACGGGCAATCTCGGCAATCACTCTCAGGAGTCGGTTCTCAGGAACAAGGTCGGTAGGGGTCTGGGAGACAATGTGGCGAAATCCAAGAGGAAAGAGAGCATCGCCAGCCAGGATTGCCATGTCAACGCCATACACTGTGTGGTTTGATGGTTGGCCCCTTCTCGAAGGATCATCGTCCATACACGGAAGGTCGTCATGAATGAGAGACGCAGCATGAACCTGTCAGATAACAGCTAGCACGGGTCACAGTTCATCCAAGGTAAAAGCATGTGGTGTCTATCTCGTGGTGGCCATAAACAAAACAACTTGAAAATGGCATATCATTACAAATCTTAGGATCCATTCAAACGCATAAAAGGCTGCTAAAGTCAGGCTAAGTTCAGTAAACAGCGAAAGACGGAAATGAAGAACCGCAACGATACTAACCTAACCAATGAGAGAATCACTGTCATCAAATTGATATCAATTGGGCTTCTGCAGACCGCAAAGGTAATGTAACTGTCATCTAGGATACAGCAACTGATGATAAAACGAGTCATCTTCAGTAAACCGGGTTCTCGTGCTTGAACCTTGGGCACAAAACTAGAACAACCATTCAAGGAACTATACCTCAGCCTTATCCATGTTTTCAGTCATGCTAACGTGAGTGTTTAGTAGTGGAATGGTGTCAAATGATAGATGGCTCAAGGCAATTTAAATGTGGCTCACTATAGAGTATAGAGAAAAGACGGAGAGACTGCCGCATTCCCGTAGGGGATACTCCCCTATATCAGCATAGAGCTGATGATACTACAACGCAAACAAATCTATGATCTATTGAAGAATGCACCAAAAGGAAAACATTGAACGTAAACCACTGAATTGAGTTGAACCAAGAGTGAAAGGTATGGACCCTAAAAAAGAAAACCGTTTAGGAAAGGTATGGAATGATAACATTTCTGTTTGTGGGCAAAGTTCAAAACCTCAACACTTGAAAGTTGAGTCGCAAGAGAAAAATGCACGAAACAAAAACCCAACAGCAATCCCATTTCCAAACCACATATCCAGAACCAAAGGATCTTGCATGCCTTCATCTTTTACCCTAAAAAAAAAACTAATGAAACACTATCCGGACCTCACTGACAAATGTTACTCTTCATATTTCGAACTACCAGTGAACAGGTCAATTCCGGAAATCAACTGTACTACATATTATCATCAAATCATAGCCAGTTGTCACTACCTGGCACTAGCCGCCATACAGTTCAAGCATAATGCAGACAATTAGTTCCTAGATGCATAATCAACGCCCGAGTCATGTTATAGAACTATGCTTAATCTTAGTATGATCCACTTTGACATTCGCTAACTACTTCCATTCGAAGGCATGCATGATATAACTCAAGAACCATTTGGAGTTAATGACACAAGCTGGCCTTCGAATCAGATATTGAATCAAAGTGCTCCGTGTCACGCAATTCATATCCAAATTTCAACCTTTCTAGAGTATCACTAATCCGGTAACTAAACCAGATCCCAATAGTCCCAGCAATCCCATCATCGCATCCAATTCATGGGAACACGAGGGGAAGGATCTTACCATCTCGAGGGCGCACGCGGTAGGGAAAGCGGCGTCACGGTGGCCACCAAAGAGCTCGCAGGCCGCGACACACATCACGGGGGGTGCGCGCTTGGCGCCCTTGGCAAGTACAGAGTATCGCATCGCCTCGTAGATCCTCTCGGGGTAATTAACGGGTATGGCGGCGTCGAGCTTTTCGTTGATTTGGCCGATCAGGGTTGTCCAGTAGGTGTTGAGGTCGAACTGCTGCGTCCTTAGGGACGAGGAGGAGGCCGGAGCGGAAGACGAGCATCGGATGGAGGTGGATAGGGCCACGCCGGGCACCGGAAGGCGCATCGGCGGCAGCGTCGACGAGAAGAACATGTTGCCGCAGTCGTCGGCGGTCGGAGGAAGTGAGAGCGGTGGAAATGAGTGGAAGTCAGGAAGGAAGCAAAAGCAGCGATAATTGGACTGGTTTGTTATAAATCAGAACATTGAGGACTTAATTGTAACTAAATATTATAGAACGAGTGTGTAATTATTTTCTTTTACTGGACGAAACGTTCCCCGTAGCGGCGAGTAAAACAGCGCGACGCAATCCGTGGAGACACCTTCGCAGCGCTCCGATCAGAAGGCTCTCCCCGGGGACGGCGATGGAGATCTAGATTTCTGTGGATCGTTTGTTTTGAAAGAAATGGAAGGTGAATTCCAACTTAACTTTGCAATACAGATGTGCCAGAGGGTGGGAGCGATCATTGTGCGTGAGCACACCGCCCTGAACAACTTATTCTCTCGTGCCTGTGGTTCAACGAGGTTGGATCTCTTCACGCCGAGAGACCAGCTCAGTTTCAGATTTGTGGTGTACAGGCTGAAAGGTTCTTTAAAGTTCTTCATGTTCCCAAACTGCGAGTGCAACTCCGTATTTGTGCTCCATCCTCATACCTGAGAGCATTCCTCGAAGATATAGTGGGCGAAAAGCTTGAAGGAACTGGAGGGCAAAGGAAGCGTGATGAAAGAGTCCTGTGGTGGTTTAGGCTTGTGGACTCTTTACCCTGTCGACTTGGATACCGTTGTCCTTCCCCCCGTGGCGAGAACTTCCAAGACGGGCTGATGTTCATTCCCTTCCCGTTTAAATCTGAACATCCCCATTGAAGTTGCAGAGCTTACTTCCGCGATCTACCCAACCCAAAAGGTCGCAGTAGAAGGTGAAAGCGGCGCCTGGCTCCGACATGCATTTTGACGTGCTTCTATCCGCGTTGATTTGGCAACAAGAAATCCTGGTGCAAATCAGTTAATATATCCCTGAAGTCTGTCGGGACATGCTGGAGATCCATGATTTAGGATGCTCAAGTGCAAGATTTATCACAACATAAACATTACATTAAGTAGTAACACTTAAGGATGTAATAATAATGCAATGACACCACCCAGAGTTATTACCCTTGAGGAGGTCGTCACAACAATAAACATCATCTCTATAGCAAATTTTCCCTCCTAACAACTGATACAAATACCACCCATGTTACACTCGAAATCGAGAGGCCGAGAGCCAGAGAGAGAGAGAGAGAAAGAGATAGACCTTATTGCGACTCAAACGGTACGGATGATTATGAATCAACAAATGATAAGGGGATGCAGGACTGCAACCAGGAAAGGGTGAATATTTAGGTTCGGTGAAGTTGGTAACAAGAGATCATCAGTGAGATGCGTCACGGCTGTAGTATTGGTCGAGGGTCTTGGCAGGGATACGGTGGAGGAGCTCGCGAGGGAAGATACGGAGCAATGTCCAAGCGAGGTCGAGGGACTGGAAGATGGTGCGGGTGTCGTAAGCTCCCTGGGTCACAAACTTCCTCTCGAACTTGTCTAGGAACTCCAAGTACAGCTGTTAACAGGAGATGTTGAAACCATCAGTTTCCCTATATCAATAGCGTTAAGTTGAAAACTGCTCTCATGCCAATACATTTTGGACATTAGATCAATTTCTTGGTTTGATTCTTCAATGTAGTTATTATGAGTAAAACAGAGGAGAGGTAGGTAGCAAACCAGGTCCTCCGAAGAAAGTGCTTCTTCTCCCACCACGGCTTTCATGGCCTGGACGTCCTTACCAATTGCATAGTTTGCATAGAGCTGAATCCAAAATGTTACGTTCGTAAAGATTTTACGATGATCAGAATCCACATGAAGAGAATCAAAAGATTTAGGCCGCACGGTTTACCTGGTTGGACACATCAGCATGATCCCTACGGGTCATTCCCTCACCAATGGCACTCTAGAATATTAGAAGGAAGAAAGATAGACATGAGCAACTGGCTCTACAATTCTCAGGAAACAATTGCCGTTCCTTCACAAGAAACAAAGTGCTAATCGGAGGAGTATCTTACTTTCATCAATCGCGATAGAGATGGGAGTACATTGATTGGTGGGTATATCTGCCAACGAGAAAGACACGTCATACAAACAGATGTGATCGGAGAAGGGTTGAAAGTCACCCTTGACAGCAAAAGTTAGTTTTGAACAAACACGTCTCAACTCAAATAGCAGCTGCCTCCCCACATTGATTCACTCCAAGGAACATGGTAATTAATCTTTTGTTTTGCATAGTTAGACAACAATCATATGAAACCTGTCGGTTGTGCAGCTGTCGGTCGATGTATATCTGACCCTCTGTGATGTAACCAGTCAAATCAGGAGTTGGATGTGTAATATCTGTTCAAGAAAATTTTGAGTCAAGAAAAGCATTAGCGTATAAGGAACCCGACAATCTGAGCGTTTGAGCTCATGTCTAAAGATGTCATGAAATTGCTCAGAGTGAGCATTACCATCATTAGGCATGGTTAAAATGGGAATCTGAGTGATTGAGCCTTTTCGTCCTTCAATTCGTCCAGCTCTTTCATAGATTGTCGCCAGATCAGTGTACATATAACCGGGATAACCACGCCTTCCAGGCACTTCCTCTCGGGCAGCAGACACCTGAGAAACAGCACATTCTCTCACATAATCTTCTACGGGCTTTAAGAGTCACGTAACAGTAGCTCATAGAGACTGACATAGTCCCAGCATGTAGCAAAAGTAGTCCCCTTTTGCGGCTGGGAACCGTAAAATGCATGAAGTATCATGTTATACCTCGCGAAGAGCATCGGCGTAAGAACTCATGTCAGTAAGAATAACAAGGACATGTTTTCCACATTCATAAGCCAAGTATTCTGCTGTTGTAAGAGCAATTCGAGGAGTAATGATTCTCTCGATTGTGGGGTCGTTAGCCTGCAATTCAGATAGAAAAAGAAATTCACAACACAGTGACATATCAAGACAGGAACCAATACACCACGGCATGTCACTTTGACACAAAGATATATACCAGATTAAGGAACAGGATCACTCTCTCCATCGATCCATTTTCCTCAAAATCACGCTTGAAAAATTGAGCAGTCTCCATGTTTACTCCCATAGCTGCAAATACAATAGCAAAATTGTCTTCTACTATATCCTGCAGAGAAGAAGACTATTATTGGGAAAATTGAGCCTTGATGTGCCGACGCATGCAAAACCAGGCTATGATATCAATAACAAGACAGCAAAAATTTATTGCCTAAAAAAAAAAAGAAAATCAGACACAAGATGTCATAATTAATAGAAGCCTTATGGCTACTACCTCCAAAAGATTATCGGACTTCTCCAATCGCTTAACCAAGCCTGCCTGTCGGCAGATTTGAGCTGCTATTTCATTATGTGGAAGCCCAGCAGCTGAAAACAGAGGAATTTTCTGCCCTCTAGCAATGGAGTTCATGACATCTATTGTTGAAATTCCCGTCTGAATCATCTCCTCTGGGTAAGTTCTCTCACTTGGGTTGATAGAACTACCTGAAATTGCATTAGCAAAAAGTCAACAGACCTATTGCAAGGTTTGTATTCTATTGGACAAAAATATTATTCATGAAAATTGGATACAGATTCACAAAGATATCCGCAAGAGAGATGAATCACATGCTTCAACTTAAGGATAATAGTTTACTCAGAATAAGCGAGCCTAATATTCCATCTCATCCTACTTTGGAGGGCAGGCAAGGTTCTGCCAATGTGAATCCTTTCTTTTTCAAAATCAAGGCATCAGCGATCATGTCCACAAGGTAGCTGACATCATTAGCTTGCCAACTCTTATGACTTCTAACAGAAGGTAGCCTTTACATGTAACTAAAGTTGCACCGAGTGTCTTGATTATACAATTAGATACAAATATATGTCATACTGAAATGGACTTTTGCTATATTTACTCATCATGAATTCCTAAATGTAATATAGGAGTCCTCTTGGTGGATCACACGGTCACGACAATTGGGGTACTTCGTGGTATCGAAAGTAAATTAGCTTACAGAAACATCCATGCCTACACTATCATCCCAAAACAACAAAGAGAAAATTCAGAGCTTATTTTTACAAGTGAATAATTACCGGATATATCCAGGTAGGCCTCAGGCAAAATAGGAGGACCGTTGTCTATGGGCTTCCCGGAGCCATTAAATATGCGCCCAAGCATATCCAATGAAACAGGGGTTTTCAGGACCTGTAATATTATAAGGACCGGCATCCTGATCAGGACAGCTCAGACAACTTAACCCTGTCTCAATAGACAACAAGAATACAGAGCAGAGCTCACAAGGTAGAAAAAAGAGACTTCTTACCTCTCCAGTAAATTGCACGGTGGTGAATTTATTATCTATGCCAGATGTACCTTCGAACACCTACATTTCAAAACAAAGAAAAGACCCACACGTAACTTCAACAAAAGAATAGATAATCCAGAAGTACTCTACAATAATAGTCTAGCAAGGCAAGGCACTAGCTGCAGATATCATTCAGGCTCAGAATAAGCTTGGAATGACAAAGCATATTACCAAAAGTACAAATAACAATCACCTGAACGACAGCTTTTTCACCATCGACTTCTAAGACTTGGCCACGCCGCATTGTACCATCGCCTAAGCGTATATTAACAATTTCTTGATACTTTGGACCCTGGCATTGAGAATTCACAATATATATGGAGGACAGAGGAGACATATATTCATATTTCGGCAGATAAAATTGAAAGGGTCAGTACTTGCCTTCACTTTATCTAGAATGACCAAAGGCCCGGCAACTCCGGACACTGTTCTGTACTCTGAAATGAATATAAGCAAATATAAATACATAATCGATAACTCTGCACATCGACAATTTAGAAAGAGCGTCTTCGATGAAACATTATCATCTTTCCTCCTTTTTTTCGTGGGGAGCAGTGTCCTTTCAATTAATGAATACATATGAAGTCAACACTTCCTAGATATCTTAATGCTCTATCATTGCAGAATTTTGACTCTACAGTTCATTTTCCAAATAAAAGGGATAGTGCAACTGAGATTCAGCTTTCAGGGATGAATGGATCCGACTCAGTAACAGACGTGGAATTATTTGAATTGCAAGACAGCTTCAAGCTAACTTACCCATGCCAACTTCAAGAGTTCCCTCTTCCATGTCGTGGCTGTTCTCCGCCACCGCCATTGCTAGCTTCAGAGAAATAGACCGTCAACTACAGCAATACAAACATAAGCCCCCTCTCCCCCACCACATTGAAAGAACAATATATAAACAGAAGAGCATTTTATCCTAGCAGCAATCACAAGTAGCCATCACCCAAAACAAAAAACTCTTATCCTCAGAGTTGGATACCATTTTGAGCAAAGTCGATTCTAAAGTACAATTTTCAATGGCTATCTTGTCTTTCCCCTAAGAGACAACCACAACAAGACAGAAAACTGAGCTTCTAGGCGTCAAAAAGCGAACCCTTAAGAGGCCCATAACCCCATGAAGCTTCTAGGCACTAACTTCAACTCCAAATATCCGAAAAGGGACATGATGCAAGCCAGTAAGTTCTAATTATGAGTATTCTTAGCCCCTGATTCATGAATTATCCATCCAACGCTCCTCTTAACTTCCCGTTGACTAGAACAAGCATACAAAAGACTAGAATTACACGCCCAAAGGACCTCTCTTGTGCACTTTTTTAACTACACAAGATCACAAACAGATCGGAACCCATCTCAGCAAAAAGGAGAGTAACAACAAATCCCACATCAAAGTTGGCCACCCAATCATCCGATCCTACAGGTCCATAAAGAAAGCTCGAATCACAACCAAGATTCGCCGACATCCCCCAGCTTTAAAAACCCTACAAATCCCCACTTCACATCCCAAAGCATAAAAACTATCCCATTGACTGTAGCAAAAAAAAAAGCCAATCAACACATTACTCCGCCTCCAATCATATCTCCAAATCCCCAAATATCTGAACAACAAGCCAATAACCTCAGACCCGAACAAAGAAAAAACCAATTTCCAAAATAGCAGGGAATCCAAATCCATGATCTCACCCAAAGAAAAGAAAACCACCACCAGTCGAAAATCTCCTCCCCACCACACAAAACATACGAACCAAAGATCAACACTTGAGGGTCACCCAATGAAGAACACGGGAAAGGGTACTGGAAAAGGTCTACCTTTATCGATCTCCTCCTCCTCTGAACGATGGAAATAGAGGAGAAGGCAGGAACGAAGGAGGCAGGCAAAACGAGACAGAAAAGGCTAATAGTTAATAATAATCAAAATGGTAGACTAGACAGGGAATGGGATTTCTTTTTAGTAACATAAGAAGAAAACTGGGGATCTGAGAAGAAGACGAACGAACCAAAAATTATTTTATGAAATGATTAATGAAATAAAAACCTTTCATTTAGTAAAGGGAAGTGGAATTTCACCTTTATCATCGAATTATTTTATTTCTTTTTCGGGAGGCCGAGGGAGGGATAATAATCGTCAATAATGACAATGAGTCCAGAAACAGAGGGATTGGGGTGGGAGGGAGGGACAGCGTGGTTGGTTACTCTTACTTACCCAAAAATAAAAAAGAAAGAAATCATTTTGTCCTTTTCCAGGATGTTTCATGCCATTTGTTTTGCTTGACAGTCAGTGTGGGATGCCTGCCACTTATAGATTGATATCATAAAACATCATGTTGATTGTCGACCTCCATGCATGTGTTAATATGGGCCTGTGGGCTTGCGTGTGGAGTGGAGGACAGGCCCAAATTATCAATACGGGCCTGTTCATGGTCCTGGGCTCGTATAGGCCTTTCTCGATTTACCTGATGAACACAGATCAAAATCAAACTCATTGAATGAAGCATATACTACTACTAATAATGTCCTTGGATTTTGAACCGTGTGATAACATTGTGCCTTTTTAATCATCGTATTATTAACAGCAGCGATTTTTTTTTTCCAAAAAGAAAATCACTGTATTATTTTTCTAAAATCCATAAAACTCCCAAGAAGGAAATATTAGCCACGCAAAATTAAAATAACAAAATAAAAATAACCCCCCATCTGCACCCCCGGGGCGGTCAGGCCGGTTCTAGGGCCGATGACCCCGCGCCCTTCGAGATGTCAGTCGAGGGGGCGCTCAGGCTGCTCGGGTTCACCGACACTGCTTCCTTTGATGAGATCCTTAGGGCGAAGAACTTGATCATCGCATCCTGTAAGGACGATAAGGACGCCGTCGCGCAGGTTCGATCGGTATTTGCCTTGATTGCGGCATAGGGCGAGTTAATCAATGTGCGGGGAATCGGTTTGTGATCGTGAATGAATATTGGCCTCATAAGAGAAGTGCTTGGCTCGTAGGATCAGGATACGAAATGAATTTATCCGAACATTGGAAGTGTCGCGAACAATTGTAGAGATTCCCTCCGTTTGACTCTTAGAATCAGCTTCGGATGCTTTTGGCGTCACAAGTTTAAGTACTGCAAGTGCTGTTTAGATTTCCTGATCTCGTTGATTACTTGCTGAATGATCGATCTGAATTCCATTCGAGTGGACCCTCCTAGATGCAGTTTGTCGTGATATCCTCTGGGCATCATTTCTTTATGTTCAGTTGTTAGAGAAGGCGATAGCGAGTTGATAGTGAATATGACCTGGAAGTCTATGCATGGTGGTTCAACTGTTTTGTAGGTGGAGTCTGCTTATTACATGTTGCTGATGCAAAGTCTAACTCAGCGGCAAGCTGGAAAAGTTGCCAGCAGCAGCGTTCTATATGCTGATGTTAAGCCCGTTGCACGAGCAGTGTTGGATCAATGCCCCAATTGCTTCAAGCTGGTGCGAAGAACACTCCGGTGACAATTGAATCACCTTCTACCAGTGACTTGGGATTACAAGCTGGAGTATACGGCACACTGATTGTCTTAACGTACGGTGCATCCACGCCCTCATTGGCGCCATATGCTGCGGCTGATGTTCCTGGATTGATCCTCGCCGGGAGCTTTGGCGCTTCCTTGTACTTCTTGACGAAAAAGAACGTCAAACTATGTGAGTTGGGCTATTTCATCGTAATTTCACGGTCAACGGCCACCGTCTGTTCTTTGGCTTTTTTTTTTTTTTTTTTTTGATAAGTATGTTCTTTGGCACTTTAATGTCACCGGCATTGTATTAGAGCTTCTCCTACCAATATTTTCAGGCAAGGCTACCATACTAACCTTCGGGGGCCTGGTGACCGGAGTGGTGGTGGGTTCTGCCGTGGAGAGTTGGTTGCAGGTTGACATAGTCTCGTTTCTTAGGCTACATTCTCCCGCGGTTGTAGTAAGCGAGTGTTTCAAGTGAAAACCACAACACGTCGCGATCGAATTATGTGAACCCATTCGGGTTCAACGAAAACGAAAAAGAGAAATAAAAAGTTAAATGAAGTCGTACTTCACTGCCATTAGTACAATACCGAGAACAACGTCAAACTAAAACACAAGTAGAAGATGAGAAAAGGGAGAAACAATCGAAATGCCCTCTGTGTGGGTGTCTGTGTGTGTCTTATTACAACAGCTATGAGCCTATTTATACTAATCCTAGAATAACTAAACATGTTAAAGTTATCTTGTAATCGCCGCCTCCACAAACTTATGTCAATCAACCTGTCAGACGAACAAAGAACTGCCAAAAGATAAGAAGAAACAATTATTTGTTTTTCACCAAGTGGTTGAAGTTGGTGTTCGTCGATCCTATTCAGATTCTCCCAGTCGACTGATTTGTCTGAATCTATTGGGTTAGATTTTCTCTGGAGGAATCATCCATCAACAAGGAGAATCATCCATCAACATGGTGGAATCCCCCATCGACGGGGAGAATCTCTTCTCACGACGTTCGTGGGCTCTGCAGGTTACGACCAGCTTTTCTAAAAATGTATAAGGGAAAAGAAAAAAGGGGTTAAGGCAAATCATTAATGAAACTCTCTCCGTGTTCGTATGTCTTAGGAAGTCTTTTGCTTTCCTGTTGCTGTAAGGAAACGCATCCCCAACCCCGTTGAAAAATATACAAAATACCACGGGCCCGTAACATACCAAATCACTATCAAAATTATTAGCCATGGGAAAATCCTCCATCGACTAGATTCTCTTCATCGGGGAAATCATCCATCGAATTAGATTTTCTCAGTCAATCATCGACTAAACTAGGTTTTGCCCATCGATGATGAGATTTTTACTATTCGTCGATTGTGCTCTACTCAAATCGCAATAGATGGTCCAAAATAATCTGGTGTAAACATTTGCCCCCTTTACAACAATTAATGAGGAGACTCTCTGAATTAATCGACATTTTTTAGTCGAATATCACAATCGACCGAAAAGATTTTCTAATCGATTATTGGCAAAAAAAAAAGGAAAAAACTATATTGAGATTCTTTTTCAATTACCCAGACAATATCTAATTGAATCGATCGATTGTCTTATTAAAAATAATTTGGGTGGTCTAAAACCACAATCTTTTAAGGACATCTGTTTGAAGTAAAACGACATAAGCTTCCACATAGTCGATTGTTTTAGATAAAGTGATAATTTCTAGATTGATGTCGATCATGAGGAAACTCTCAACCTTTAAGGTGTGCCCTTTTCGGGGAATGAGGAAATTGCCTTCTAACCCTTCGGACCGACAACATATCTTTGGATCAACGGTTATTTGTTGAGTTTCACGCGTCGCAGTGATAATTACCGAACGCGAAGTTTCTATCTCACGAGATATATTATTTATCCGTTCCATTGTATTTCGGAGGACATTTTTTAAGGTTATCCACGTATCGGACTCTCGGAGGGCAATTTTCAAAGCCTCATCCGAATTTTCGTTCGCCGATCGAACAAATCTTTCAACGAAGGTTACATTCGCGTTGCAGTTCATTCCACGCTCACCGCACCAAAAACGTATTTCTAGTGGAAACTGCAACACGTCGCGATCGAATCGTGGCGAACCCATTCGGGTTCAACGAAAACGAAAAAGAGAAATAAGAAGGTGAATGAAATCGTACTTCACTGCCATTATTACAATACCAAAAACAACGTTAAACTAGAACACAGCTAGAAGATGAGAAAACCGAAATGCCCTCTGTGGGTGTCTGTGTGTTTTATTACAACATCTATGAGCCTATTTATAGTAATCCTAGAATAACTAAATATGTTAAAGTTGTCCACACCCTCGTCGAGACTAAATCATATTTTCTCCATTGAGGGAATCCTCCATCGATGGGAAGAATCTCCATCGATCCATCGATAGAGTTAGATTTTCTCAGTCAATCATCGACTAAATCAGGTTTTTCCGGTCGTCGATTGTGCTCTACTCAAATTGCAATCGACGGCCCAAAATAATCTAGTGTAAACAGCGAGTTCGTCCTTTTCTCTCAACTCATCGCCTCCCTCTGCCTTAGGTAGGTCGGACAAGCATCTGCTATCCTCTGTCAACTATCCCAGGCCGTTTTAAGTGCATGCAGTGTCATTGCATATTTGTACAAAAATCGAACAGAACCAATAATGAAGATGAACAGCATTTGCATTAGCGTGCATGTTCGGGTGTTTGATTAGGAGGTACTTTAATCATCGCACACTCCATCAGGTTTTGCTAAGTAGAAGAAGCAGCTTCTGGTTCTTTTGGTGAGTTCCGTAGATTGCCATCGATTTTAGATGGGCGGTGGCATATCAGTGTTCGCATAGTGTAGGCAATGCGAGTGACTACGAATACGATGCAAGGTTAAGCACTGGGTGTTTGCATACATGAAAGAATTTGGAAAACTTACCTTTCGTCTCATTATCATACACCGGAGATAAGATCGTCGTCACCTCTTCGAATTAACCAGACGCGGATGGACTCGACCAGATCCCAATGTGACAGATAAGGGTATATATCTTTCTGCAAATCGAGTAACGACTTCTTGTCAAGCAGTATCATTACCCGCAAGCATGTCGTATTGAGGATGCGAGTTCAAAGCAGTGTTTACTCCGCCCCCTCTGATGGAAACAGTGGGGTGCTTTTGTGATGCCACCCTGCCGATGAGGTCTGATTCCAGAAACACAACAACAACGGTAATATCGTCGTGGAAGTGACGGCGAACTCCTCGATCGATCTTTTTCAAGTCTGAGTATCGCATCTCCCTTTTCTTTGCCGCCTCTTGGAGCGCCGCCTTGATGAGTCGCCTTGCAATTCCCTGCACAAGAAAGGAACTGTCAAGGTGAAATACAGTTCGATGAATGCGACAACACATCATTTATGGAACTAAAGGTTCACAAAGGGGGGATTTTTACGCTGTGTGGATGTCGTTGGACTATGTTCACTGCTTCCTGGTTGCTGATGTGCTCCCACAGCCCATCCGATGCGAATATTATGAAACGGTCGAGCGGCTGCAGTGGCTGGATAAGTATCGACGGTTCCGCACTTAATATTGGTCTCTTCATACGCTCGCGAAGTCGAAACTTGGGAAACAAGGGCTCCCTGTTGAACTCGGCCTTCTTCAGGTATATGTCGCCAATGGATCTCGACACCTGAAAGAATCAATAGGAGGGATATCTTGATATCTGCAAATCAAATTTCAGCCGAGCTGTAAGAAATGTGGTTAACGAAATCTAAAAGAAATAACCTGTATGAGGCCCTTAACACGCCAGACGTTGTGCTTCAGGACAACAATCTGCGGGTCATCTGGATGCATGGAGTGCAACTCTTGCCTGACAGATTCCATGCACGCATTATGCTCGGCTGACAACTGAATGGCTAAAACCTCCCCCATTGCATTTACTTCTCTCCCCAGGACAGCTCGCGAGTCGCCGAGGTTCGCAACGTAAAGATTTCCCCCAGAAATGACCCCGGTAAGGCAGCAAGATCCGACTGAAGCTATTTGTGGTTTTGTCGGCCATTGTCTGGTAACGACCGATAGAAAACCCTCTTCCGTAGTCTGGTAAGCCTTCCTAATGTTATCGACGGTCACAGAATCATGGTCAGACGTGAACCCTGAAAATAGCAGAAAATTCAACATTATGTCAAAAGGCAATCTTGCGATTGGGCACTCAGAATTAAAGAGGACAGTACTTACTCTTGAGATGATGAAAGAGGTTCTCGGCAATGAACCGTGCTGTTTCGGGCCCTCCGTGTCCATCATACACTCCCACGAATGTACCGTAGGGTCCTGACTCATTCGAACTCAAGCAGCCTGACTCTAACTGGGAATGATCCTCGAGTAAAGTATTCGCCTGTATGACAGCCATCGAGAATTCCCCACTCTGTTGCTGGCCCAAGTCCTTATACCACAACAAACCATCCTTCCGGCCTGCCAAATTTGAACCCTTAGGACTGCCGTGCTGATCCGATGAACCTGGCTGAAAACAGGACCTCAGGAAGTTCATTATCGACGATAACATCCCTCATCTCACTGAACAAAACTCAAGTTTCTCCACATCGGGCACAACCCGGAACAGATCACTATGCTTGTATCCCCTACCAATCAATAAACCTTAACAGCAACTGTCTGCAATAAACAACGAAGCTCCATCATAACGCTGACAAACTGCAACAAGTTATATGCTCCACGTCTAATTCAAGGACAGGCGAAAGATCATCGATGACGAACGGCAAGCCTTTTCAAAGGAGTCCTCTTTTCAATCTATAGCCCAGACCAGAAAATTTAAACGGGATCAACTACTTCCATTTCTTTTCAAAACACATAACATCACGATAGAAACAGCCAAGGGATTTGAAAAATCAAAACGAAAGACTGGAAAAAGTAAGGGTCAAGAAGTCTTGTTCCCATGCACCGAAGAATCCCGGGTCAACCAAATTGAACATCCAGAAGGGAAGAACAAAGACAAACGACCCAAGAGAATTAATTTGACCTCTTCCATCACCACCACCACCCAGAATCCACTTGCACTCGCTCACAAAACACAGAGTATATGTCCATAGGAATTTGCCTAATCGCCGTAAAAACAAAAATCAAACTTGAGTTAGGAAACTGGACTCACCCCAGAAAAAACTAGAAAAGCTAAACCCTTTCAACAAAGGCATCCCAACTCGATACCAGATCTACTACATCCACAACAAATAAGGAAAAAAGGAACAAATGGTGGGGGGGGATAGAATCCCTCCTCCCCTCCCACTCCCTCTTATTCCTCCTCTTTCAGCACATCTCCATTAATAACTAATAATAATTAAAAAAGTGAAGAATTTGCGGGGAGTGCCGATCATAGCCAAATGGGATTGGGGGGGGGGGGAATGTAGGTTAAAAGTTAAAATCACTACTTTGCGGAGGAAAACCGGAAAAAGAAGACAACTTTGTGGAGGAATGAGGGAAACAGAGGAAGGAGGAAGTGGGTTGCTCCTCTCTGGGTATATATTTATTTGAAAACCCCACCCCAAGTTTTGCTTAATTGGAAGCAGAGCAGGACAGAGTAGAGAGGATGATGGCAGGCAGAGAGGCGGGTCTGTCCTCATATATACATACAACATACACACATCCCTCTCACTACAAGCCCCAACTGTTTTCCCCTCTCTTGTCAAAATACAACATGTAATAATTTAACATTTGCCTGAATGATCCTCTCACATATTCACAAATAAATAAGTAAAACATGCAACGCTGCTAGACTTTGATTTTTTTATAAATAAATACAAGGATTCCATGTTTTTTGCTTATAGATCACATGATGATAATCGTATGAAACCTTAACAATGGCGACGAAGATGATGATGATAATAATGTAGCTGGTATCTGTCTGTCTGTCTGTATTTGCCACCCAATAATTTTGTGACGACCGTGTGAGGGTGCGGAATGGACAGCTACTTCGGTAAGTGTTCTGTTCATGAGATTTTGTAGTCGATGATGTCGTCATAAATCAAAATCACACACGCACGAGCTGAGAATTTTATTTCTTCTGGGCAGAACTCCGTATTGTTTTGTCTCGATCGATTCCACGTTCAGCCCGCCACGATTTGGATCTCTGTGCACCTAAACACGCGTAAGGCTACGATGAGGAGGAGGAACTCCAAGGCATGGATTTTTTGTACATAGTTTTGGATGGATTCCCCCCCCCCCCCCCTCCTGCCTGCTTTTGTTGATCAGTCTATGTCGACTCTTACATCGCGGGCTTTCGTCGAACGATCGACTCCCACCGGCCGACCTACGTCGACAGTAATCCAATTGCAACCTTTACGCAGACCGTCGTGTAGTAGCGGAGACGGATTGCGTGCGTGGAACGAATGGCTAGAATGATATATGGATACGCTAGAAAGGGTTTGAAGCTTCCGATAGGAAAACATGTAATCTCGAAAGGATAGTCGTCGTTATCTATAAATAGAAGCCATGCCTAGTGCTTCACACAAAGGAGAAACCGTCGGCGGCGAGATGCACAAACGTAGAGGGGCGCGAAGCCAGGTGTAGTGACCCTTACCTGACATGAATTCATCATATCCGTGGATGAGATCACGGCCATCGTTACTGGCCGTTCGTCGGAAACAGATCGAAATCAGTCAACCTTGAATTTATGTCAATAATAGGGAGGGATATGGCCTGCCCATGACCAAAATCATGGAGATGAAGTCCCCACCCGAGCAAGAGGAATAAGTTCTCTTTTCAGGGAAAACGTTATCCACTTCCCCCCACTTCACGATCGATGAATCTTCTGACAAACCAACAGTGTTGCTCGTTTGGTAAGGAAAAATAAACGGGAAAGAAGTGTCCTTGTTAGGATAATGTCATTTGTTATTCGAGTGGTCGCGATTGCAATAACTATATGACCCAAAATGAGACATCGAAGGGTGTTTTGTGGAAACCCCGAGTTTGATTTTGGATACCAATCTTTGAGTCTGATCATCACTCGCCCGAGTTAGCCCAGTTTGTAATGCCTCAGTCGGCGTGGTGCTTAAATTAGCTCGATTTCTCTTCTTTCCTTCTTTCGAGTTCGGTATGTAGTGCTTTAGATTACCCGATTTTGTTAGGTGTTCGTGAGAGCGAACATGTTAAGGCGGGGGTGGCCGAACTAGTCGGAGGACCACCGCCGACCTAATGCCTGCAAAAAAGCACGGAAGGTTATTGATTATCATTTGGATCTAGGGCAAAGGCGTACGTTAATAATAATATGGTTGGATAATGATTGAGTAGATAGGGATAGATTCATGCATACTGCCCCAATTCCAGTTCCAAGAAAATCAAACTCTCTAGGTGAAGAAATGGTTTGTCATTGTGACATGTTGGGATAGCTCTTGTTTCGTTTCATAGCATTGGAAAATTATTACGCCCCGATATCGGGATCGTCATCTTATGCACGTAATCGAATGGTTTCGCTTCACCTGAAGAGAGCGCCGACAACGCCAATGGATCATCCGGGGTTCGGGGTTTCTACCGATCACAGAGCAATATCGAAATCGAAAGCCTGAAAGGAACCATTAGCCGTAGCTAAAAGAGAAAAGGTGACTCGTGGTGTTGACGTTTTTAGGTTGTTGATGGTCATTAAATGGTTATTGTCGGATATGAAAAGGACTTTGCTGCCGCCGGGGGCCGAATAAAGATGCAACGAACTTGAAATCTCGTGGGTCCTCGCGTAAAATAATTGAGGGGCGCAATGACGAATCGCTCTCGCACGATGAAGATAAGTTTGTCGTTGGAATAGAACCAGGTGACTTCTGGACGAATTATTCAATGAAATCCTCCGGTCTTGTTCGTCGCTAGGAACTGAAAGATGCCTGTTCAATCACGCTAGTTGAAGTTCCACGAACAAGTTCTCGAGCTTCGTACTAGTTGGACTTGGACCGACGCCCTATTCAGGAATCCACGTTCTCATACAGTGTACTCAAAAGTACAGGCGTTTCTTCTTGTCGAATTCCGCAGATCGGAAGTCCTTCGAAGGAAATAATAAAACGTGCATCTTCTATGATGAAACAATCCTTTTATGATTCTGGTTGTGTCACATTCGCCTTCCATGGTATTGGGCTTAAAAATAATGGGCCTTTGGGCTTTTAAATGGGCCTGTTCGGACGAGTATATAAGCAATACAAGTTTTCACTTTAAAATTTAAAATCAATTAGCGATAGATGGGTTACCCGTTAATCTTATATACTAGACTCATTTTTCATTTCGATGATAATTGAGTTTGGACCATTTGGATTGCAACCCTCTCCACATAATCGGACTCAGAAGGCCGAGTTTCACAATGGGATAAAGAGAGCGTCTCGGAGATGAAGGGCAAGCTTACTTCCATTTGGCCTCAGTCCTCGCCGGGTGTCTAGGCCTTGGTCAGTGGTATCGCATTGTGTCCTTACCATCAATCAAGATCATACACCTTATTTGCAAAATCATGGTTAGTTGGCGGTGAGGTTTGTGTTTCTGGGACAGGATCAGAATGCAACTGAGGCCTTTCTCGCAACTGATGAAGGCATTGTTCCGTGGGTGGATAAATACCCAAGAAGCAGAGAGACAGATGGGCCAAAACTCGGCAAAGGCTCTTCCTCAGTGAGAAAATGGTTTTCGAAATCCTTACGGAGGAAGTTAGTTCGATTCGGGCAACCTTTGTTGCAGGTCGATCTGATAACCATGCTGACGAAGATGAGCAGCTTGGGGCAGAACATCAACTATGAGGCATATGCACTTCCGAAGGTCGATTTCAGTAAGCTCAAGCTATGAGGACCTGGATCAAACCCTCCAGTGGCAACCTCTGGTCATGGTCAGGGAGCTTCCAGAGGGTGCAGTGGTCGCAACCGCGGGACCCAACCAGAGGCCTAAGCCTCTTGACTAAGGTTCGGATGGTTGTGATCATGAAATCATTCAATTGTTGCTTCGTGAAATTTGAATCATTAACCAATAATATAAAGACATACATAACAAATAAAAAGTCATGACTGTGTACGTGTACGTGTGTACCATGATGTCTCTAGAGACATATGAAACCGGCGATTGACTACTTCAATTCATGAAGTAAACATAGAGCGTCCGATCGAGATACAGGGTTAATTTATTATTATGTAAGTTGTTGGTCACCTGTAAAAATTTTTATGTTAAATTAAATGAAAGTGTATAATGAATGCGCAGGTGAGGTGTAAGCACCCGGTGTATGGATGAATTGACCGTATTCCTTGGTTTTCAACAAAAGGGTGCTCCAATTCCCCCTTTTGACTATGATGCCTCGGTGGATAGCTACGGGTCAACAATTTTGTGCCCAGCAAATGAAAAATAATTGGCCTGTTCTTAACTTTAACATAATTTTTCAACTCAATTCTACCGGTAAAGAACGTGGGGGACTCCACTTACGACAGAACGTGGAGGCCAACCATCTCCCCGATTGCCGCCGTGAATTGGACGGTCCACCTGCGGACACTCCCCAGCCCCCCGGTGTCTGCCTCCTTCTTGGCTGGGCCGACAGTTATTACGAGAAGAAAGTGAGGTCGGCCGCCGCTGATTGCGGTCCCATCGGACGAGGTTTGTACCAATATAAGTTTAGTTTAAAAAAAAATTCATATGAATTGGCCTGGCCTGTTCCTCTTCCTGCCCTTTTAACAAAATTTAAGTCACTGGAATTCGCTTTTTTTTTTTCTTTGGAGGCTTTTGGAGGACGAGTTTTTAAGCCTTCTTTGTAAAATAAAATTCATCGAAATAAATTTAAAAATTATTACCGTATTTCACGAATCTTTCTCAAAACTAACCGTACGAGTTATTAAATTTTTTTGGGGCCAATTGGTCAAAATCATTAAAAGAAAAAAATGAAATCGTATATTTTGTCGATTTTCTTGTCACGAGAGTGAGTTATTCATTCATTTCGTGAGGATGAATTTTTGGATTAATATATGAATGTTTACGTGTGTGGGTGTGTGTTAGTTAAGTATTTCCCGAGGAATGGGGTTGAAAAAACAAGTAAAAGAAAGAAAAAAGGGGCAACAGCCCCACCCCCCAACAAACGTCGGTCAAATTCCGGCACCAAAAACAGTAGTTATTACAACATGGCCGTAGTGGACACGAATTCACGGATACCATGTCTAATAATGTAATGTAATGGAATGGAATTGGACCGTCAATTTTTAATGGTGGAATGTAGTAGTAGTAGTAGTAGCAGTGCTTGTGCTTTCAACGAGGAGGCCGAGATTTTTCAACTCTTCCTTTCCTTCTTCTTCTTTCCACATTTCCCCTCCTCCTCCCCGCCCCCCGCAACTGCGTCTTTGTGCCGATTGTTGCATCTTCGTGGCGAGGTGAGTTTGCAGTTCTTAACAGTCCTCTTCGTGATGAGCAAAGTTTGCTGAGACCTTTGTCCTGTTACCCGGTTTCAGGGATCGGGTTGCCGAGATGGCGGACAACGGGAAGGTTCACCCGCAATGTCCCAACGCGGCCAATCCTTACCACGAGTGCTTCGAGGAATGTTACGTGAAGATGGGGAAGGCCAAGCCACAGAGGGTCAAAAGCTTTTCAGGTCGTTAGGGAGGTTGTCGTGTCCCCGTTCTCAGTTTCCTCATGTACTGCGAATCTCCCGGGCTGAAAGGTTTGTCTGTGTTGCAGGGTTAGCTGGGAGGGATCCAGTGAGCCGGAGGAAGAACAGGGAACCGAGCCAGCAGAAGAAGCTCGAGAAAGTGACTACGTTCCCGTATGTCTCCACCGTCGAGCCGAACCACGCTTCGGAAATCGAGCCCGAGAGGGACGAATTCGATGAAGAAAAGGCGGCTCCGATTCCCCCTTTGGTGCCTTATTCCAGGGGGATTCGCTCCCCTGAGGACTTCTCCTTTGATAAGGGGCAGATAAAATCGTCGCAGTCAGTCCCGACGTCTGGCCAAGCCACTCCTGCTATCGCAAACTCTGTACGTCCACTTTTCTGGCTCACTTCCTCTTTCGCGCGATGCTTTTGAGATTATTGGCTGAAATAATGTCACGGTCGATGTTAACAGCCTGACCGTCGGAAGAACAGTCACGTGGCCTTGGCCACCTCATTGCTGAGCGCGTTTGCCGACGAACCTCCGAAGAGAGCTAAACACGCTCCCCTGCGGTCCTCGAGCTCAAGCACCATGGACAACGACCATGCGTTCCAGGAGAGCGATGAGGACGATGTCCAGTCAGTCATATCGGAGTCTCGGGTCACCGTCGGGAAGTACTACGTGAAGGGGAGCCTGGCCCCGATCCTCAGGGCAATCCTCGAGAAGTATGGGGACATAGCTGAGAACTGCCTGATGGAGTCTGTGTCGATGCGGTCCTACTCCCTCGAGTGCATCTGCCTTGTCGTCCAGGAGCTGCAGTCTACTTCCTTAACACAGCTGACGACCTCGAAGATAAAGGAGTTGCTCTCGATCCTAAAGGACCTGGAGAACTCGCGCGTCCGAGTCGACTGGCTGCGGCGCATCCTCGACGAGCTGTCAGAGGCATGCGACGTGATCGCTCGACACCAGCGACATAAGTCCGAGAAGTCAAGGAACGAAAACAACATGGAGGCTTTGAGGAGGGAGCTCGAGGCGCAGTTGGAGGATCTTTTAAGGAAAGAGCGAGAGGTTGAGGAGGCCAAGGCTCGGGTCACCGAGATGAGGGAAAGAATCCGGAGGGGAGAAATCGAGTCCTCGAAGCTCGCCGAGGACACGGCTGCGCTGAGGTCCCAGCTGGAGAGTTTTCGGTTCAGTGCATTGATCGATGAACTGCTTGTATGATTTTTAAGCTTAATTTTTATAAGCGTGTGGACGAATTAGTAGCAGTTGTGATGACATTACGTGAGTTTTTATTTAAATAAAAAAATCTTGATATTTGAGATGCTATCAATTTGTTCCAGATTTATATTGATCTTAGCCCCGTACATGTTTAAACCTGTGAATTTATATTAAACATATTCATCAGCCAAGTAAACTGAATTTCTGGTCCCAGATGTTCGAGGGCGACAACGAAGCGCGGAAATTGCAGCAGCATGTTGAACAAGGAGATTATATACTTCTTGAACGGGCGAGTCCTGTTCGCGCTCGCGCTGGTGGGACTTTCGCCGTAGCCAGCTTTCCTCGACGCTTGCTTCCTAAATCTTCTGCTTTGCCTGGGGAAATCCCCATCAAAGGGACATGGAGCTGACGATGAAGTTGATTTTTGCTGTATGTGTGTTCCGGCGAGTCTTAAGGACAAACCGGCTTTTGTTCTACACCACGGTTTTGTGGTCTCCTTTCAGCGATTGCCGTCTCGTTGTGGATGAAATACACAAAGAGCATCGAAGTGAAATCCATGGTTTGATTGATTTCTTTCATGACCCGAATCCGAGGATCTCGTGTTCTGCTTCCGTTGCACATTTTGTTAACTTGTTGTAGGCATCCCCGGGGAATCCGCACGAGGAGTAGAGGAAGATCGTTGAAGAAGAGAAGGAGAAGAGTGCAGGCGCTTGGTCTATATTTGTCCAGAGAATGCAGATCCGGCTTGCACACTGGGAACTGTAGAAACTGTTTTCCAAGGCATCTCCCGACGCGGTGCGCAGGAGGCAGGAAACTGTGCTGGATCGTGTCATCAACCCATCGGAGAACACGACCAGCCTTGTTCTCAAAGGATAGCATCCATCGAGGAGTACACTCCCTGGTTTTTGGAGATGCAGTTGGATGTCGTACATTCGACACGGTTGATGTATAGTTGGCCACAAGCACACTAAAGATTTGCACAGAATGACCAGAGAAGCAGATGGAGCTGAGACGATGAGCAAATAGGAGGTTAGAGTTTTACCGGGGTGGCTATGCGGAGGAGCTCCACAACAACAACCAGGCGTTCGAGAAGTAGGTCCAGGAGCTCAAGGATGAGTGCACCAAATTGCGACAAGAGAAGCTCGTCCTATGTTCCTTACTAAAAGTCGCAGGTGCTCTTTGCAGTAACTATATACACAACTTTATGTTCTAATATCATCTCATTCCTATTGAACATCGGCATACTTTGCCGTGACCTTGGATTCTGTACATCTCCTAACAACTCCAGAGATCTACTACTTGGAATGTATTAGACGATCTCAATCATATCAGTACTACCCAGACCAATTACGATAACGACAAGAACTAACTAAGCTACACCACGGCCATCGTATAGAATCACAACGATGTCAAACACAACAGGTTCTGAAGCAGAGGGATGGGTTCCGCATCACAGAATTGAGCAGGCACTGCTCTCCTTTTGCTCCTCCCTCCTCCTCCGCTTCGGCGGCTGTAGGACCACCTTAATGGCCGCATCGAACACTGCCTTTACATTCTGTGATCAGAAAAGGACACATTTTGAGATGTTTAGTTCGAGAGAGTTTCGACAGAAAACCCCAAATGCTGTGAGTTTTAGAGGAAGCCGAACCTGCTGAGTCTTGGAGCTACATTCAATATAAGCAGTGGCACCGATTGATTTCTTCAGCTCTTCTCCTTGGAGAGTGATCACTGAGCTTAAGATTTTACTAGGGACAAGTAGATGCACAAGTAGCAGAAAAGATAGTCCCAGATTCAGTTACTCACTTGGGCCGTGGTGATGGGAACAGCGCCAGAATGGTCTGCAAGGAATTGCTTGTCCTCTCGAAGATCTGAAAATAGCCGATTCATTCGACAGAAACAGATTTGAGGATTTCTCGTCACATATTGCCTTTCTGGTTTTATAATCAGTGAACAAGTTACAAGACAAGAGCAATCAAAAGGGTAAAGACTAACCGAGCTTTGTTCCAACAAGGATTACAGGAACGCCGGGCGCATAGTGTTGCAGTTCAGGGATCCACTGAAAATTTAAGGAGATGAGAAAACCGAGCAATAAAATGATGTGACTCGAATATTTGAGCTAAAAGGAGACGATTCGAGAAACAGAAGTATCTGACTTTTATCGCTTACTTTTTTTGCGATATTCTCATAACTAGCCTTGCTTGTGAGGGAGAAGGCCAGAAGGAAAACGCCGCCTTCAGGGTAGCTAAGCGGCCTCAACCTGTTATAGTCCTCCTGGCCTATTTCGTAGGAGACACCGTAACTAAGTACATGTCAAAGAGAATATCATGCCCAAAGCACAAAAGAAGACGACGGAGTCGACTGACCTGCAGTGTCCCATAAACCGAGATTGACGGTGCTCCCGTCAACAACCACATTAGCACTGAAGTTTTCAAAAACAGTCGGCACATAGTCCTATAGACAATGAGGTTTACCGCAAGAGAGCATTAGTTCTCGATTATAGAAGAACAGCATCACAAATTAGAGGTCACAGGGTAGCCCACAAAGCAAATCAATCTACAGAAACTCTCGCAGAGACAACTAAGCTTGCAACCATCATAACAGCTCAATTACAGTCTATTTTAGCGGAGAAGTGGAGGAATCTAGAATCTAAATGTTCTGGGAATCCCTGCAAGAGACGACAGAGGATTTTTTAATCTGTTAGTGCCGGAATTATTCAGCAACCGGTGCATTAGCAAATCCAGCCTAAAGAGAAACAACTTGCCGGGCTAAAATGAAAGATCTTCCCCATGGAGATATCAGAAGACCCCCAAGGAATTTCGAAACCCAATTTCTTCCCCAGATACGTCAGATCGAGTCAACCAACTTCCTCGTCTGCCTCCGCGGATAATCCTCCAGAGAAAGCTACCACCACCCAAACCCAACTCACAACACTTCCTAAGAAGGAATTCTCACATTAACCAAAACAATCAAGTACCACCGCGAATCCTATCCTTAAGGATCGCATTCTGATTTCCACGTTCAAGCAGGGTGCCAAGACAAGCTCACACCGACATTACCAAAAAGAAAAAAAAGAAGAAAGAAAAGGGTCTAAAAAACTTCTCCCAACACCAACAATCAACATCCCAAATTCCTCACCCCAATCCCAAACCCAACCCCAACACCCAAGAAAAAACGAAGCGAACCCATTAACGGGAACCCCAAAAAGTTGCGAACTTCACGAGTACCCAAATCGCTGCTCCATCACAGATGGAATTAAAGCTCTTACGGTGGGGAAGGTGTTGCTGGTGTAGGAGATGAGCATTGAGGTCTTGCCGACTCCCCCGTCCCCGACGGTAACGCACTTTATGAACCTCGAAGCGCTCATTCTGTCCCCTGTAGTGGAACCACCTCCGGCGTACGGCGTCGGTTGCTTGGTTGGGCGGGGCGTGCCCGGGATTTTGAGATAGGGGGTGGAGTGACTAAAGACAAACTCGCTCTCCCGGCATTTGAATTTAATTCTTTAAACCCACGCCAACTCGATTCCATAAATAATATCAAGGATTCCGATTCCAAGTGTTGCAAGTTGCTTGTGTTAAAAGCCAAAGCATCAACAACTTCGAGGTCACATCATCTTACATAAATTCCATGGATTTTCTTTTGAAGATAGTTATTGAGTGTTTCTTCTATAAAGTAAGTACATTTAACATTTTGGACGCATTGGTATTACTATTTGGGATGAGTTGATGAGTGAAATAACTTTCAGATTGCCAATATGTTATTTTAATTTCCATGATTATTAATACATAGTCTAGCTAGGCAAAGATGGGATTAATGGGATTTGATCCTGATTTGGAACATCTCATAAACCTTTCCAATTCTAAATCATGTACAAAGATTTGGAAAAGAAACTGCAAATTCAAACAAGGAAATCCAAAAATCATACCCGATATAACATTTTCGACATTGAAAATATCTATCCCAAATAGGCAAATACTTTTAAAAGCCATTACATTAAAATCAGCCACGCTGATGCTGGTCATGTAAGGGTGGAGGGATCTGTCAATCACAAGAGACACTAATTTGGACACAAACATCGCCCCCCTTCCTAAATTACAGTTAATTCCGTTATTATTGATCGATCCATTCTCAACCAAGAAGTAGAAGGGAAGATGGAAGAAAAAGGGAGGAGGAACACCACCCAACCTGGAATCACAGAGAGAGAGAGGTAGGGGGACAGAATTGTGTGTTGTGTCCGAGGTTTGCTCCCAACCCACCACTTCTCCCATATAACCGACCTCCCTGCTGCTCCTCCTCCTCCTCCATCCCCATTAGCTCGCCTCTTCCCTTCTTTCTTTCAAGGAGAGGCTATTTCTTTCCTTTCATTTTCTTTTATTTTCTTTTTTACTGTTTCATTATCAGCAGCGGAGTTGGAGCCCTCTGGCTTCTCGCGTCGGCTATGACGAATAGCCGGCAAGTGCTCCTGTCGTTGGCCCTCGTGGCCCTTGCCCTCGTGCCTGCCTCCGCCGGAGGGAACAACTCCGTCACCTATGACAGCAGGTCATTGATCGTGAACGGCCGACGGGAGCTCCTGTTCTCCGGTTCCATCCATTACCCCCGCAGCACCCCGGAGGCATGTTTCTCGGCCGTGGCTCTTCTTTTCTTTCGGCGGTGAGGTTGACAGGTTATGATGGGATGTGTCTGGTTGGTTTCGTTGCAGATGTGGCCTGATCTCATCAGGAAGGCGAAGGCGGGAGGGCTTAACGTGATCCAGACCTACGTGTTCTGGAACCTCCACGAGCCCGTCCAAGGCGAGGTGAGGAATTCCGTGCCCACGGCCACCCGGTTGATTTAACATGGCGGACTGTTTTGAACGTTTTGGTTTTGTTTCGGCTGATTTTCGCCGTAGTGGGACTTCGAGGGGAACAAGGATCTGATCAAGTTCATCAAGTTGATCGGGGAGCACGGTATGTACGTGACGCTCCGCGTCGGTCCGTTCATCCAGGCTGAATGGAACCACGGGTATGTATACATAGCTGCTACGACTACTATTACTACCGCTTATCACGTTTGGTTTCTGGGGATGTCTCTGAGATTCTCCGTTTGGTGACAACAGAGGCCTCCCTTACTGGCTTAGGGAGGTTCCCGGGATCATTTTCCGCTCCGACAACGAGCCCTTCAAGGTAACAATGAATGTTCACGACCGACCATGGTTACGATTCACGATTTGGCTGATTCTGATTTTTCTGGTGTGATCTTTGTGCAGACCCACATGAAGGCGTATGTCGAGAAGGTCATAAACATGGTGAAGGAACAGAATCTGTTCGCTCCCCAAGGCGGGCCGATCATTCTCGCTCAGGTAAGGAGGAGGACAGTCTGCCGGCTACGAGCCTCCTTTTTTGCCGGCGATGTGTAATGACGCTACGTGCCATGATGCAGATCGAGAACGAGTACAACCACGTTCAGCTTGCGTACAGGCATCTCGGAGATAGTTACGTCCAGTGGGCTGCCCACCTTGCGATCGATCTCAATGTCAATGTCCCATGGATCATGTGCAAGCAGAAGGATGCCCCTGATCCCGTGGTACGTATTTGTTTCATAACGAGGACGTCTCATTTTTTGCTTTCGTTCTCTTGTTGTGGCGATGTTGACCCGGAGATTTGGTGTTTTCAGATCAACACGTGCAATGGAAGGCACTGCGGCGACACATTCACCGGACCCAACAAGCCTTACAAGCCATCGCTCTGGACGGAGAACTGGACCGCCCAGTACAGAGTGTGGGGTGACCCGCCGTCCCAGCGCTCCGCTGAGGATATTTCATTCTCCATTGCTCGTTTCTTCGCCAAGAATGGAACCCTTGCTAACTACTACATGGTAGCAATAAGCAGGACTCGGGCCTCAAGCCTCGTCGATATGTCGGCCCCGTTTGTAACTTGATGACTCTTTCGTTTTCCTATGCAGTACCACGGAGGAACAAACTTTGGCAGGACGAGCTCCATTTTCACCACAACGAGGTATTATGATGAGGCTCCTCTCGACGAGTATGGTCTCCAGAGGGAGCCTAAGTGGGGTCACCTCCGAGATGTGCACAAGGCGATCAGGCTTTGCAGGAAGCCGTTGCTCTGGGGAACCCCAAGCACGCAGCTCCTCGACAATGGCATCGAGGCCCGAGTCTACGAAGTCCCTGGCACTAAGATCTGTGCCGCTTTCCTTACCAACAACGACACCAATGAGGCCCATGTCGCCAACTTCCGTGGCGAGAAGTACTACCTCCCGCCCAAATCTATCAGCATACTTCCTGACTGCAAGACCGTCGTCTACAACACGGACACCGTAAGAGCCCCTCTCCCCTGTCACTTTGGGGAATTCACCATAACGTCGAATTCCGGTTGATTTTCTGGTGAACAGATCGTGTCGCAGCACAATGCCAGGAACTTCGTTCCATCTACCGAGCAGCTCAGCTGGACAATGTACAGTGAGGCCATCCCCGCCAATGTTCCTGTCGACAGCCAGGGCCCAAAGGAACTCTACAACTTGAACAAGGACACTACCGACTATGCCTGGTACACCACAAGGTATACCAAAAAGGAAACTAAAAGTGGCATTCTTCGAATGTAATCATAAGTCGGTCGACCATGTTGAGATTCAATTTGATCGCCACTGCAGCATCAATCTGAGCCCAAGTGATCTCTCCAAGAGGAAGGACATTCGCCCCATCCTCCGTATTGCCAGTCTCGGCCATGCCATGCACGCATTTGTGAATGGAAAATTCGTCGGTAAGTTACAGTGTAGAACTTCCGCCGCACCGCATCACGGATATTTCAGTTAAACATCATTGATTTCTGGTCATTTGTTCAGCATCGGCACACGGAAGCCATGTAGAGAAGAGCTTCATCTTAGAGGCACCCATCGACTTGAATGCCGGAGACAACACAATCTCCTTATTGGCCATGACTGTTGGATTGCCGGTAAGAGTGAAAAGCAGATTAGACCGCTCGAAGCTGGATAGTTTGACACTGTTCTCGAGTTCACATTTTTTCCTTCCGTGGAATACAGGATAGCGGAGCTTACATGGAGCACAGGTTTGCCGGTCCTCGCCAAATCACCATCCTCGGCCTGAACACTGGTACCCTCGACTTGACGAACAACGGTTGGGGACACAAGGTACTTCACCAAACCTCGAATCGGCACAGTCAATTTTCTCCGCCGGAGATTGTGATTGATTATTATGGTTAAATTTGCAGGTTGCCTTGGAAGGCGAGAAGCTTCAATTGTTCACTGAAGACGGACTGAAACAAGTGCAGTGGACCCCCGTGAATGTACCCGGTGAGGCTGTTACCTGGTACAAGACCTACTTCATTGCCCCCGAGGGACAGGACCCTGTCGCCCTCCGGTTCACCGGCTTGGGCAAGGGTATGGCCTGGGTTAATGGCCAGGGCATCGGCCGTTACTGGAACAACTACCTCTCCCCGCTCATGAAGCCTTCTCAGAACGAATATCACGTCCCGAGGTCCTTCCTCAAGCAGGGCCAGAACCTCCTCGTGGTGTTGGCGGAGGACGGCGGTTACCCGCAGAAGGTCCAGGTCCTGTCTGTGAACCGTGACACAATCTGCAGCTCGATCTCCGAGTTCCATCCCCCGTCCGTCGGGTCCTGGGCTAGGAAGGACAACAAGCTGAGGCCCGTTTTGGACAGCGTCAACCCCTCAGCCGACCTCAAGTGCGCGAACGGGAAGAAGATCGTCTCCATCGAGTTTGCTAGCTATGGCGACCCGACCGGCATTTGCGGGAGCTTCGAAGAAGGAAAATGCTCATCCTCTGTGAAGTCCTTGGTCGAGAACCAGTGTCTAGGCAAGGTCGAATGCTCGGTCCCCATGTCACAGGTCAACCAGAACACCAACTGCGGCGCCGACATCACCAAGACATTGTCGATCCAGGCCAAGTGCAGTCATTAGGAATGGAATAACGAAATCCGGGTCACAAATACAGAAAATTTGATTGGTGGGGAGATTGTGATTATGTCGAGTTCGATCATTTTGTATTAACATGAAATCTTTCGCCATTCTTTCTACCACTCATTCGAATCAATTAAATTTTGTTTAGCATCCAACTCGCTATCACAACCGAACCAATTAAGAATCAAACGCCTTTCTTACAAGGGAGCCAGTCCATACAAAATTATGACAACGGTTTTCTAGGACTGGTTATGGGCTCCTGTTGGGCTTGGGCCAAGAATACTCGGCCCATCACGCTTGATTAATTGAGCATGCTCTCCGACATCTATCTTGGTAAAAGATTAGATGAAGCTCGGAGACCAAGTCTCTTTGGACCATTCCTGATTGAAAACTAAATGCAGTGCAATCGCCTCAACAAGACACCAAAGTGAAAAGATTTGGGGCTTTTTAGTCAGTCAATCTTTCATTAAATGTCTTTGTGGGGTCAATTGGGGTTCGGTTTGAATTTGATCTAGTCATACGCCCCTAAGCACATGTCAGTCACTTTTCTGAATGTTTGGGCACGATTGAAATGGTGGGGTTGTGTTTTATTTTAGTGGGTCCAATCAAGTGGTTGAAAAACTCATAACCCCCATACGTCACGACTGATGGGCACTTCACAAAGAAGACATCTATGGTGAGGCAATTTTCAACACTGTCCATCTCCCCATCTTCAAATATTTTTCTCGTCTAGTCGGTATTACTCGAAAAAGTTCCAATGCGAAACACAACCTATGTAAGAGTTGACTTTGAATATTTTGAACATCATTAGTGTAATAGTAATTACTCTCGAATCCCAATTTTGGTAGCCAAAGAAGGAGTGTGTGTGTGTGTGTGTCCTCCAGCTTTGTCTCTTGACCTGGGGCTTCATTCTTTCATCTGTTTTTCAAAAAGGGAGAGATGGGGGGAGGAATCTTGGGGAAGAAAAAGAGTTGGGTAAGGTAGTTCTTCTGGTGGTAGGGACAGCCTTGTAAGAAAAAGGAAACAATCAAAGACGCCCACAAGTTTCAATATCAGAGGGCCAGTTGAATAATTGGGTTGTGCTGTTCTTGGACAACGCACAAAAGGGTGGAAAAAGTAGGTAGACGTGAGTTTTGCTCTTTTGGAGAAAAATATTTATAAATGTTTGGTGTTGATGGGATGCTTTTGATGATCTTCTAAACCTTCCCTTCATTAAAACGCACTAATCAAATTGAATTAGTCAATAAAGGTATCATTGTCATGCCATTGTATTAGGATCTGGTAGATCGTATGATACGCGAGCCGCGGACGGATCACGTGAATGATTATCTCTTGATTTAGGAAAAAAGGACCATTAACAAAGACATCTGGGCAGTTGGAGAATTTGAAAAATGGAATGTAGATAATGTTGGTAATAAAGCAATCGAGACAATATTTGGTGGGTTGGAAGCATTGAGCACATGATCATGGTGTTAAATTCCTCCCTAGGAACGATCACCAAATTAGTTAAGAATGATTGGTGCCAACTATTTTGGCTTTGGGTTTGGTATAGAAGGGGACCCCCCCAATTCTTCTGCCTAAACCCCACAAAAGTGTAAAAAGCAAATCCCCCCCAAAAAAAAGAAGCTTTCACCTCAAGGTTAGTGAGATAAAGCAAGAAATGGAAATGGGAAAAGGTGGGTTCTTGCTAAAACTTAGGTCGAGCACATCAACACTTTCAGAAGAAACCTCATGGCATATATCCAGGTAAATGAAGATGAACCACGGATTGATTTGGCTCAACTAAGATTTGTTTCATCAGTTTGAACTGGATTGTGGATATTTTATGTGAGAATGGGACATCACAGTAGGGTTTGAATATGATGATATAGGAGGGCACAATTTCGGAACATTTTTTTTTTCACATGTAATAACATAAATGAATTGGCTAAGAATCTAAAAGAGAAGGGGATGATGAATTAAGAAATAGTTGGGCAGGGTACACACGAAAGGATTGGTACAAAGAGTTTGTTCAACAACTTAGTCTACACATACTGATGGAGTTTTGTAATGATTATTATATAATTTGGTTAAAGTTCATTGTACCAAACCACCCAATACCTTCTAGAAGCCCTACTAGCTCATTTAGGACAAAACCCACGTCAGCAAATAGTTTTCACAAGCCAACCACCACCACATAAATTTTTACCGAACAAAACTCCGGGGGGGCCCAAACGAAACGCACGCGAAGCCAAACCTTCCCAGAACCAGCCATCAAAAAAATATTAGTCTAATGACATCGAGTTTTGATGATCGACCTCACAAATCACCAGACGTCTAAAGACAACATCAAAATACATGTCCGAGAATTCAAATGAACACGAACACGACACGTCCTTTTCCGTCACGCCGACAACCGATCGAGTAATATTCATGAGATATGTACAAAACGGACCGACGCATGATCACGAGGAGCCTTGCACTGAAGAATGGCGTTTGGGTTAATCCACTTGATGGGATTTTCCGTTTAGGACGAACAAAATCTGTGGATGTGGGTGGAAAATGATAAAACAACGAAAGGGAGGGTGTTCTGGTATGGCCCTCCAAAATGGTTGTGCCTAACTAACATCACTACAAAAAGAAAGATCAATGGACCTCCGCCTCCAAAACCTTCTGGTGATTCCATTGGGGCTACAAGAATTTGTTGTCCCTAACCACAAAACACGCAACAAGAAAAAGGCCAAACGAAATGCGATGATGTCGGATTGTTACCACCTCTCCCAAGTTAGATACTTAGTAGCTAAAGTCCCCATGCACCAAACACCCCACCAATTTTCTTTTTCAAGGGGTTCATTAATTTTGATTCGCAAAGTCTGCACTAGATATGGATTTCCCAAATAACAAGGCTCAAAAATCTCAAGTCCAATTTTTACAGCAGCCGACACCAACTGTCCTAATGTCCTAAAATCTCGAAGTAATAGGTAAAAACGTATTATATTATATATTTTTCATTAGCAAAATATCGATATTTGGCCCAATCAATTTGCCAACTTTACGTTGCATATTGTTTTAAAAGCTTTCAATTTGACTTTATTTCAATTTTACTTTTTAATTTGGCTCTATTCGTAACGGCGTTTTAGCATATCGTTTGCGATTTCGCCGTTAGCATTAATACGTATCATTTATTTTTCATACGTAGTAATGATAATGAAATAAATCAAGGGCAAAATATCGATATTTGGCCTAATAAATTTGCCAACTTTACATTTTGGCCTAATGTTTTAAAATTTTTCAATTTGGTCTTAAATCAATTTTAATTCGAGGAGGAATTCGAGGAACATGAACCAAAAACCCAGGAAAGCAGGAGTCTACCTCAGTGACAACTGGACTATCATCCCCCGTCTTGTTTTCGGCTTTGCTTCTCTTTTTACCTTTGTCGATGTTGGCTGAGATCTGCGCCATTAGGTTCATTCTCGACTCGTATAATGGCATAAGAGATTTACGTTTGGGTCGTGTGCAGTCTGCTTTTGCTTTAGTCCTTGCCTTTTCTTCTCTCCTCAATGAACATGTCTTGAAGCCTCGCTCCCTTCCCTTATTCCGTGAGGGAAACTAAGTCGTTAGTAGAATAAGAGCCCGTGGGTCAGTCATTCAGTACTGGATGGATACCCTTTGCCCCTAGTCGGCGTAGGAATCAATAACCCAGTTGTCATTGAGGTAGACTCCTGCTTTCTTGAGTTTTTGGTTCGTGTCCCTCGAATTTCCCCTCGAATTAAAATTGATTTAAGGCCAAATTGATAAATTTTAAAACGTTAGATCAAAACGTAAAGTTGGCAAATTCACCTTGATTTATTTCATTATTATTGCCACGTAGAAAAAACAAATGAAATTTATCAACGCCGTTATGAATAGGGTCAAATTGAAAAGTAAAATTAAAATAAGAACAAATTAAAAACTTTCGAAACGATGCGTAATTGCTTTTTTCCATTTCCAACGCAACCTAATCTCATAAAAAAAACATACGACATGCATGATTTCGTGCTATCTCATCGATTATAAAAAAATTCAAAACCCAAAGTTTGAGGGCACTTAGCAAGTCTCGAAAACTCCCGACCTCCCCCTCTAAAGAAATTATTTTGAACAATTTTATTTTATTTTATTTCCTAACAGCACCCAACAATAGGCGATTAGGTACACACAACAGGGATGCCGTAAAAGAGGGGTTTCCTTCTTGTTTTGTTCTCATGATTTTTGAATTTAGGTGACGAACGATATGATTTAACATTTAATCACGTAGTAGTAGGTCATTATCTTTAGTTGTTTTTAAATTAATAAGATAATAGGGTAACTCTATTTCCCTTGCCGATATATTTTTTTAATGAATCACCGAACCAAAAAACTTTTATCTTTCCGACTTTGTTGTTCGGGCTGGGTGACTCTATCTCATTTGTAACCCTTTAATAGGTTTGAGAAATCATCCTCATTATGGGTGACGTTTGCCACACCGGAACGTATCCTCTGTCGGCAGCGCGAGACTTCCGCTTCCGGTTTACATTCGGTTCTTGTTGATGGGAAATAATCCCACACCGAATAAACAAATACCTGAGTCAATATATATATAAGGTTGAGATCCTTTCACATACTCATTTATGATTACTGTCCTTGCTATAGGCAGTGGGGTGAGGACCAAAGTTTTGGTAGTTTCATGTAAAAATATTATACAAATATTAATCGGTAAGCATGTCATATTATATCATGCTATTTACTCTAGTGGGTCACCACCACCATCGCCCACTTCATTTCTTTCTACCTGTCTCACCAACTCGACCTTCTAGAAGCTATTCCCCCTCCCTCTCCCACCTTACCTTCTCTTCCCCCTTTCTCCTTTTCGTCTCAATCTCTCCAACAAATCCAAGAGTAGTCATTGTTCAAGCCCTATAAAAGTAAACACCCCCCAACCCCCCACAAACTTGTTGATCTAAGTTTGGAGTTCCGGATCCTCTCCTCTACTTTCTTTTCTCTTCCCCAACCCCAACCTCATCAAAGAAACACCACCAAAGATTTTCTTATGATAAAACCAATCACCTTTCTTCCCCTTCTTGTTCTACAAGTATTCTTCTTTCTTTGCAAACTCTTTGTGGGTGAGAAAAGAACATAGGAAGGTATTTTATTTTTTTAGTATAGGGAAGGGGTGAAAAGAGGATTTGTTTCTATGGGGAGGTCACCCTGTTGTGAGAAGGCCCACACCAACAAGGGCGCATGGACAAAGGAGGAGGACGACAAGCTCGTCTCATATATCCAGTCACACGGGGAGGGATGCTGGCGGTCGCTCCCCAAGGCGGCAGGGCTTCTCCGTTGCGGGAAGAGCTGCAGGCTCCGTTGGATCAATTACCTCCGTCCGGACCTTAAGCGCGGGAACTTCACCGAGGAGGAGGATGAGGTCATCATCAAGCTCCACAGCCTCGTAGGCAACAAGTGAGTTAGTTGCCTTCCCTCTTTTCTTTTAAGTTAAACCTTGGTTCTAAAACTTTTGATTTCATAACATGGGTTCCTCTCAGTTTCTTATAATGTTTGTTCATATGATGTTTTTTTGGACAGGTGGTCATTGATAGCTGGGAGATTGCCTGGGAGGACAGACAATGAGATAAAGAACTACTGGAACACCCACATAAGGAGGAAGTTATTGAACAAGGGGATTGACCCAGCAACACACAGGCCCATCAATGAACCACCCACCACCACAACAACCAATCCTCCTAGTCCACATGATCCCATCACTCCTACTATTACTACTACAACCACCACCACCACCACAGCTACTATTTCATTTGCCCCTCCCAAATTGGTAGACAACCCGGGGCTGATCATAAAGGTGGGGACGATTGAGCTTGGAAAGTGCAAGCAAGAAAAGTTAGAAGGAGATGGGGGAAAGGTGGGTGCCCTAAAAGTGGGACAACATGAGGAGACCAAGTGCCTTGACCTTAGCCTCGAGCTAAGGATAAGCCCGCCTTCACATTCACACCAGGGGGATAAGAAACCATCGACAAAGCCATCGATCCTGATGAATGGATGGGGGAGATTGGTGTGTGGGAGTAATAATCTAGGGATGAATGGTGGGGGTGAGTGTGTTGGGGTTGTTGGGTATGATTTCTTGGGTCACATATAATGTTTATCTTTTTTCCCTTATTTTTTTTGTATATTTTCTTTTCCTTTTTTGGGGAGGATTAATCTTTCTTTATTTTACCTTTTCCTTCTAGGGTTGAGCTGATAATGGGCGATTATATGTTGTGAGGATTGTACATAGTTCAAATCATGTTAGAATTTTGTTTGAGGTGTTCAGTAATATGAATAATACAACCCAACCCTTGCGGCTCCTTCTGTCCCTTTTCATACATCACTAATTGAGTATATATATGAGTAAACTTTTTCCCAAAAGAGAAAAACTTTTAGTTTCTATATAGTTTATATGTGTTGTTAAAGGGGTTTCTTGAGGATACCATTTAAATTTTATTAATAAATGTTCGTGATTAATTTAATTGGGGAGGGGGTAAATAATTGGAGGGTGAGTTTGAATAAGATGTGGGAGGATTTCACAAGAGTTTGGTTTGGTTTAAGTAAATGGATTTTCCCTCTTCCTCTTCCCCCCCACTTGGGTGCAATGTCAGTCCCATGTAAACTCAAATGGGATCTTCCCGTCCTTGACTTCGTATAACATGACCTCTCGTCCTGAACCAATGCTTCTTCTTCTCTTTACACTCGAGGATTCCGACAACGCAACCCGCTGCTCCCTTTTCCCTATACAATGTAAGAAATGCTGATCCCAAATGAATTACGAAGTCTAATGGGGAGAGGAGAAGAAGCAAGAGGAACATAACCTTCTATTACATACAATTGGCTAAGCAAAAAAAAAAAAAAGGCTTTGAACTCTGATATTTGGGGATCAAGCCCATACTAACAGGACAAGCTAACGGCTCTGGGATGCGGTGGTGCCGCTCACCGAAGTCGACATCCGAAGCACCGTCGACGGCAAATTCGACGTTCTCGTGTGTCCCAAGGCGTTGAGGCTAAGCGCTTCGCCATTATCCCTGTAGCTACCGAGATTGTTGTTAAGATCGCACAAAATCTATTTCGGGTCCAAAGCTAATTCAAGTTCAAAATCACACACGTCTCTTTCTCTGCCATGAAGATGTCCTTTTTTGGGGTCCCAGAAATTCTTTTCATCATTACCACACACAGTACCAAAAGGGAGAAATCTCAACCACGACGACAATCATGGAGGAATCTCTCATCCTTTTTCTCTGATTGACTCACGGGCAGCAATCTCCATGTGCAGCAGATCGGATGGGAATCGAGAGCGTACGTAACATGTAATGTAATGTACCCACCACCTCTCATGGAATTCTTACCATTCTTACCTTTTTGTGCATTCCTCTAACCCGAACAAGGGATCAAATCAAGCCAAACACCATGCTGATTTGACACACTTGTTATTCCTTACTTCTGACTCCAAAATCAACTAAAGACTTGGGATTCAAGCAAGGCATTCGTATTTTTAACTGCCCAACTCGATCTGATCAGAGTACTAAGATTTAGAGGTTGTTCAGTGTCCGAAAATTTACTCAAACACTGATTTGATCCGAAGTTGAGATCTTTTGAGATTACGTAATATTACGGAAGATATTGCAGTGTGATATATTAGATTATATGTGGGTAATATTCTAGTATCTTATTTGGCTAAGATTTCCTGTCAGTGGAGATCTATAAATAGGGGATTTGTCTAGTTTATTAGGCATGGTGGTGTGACACGGTGGGTGTGTGGTATTTGAGAGAGAAAATCATCGAATTAGGGTAGAGGTTATTCTACGGGATTCGGGGTTAGGATTTTCTTGTATCTCGGGTGGGTGAGCGACACACTTGGTGCTTTTCTAATTTCGGTTGTCTAGTGGAATTTCCGGAGGACCTCCCCGTGAACAAGCTCTATCACAAGTAGAAGTTGTACAGTTTAAAGATGGAGACGGGCACGGATTTGAGCCAACACATTAATGTATTCAATCGGCTCATCAGCAATTTATTAAGGATTGATGTGAAATTCGACAAGGAAGACAAGATGTTAATTCTTCTAAACTCGTTACCAAGCACGATGCTTACGAAAATCTTCATACGACTTTAACGTGGGGTAATGAGACGCTAGACTTTGAGGATATCGTTGGTGCTTTGTTGGGATTCTATCACAAGAAAAGGAACGGTGAAGGGAATTCCTATTCCGACGTTGGGCTCGTAGTAAGAAACGAGAAAGATCGTGGGAGAAGTGACCGATCGAGGTCAAAGTCTAGGAATCATGCATCGTGTTGGAGGTGCGGAAAGAAGGGATATTGGAAAAGGGATTGCAAGAAGAAGGAGAAATTGGATGGGTCGTCGAGCAGGAACATAGCTGTATTCACGGAGACGAGCTTGACGGATGGCGACGACAAAAGTTCTTTCGGCCACAATAAACCTTACAGGTGATTAATGGATTCTTGATTCTGGATGTACCTATAATACGACACCACACATGGAGTACTTCTCAGCTTGCCAGAAAGTTGGTTCGGGTAAGGTTTACATGGGAAACAACTCAGAGTGTCGGGTGACTAGAGTTGGTACAGTGAGCATTAAGATGCATGATGGTGTAGTGAGGCTGTTGATGGGGGTACGTCATGTTCCGAAGCTGAAGAAAAATTTGATTTCCCTTGGAGCCTAGGATGACGAGGGATGCCGATATTATTTTGGAGATGGAGTCCTAAAGGTTATTGGGGGAACCATTGTATTGATGAATGTGAATAAGATTAGAGGAATTTATCATCTTCTCGGAAAAGTTGTGAGTGACAACTTCTCACGTGGCTCGACGGGATGCGGATCCGGGGTTATTTGTCGAGGTGGAGCGTTAGCTAGTAATGCGTGTACACGGGCGATGTGTACGGGCTTGAGGGTGTCAAGCAAGGTGAAACCGATGAGGAAGTTCGGTGATGATGCTTACATTGACTGTGAAGTCAAGAG
The DNA here is from genome assembly GCA_029817715.1 of Melastoma dodecandrum. Lineage (NCBI taxonomy): Eukaryota > Viridiplantae > Streptophyta > Magnoliopsida > Myrtales > Melastomataceae > Melastoma > Melastoma dodecandrum. Next base: position 4,731,929 of record JARUPY010000182.1, read on the forward strand.
TGAGGTATAGCGAATTAAAGTTTCAGGTGGAGAGGTCTGACAACAGTTGACAAATATGACTTCTCGGGATACCAAGAAGGTATTGAATGCAGAGCGCGGGATAGAGCTGGAGCCACAGTGCACGGTGGTTGCTCGGGAGCGCGAGTAGTGCGATCGTGTGAAGGGTAGAGCGATAGTCAAAGGTAGTGGCAACGCTCTCAAGAAGCACGACAGATGAAGGGATGAGCTCTTCGGGGCTCCGGAGGTCCAGGAAAGGAGAATTCGGTAACTTCGGCCCAAGGTGAAGATGGTTAGGATTTGGTCCGAAGTTGAGATATTTTGAGATTATGTAATATCACGGAGGATATTGCAGTGTGATATATTAGATTATATATGGGTAATATTCTAGTATCCTATTTGGCTAAGATTTCCTATTAATGGAGATATATAAATAGGGGATTTTTCTAGTTTATTAGACATGGTGATTGACACGATGGGTGTGTGGCATTCGAGAGAAAAAATCATCGAGTCAAGTAGAGGTTATTCTACGGGATTCGGAGTTATGATTTTCTTGTATCTCGGGTGGGTGAGCGACACACTTGGTACTTTTGTAATCTCAGTTGTCTAGTGGAATCTCCGGAGGACCTCCTCGTGGACGTAGACTGATTTTGGCCGAATCATGTAAATCTTGCGTGTGTTATTTTTCGTCCAAGTTTTACCGTCGAGGCTCGACACGATGACTGAATTTCCCCGACAAACACCAACCAGAAACAACACATTCATTAATCATTGCTACGAATAATTTACCTCCACTCCACCGAACACTATAGACAAAATTTTTGCAGAGATTACAATAAAGTACGAGCAATAATGGGGAAGACCGAAAAGCAAAGTGCCATGACTGAATTTTGATTAGCATAAGGCCGCTTGGGTGATGAGGAGCCTCCCATCGCCAGCCCGGCCAGGTATGTCTCATCCGCCATGACGGTTCTTCTGTTGGACTCTGACCCGGGTTCGGAGCCTGACCCGATATCCGTGTACACGAATCCCATCCCGCGGGAATGGACCCAGCTGACCCCTGGCTTGCGTCGTCTGTGGTCGTGGTAGTTGTGGTTGTGGCTGTTGAGGTCACGGGAGTTGGACTAGTGGTCTTCTGACTGTACAATTAAGCGATGTGATTTGAGATCATGAAATTAAGGATTCAGTTTTGATAGAATTATGTGTCAAGAGTCGTCATTGTCACAATTGAATGTGTTAATGTCGATTTGGACCCCCAACCCACTAATCATACTTATCACATCAACCAAAGAAGTGATTAAGAGTTTCTTACCTTGGAGAAGATGGGCAGAATGTGACCGTGTAGTCTGCTCCAGAGCAAGTAAAGGTGCTTGTCTTGTCGTCATATGCGTAGCTATAAGACCTCGGACAGGCTGCCTTGAACATCTCCGAGTAGAGTGAAAGCCGGCACGTGACCAGCGAGTTGAATGCACCGCTGCAACGGTACTCCGGGCTCCCAAAAGCCTCGCACGCACTCTTGCATGCCTTCCCGTCCTTGACCCTAAGCTCAGCCGGGCACTGTCGGTTGAGGTCGGCCGAGCACCCTGTCGAGGCGCACATCCTGGATCCCCCATTAACTTCGATCAACATTGCCACGTTGTACCTGGAAATCACACAAACGAAAAATCATAACCCCGCCTCAATTAAGTACAGATCAACCTCAGAGCACGCCGAAGGAAGTGTCCTAACTAACCCGTCAACGAGGCTGACGTCGTAGAAGTCCTGGCCGCCGCCATTGCCGAGGGTGAACTCCGCGAGGGTCGCTGGAGGGGTGGCGCCGAGGCCGTTGCACTCGACAGTACCGGAACCACAGTCGTCGGTCAGGCAAGAAAGGGACCCGGATCCGGTCGCATCACAGCCGGTGCGGCCCCAGAACCGGCCAGACCAGCCAGTTGGGGCAAGGATGGAGCGAGAAGTGTCGGCAGGGAGCTCGAACCCTGTGCTGTCGAGCGGAGGGCTGCCAGCATTGGCGAGGATCCCCGGCCACACAGTTTATGAGGAGCGGTTCACGAAAGTGAAGGAAGCAGCCATCACACCACCTAGTCATCAAACCCAAAACAAAAAACAAGAACACACATGACTAAACAATGACGGAGCTTCCCCCACATTCTGCTCAGCCAAGAACCTCAAAGAACACAAAACCCAGAAAATGTAGACGGGTTGAGACGAACTAGGGGTTGCCCAAAGATCGGAACTCTAGAACATGGGTAGCGTTAGAATGCGTGTTTCATTACATACGTTACATTACATTACAAGCTCTGGGGGCAAGACACATGACAGACATCACCAGACAGAGGTAACAAACAGAGCATGAGAAGAGGGAAGGAAGGGGGTTGCTGGGTTTTTACCTGGTAAAGAAACGAAGAAGATGAAGAGGAAGAGGGGGAAGGAGAAGGAGAGATCCATGAGGGCTGTCGGCAATGGAGGTTCGGGGTTTCGGATGGGAGGGAAGAACAGTTAGCGGACAACGGACAGGGGTTGGTTGGGCTCTTGTCCTGAACGAGGAAATGAAAGTAGTAGCGACCCCTAAAATAAAGAGATAAACTATTATTACATTGGAATATTTCATAGGGAATAATAGTTTGAGAGGCAGTACGTGTTTTGTGAAAAATAAAAAATTTATATGCCAAAGTTATTATTATTCTATTACGTGAATATATATTTATATATAAGACTATTTGGGGATGTTTTTCGTCCTTTAATTTTCCATCTTTTTGTCAGACTCCGGTCTCTCCTGTCTGCCCAAAATCATGTTACTTGATATATCGAGGACAAATATCGATATTTTGTTAATAATGATCAAGAGAGAGTCGATTCGATTAGATTCGATTAGATTAAAACAAGAGGTAGATGACACCTAGATAATATATATGCTGAGCATTTTCATTATTATAAGCTCCCGTAGACACGCGAGCCGTCCAAAATGTAAAACCCAAATAAACGTATTAAACTGTCTTATAAAAATTCAAATTTCATCACAACGAAAACTTTATAAAACAAAATTTAAATAAAAAAATCCAACTTTTTGTCACATTTTGTATCATACCATTCATTTTTCTATCCATATAAACCAGAAGAGCATTCGAAGAAGACCCTAAAAGTACTCACATCATCATATATCAAAATTAATTTCTCAAGGCTCGAAAAGAAAAAAAGCTTACTGTACAAAAAACCTAACTCCTTTAGGAATCAGGATAATCTAACAGGGCAAACTTGGCGTGCAGCCCGATCTTTCCCCTGTAGATCACGAGCTTGGCCCCGATCATGAGCCAGTGGCCCGGGGCATCGTGTGGTCCCCGAACCACCTCGGCCGTGTCCACGTACTTGAGCAGTTTCATTCGTCGGACAGGGACCGGCGGCCCCTCGGGGTATACTCCGGAGTTGAGGACGTCGTTAGCCGGTTTCTCTTTCTGAGCAGCCGTCCTCTGAGTGAACGTGAATGTCGTGCTAAGATTCGTGAAGAAGTGAGACCTTTGTTTCTCCTCCGGAGGGCAATCCCAGGCTGTCTTCCGGATGGTGCAGTTAGGTATGTGAGAGAAGAGGAGGCGCAGGTGAAGTGCAGTCTTTGGCCGATTCCCCTTGGCGAGGAGTTGGCCACCCGTAACTATGAAGACACCGCCGTTGCCACCAGTAGGGGCATCCTCCTGTTGCAACCAACTGGGATTGTACTCGACAGGAGCCGTGCATACCTTTGAGTATGACTTCCACCTCACCGGTTCAAAGAAATGTTTGCCCGACTCCAGTTCATCCGAGCCCCTCCATCGAGGTGGTATGCTGACTGACGACGAAACCATGACTTGAGGCGGGCATGACAGATGCTGGAGATGTAATGCGAGCCGGTCGCTCTTCTTTCCCTCCAAGTACAGCCGTATGCCGACAACCGGCTTTTCACTGCTTGTCACCTACCAAAAACTATAATTAGGTGCCCGAGGATACGAAAAACGTGGCAAGAGCTCGAGAAGCTCCTTTCCAGATTTCTGACCTGAGTCGAGCTTATGTGGATTTTCGGACCCATAAAGCAGAACTGTAACGAGGGATAAGAAGACCGCCTCCGATGGTGCCTGAGAGGCAGCTCGCAGAACATTGGCGACCATTGGCAAGGAACCTGAAACTCTAGGAAGTGTTGCAACTCCTCTGGAACGGGCTTATCTGGTCAGGGAAAGCCAATGGTTAAGATAAAAACTCGCCGGATTGATTCCTGGAACAGACGGACCCATAAGGAAATCCAACCATTGACCAAAAATCACTCACAACGCATGTACAAGTTGATCGCGTGACTCAGATAGCCATTGCCAGGGACCCCCGTCAGGAGAGAAGTAATCGGTAAGAATTTGAATAGGATTGCTTCGGGCTTAGCAGATACTGTCTGAAGCCATTTCAAATGATCGTGTAAGAACACATCTCCCCCTCGCTTTGAGCAAGTAATGGTAAGTCCCTGCGAATGTAGAACCAAAGAAAAAATGCAAAGATTACTCGGCAATTTCTACAAACTATCAGGAAATGGTGTCGCTTACATCTTTGCTTGATGTTTCAGTTATGCTGCTCAGCTGTATTGTGTTCAACTGCAACACACGATTGAAAACCTCCAGCATCTACAAAAAGCACAACGGTCCGTGTGAAAATTCTATATATGGTGCTCGCTAATGTGTCTTTCGAGAGATCAGTAACTACTTTGTGATTGGCATCTCTATGTGAGTTCTGTAGAAGTGGCGGACTTTTCCCATCCAAAAAGAGGACATCTCCAAGATCCTGCAGATTCTTCCTTAGGTCGGCAGTAGAAATTGGGGAAGAAGGTCTCTGTCTAACACAAACTATGTCTTGACCTCCGACAGCCATCCCGATGATGACGTGCGTTCCATACGAGTGGATAAACCTGCATATTAGCATGGTGTAAATCATATGGAATTCGTTGCTTGACCAGAAAATGAGCCTTGACAGTCAATTTCAACCTGACATCAAACAACATTTCTACAGTCTAAAGATGAACGCTAGCTGAAATGACAATTACAGCCAACAAGAAGAGACAACAAATCCCAATGTCATGAGGAAAAATGACAAAACAATAATGAACATGCATAGTGACAACTTTTACGAGTAATGCAAATGGATGTATCTAACGTATTGATTTTCTTTTACCTATCCTATCCTGATAAAATTTACTTATGCGCATCGTTCCCAAAGTCGGGGAAGAAGCCCTGACATTAGCAGCAAAGGAACATCCCTATGACGATGACGGTAATTCGCTCTGTTAGCTAACCTAGACGCTGAAGACACAAGTCACATAGAGATAGAAGAAGATTTGATGCATGTCAAAAATCTCGAACAAGAGTAAGGACCAAATTCACAGGATGGTCAGAAGATCATGGTTGATGGTCTTAACATAATACGTGAACTACCTAGCCAAGGATGCAGGATCCCAACGAGGCGGGATAGACTTCTTTATCCTATCTTGCAACTCGAGGTGGGAAGAAGTGAGGTGGAGGTAATAGAGAGAAATGAAGTAGCCGTCGAGAGCGAGAAGCTTCGTATCTGTAGCATCGAGTGACCAGTCGCCGCTCATCTCGAAGATGGCATTAAAGAAGCCTGACGGGACTTTTCCTTGCAACGACGCCTTCTGGTTAAGCAACTCCGACATCTGAAAAATGGAATGAGTTTTACTAATCTTCACGCCCCTTAAGCTATACACACTAATGAGCTAGTAAAAAAAAAAGGAACTGCATAGCAAGGTGGTACATTATGCTCGTCAAAGGGACGACGTAAGACAATGATAACTACTGCATCACCCCGTCCCCTGATCGTAGTCTTCGTTATAGAATCATCCGCCTACTCGAACAATCAAAAACAGTATTGACACCCCCCACCCACAGCTAGAGCTCCAAAGAATCATCTACTTTACAAAATTACGGGAATCTCGATCTAGGATTTTTCAACAAACATGTTGCGGGTAGATCAGGAACACCCGAAATTGATCCCAACACAGCAGAGTCAACGGAGGTCGAGCTTCTTTCACCTGGCTAAACTGGAGGACGTCGGAGCGGAACCTGATCCTATCCCCCTTATCGCAGCGCACGTCGACAGGGACGCCGGGGACGACACCGGCGCCCGGGACAAACAGGTCGCTTTCGGCCCCTTCAGCAAAGTGGACCAGCCTGTCCTTGGCGAATCCGAGCCTGAAATCACTGGTAAGGTCGAAACCTCGGCCTAGGGAGTTGATGGCGCTCCTGGCGTAAGCACTTGCGTAGCCGCTACCGCTGCCGCTGCCGAGGCCAAAACCCTTGACGTCGGCCTCTTCCATGTGGGCGCGGGGTGTGGATTTGGGATGGGGTGGGTAGAAGGGAGAGGTGTGGACGATGATGATGAGAGTCAAAAGAATACGTTTTGGAGTGTTTTGCCTTCTTTATATGCAATTCATTTTATTATTATTTTTCCAAATTACATTTATTAAAATCATTATTTTAATTTCATAATTATAATAATATTTATTCTTTCATGTACTTAATTTTTTGTAGGGGTTGGGGGGGAGGGGAATGCATTTTTTCAAAGCTTCGAACGTTCTCATGGGGGAGTTTGACTTTGAAGATTATAAGGACAAAAAAGTTATATACTCTTAGAAAATATAAATTTTAGACTTTGCGACTGTAACGTGACGTAATCAACCCATTTTTTTGGAAAATTGAAATGAGAAAAAAAAAGGATTTTCAAATCGCGTGGCGTGACACGTGGGCCGGTTTGAATTTCTTAAATTTTATTTTCAACAATTTTGTAAATTCGATTTTCTTAAAAGATACAATATTTTTAAACTCTTCTATTTCGTAACGAACGATTAAACATTAACAAGGGTCCCATTATTATTAGTCCAACATTTTTCTTTTTACTCCGCGATCTCATCTCGACAATTAATATAAAGTTAGGTAAGGAAATTTGGGCCCATTTCACAAAAGAAAAACGAGAGGACTGCTTATTTCATCATCACTTTGATTTCTTCAAAAGGATAATCTAAAATTAACAACATAATCTTATTAAACGCATCCAATTCTATGTGATTCTTCGGGCTGTCTGGGAACACTCGCGATCCATCCATATGGGAACAGTCCGTGGTGGATTTATAAGGAATGGAGCTAGCTGCTGCTCAATCCACGTATTACCACCACCCCACGGATTCACTCACTCCCAAGAGTCCACGATGTTGCTTGCACTAGGAACAAATGTGGAGAAACAAACAGCTTCCCACTCCTTGGATCGAATCGCGGGCCTTCCTCTTGAGAGTCCGTACGAAACCACGACGGGGTGTCATCATTACGGAGGATGCGACCTTGTTCGGACGGTCCAAGGCCTTGCATCTTGGCAATGGCATCTTGGAGGGAAGAGGAGGTGGAGGTGGAGGAAGGAAGGGGTTGAAGGTGCCTTGCCTTCATCGCCACCCCTATAACCTCCTCTCCCAAATTTTTATTTCTTTCACAAGTAGCCTTTTTGCTAAGTTAGAATGGCCCGGCCCAAGTCTCAGGAGCCTTTTTAGTTTTAGGCCCAGTAACGGCCCATGTTTAAGAGCTGCCCCTGGCCCACCGTTGGCAACTTGAACTTAAATTTAACACACCCAGATTCTGATAAATCCTTTTTTTTTTTGGTTATCTAACATGGCATGAGTCCTTTTGTAAAATCTTGAAAGAAGAAGCCCATGTAACTTGATAATCAAACACGAGTGAGTTTTCCAGTTGAATCTTGGGTGAGTTTTTTCTGATCTCTCTTTCAAATCACACACACAAGTGACATGAAGACTATATGTCTTCATGGGATCTTCCCAAGATGAATGAATCTCCATGACTCGAATCTAAAGATAATACCTTTTTTTTTTTTTTTTCTCCAATCCCACCCTCCCAACTCTTTCTTACAACCCTTCTCCTCGTTTCTAAATCAACTCCGACAGCTCACGTGACTCCAGTTGGGATAAACACCTCACGACAAATGGGAGCGCCCAAAAATTCATGTAATAATTGCTTTGTGTGTTTAAAAAAAGAGAGAAGGGTTTTTGCATGGCTAGAAACTAGAAATGGGATTATTAGTGATTTCTTTTTATATAGTTTATTTAAACAGATTTCTTAAGATTTAACATTAAAATCTAAAATCTTATGATTAATTTTCATAAATAATGTTTGCAAGTAATCAATCATGAACTTATTAAAACAAACAAAAACAATTAACAAAGAGATTAATTAATTAATTAAGACTGGAAGCAAATATAAAAAGGGTGTTGGGTAAGAAGGGGCGGGGGGCTGAGGTAAAACTCCTCCTCCTCCATTTGTCCCAGACCAGCCCAGACACACACTCGGTCACACGGGCGGCGGTTCGATCGGTGTTCTTCCAGCCGAGACCATCCCGGGTTTTGTCTCCTTCTCACGGAATTATCCCCTGCCCTGTCGCTTACAGTTTATTTTTGTTGTTTGGTATTGTTGATGTTTCCCCATATGTCTAATTCTTAATCCCGATTGAAACCCTAGACTCGATATAGGCCCATTGCCGGTGTGTTGGTTATGGGTGTGTGAAAGGTTGTATCTTGGTGATTGTTTTTTTTTTTGTCGATTTGGTCCAGAATGGGTGAGATTATTTGGATTGGATTGGATTGATGATTGGGGGATTTGGGGTTGAGTATTAGGACGCCGGGGGATTGTTGTTCGAAAATCCTTTTTCCTTTGCCCGCTGTTGAGCCCGTTTGTGTGTTTCGGTGTTTACTTATTTTTGGAGTTTGAGTTTGGGATGTGTTGTTTGTTGGTAATGAGATGGGTAACACATTAAATTGTGCTCTTGTTGCGTCTTGATTTCGTTGAATACCTCGTCGTGCACACTTTCATCGAGTCACATAGTTTTTGGTGGTCATGTTTTGTGCTTCTACTCGCGAGTTTTCTTCTTTATGTTGCATTTTAGCACTGTGATGGAAACTGAGTTGTTCAGACCATCTCAGATCAGACTTTGTGGAAGCAGATAACACGTGGAGAGGCGTGATATTTTGGGAGAAATGAATTAGAGGAAATTTTTTCGTAAGGATTTTATGTGAAGTGGAGAGAACGAACTCATGTGGGTAGATGTGTGGTGTTACTTTTGTGCCTTGCTGGTGGTAGATGTAGGATGGATGATGGTGTTTTATTTATAGTCTTTTTAAATTATTTATTCGAGTGCTGTGAATTGTATCCTACGACCCTAATGAGTATTTATATTGGCATCACTTTCTTCCCCCCTCTCCCTGTCCTGACGTTGTGTTATTTTCTTCTCTTACTGTTGATTTTAGGTATCAAAGGGAACTAAATTTTTACCATGGAAAATGTGGCGAACACAGTTAATGGTTCAGGTACTGATGAGAAGATCATTGGTGAGAGTGGGCCTTCAGACGAAACCTGCAGCAATGATACTGGTGTAACTTCCACTGAATCCAAAATGAATGAAGGAGAGGATGTTTTTGAGGAGGCAGTAGAAAGCCAAGATCACATTCCAGGAGAAGATTGGGAATTGGACTCTGGGATAAGTATCATTGCAGGACCTGACGGGAATGTTGCTGTAGGCATTGCTAATTCAGGGCCAGTAATGATGAACGAGGATACTGGTTTTGCGAATGAAGCCGAAATTCTCCAGGAGGCTATTAGCATAACAGGGGGTGTGAGGAAATCTGAGGAATTCACTCAAGAGGTGGATTTGGACAAGAAAGTTGAAGGTTCAGCAGGTGGTGAAAGTTTTGGTGGTAATAAGGTGGTAGAATGCGTTGATGATGGAGCGACTGGGGAGGAGGTATCAACAGTCAGTGATGGTGAATCACAAGGTGTGTTTGATGATTCTGTGGAGGACATATCTGAGGTTGCTCTAGAAAATGACCTGCGGAATGAAGTAAGGGAAACAACAAAGCCTACTGATGTGGAGTTTCTACCAGAACTAGAATCAAGTGCTGAAATTCATCATTTCGGAACTGAGGCTGAGGCCGGAGCTGGAGCTGAACTTTCTGAAAATAAGGAGGTGGAGGGGACTTTGACAGGTAATGATTCTGGGGATTCTTTTGGTGGAAATTTTTCATCGGAGTTGGAAAACAAAAGCTCTTCTGTAGATGGGGACGGTTCTTTAGCTAATGTTGACAGGGATTATCAGGTGGTGAATTGTCAGGAAAATAGAGAATCCTCATCTCATTCGGTTGCAGATCGCCTAGATAACTTTCCGGAAGAGGGTAAAAATCATTTAAATCAGTCTGGTTCTAAAAATGAGTCAACAACTGAGATGCAAGGTTCAGAGAGAAGCTTTGCTGCCGTTCTTAAGAAAGCGATATCACTTAATGAGAATAGTGTGGTCACTTCTGGGGAGCCTAAGTCCATGACCAATGAAAATGTTTCAACCGTGACCAAGGATCCTGTGGAAAATGTAGAATCTTCTCAAAGGAATGATGGGAATCATGTTCTGGAAGGGAAGACAGAGGAAAAGGACTCCGTGACTGTGGTGGATGACAGCAAAGTTAATAATGATACCAGGGCACCTGCTGTTAGTGAAAGTCCTGCTTCTTCTTCGGCCACTAGGGAAACTAGTAATGAAACCAGGGCCCCCACTGTAAATGAAAATCCTGCTTCTTCTTCGGCAAAGACAGAGAATACTGCTAATTCTTCTCCAGTCCCAGCTGGTCTTGGCCGTGTAGCTCCCTTGCTTGAGCCTGCACCTCGTGCTCCTCAGCAGCCTCGGGTTAACGGGGCAGCGTCTCAGTTACCGGTGCAACAAGTTGATGAATCTGCCAATGGTGAAGTAGAGGAGGCCGATGAGACCCGTGAAAAACTCCAGATGATACGTGTCAAATTCTTGCGCCTTGCCCGTCGACTTGGGCAAACTCCTCATAATGTGGTGGTTGCCCAGGTTTTGTATAGACTGGGATTGGCAGAGCAGCTCCGGGGAAGAAACGGTGGACGTGTCGGTGCTTTCAGTTTTGACCGTGCGAGCGCCATGGCAGAGCAGTTGGAGGCATCTGGGCAAGAACCGCTCGACTTTTCCTGCACTATTATGGTCCTGGGAAAGACCGGAGTTGGAAAAAGTGCAACAATAAATTCCATATTTGATGAAGTGATGTTCAGTACTGATGCTTTTGACACCGGCACCAAGAGAGTTCAGGATGTAGCGGGTACTGTAGAGGGTATCAGATTGCGGGTCATAGACACACCTGGACTTTTACCTTCGGTAACTGACCAGCGCCAGAACGAGAAGATCCTACATTCCATCAAGAGATTCGTCAAGAAAACTCCGCCAGATATTGTCTTGTACCTGGACCGTTTGGACATGCAAAGCAGGGATCTGAGTGATATGCCGCTTCTCCGTACTATTACTGATGTATTTGGGCCATCCATATGGTTTAATGCGATTGTGGTCCTAACACATGCAGCATCAGCTCCACCTGATGGGCCTAACGGCACTGCATCGAGTTATGATATGTTTGTGACTCAACGTTCACATGTTGTTCAGCAGGCAATACGCCAAGCGGCTGGGGACATGCGGCTAATGAATCCAGTCTCTTTGGTGGAGAATCACTTTGCTTGTCGTACGAATAGACGTGGGCAGAGAGTTTTGCCCAATGGTCAGGTCTGGAAGCCTCATCTTCTGCTGCTTTCATTCGCTTCGAAGATTTTGGCTGAAGCCAATGCCCTTTTGAAACTTCAAGACGGCCCACCAGGAAAGCCTTTTACCACTCGAGCAAGATCGCCTCCATTGCCTTTCCTCCTCTCCTCCCTTTTACAGCCACGGCCTCAGGTGAAGTTGCCAGAGGAGCAATTTGATGATGAGGATGGTCTTGATGATGACTTGGACATGTTATCTGAGTCTGAGGATGAATCTGAGTATGACGAGTTGCCGCCGTTCAGGAGGCTAACGAAAGCCCAGTTGTCTAAGCTTACTAAAGCTCAGAAGAAAGCGTACTTTGACGAGCTCGCATATCGTGAGAAGCTTTTCATGAAGAAGCAGTTGAAGGAGGAGAGAAGGCGGCGGAGGATGATGAAGAAGATGACAGCTGAAGCAAAGGATCAGCCGGCTGAGAATGTGGAGGAAGAAAGCAGCAGTGCAGCATCAGTGCCTGTTCCCATGCCGGACCTAGCTCTACCAGCATCATTTGACTCGGATAATCCTACACATCGCTACCGATATCTTGATAACTCCAATCAGTGGCTAATAAGGCCAGTTCTTGATACTCATGGTTGGGATCATGATGTCGGCTATGAGGGTATAAATCTCGAGAGACTGTTTGTAATCAAAGAAAAGATGCCTGTTTCCTTTTCTGGCCAGGTCACAAAGGATAAGAAGGATGCCAACATCCAGATGGAGGTTGCAGGTTCTGTGAAACATGGCACGGGAAAATCCACTTCACTGGGGTTTGATATGCAGTCCGTTGGGAAGGAAATGGCCTACACTCTTCGAAGTGAGACAAGGTTCTCCAGCTTCAAGAAGAACAAGATGATGGCCGGGCTAGGGCTATCTGCTACCTTCCTGAATGATGTCTTATCTGCTGGATTGAAGTTAGAGGATAAATTGGTCCTAAATAAATGGCTGAAACTAGTCATGACTTGCGGCGCGATAACAGCTCGTGGTGATGTTGCATATGGTGGCAGCTTCGATGCCACCTTGAGAGATAGCGATGATCCCCTGGGGCGCTCGCTTTTCACTCTCGGCCTCTCGGTCATGGACTGGCATGGTGACCTCGCCATCGGCAGTAATATACAGTGCCAGTTACCAATAGGTCGGAACACGAACCTGACCACCCGTGCCAATCTGAATAACAGAGGAGCAGGGCAAGTCAGCATCCGCGTGAGCAGCTCGGAACAGCTCCAGATAGCACTCCTTGGGATCATTCCGCTGATCAGGAATGTTCTGGAGTACCGACAGCAATTGCAGTTTGGACAATGATGATTACTTAGATCTTGCTCAGGCCAGTCATGTTAAGATAAGCAACCTGCCCCTTTTCTTCCCCCATTTACTTAACTCGAGAATTGCTCATTGGGTCATAGAACTCTCGAGGGGCTTCTCTTGCAGGTGGGGTGACGATGCGGTTTTTGTTCTAGTTCTTAGAAAATGCACTTCTGTCCTATTATTTTTGGCCGAAACTTCTCTTGATGTACTTGTTGTTGTTGATGACGACGACATGAGGATGCAGCCCTACTCTTTGTTTAGTTCGTGGTCTTAGTCCTTAGTTTGGACATAATAATGTCGGGATAAGTTTGTGTTGGTTGTTCCCTTGATCGTCCCTCCTCTTAGGTTGTCTGAATTGCGAACTCTCTGTTATACCACATAATGCATTTGATTGTAGAAGTAATGATAAGCAGATGGGTGGATCTGCATGATTGACTCGGCTTAATCGTTAGAGAAGTGCACCCATGGCTTTCTATGCACCGCAAGCACCATATGGGTGAATCCGCGACATATTATCAGTTAATTTGTAAATTCCGGTCACTGGGTGGCTTCCTGACTTTTGTGGCTTGCTCGAACCCGTTTGCGATCTCTATAAGCTTCGGCTCGGACCCCTTGAGCCCTCCGAAGGAAACGCCAAACGGTACACCCGTGCTGTCGTACCCAGCTGGAACGTTTATGCCTGGAAACCCACCGATAGCCAAAACGGGCGAAATTGCTGAACCGGGCGCCATTACTGCATCAAGTCTGTACTGGGAAATTAGTTTCAGGAACCCATCATGCGTCAGCTGGGCCATCTTCTGTATGGCTAACTTCTCCTTGCTGCCGATTCCGTTAGTCGCTTGTGACAAGAGGAATATGCTTTGGTCGATCGTGTCCGTCAGTTCCTGCATGATGCAGGGTTAATGTGATGCAAAATCGGGCATCGGCCGGCTTTACTCGAGAGAATCATTCCAAATGCATACCAGCTTAACATTGTTATTGTTGAAGGCTATAACATCAGCCAATGATCGGACTGGGGATGACACGAGGCTTTTGAGGTAGTTGTTCAGTGCGATCTTGAACTCTGCCAAGCAGGCCAACTCTTCTCCGCTCTCATAGAAGTCCAGGATCACGTCGATGTTGTCTATCTTGAGGTTGTCCACGAGGACTGCACCTGCATCCCTGTGAATGCGCATGCAACAACGATAACGGATGATTTTCTGACGCCCTGATGGTCAGATGGGAAACGGATGCTTGGTGTTTACCTGAGGGTCTGGAAGTGATTCTGATATGCACGGGCTACGTCAGGCTGGCCGGTGAAGTTAAAGAAAGGATCCCTAACTATCCCAATTCGCTTCCCCCGGAGGCCATCGGCTTTGAGGAATTGCAGGTAACCACCTTTTGGGATGTACTGGGAAGCTGCCTTTGTCGCCCCAGCATCTTTGCAGTCATAACCTGCAATGGCCTCGAGGACGCACACTGCATCGGCAACTGTCCGGGTAATTGGCCTGTTTACATTACGGCATTACATCATTCCCAATTCCCTTGTAGCCCTTAAACAAGAAGTTGCTCGCCAACTTACCCGATCGTGTCCTGTCGTGGAGTCAAGGGAACAACTCCTGCTCGGCTGGTCAGGCCCACCGTCGGCTTGATGCCCACGACCGAATTAGCACTTGCGGGGCATAGGATTGAGCCATCAGTCTCAGTACCAAGTGACACAGCCACCAAGTTGGCCGCTACCGATATTGCTGACCCACTGCTCGAGCCACACGGATCCGCCGAAAGAACATAAGGATTCTTCGCCATGTTCGTCAAAAATCGCGATTAAAATCTTCCGCAATTATGCAAAATTAAGATGTACTCAAAGAAGAAATCAGACCTTCCCCTGCCCTCCTCTTGCACTCCAGCCATTGGGTTGAGTCAGTGACCGGAAGGCTGCCCACTCGCTCATGCTCGCCTTACCCAGTATAACCGCGCCGGCCCTCCTCAACCTTTCCACGACCCCTGCATCCCGGGCAACTTTCGATCCAAGCAGAGCGAACGATCCCGCTGTGGTGTTCAACGCATCCTTAGTACCGATGTTGTCCTTCAGGAGTATGGGGATCCCGTGTAGCCCGGGACACGACCTCCCAAGGACCCCGGCCTTCCTCTCCAGGTCAGCAGCATCCGCCTGACGCAAAGCATCCGGGTTGACCTCGATGACCCCGTGTAGGACGGGGTTGAGCCTACGGATCTCGCCGAGGTAGAACTCGGTGAGCTGCCGCGATGTCAGGTGGTTGCTCCGGAACGCTCGTTGGAGATCGGCCACGGTCGCTTCCCGGATCGAGAACGCCAGCGTGCCCGATAACAATGAAGAAGCTATTGCCAAGCTAATGAAGGAGATCGATGGTAGCAGAACCTTAGTGGCCATCTCATTCGAAGAACCAGATGGATTAGCAAAGCTTAGGCTTGCCAAACCCAATCGCTTAGTTAAATAGGAATCCCATGTGATTGTCCGAATCGAGTTTACTTCCAATTTAATAACTCAAAATGTACCACTACTTGTAATAAAAAAACTTTTAGTCAATCATTCATTCCCAATTCCAACAACAACTGGGAATAATCTTGGAGAGGAAATTACAAAAAATGGGGTTGGAACATTTCTATGGAATGGTCCCACCCACAAAAGCCTTCAAATTGGAATTCACTTGGAAATCAAATTAAGGAGGAATTGTAACTCCGTGATATTTGTTGAAGAAAAATTTGAGAAATATCCTTAGAGAATTAATTGAATATCGCCCATAAGTTGAAGATTTAAATTAATTGGGCAAACTCGCTCTCCTAAAATAGTAGCTCACTTTGGAAATTATTTGGACTTTTTTTTTCGCGTTGAGCTCAAATTAGTTTGAAATAACATATTTTATTGATGGCGTTGAAACAACAACGATAGTTTCAACCTGAACTTTGGTCCAATAAAAAAAAATTCTCAAGTCTTCCAAAGTGAGTGATCGAGACCGTATTTTGCCCCATTTTAGCTTAAGTTGATGTCCTAAACAATGATTTCAAATTCACGATCTTGTTTGAGATAATGACTTAAGGGCGATATTCAGTTAATCTTGAAAAATTGAATCGTTTTTCGCAATTTTTTCCCAATTAATCAACTATAAGGAGGTAAAGACCTCTCAAATTTAGCATCTAATAATGTGTGTGTGTGCAGTAATCATATTTATATTAATGAGACATATCATTTAATTTCAATATCTAATTGTGGTCGAGGGAATGGAAGTGTCAAATCAGAGATCCATAAACAAATTATGTTTACCTTGAACCCATTAAAAACTATAAATTTAAAAGGTTAAGTTAGTAAATAAAGAAACTTAAGATGTTTATATTATATAGTTTAACGTAATCCGTCAAAAAAGTCATTGTTTTCTTTCGTGAGATTGTAAAATAAATCTTGTTTTGTTCAAACTGGCCATTAGCGCGGCATTTTCTAATTGTCTTTAAATACATGAATCGGTCAAGTGAATTTGGAATGCTGGGATACGAAAGCTTTTTATGATATGTGATAAGAAATTATGAAAAACATGTGTAGTACTTCAACTCAGAACATGGTAAAAATATGGCAACGACAAACATACGACATAAAGAAATGCATTATTCAATGATATATGACACGACACGCCCTCGAATGTTGCCAGATTACGTTCCAACCGGTTGGTTTCATTTGCAAGGGGTGAACTTGCACGCAGACCCCGAATTCGCCCTTGTGAAAGCAAGGGCGGTGTGGAGGACGTTCTTGGACGAGCCGAGGAGGGCGTCGTTGGTTTGCTGGACCACCACGATGGAGTTGTAAGGGAAGCGGACGCTGTTGTAGGAGTTGAGGAGTGATGTCGTGGCTTCCCTGAGGAGGGTCCTGTATGCTTCTCCTCTCCCGTGGAGAGCTTGCCATAGGGTGAGGTCAGTGCCGTACCTCTGGGCGGCCACGGGGCCAAACACAAGGGCCACCTTCGTGTCGGGGTTCACCACCTTCCAGTAGCATTTGTATTCTGGCATGGTCCACTTCCTATAGAATGTTTTCGAGATTCATTGATTAATAGTAGTTTGTACGCGTCAAAATCCTATATTGATGCATGTGCACGCATGACTCACTGAGATGGGCAAGCAGAGGGTTCCAAGAATGGTGCAGGAGGCAATGGGGTGGCCGGCGCAGGGGACGCAGAGCTGGGGCAGAAGGACTTGGGCCGGGCGGGCTGGGCCAGCAAAGAGTCGACGGAGTAGAACTCGGTGTCGAACATGTTGAACATGAGACGGAGGCCCTTAGAAGGGCCGGCGGAGGCCGAACACCCTGTCTTCGACCAGTTTCCAATAACTTGCGCCTGGCAACTGCTCAAATCAGGAGTCCCATGAAACTTGATTGCATAGTTGCCGAGGGTATTCGTTGTCTCCTCTCCGGATAGAGTCACTTGGCCTTTGTTGTTCGTGCATGTAACCTTCACTTTGATCCCTGGGAATGGACATACGTTACAAACACGAGACCTAGTCTACAAAACACGACCCGCCACCGAGCTCACGTCGTTTCGACATTACATAATCATTGCAGAACATTCTATTGCAAACATCTTAACAGAAAGATTAGAAGACGATGATACCATTGAGAGGGTAATCAAAGAGGGAGATGTGGCCATCCTTGCACTGGTCACAAAACACAGTCCCGGACACAACCGCATCTGCCTTAGCCCCAATAATCACACCTGCAATCACGATCAAGGCACCGAATAGTAACATCCCATGGTTTCGGCAATAGCCCATCTCGAATATTCTCTTTCCCTTCGAATTGGGGAGAGGACTTTGGATCCAAGAGGAAGGAGGAGGAGGAGGAACAAAATGCAAATGATTCCGATGGAGAGGGGATGTGAAATTTATAGGAGAATGTGATTGTGGAAGGCGCTTTAACTGTCTTGAATCCCCAACTGTCCCCATTTATGAAGAAGGGAGAAGGTTATTAAGGATGGATGAGTTTAAGGGTGTGAATCATTTGAAAACGTGTTGAGTTTTTGTTTGGGAAGTTGGGAGGAGGATATGACAGTGATGGAGCTTTATGATACTTGAAGAACTTCCATTGAAATTGGGAATCTGATGTGATGGAGGATATGGTGGGGGGAGTGGAACTCTTCTCCCACAGAAGTTTCTATTGCATGCATGTACAAGTCTCATTGGAACACCTTCGAAGACAGATCAAACTGACCGCAACTTACGAGGAGGTGTCCCATTACTAGTTATCCGTTATTTTACGTGAAAATACCCGGATTGGCCACTCCTCGAGTTCGGCCTATAAGCTTAATAGGGTTCACTTTAAAATCAATTGGCAATAGAAGATTGTCCCATCGGCCATATGGTAGTTTGGGAGTCATGTTGGACTTGCGACTTCAACTCTTCAACATCTTCCCTCGAACCCAGATCCATATTATTCTGAACTATGATACTACGTGGAAATTCCCGCCCCAACTCACTCATATTAATTGGTATTGCCGCCAAGCAGGTGATATTAGATGGTTCGACATTTAATTCCCTTTAGGTAAGATCTCGGTTCGAGCCTTGTGAACGAGATACTAACTGTCGGGCGAGTTACGAAAATCGCTACTAGCAGAAATTGTTGACCTCTTTCGGAGAACGTTTTATGTCACTGTGAACTATAACCAAGTAAAAGTCGAAAAGCTTCTACGACCGACTCGTCACCTTTGAAAGTGGAGTTAATGAAGGGTTTGACAGTGAAGAGGGATGCTCCATACTCAATTATTTAGGTCTTTTTTTATTTCTTTTTCTTGTTCTCTAACTTTGCATGACTTCCATCAATTTATGGCGATTCCAGAGAATAGAGGGCGCTCCTCGTCCTGCCCGAGGGCTCCTTTGCTTTTTCTTGTTTTCAGACAATCTGGAAACGGAGTACAGGAAATGGTCTTGGTCTGATATTTCCTCAAGCAATTACATTCGAAAGTTACATATGACCGACCACATGATTCATAGTTACACACAGCTTACGATGAGGTTCAATCAAATGCCTGGTTATAACTTATGCAGACGTAATAACATGAAGTCAAACCCTTGCAAGTACCATGTGGGCGATCATCGACGACCACGGGCGTGGGAACTTTCGACTTCAAGGGCTTTCGCTACTTGAATGAGGCCGGGTACGTTGTCCCCACGTAGACTTGAGGCAAATCTCCAAATCTCTATTGGGGGCCCAACACATTACATATAGTTGGGCTGGACCATGAAACACATTACATATAGTTTGCTGAGAACCCAAAACTCAGAAACACAGACTTGAGATGGTGGTCACCAAGAAGGAAGCATGTGGGGGTGGTGGCATATTTTTCAAATTCCAGAGTCAATAATGGCGGCTCCTAAAAAAAACCAGCCATCTTACAGAGAGAGACCCATCCAGTCTCAGTCTCATCAGTCATACCCCAGACCCACAACAACAACCACACCAGGGACAGACACCAATTAAGCAGCGGAAAAAAACACCACACTTCGGAAACCCACCGACCCATGTCAACGGACACCACCAGACCTACAGCTGGCCACAGTCAGCTACCACCACCGGCTTCGAGGTCCTCCCGGACTGCGATCCCACTGCCTCGACCTTCTTCACCACGTCTAACCCCTCGACCACCTTCAGAAAACATACCACCGGATCCATCAGATATTTCAGCGGCAGAAAGGAATCGCAAAACCCTAACACAAATCTAATTGACTTCAATCAACTTCCGATCCTTTTACCTGTCCAAAGACGACGTGCTTGCCGTCCAGCCACTCGGTCTTGGAGGTGCAGATGAAGAACTGGCTCCCGTTAGTCCCGGGGCCCGCATTAGCCATGGAGAGGACGCCGGGGCCGGTGTGCTTCTTGATGAAGTTCTCGTCAGCGAACTTGGATCCGTAGATCGACTCACCTCCGGTGCCGTTCCCGGCGGTGAAGTCTCCGCCCTGGCACATGAAGTTGGGGATGACGCGGTGGAAGGATGATCCCTTGTAGTGGAGGGGCTTGCCGGACCTGCCAACGCCCTTCTCCCCGGTGCAGAGGGCACGGAAGTTCTCGGCGGTGCGGGGGACGACGTCAGCGTAGAGCTCCATGATGATCCTACCGGCGGGCTGGCCACCGACGGTCATGTCGAAGAAGACTCTAGGGTTTGCCATCGGGATATCTCTCGATTTGGTGGGGGGGGGGAGGGGGGGAATGTCGTTTTGCGGCGAATGGTCAATGCGCGTGTAGGGTTTGGGCCGGGCGTAGTTTACATATAGGTGGAGAGGATGGAGGTGAGCCGTCGGATTAAAGGCACGTGGCGGTGATCGAGCGGGGGTTGTTAACCAGGGTTGGGGGAGGGAGGGGTTCAACCAGGGTTAAGGGAGGGGCCCAAATTCTGAGAAGATGAAGGTGAGGTCGTTAATTTTCTGTCTTTTTCTTTTTAGGCATATGATCTAAAGATGTTTGGTGGAAAAATTGACATGTCTGAGGTCTGATCTGATCTGATCGGAATTGTTTTCTTTTCCGATTTAAGTACTTCCCAAATGGGCTGTCCATGTGGACCTGTGGACTTGGTGGGCCCATCCCATGAGTCCGCATTTTATGGGCCGGGAGTTAATCCCGAATGATATTCGGCCCATTATTTGGCCCACTTCATTACCCGTGTAAGTTAAGTGTATGTGAGTGGAGAGAGTCCAGCAGGGTGTTTGCACATGGGACTTGTAAAGATCAAGGCAATTGAATTCCATTCATCATCACAATGCCACGACACATGAATCAAATATCGAATCCCACCTTCGGACAGCGAGCTATTATTACATCCACTCGAAACATTCACCTTTTGATTAGGAAAGGTAGAGAAGAGACCATCCCCATCCCCGTCCAAATCGTATGGAAATTTAACTTTGATTTATGAAACCAACATTTGGCTAAGCATGAGGAGGGACGTAGGGAGGTAACGACGGGAATTTACCCCAGAAGGGGTGGTCCTTCCAGATCTTTGGCGGAATCGGGAAAGGCGGGAGCTCCGGAAGCGGAGGGCAGGGGGGCTTCGGCGGGAATTTCGGGAAAGGCGGTAGCGGCTTGAAGAAAGGGATGGGTGGAGGAAGTGGCTTTGGCTTGTACACGGGCACCGGGGGCGGCAATGGCTCAGGCTTTGGCTTAGGCTTGTATACGGGCACCGGTGGAGTTAATGGCTTGGGCTTGGGCTTGTATATGGGCACCGGTGGAGGCAATGGCTTCGGCTTCGGCTTGTATACGGGAGGCGACGGCTTAGGCTTGTATACAGGAGGTAATGGCTTAGGCTTGGGCTTATATACATGCACGGGAGGAGGCAAAGGCTTTGGTTTGGGCTTGTACACGGGCACCGGAGGAGGCAACGGCTTCGGCTTCGGCTTGTAAACGGGCACCGGGGGTGGGCGCGGCTTCTTGATGATGGGAATCGGTGGGGGAAGATGCTTATGGTACTTGGGGATAGGAGGCAGCTTGTATATCGGGATGGGCGGATGTAACGACTTCCCATGGATTGGGGGAAACGGCGGCAGCGGGAACGGCTTGCCGAACAACTTCACGAGCAGATCAGACGAGGTGCAGACCGACAGACGGAACTTCAACCTCCCGGTTGGGCCAAACACGTGCGTACCACCATTGGCTTTAGCCTTGGAGACAATCCTAGTGGACTCAATCCCATCTAGGCTAGGGCAGGGATCGGAGGACGCGCCGTGGAGTTGGGCATAGCAAGATTCCTTGACCTCCCCATCCTTGTTCACGAGGTATCCAGGAATGGAGACCTTGAACTTGCCTTGCTCGTCAAGTTGTCCAACTCCTCTTCTCTTGACATCTCCACTTGTTGTCCTGCAGTAAACGCTCACCCCGAACCCTGAAAAAACATATTAAAAAGCATAACTTTATCTTATTATTTAAGTGTTTAAATTAATTCATGAATCCTACAAGGATTGCATTCGAAAGTTTCCACATCATGGTAAGCATGTGATTTCATTATATGTACTACAAAAGGATCTTCTTACCGTTGAAGGCGTGGCTGGTTTGGATGTTGTGCTCGGCGCAATCGCTGCACTCTCCGAACCCGACTACCTCGACGTTCTCCCCATTGGCATCACAAGACACCACCACCACCCCCAAGAGTAGGAGGAGAGCCCCTAATACCCTCATGAGGGTTCGATTTCGCGTGTAAAATTACGGCGAAACACACAAACCCCTCCAAATTTGTCCCTAAAGTTAGAGGATGTTAGGGGCGTATTTATATTTGGTTGATGCAGGGATGATGATGACCTTGAGGCACCGACGGTTTGCTGTAAAGAGGGACTTCACATGGATGGGGGGGTTAGGAACAAAAGGAAGAAGATCGAAGAAATAGTAGCACCGGGGATTCTGTTCTTTTGAGTCAATGTCGTCCTCTTACAATACTCACCAGTCGAGGGTATTATAACAACCCTGATTAGCAGCCACATTTGTTAATATAATCCATGTTCTGTTTATTACATATTATAAGAAAATAACGAAATGGAATTATCTTTGCTTTGAATGTGCCCTCATGATCAGCTGCTCCTTCCTCATCCTCATCAACTCTACAACTCCCCATACTTCTCGCGTAGCTTTCCTTACAGCAACACGATGGATTCTTCACAAACTATTGCCTCAGTGGGGTTACGTTCATACGTACAACGGAGGAAGGATCAAGCACTAGGCAATCTGTAAACTTTTGATCGCGGGAAAAGGTGTTCGGAGGCCACAGCACTCTGAGGGTCGCGTCGTCACCATATGCAAACCTCGGATGTCTAAGGGTATATAATGCAATCTTAGATTAGGGTAACGCCGATGATTAGTTCTTGTTGTTAACGGTACGTATCGATCATGGCTACATATTAAGGAGGGGGGGTTGATGTGATGATATGGACGATGATTTTTATGTTGTTGACAGCGATTAGTTGGGGGAGTTTTTAATGCAATCCCGGCGGAATCGGCCAACATTATCAGGGTTTCCGATTATAAATGTCTCAATCAATAGACTTGGCAATCATCTTATTACAGTACGGACGACTAGAAACATCGTCTAAGGTAATAACCTCGTGATGTTAAGGTCGGCCCCAAACGTTAACTGCTTCTTAACTATTCGAAGTGCAGCCATAGTTCGATAATTACAATCGAGTAATGCCGACAATATTAGTTGTAAAATGTGGTTAATTTGCTTGAAAATGGTAGTGAGAAGCTTTGGGGTTCATATTGTCCCCCTTCCATTAGTTGGAGGCAATTTAAAAGCCTCCCTTTCTCGCGTTCACCACCGGCTTCCATAGTTGGGAGGTGCAATAAATACTAAAAATTATTATTACACATAATATAAAATAACATATCAAAGTAAGAAACTTTCTGATTAATAATTAAGTATATGTTTATATAAATCCCATTAATAATATTGAAAATTTCTAAATTTTGTTGTAAAGCCGTCTATCCATGCTTTATATTTCATTTTTAATACATTCTACTCTTAGAGTTTATTACGTGTGTAATAACCTACACAAATATTTCTCTTTTAAGAATTTCCAAACAAAATCATCCACGATCTCCTAATCACATTTAAATTATTACTCACCTTCTCAATTCAATCCCCTCAATACCCAAAAAATATTTCATTCCCCATTAAAAAAAATATATAACCTAGACACAGTTCTTCAAATAAATGATTGTCCATAGGAGGATCTCGGGTCAAAGCCTCCCCATCCCCTTTCAGACGAGGACAATCAGACGTTCCTCTCCCCAGAAGTTCCTCAAAAGCCGGGAGTGATACTTGCATTGGGTCAAACGCTCGTTTTAAACGGAGCCATCATGGATGGGTGAAGGCGACACGAGCCGCTCCCGGAACCTCCGGAAGCTTCCTTTTCGGGCCATATGCTGCTTTTCGCCTGTCGCCTCCTAAAGAGCATGAAGACATAGGCGAGGGCCTGGGCAGGCCCGAAATCGAGGGAGGGTGCCCGACGCTCGAGTCGGATGCCGATTGGATGAGTCTAGGGAGTGGGCCCGAATCCTCGTGTCGTCTGAACCGCTACGCACGTGATAGGCCGGAAGACGCGCTTACAACGTGGCTTCGCTTGATGTTCATGGGCTTAGTAATAAAAACAAGAAAAAAAAAATCTTAGACATAATAAATTGAGGCAGCCTAAAGTAGTTGGTGTTAGTTGATATCAAATTTTGTTTGATGTATCATTTCTTGTGACAACTATGTAAAAACCCACATGGGGGGGGGGGCTACCCCTCGGAAAAAAGAACAACACATTATTAGCTTTCATTATTTCACTTGGGAAGTAATAATGCACCTATAATGTCATAACAGTGTTTGTGGACATAGACCCCCACTTAGGAATACCTTTCAAAAAATGAAATGAAATTAATGGCTTTGATGATGAAACTTAGGTCCGAGTTAACTACAAACATTTCCCACAATGTTTTGGTGTTTAGAGATCGTTTTTAACTTCTTTTGGTTCAGGTTTTAGATAAGAAATGGAATTTATGGACAGGGATGATAATGTCGGGTGGATCCAAGAGGCATAAAACGTTAATTTATCGGACAGCGCATGAAACGAGGCGACATTCACGATGACACCAACTTTCCTAAGAAACAATTCTTTTGATATATATGTATGCATATCTTGTTTCGCTTGGGATTATGCAGAATGTTCCCTGGCAAAGGCGACACTAACGAAGTGGTCTTAGAAAATATTTGTCTTAAAATGTTATCCCCACTACATCAACTCATATGTTGTGTGGAACGAATATCTCCTGTGATACGTGCTTGTTATCGTTTGAAGCCAGATCAACGACGAAAAATAAAACAAGAGAAACACAAACACCAGGATTTTACGTGGTTCGGCCAAGATAGCCTACATCCACGGGGTGAGAGTAATCTATTAATCAAGAGCCGTCGTCCCCAATCGTCGTGTCCCCTCAATAACCCTTACAAACCCTCAAGTAACCCTAGGTCTAGAAAATTACCATATAGGTCCCTAAACTTTTGGGTAGGGTAATAATTCAGGTCGGCTAATAATAATTCAAGTCATTTAAGAGTCCTGTTTGACCGCACGCTTAGCTGTAGTACAGTTTTTGAGTTCCATCTCGGCCGGACGCTTCTTGGCAGACCGCGCCGCGGACTTCTCCTCGTAAGTATGACCGGCATGTTATTGCCCGCAACTTCGAGGAAAGTCAAGTGACGTTTTCCTCGCTTCCGACAAGTCCCTTCGAGATCGGGTGCTTATATGAAGCGGATGTGCCTTGGGAAAGGCCTGGCGATCCAATGCTTTTAGTACTCTTGGAGTGGTTACCTGAATCAGGTATGGGTTTGCTCAAGTCGTTTCTCACGTTGATCTGCTTGCTTGTCTTGTCTTGTAAGCTCGCGAGGGGCGTCCCGGATATCACCACTATATTTATACAATGCGGTCGGACGCTGGATCTCGGCGTGCCAGCCGACATATCCGCGTCCTTGGCTATCGACGACATGAGAGATGCTTTGATACAAAACACGCCGACAAGAAGAGGGATGCTGTACTTAAAACAAACTCCTCTGAACGACCGCTCCGGCAGGTCCTGCCGTGGGGTCGGCCGTTGCGTCAGGACTATTCCCAGAGCCGATTGCTCTACGTGTCTGAGGGCTGCGAATGTCAAACAGATCAGAGCATGTGGATTTGTCAGCTGGGCGAGAATTGCACTTCGCCACTGCTATGTGAGCTTTCAGATCATACATCCGGTATTGTAAAGGATCATTCTCTGCCACCCTGTATGGATGCAACAGGTCCGACTGTCTTGTGAGATGTGAGTATAGTCATTGCTCCTTTAGATGAACGAACTTGACGATGAATAAAATGCTGAGACTATATCCATCCACAAAGTAAGTTTGAATTCGCATATGGTGGCAATACCTCCTCAGGAAGCGATCCAACACATCCTTCCAGCTGAATGACACTCGGGAATGCAAAACACAAAAGTGCGCCATGAATATTCCAGATTAACACAAGGAGTACCATTTTAACAGCAACAGCAGCAACTTAATCCATTTAGAAAGGCGTGAATCTGTGTACTCAATCTGCAGATTTCTCGTCTGCAGTAAGATGTCAGCCGAAATGCGAAAAACACTAGTGCGCTTCGGAAAACACAAGATAACTTGGACTCCCGTCCTCTTCTCATGCCAAAAATTGTGCATTCGCGGATATCTTTTCTCGCAACACAAATGGGGAGAGAAACTCTGTAGCAGGCGATAAGCAGAGGAAAACCCGACACAAACAAATCCGGAGATGTGTACAGTGCTGACTCGGTTACAAATATAACTTCCCTTGCACGGCTATGCTGAATATAAAATTTAATTAAATATTATACAAGCCCTCCGTCTGCAAGTAATTCCGTTGTAGTCTAGTTGGTTAGGATACTCGGCTCTCACCCGAGAGACCCGGGTTCAAGTCCCGGCAACGGAATTCCTCCCATTTTTTTTCGTTCTTTCCTTACGGGAAAACCCTAATTTACTCCCCGCCCCCCGATTCTATGCGAGTGAACAAACCTTCGTCCTAATTCAATCGGTACCCCCTAATTCTCATGACGGCGATTCTCGTCTTTCCCTTTCCCTTCCCCTTCTTTTGGCTGTTTTGGTGTACGCTTGGAGATACTGTGGGTTATAAGCCCAACGATGATGATAAACTTTTTTTTTTTATAAGTAGATGATGATAAACTTGACGATATTTGATTCGAGGATTAGGTTTTCTAGTGAATTTGTTGGTTGTGTACCCTAATTGGTTGAGAAGATGATTGGCTTGTTCTGTGTTGTTCGATGAATGATTCGTTGGATTGGAAAAACGAAAGAAAGATGATTGCAGTAGGAAGAGACTCGGGAGGACTGGACCGGTGAGAATTGCGATTTCCGATTTTTGCCATGTTACAGGACCTGTCAGGCAATGATTTGCTCATCGTGAACACTGGATGTTAGTTAGGCGACGGGGGGATATGAGTTGTTTAGTCAGTGATGCTGCTCGTAAAGTAAAGACCCATCATGGCTTATAACCTCCTATCAATATCCTCGATGTTTAAGTATTGTCTCGCTACTCGTGTTCAGTTAGGTAGTTGTGGAATGGTACTATTGGTATCTGTCGTAGTTTTTCCCTGATTATCACTGTTCGGCGGTTATAATAAATACTGGACTTCTCTCATCGGCAGGTGGCTGTGTTTCTTAACCCATGGATGTGGAAGAATATGGTGATGAAGAATTAATGTCTTCACTCGTTCTAGCTGGAATTGATGCGAAGCAAGGCGGAGATCTACTTTCAGGGGAAGATGTGGCTTGGGTTGACTCCTGTTTGGTTCACGAAGCGGATTTCTCAGGCAACAACTGGGATGCTGTAAAGGATGCACTACTCGACTTAATCGGATCTGAGCTGAATTTGACAAGCTCGACTACCATTGGGGGTGATGGCCCTGAGTCAGAAATGGACACTGGAGGATCACCATCATTGGAACTGGTTGCGACATCCAAACGACCAGCTAGAAGAGGCAGCCCTCTCATTCTAGCTGAAAGTGAGGAGGTTGGTGAGTTAACATCTCCGGAAGAGCCCTCTTCTCCCATGATTTTTAAGAATGTTTTCCAGCCTAATTACAAGGAGTTCTTGGAGAGTACATTTGATCGGGACGAAGACTTGACGCTTGATGTTCATGAGGTTGGATTATCACACGAGGACATATTCAAGGTCTGGGATTTGAATGTACCCGAAGAGGATGGAGAATTTCTTAGTCAACTACGGAATGCTTTAGCACAACCCTCTTCCGGCCAGCCTCAACAGTCTTTGCTGGACTCCGATGATTCAAATAATTGGCAGGAACCTGAGGGAGGTCTCGCGAATTTGAACGACTTAGTATCTGGAATCGCAGATCTGTCTCTGAAGGAGATGTCTTCATAAGAGTTTTGTTGTATAGCCTCCCGGCAGCTTGACACAGGAAGTCGGCTGTAACCACCATAGAGGGAGTTCCGCATTAGGTTTTAGAATTCTTCGCCATATCTTTGAATTTCTTCGCTTAACTATCCTAGATCAGTGCCTATAAAACTCTCTTTTATTATTGCAGATGCGATCATCAGGTCCTTCACCCGACCTTTGCTTACTGTCCTTGTTGGTTTAATACCTGGTTTTACATCTAACAGTTGCAGTCCTTGTCCTTCTGAAGTTCTTCCTGGTGTAGGCTCATTCCATTGCTGAAGATATTCTGCCGTGGTTCAAAAGAGCACAACTGCTCCTCTATGAATACATGAGTTGGTAAGTCTCTCCAACACCTTCGGCAGGAAGCGTTTAGCGCAGGCGGGCAGGATGCTTATTGTGCTAGGAAATCAACTGGCACCATATGTTACATGGGGTCACAAATTATTGTTACCATTTGTCCTGTCAGGTTGCATCAACGGCGAGCGAAATGGGAAGAATCAAACACCCCCCCCCCCCAACAATCAGTATCAGTGGCCCCCTAAATTTTTGTCTGTGAATCTGAGCCACCTGCCATTCCCAAATCACAATGATCTCGCAATTCCATCACAACCGTCGAAAAAATTGTGGAAAACGAAGACAAAATGCTTACAAAGATTTTTAAGACACGTTTAAACGAGGTGGGCAAAAAACCTTTCATCCCGACCACGCATGCATTGCATGCAAGAAGACAACCGAGAAGAAAGGGTTTATCGTCCACGTGGCACGAACCCATTAGCCCTTGAACAACAGCCTCATTCTCGACATCTTTCTTTTGGACAGACTCCCCCACTCCCTTCCCCCGTCTTATATACTACTCCATCAATCCATGCTCCAGCCATCCCCGTGAGTTGCCCGAGGAGGACGAAGCCGAGCACTCTACAGCCTTCCCATAGCTTCCCGAGGTTAGGCAAGGAGGTCGCGAGAGGAATGGCGTCGGCTTCCTTCCTGAAATCGTCCCCTGTCCTTGACAAGTCTGAGTTCGTCAAGGGCCAGAGCTCGTTGCGGTTCGGACCGGCCTCCGCTGTCCGGTGCATCCCTAACGTGTCCGGTTCCTTCCTTGTCGTTAAGAGCTCCTATGCCAATGAGCTCGTCAAGACTGCAGTAAGTTATACTAAGTATTAAAGCTTTTACTGTTTCTTAGTATTTTGTTGAAGTTATAGAATGGAAGTGCATTCGGCCTCATCAGATTAGATAGCCGGGTTTAGGTCAGATGTATGTTTCGATGACCAAAGAACGATCATCTCGATGAATACTCTGTGATTTCAGATCGGTTTTTGGTTAGTTTCTAATTTGAAGTCAGAGCATGCTTGCGGATTGGGTCTTGTTACATTCCGCTTCAGGCCGTATACGGATGTTTGGAGTGTTTCATGCGCAGAACCATCGTGAAGATGATCGATGAGTTCAATTGTATGCAATGTGGAATGTCTGATTTTCTTTCTTAATATTTCCAATAGAAAACCATTGCATCTCCGGGCCGTGGAATATTGGCCATGGACGAGTCGAATGCGACCTGCGGGAAGCGTCTTGCCTCGATCGGGCTCGAGAATACTGAGGCCAACCGCCAAGCTTACAGGACTCTGTTGGTGACTGCTCCTGGACTCGGCCAG
Organism: Melastoma dodecandrum; assembly: GCA_029817715.1. Taxonomy (NCBI): domain Eukaryota; kingdom Viridiplantae; phylum Streptophyta; class Magnoliopsida; order Myrtales; family Melastomataceae; genus Melastoma; species Melastoma dodecandrum. The sequence continues at coordinate 4,761,463 of JARUPY010000182.1, forward strand.
TACGTCTCTGGTGCCATCCTCTTTGAAGAGACTCTCTACCAGTCCACCGTGGATGGAGCCAAGATAGTCGATGTGCTTATTGAGCAGAATATTGTCCCCGGAATCAAAGTCGACAAGGTAATTTACCTGGTTTCCTACAAAAACTTAAGCAGTTTGGTTTCAAATTTCTTGAGGCGAGGTTATAACCATGGTGAAAATTTGCAGGGCTTGGTGCCTCTTGCCGGTTTGAACAACGAGTCATGGTGCCAGGGGCTCGACGGCCTTGCGTCTCGCTCTGCTGCTTACTATCAGCAAGGCGCTCGTTTTGCTAAGTGGTATGATACCAATCACATGCCTTAACTGTTTACAAGCCGGGTCTGTGTCTGCTCTTGATGATGAAACTGTCACATGTTAATTGAATCCTCATCTTTGTCCCAGGCGCACCGTTGTGAGCATTCCCAATGGCCCATCGGCCCTGGCCGTGAAGGAAGCTGCCTGGGGTCTTGCACGCTATGCCGCCATCTCTCAGGTAAATGCAATTCTTGTAAAAATTCTCTGAGCGGCTGCATACTGTTTTTCTTCTGTCTGAAGCATTGCTGAAATTTGCATGATTTGTGCCTTTAGGACAATGGATTGGTCCCGATTGTCGAGCCGGAGATCCTGCTGGATGGTGAGCATGGCATTGATAGGACCTTCGAGGTCGCCCAGAAGGTCTGGGCTGAGGTGTTCTTCTACTTGGCTGAGAACAACGTCATGTTCGAGGGTATCCTTCTCAAGCCCAGCATGGTGACTCCTGGCGCTGAGTGCAAGGACAAGGCCACTCCTCAGCAGGTCGCCGATTATACCCTCAAGCTCCTCCACCGCAGGATTCCTCCCGCCGTGCCTGGCATCATGGCAAGTTTCTCTGATGACATCTTCTCTATTTCCAACTATCTAACAATGACCAGCTAATTAATGAGCTTTCATCCTTTCCTCTATGGGCAGTTCTTGTCCGGAGGGCAGTCTGAGGTCGAGGCGACCCTCAACTTGAACGCGATGAACCAGTCTCCGAACCCATGGCACGTGTCTTTCTCGTACGCCAGGGCCCTCCAGAACACCTGCCTGAAAACATGGGGAGGCAGACCTGAGAACGTGCAGGCAGCCCAAGAAGCGCTGCTCATCCGTGCCAAGGGCAACTCCCTTGCCCAACTTGGCAAGTACACCGGCGAGGGCGAGTCCGAGGAAGCCAAGAAGGGAATGTTCGTCAAGGGATACGTCTACTAAGCGCCTTGGTTTCAATGTGTGTAATTCGACTGCCTAACAGTTTAGAGACTATTTTTGTTTCATGACAAAACAGAATCTACTCCTGGAAACCTCTCTTATTCATATACTTATTGATAGCTTCAAAGACGATCCGTGTAGACGGGCTTCTTTGGCGTACTTTTTCTTTCATAACCCCATGAGTATTCGAGCCAAGGTGCCCAGCAATCCCAGCATGGCGTTCGCACGGGCCTTCTCGCGTCGCTGCGGCGGGTGCCTTCTGCAACATGACTTTAATGCAATGTCTACGATTTATTAAGGAACTTTACATAATAAACTCAAAGTTTCAGACCTATTTGCAATTGCCATCCAAACAGTCAGCTGAAGCTCAGGTAAAGTCCGTACGCACACCGGCGAGGCGAGCGAGCGACCGAGTGAGAGACGAAACCTTCTAGAAGCCTCCATTCAATCGCCGGCGATATGAGCACCGCCTCGGCAGCGTACCTGGCGCGTAGGGCGGCGCAGAAGGAGAGGGTCCGTATCCTCTACCGCCGCGCCCTCAAGGACACCCTCAACTGGGCTGTACATCGCCACCTCTTCTACCAGGACGTATGCGCGTCGATACGTGTCTCCTAGGGTTTCTTTTGTTCGTTGATTTGGAAGTTTCTTGCTCGATTCGGTACCGGATTTTGTCTGATTAGGTGGATGTTGGGTATTTTCAGGCGTCGAATTTGCGGGAGAAGTTCGATGCTAACAAGGACGTGGTATTGCATTTATCACTTGTTTTGGCCTTTTCTTTTAATCTTGTAGAGAGATTCTAGGGTTTGTGCTGTGTCCCCTCCGTTGGTTGAGGGATTAGCAGCTATGAGCCGTGTGGTCTTTTCTGGAGTTGATTCTGGAAATCGGATTGATATTGCTATTTGATTTGTGCTATTTCTGGTGGTGCTTTCAAACTATTCTTGATTTCATTTAATATGCTTTAGATCTTATTGACCGTATGTTTGTTTTTGGCACGGTGCCATTGGAGTTCATTTGGAGTCAACTGGAAAATATTTGAATGGGGGAGATGGCTGCAGTGAGCAGTGTTGAGTGTCAGTGTCAGTAGCCTGCTTTGAGCTCCTTCGTAGCTTTGCCTGAATTTCTTTGCAGATTCCTTCTTCCTAGTGACTGCAGTAGGTTTTACATTTCATATGAATCTCATCAGTCGTCTGTGAAAAGATGTGCTTGATGAGGAGCCTGGACAAATGGGTTCTTTTGTGAAAAATTTTTTCTTCTTCCTTTTTGAGTCTTGTAGAGGCGTCGTGCTCCTTAAGGGAGGACATGTACCCATTTTCTGTAGAGAGCATTTCTATCTTGTGTTCCTGAGCATGGAATGGTTCTTCTGTCCCGATTTTGTCAAACCAGATGGCTATTTAGCTGGCATGTTACTTGTCCTATTTTAAATAACTAGCGGATGTCCTTTAGGAAAAGTTTGTTTACTAGAACAAACACACATCGATAATCCTTTTGCTATCTGAAACTAGCTGTTGATGTGTGTAAGGTTGTTCTCACTGTGTCAACTGATTTTACTAAACGTGTTAAGCAAAATATTGTTGTGATATCCGTCACCTAATGTTCAACTGGCATAATTGCATAGTAAATATTTTTTGGATTTATCATACATGATGTGTATGTACTGTTATCGGATGCCCAAATAGGCTTTGGACTAAAATTGCTTGCTTTTCTTCACTCACCAGGTCCTTCTATTCATATAGATACATTCCACAGAATGGATGGCTCTGGAACCAAAAAAGTGCCATGAAAATAGAATTTATCTTTCACTCTCCTATTCTGTCCTTTATTTTTTGTTCATTTCCTGAAATTTTGTCAGGAGGATATTAATATCATCGACAAATTAATTGCTGATGGTGAGGCATCCTACAACAAGTGGCGGCATCCTGATCCCTATATTGGTAAATGCCTTAAAAATATTTTGTGCGTTGAATTATTGGTTGGAAGTAATGATTTTATAGATGGAAACCTGTCCAATGGTGTTCAATTGGCTCAAATTAGTCAAAACGTTATGTTGAATATAACTTTTGTGAGGTATACCTAAGGTTGTGATTGGTTGGGAGGGGAATTGAAGGGATTTGGAATGGGAAGTTTTAGAAAATTTTGTAGAGAATATTTGACATTCTGTTAGAGAAAGTTATACCATAAAAGCATGAAGAATTTAAAGTAATCCTCCTGCTTCCTACTGGGGTTGCAATCCGTTTGGCATAAAAGCTACTGTGGTTGCTCACTGTGTGCTATATCCTATTTCATGGTTCTTTTCTTCCACTTAGTTGGATGCTTTGCTTAGATACTGATGCAATTCTTCATTCACATCATTGGGGATGTATTACATTGGTGACGAATAAACCATAAAGCTGATCCCACTTTGTGTAATGGAGGCTTGAGTATTGTTGTACTGTTATTCTTCTTCCCCTAAAGCACTCAGTCAATATGCAGTTCCATGGGCACCTGGTGGTACAAAGTTTACAAGAAATCCAACACCTCCTTCAGGGGTAATTTCGGAATGCTTTTTTGTGCATTTCTTGTTGATTGAGTTTTGGGTTTGATGAAGTCGCTCTTTTATCTCCCCGTCGAATTGGCTAAAGCTGGTGGTTTGTAATGTGTGGCAAGGACTTCACATTTCTGAAGTCTTACAGTGGAGAATATTCTAGGGGTCTTTTTAAAAATCATATCTAGTGCAGTGTTGAATTCTGCATCACGAAGTTGTTTCTCCTTTTGTTTTGTCTCATGATTTCCCTTACCTAAGGAGCTAGTTACTGTGTTGAGATGATTGTGCATTGTAACATTTTTTATTTGATTTGGTTAATTCATTGGTAGGTCTACGTTTGAAGATGCCCCCTTGTTCAAAGAATAAATCATCTCAGTGGAAAAACTTGGATATGATAATTTTTTGGTAGTTCCTATGCCAATGAGGGTGAGTTCTGGCCTAGGTGGTGTTATCCTCACAATTGGAAGGGGTGTTCACATTCGACCAGAGAAAGGAACAGGGTATTGAATAGTTCTAATTAAGAGGGGTCCAGTAAGGGGATCTTGTAGGAAAATGTGTTAATCTAAGCGGGATTCCGTCCCTCTTCTAACTACCTGACAAAGCATAGGCATATCTAATCAAAATAACAATTTATTCATTAAATCAGTTTGCCAATGAGTCGGTTTCTTTCATTGGAATAAGCCAGAAACTCTGGTACCTCTCCTTCGTTGTGTATTTTCTAGTTGGGTCTGTGACAAGTATTCCTGATGCAGATTGAGATCATCTATAATTATGGACGTGAAGACAATGACTGATTGTTGTATCTCTCTTCTATCAATTAATAAAGGTAACTTTGATTTTTATCTGTCTATTCTTGTGTCCAATCCTTTGTTATCATCCATCAAGCTAGGAGTGTTACCGGGATTTGGACTGTGGGATCCCTTCCTCCACAAGGCATTTGGGAAGGGGTGGAGACTGCGGATGAGTTCCCCCTCTGTTTGAATCCCTTCACATTGCTTTTCCATGTGCTCTTTATTAAATCCGTGGAAGCTTTTGGACCAAAATGAAATCGTTAGCACATTTTTGAAATCCAAGTTTGGAAATACCATTCTGTTGACTAAATATCATATTAGAGAGTTTTCTAGATATAATCTTATTCTTCAACAAGCCTATGCTTTCTCCAACATAAGGGCATTGCTACTGTTTTTTAAGTCTTGTTATATTGCCAGTTATTAGTAAAATGTGGTCTATGATTTTCGGGCTGTGAACTTATTAAATGTCAACCTACCCCTTGGTAAACGTTTGCATATGATGTGTTACGGACTCAAGCGCGTGAACTTGTTCCGGAGTTTAAATATTTCATCCAGTCTTTGATATATACATTGTTTAAAATGTGTACAATCTTTCGAGTATCCCGTGTCAAATTAAAATTCATGCTGATGCGCTGCTGATAGTGGGGATGAGCTGTGTAATCAGAATTATTAGGACTAAAAGGGCATTCTCTTTTTTCTGCAGGCCAAGTGCGAGCTTCGGTTTCTCGTGCCACGAAGATGGCGTTCTGGCTTCCCGTTGTCCCGTTCCTCTGTTAACGCGGGCTTTAATTCTGGTTTATATCTTGTTTCATTCTGCCATGAACGTGTTTTTGGGGTTTGTAGATTCTCAGACAACTGATCAATTCGGGGGATTACCCGAAACATGTTTGTCTGGTCGCTACATGTATGCTTTACAGGCTGGTTACGGGTTAGCGTTATTTCGCCTCGTAACACAACTCAACCTCACTATTAATGACTAATAAAAAAAAAAAATTAATCTCATGTAAATTTCTAATTCAAAAGTAATTACTTTCTTAAAAAAAAAAAGGTTTTTGTTGACTATTTCTCTGATTGTCGACGTAGATGTGACGTCGCTTTCGTAGTAAATGGGAGATGGTTGTCGGAAGGCCCATAAAACACCTGTGACCAGTGAAATCCAATCAACCTCAAAGGCAAATGCTGTCGCGGAAAAAATAAATACAAATATCGATCCATGGCAACTCATTTTTGTTTTGTAGTTAACTTAAGATATATGATTTTATTATTAAATTTAATTTTTATATTAATTTTTGTCAATTTTGAATTTTATAGTGCCAAAGTCAGAGCCTTAATCGACAGTTTTCATTTAATAACTAAAAAATAAAATAATTTTAAGAAAATAAGAAATAATATTGAAACATCAAGTGAGATTTTGATAAATAAATTAAGTAAATGAAAGTTAAAGTTTGACGGTAGTGGTTCATGCTGTCAAGAAAACGTAAAATCGATAAATGCCAGATAGTAACTCTGTTGTGGGGACTACTACTATAGGTAAGTTGGATTATGTGAGGTTGAAAGAATGAGACGTTGGAGAAAAAGTCAGACTATTAAGGTATTGTTTGACTTTTGACAGAAGAAATTCAAAATTGACTATAATTAATATAAAACAAAAGTTGGTGACAAATCGCTAAAAATAAACAAAAATTTTATCCAAAGTTAAGGTCATATTTTGCCAAAAATGAATTCAAATACAAAATATTTCATTAAAAATTGTATTTAGACAGGGTTAATTTAAATACAAAATCATTTACTTGAAATCGTTTTGGTTCGTGTCCGTGGGAAAAAGTTTTCTTTTCAAAAGGACAAGAGGGGGCGGGGGTAATCAAAGCCTTCATAATCAGAATACCCGTCGAGAAATTATTATTCAAGAAAGATTACAACACCGGACATTAGGATACACATGAGACATGACAATGAGATTACGTCACGACACTCACATTTGTTTTTAAGGATGAGATTGCGCGGGGTAATAAATTTAACGAAGAAGAAGAAGAAGGCATGAAGCATCCCCGGGAGGGGTGGTAGGTGTTACATGCCTGAAGGCTTCATGAGCAACCGTTCATGAGGGAGGTACGAACAATCATGACTGGTTGCGATAGGGTGTGTCCATGAGGGGGCACGACTGTCCTGAAGGATCATGTCTAGTGGGAAGGGGTTCCCCTTCCGGAAAGGGGGACCCCAAGGGGAACTAAGGGGGCAGTTGCGTTTGCCCCTGAAGTCACATACCCCTTCGTGTAGTGTTGTAATGTTTAATGAAAAGCCACGACCCCCTATAAGAAGGCTTGTAAAAGGGCGTTGGCATGTAACTTGTATTCTGGGATTCTGAGTAAAATACAAAGGGTGTCCTTCACCTAAAACCCTTGTTTGCTTCCGTTGTGCATAGGCTGGTCGTGCTCGTGGGCGAGACACGACACCCACATGGTAGTTTTACTTGATAGAGAGAATACCCCTGGGACAGTAGGGTTGGAGGGATTTCATCATGCATGACGCATCCCTGGGAGGAAAGCAACCATCTCCTTCTTGAATTGGGCCATCTCGTCTTCATCCAAAATCACCAATGCATCGATCCCACGATCATCGCCCCTACCATCCATCAACACGACAAACCTACATGGAGGTCCTTGTGTCACCACCAACTCCGGCTTCCCGAAACCAAAGTCGATCTCGTACATCCCAAACCCACAGAAGCTGGTCGACAAGACAGCGTGTTTTTCTTCGGCTCTGCCGCCAAACTGACTATCTATGCTCCTCGAGTCTCCCTCGAACATGGCTAAGAACTCCTGAGCATTGCCTATGCTCCCGTACTTGCTCCTTGCATTCCCCAACATTCGTTGGACAGCCTTCACAAAACCACCCAGCTCCATTTCCCTATCTTCCGTCCCAGCTTCGACATACACATGCGTGATTAGATTGCCAAATGAGTTTTTCGGAGTCAGCTTTCCTGCCTTTCCTCGTAAATTCACCGCGGTTTTGAATGCGATAGGCCTAGGACTGCCTGTGCTTTTCCATCCATCGACCTTCACCAGAGCCTTCCACAACGACCCCAACACGATCTCAACTCTCGAGGGGGGGCGATTCACTGCACCATTTGCATCATCCTTCACGTCACCGGCTATGCCCAACGCCAACTCCTTGAGTGTCTTGCCATCGAACACGAATCTGTTCCTGATTAGTTTTTCTTGACCGGGAATGTGCATTTCCACGGGACGGACTTGTTCACCCGACCGCCACTCTTTCCCTGGGAATATAGTAGAGACCTCAAAGCTTGGATGATATGCTTCGTCGAGGATGCCGCAGTGGGATATCATAGCCCATCCTTTCAAAAACGTGCTGGCAGATGCGAAGTCAGCCACTATATGTGAAAAGTTGAAGTCAATGGCGACTGCACCGCACTCGAAGAGATACACTTGGGCGACGATCAGGGGTAGATTGGCCCCATAACTCGGGGTCCTCTTGATCAACTCCATAAAATCGATACCAGGCCTATCTGGGTCCTTCTCGAGAATCTCATCAAGGCGAACATCAATTGTCCCAACAATGAACTCCGCCCCTTCATCGTTACAGTCAATGTAGGATCCTTCCTCAACGTATCGACCGGCCAAGGGATAATAAACCACCAAGGCCTCTGAAAGAGATTCCTCTAGACGGCTAACCTGTGGTCAATGTTTCCCTCGTGGTCATCACCATCGGCACGGTAGAATAAGACACAGTTTATGAGCACCGGGATTTGGCGAAGATCGAACACCGTTAAGCCGTAACGTCGGAGGTGTGGAGGAGTAGGTTTTTTGGGCTTCACGAGCTTCACGCATGTTTTGGTAACCTTCATGTTTGTGCTCCCAACCTTGTGGAGTTTCACTTACTTGGGTGGTGGGTGATATAGGCTCATCACTAAACTGCAATTCAATCGATGGATGTGTTGACCGGACGGTGTAGGGTGCTCTTGCATGAAAAGTGGAGTGACATGAAGAGAGAAGGATACATCACTCAACTGCCATTCAATGGATGGATGTGGTTTGAAGAGCAAACTCGTCACACTGATCAAGTTTTTCCTCCACGCTCCACTTCCCCTGATCGAGGTATGTTGTGGTGGATAGGAGTAATGCAATGCGGGGGTTGCCGACATTTTCTAACTTACGTCATATGCCTTAAATAACTAAAGCACATGTTACCCAACTATGTACGTGTAAGATCACCACCCACAGGTTGGGCGTCCCCACCCGATGTGGGACTCCGATTGCATTCGGAAGGGTGGGGATCGAATCTGATACCACTTGATACAAGGATTCCGAGATTATCACCCCAAAAGCTAGTATGATGGGTGAGGGCGCCCTTCCTCCTTATAGACCACATCGGTTGGGCGATGTAAGACTCTTTTCCATACATCAGTGGGGCCAATAACGCTTTGATACCACATATAAACATTACCGTTTTAACCTAAAAGCCGATGTTTGATTAATATTATATAGTTTAACAGCTTCTATCAAAATCACATTTCACGAACGATGGAAACAATGACATCATTGATGTCAGCCAAGTATTCCCTCTCGTGGAAAACGCCCACGGCCATGTGGCTTACTCGAAGAAGGAAGCGAGGCCCCCGGATAAACTGGAGAACGATCGCAAACCAAGTCGCCCTTAGCGAACACGACCGCCCTAATGTCAATGATCGCAACGAGAATCTTGTTGCTAATGGTACTATATAGCTAGCTACTTACAAATGTTTGAATCATGTGTTGGATCCGGACTTAGTGTTGATCGAGGCCCCTCTTTGACCGGAACTTCAACTGCTATGCTGTGCTCGGAATGAGAGGAACGCTCTCTCGCTTTACTTAGGATCTCACTCAGCTTCTTGAAATTCTTGGATTTAACATCATAATTTTACTTAAAATATAAAAAAAAATCGGGTAACTGTTATTTTGATATTCGAAATATATGCCTTATAACTTTCTTTTTTATATCAAAAGATTTAAATTACATGTAAATGAATTACATGAATTTTTAAATTTATACTACATACATTTAGGACGATGTACATATAAATAACAAAATATCAAATGTTGAAAAGTAATTAAATAGGTTAGGTGGAGAAGGCAACGATGAGTGCGCAATGTAAATGCAACAATAATTCAAAATTTGAATTATTTTATGCAATAACTTACTACATTGATTAATACTAAGCACCTATTTCAACGAGGAGATTTTCAAAGAGGATTCAAAAGCTTGGCCGGCAAATTAGACATGTGGCAAGTGAATTATGTGAGCTTTGATTTCTGTAATTCATGCTCATAGATACCTTAACAACAACTTGTCATTAGTAAGCGTATTGGGTATAAGTGGCCGATCGATTACGGGTTGTGTTATTTATTATGAGCCGTGACCATCTCTAAAAATACAATGCTAGATCAAAAGTTTCATGTGTATTAAAAAAAAAAGTTTTTGGTGAATATTTCTACAGGGAGATATACGTCACTTGCGTAAATGATAACATCACATGACAATTACATTACATCACGACACTATCTTTTTCGTTTATTTATTTTTAAGGATAAGATTGCGTTAAAAATAAAAATATATAATATGTCACGGTTTTACTTATAAGTTCGAGATTTTAGGACGGTTGAAGTTCAATATAACATATTGGACGGAACGAAGAAGGGATGGTAGGGTTGGAGTTATTTCATACTCATCCTTGGGAGGAAAGCAACCATCTCCTTCTTGAATTGGGTCATCTCGTCTTCATCCAAAATCACCAGCGCATCAATCCCGCCATCATCACCCCTCCCATCCATCAACACTACATATCTAAATGGAGGTCCTGCGGTCATCACCAGCTCCGGCTTCCCAAAACCAAAGTCGATCTCGTACGCACCGAATCCCCAGAGGCTTGTCGAGTGGACAACGTGTTTTTCTTCGTCGCTGCTGTAAAGCAGACTATCTATGCTCCTCGAGTCTCCCTCGAACATGGCTAGGAACTCCTGGGCATTGTCTATGCTCGTGTACTTGCTCCTTGCGTTCCTGATGTTCCGTTGGACAGTCTTCACAAAACCACCCAGCTCCATTTCCCTATCTTCCTTCCCTGCTTCGATGTAGACTTGCGTGAATAGATTGCCAAATGCATTTTTCGGGGTCAACTTTACCGCCTTCCCTCGTAAATTCATCGCGGTTCCGAATGCGATGGAGCTACTATTGCCATCACTTTTCCATCCAACGACCTTCACCAGAGTCTTCAACAGCAACCCCAATACGATCTCGACTCTCGAGGGGGGCCGATTCTTTGTACCAGTCGCATCAACCTTCACTTCACCGGCTATGCCTGACGCCAATTCCTTGAGTGTCTTGCCATCGAATGCGAATAGGTTCCTGATTAGTTTTTCTTGACGGAACATGGGTATTTCTCGAGGACGGACTTGTTCCCGTGGCCGCTCTGTCAGGGGAAATATAGTGGGGACCTCAAAGCTTGGATGATACGCTTCGTCGAGGATGCCGCAGAGGGATAACGTGGCCCATCCTTTCAAGAACATGATGGCAGACGCATAGTCAGCCACTATATGTGAATTGTTGAAGTCAATGGCGACTGCACCGCACTCGAAGAGATACACTTGGGCGACGATCAGAGGTAGATCCGCTCCATAACTTGGGGTCCTCTTGATCAACTCCATAAAATCGATACCAGGCCGATCTGGGTCATCGAGAATCTCATCAAGGCGAGCATCGACCGTCCCCACGATGAACTCCGCCCCTTCATCGTTACAGTCAATGTAGGACCCTTCCTCGACGTATCGACCGGCCAGGGGATAGTAGATCACCAAGGCCTCTGAAAGAGATTCCTCGAGACGGGCCAACCAGCCGTCAATGTTTCCCTTGTGGTCATCACCGTTGGCACGGTAGAAGAAGACACTGCTTGTGAGCACTGGCTTTTGGCGAAGATCGAACACCGTTAGGCCGTAACGTCGGAGGTGGGGAGGAGTAGGTTTCTTCGGCTTCACGAGCTTCACACATGTTTTAGTAACCTTCATGTTTATGCTTCCAACCTTTTGGTGTTGTACTTGGTGATACAGGCTCATCCCTCCAAGGCAACACCATCAGAATTTATATATCGACGATATTTTAGGCATTAACGGTGTTCACGTGAAGATAATTATAATTGACGTAGTCATAATGAAGTGGACGCAATACTCACCAAGAAGAGAAGTTATGCTGTCAAGGCCACATGATGTAATATTCTAAACGCTTAATAAAAGAGTAATACTTCTATTAGCATAAGAAAAAGGTCTTATCAGCAACAGAAGTTAAGCTTAAATTTAATTCTTATAACTAATCGCGAGCAAAAGAGCATAGGGCGAGTCATATTGTTTAACTATAGATTAACAACACAGTAATAGTGTAGTTTTATTATATGTTTCCCCCGAATTGGACCAACTCCATTCGTACCTTCTCTGTGTTGGGGGGGGAGGAGGGGGTGTCTCATTCATGGATGAAAAGGGATAGAAACCTTAAGACTGCCGCTACCTGATGAGACCGCCACTTCTTTCTTCTTCGAGCTGCAGGAGTAGTCGAGCGACATGAAGAGAGGATGATACATCACTACTCAACTGCAATCCACTGGATGGATGTGGTAGGAAGAGCAAACGCGTCGCACTGATCTAGATTTCTCTCCTCGCTCCACGTCCACGGATTGAGGCAGGTTAGGAATTGGGGTTTGGCGACATTAGTTTTGTTTCTCGTATTGGATCAAAGGGTAGCTGCCAAACAACAAATGGTTAGGATTTCATTTAAATCGACTTACAACTGAAGCAAACAACTTGTCGTTGAAATCACGACATAAGTCATCCCCATATTATTTAGGGTGTCCTTGAACCCAACGGGGAGCCGCAAACTCCCCTTTCATCCCATCGCCTACTAGAAAGGAAACTAGTAGATCTTTCAAGTGGATCAATGGCCACCATCATTAGATGCATGCCCATCTCCCGCTAGCACACTTATTAGCTTCACGATAATAAGGTTTACTAGGATTCCAAAATAGGGCTAGCAATTCGTGTTTCATGTTGTATGCTGCTTCTCAATACATGATCCGACATAGTTATGTAATCATGTCAAGCATTAAAAACTAAAACACGAACGCAGTTATTAAACGTTTTAAATCGTGTCTACGTATATAAATGATTTTTCTGACTTTTTAAAAAGGATTGTTAAACCATATATAAAATATAAATATAGCTATATATATATCACTCAAAATTTTCTTTTAATGAGACTTTAGGTTGAGAAAATTAATCGTGTCTAACCTTGAAAACCATACCCGAACATAAATATTTTCTCCTATCACTCCATTTTGCACGCAAAAATAATTGGATTTTTGGGTAGCTCTTCATTCACACCAACTCCAATCTTTGGGGATGGAATGTTAATTTAATAGTAAATTCCTTCTCATTCGATTCAGGAACATATTTCCAAACCAGAACTTCCATCTCATATTTTGTGATTTGATACATAAAATTGAATTATATTTAATTAAATATAAATATATATTGATAGTTCAGTTTCATATTTAAAAGATCTCGATTACGTTTAGAAGTATACACTCGGACTTTCAAGACTTCATTCACGTCTTATTAAAATTTCGATTAGTCTGTTGCGAAGGTAAGGCGGGTGCATCGTATCTTCTCGTATTTGATATCTTTCCCCCTAAATCTAGCTAATTAATTCCCGTAGGGAAACAATCCTAATTTCATTCAACATAAGGGATGAAGTCCGTCTACTATTACTAATGTTGAAAATCGCTTTACAAGTTTGAACTTTTAGAACAGTTGATGTCAACAACTTTGGTATCAGAGCCAGAGGTCGAGGTTTCACGTTTTGCCATATATAATATGCCACGCTTTCAAGAAGTTTCGCGGAGGTTTCCGTGATAAAGCAAAAGGGAAACCAATTAAGCTATCTGGTATTGGAGCAACAAGAAAAAGAAGAACTTTTTACAAAATCAAGCATAGTTACGATGGCACTCTCATCTCTTATTTACACATTCCCGCCCATACCACTAAGAGATTTCTGTTTCAATAGAATTCTTCTCCTACTCTCCTATTTTAATTTATATCTTCTTATTTTCCCGCTCTTTAAGCACTTGTTCTGAGCCGACTTTAATTATATATATATAGCCATTGTAATTAATTTTTTTTCGGCAAAACTACCGTGTGTCGACGAACATAAACTCAACGAAAGTCATTTCTTTATCACATAAGTCTACATCAAACATAGACAAGTTGCATCTTTAATTACTCCGTTGGTCAAACACAAAGCATCTGTTTGGTTCTTGCACGAAGGTATTTGTCCAAACGAACGACTGTCACTCAGGTTTTACCAAAGGAGAAGAGCTTCTTCGTCATTTCTTCCTAGCGCTTGTTATTTTTTTTATTGCCGGACATTGGTGGAGTGGGATCTGTTATGCCTTAGAAGACAAACGGGATGATGCCACACCTGTTCTGTGGGTAGTTCTCGAACTTACGCTTGTACCATTTATGGGTTTCCGCAGCCGCGAACGTTAGATTCATGACTTGCCAAAGACCAACAGACACAACCCTTTAAAGTCCGTGAAAAGATCGGCTGCCTCAATATTAATAGGCTAGGGAAGTTCATTCAAACAAGGAAGTCGTACCACAACAGCGAGCAACAATAGCATGGTTACATCTGATGCTCCACTTGCAACAAACAGACCAGCATATATAACCTTCCACGTCAAGTGAATAAACCATCAGAGGAAATAAGACATGGCGGTTGGAAAATGAAATTTGCGTTTTCAGCTACAGAATGAAGAAGTATTACGATTTCGGCCAGATAATGTGGACTGGAAACTATTTCGAATCAATCACCATGAGGAATCACATATTCGTTGTCTCGTGCTCTATTTTTTCCGAAGGAAGCCCTGCAAGAGATCGTGTCAGAACAGAACGTTAAGTCACATAGGCATTCACCATCCTAAAGAATATGGTAAAACATACAAGAATCTTATGACAATGGCGCTGATGATACCATCCCCATATGAATATTGTCGTTCCGATCCACTGGTGCCATCCGAGCTCTATAAGAGGAACCACAGACTCCCAAAGTTTAAATCCTACCCGTGGCATCTGGCCTTGGCCACCCATTATCATCTCGGAGAATACATTTCCCCAGTACAGTAAAACTTCTGGTAAAATATTGCAGCATAGTGATAGCGGGGCAGCTATGTAGTAGCTAAACACAACAAAAAGAATATACAATTATGAACATCTCAGACAACGCATGAATTCGCTGTATGCTTCATTAGAATGGATGATAAGAAAAGAGAAAGAGTGGATCTTACTAAAGGGCGCCTAAATAACAGCTAATGTGCATGCGAGCTGACGGGCTGTAACTGAAGACGAACACGCTTTTGAGTAGGCGTCTCAGAACATGTATTTCATCAAGAGTAGGAGTAACACAGACTTCCAAATCTCGTATCTGTGCCTCAGCAATGGCTAATGGGAACCCTTGGTCAGATCACCGGCAATAGTAGCAGAATAGGAAAATGGTTCCGAGGATAAAACTTCCATGTTGTATGCATATATCCATGTTGCACCAATGAGGAGCAAAGTCCATATCACAGCCACGGCGTAAAAGTGCAAGAACAACCGTTGTGGTACAGTGAACCTCTGCATTCGAAGTGGACGTAAGGATATTCTCCGGACAAGAATATAATTTAACAGGTATCGGCAAGGAAAGATAATTCCCGGAATCTCAATTTCTTCTATACCAAAAGCATTTAAACCGAACCATGTGTTGCATCGTAATGCAAGGAGAGGCGCTTTAACAACATTTCTAAGGGAAACCGAGTTTAAACCCCACCAGCACTATATCTGAGCTCAACATCCACGTTTTCAGCAAGAAAGACATCGAAAAGTCGAATCCCCGACGTGTCGTATTCATCATGAACATCCACACGAATCCAACCTATGCAACACAAGCACACCTTCAAGGCCCTTTCACCGACAAACGATGGAAACAACAACAACATGTCGTATTAAAACATAATAACTTACCGTCGATGTCAGCAAAGTCTCCCCTCTCGTGGAAAACCCCACGACCATTTGGCGTAGCGGGTCAAGGCTCGAAAAAGGAAGCAAGGCCCCGGGAAACTGGAGAAAGATCGCCAACCAAGTCGCCCTCAGCGACCACACCATGACTGCCCCAACGTCGATCCCCATCCCTCAATCTGATCGTACACCGAGAAGAAGGAAGATCGATCCTGTCAGTTAGTCATCTTCACGAACAGGGAGGGTGATATTTCAAGTGGGTATGTGGGGGATGTGCACTTCCCCGTATAGACGTGGAGTTATCACAAACGTTCCAATCTGTTGTTTCGGGGAAGCTGTTTATTTTCTAAATTGTTGGAGACTGGATTTCGAACTATAGCGTTGGCGATCTCAATTTTTTGTGATTAGGAATAAAATTGTTTAAGAAAAGTAATGTGTTTAGTTATAAAATGAATGTATGATGTCATTAAAGATTTGATCCCTGAGATACCCTTCTCATCTTCATCTTACAACTAATGTTCATCTTCATCCTTGAGATCCCTAAGAAAAGTAACGTGTTTACTTTCCTTCATGATCACTATATTTTTTCTTCTCTACCCTCCGGAATTTCATTTAGGAAACCAAACGCACTCTTAGTGTTCATATTTAAACTAGCGTGTGTTATTTATTATGTCTATAGCCGGAATCCAATGCAACTCATAATTTTATATTCTAATTATTTAATTTTTTTTTACTTTTAAAATAATTTTAATTTAATGTGTAATTTTTTTTATATATTTTATGATGTTGGCCCTTTGATTTAAGACGTAGGAGGGGTGACTAAGATATCAATTGGTCTCACCGACGACCTTTTATAGATGAAATTAAATAATATTACTTTTCCGGGCAAGGAAAAATATATTACTAGATAAAAGTTTTCACTAATTCAAATTTATTTAAATTAATTGAATAATTATAATCAATTAATTATTAAATTATCTTGATATGAAACTTATAGAAAATATTTTTATGATATATTTTTTTAATTTAAAAAATATATTTTAATCGATTCGAATATCAGAGCATTGCCGAATGACTTCTCATACTCGATATCTTCGATGCATAACATCTTATTATATCAAAGGTATCAAAGTCTAGCTCATTAATTCCTTGTGAAAACCCTAATGCAGTCCTACTTCATTCAATATGAGGGATCGATGGCCGTCTACTGTCGTCGCCTCCTCGCGCTCGCTTTCTCTCCCTCCCGATGTCTAACCGCGGGCATAGGCAAGCCATCCTACAATACATTAAGGCATCGATAGGCTCGAGACTCCCTCGTCTTGTTTCTAGGTTCCTCTGTAGAGACATTCCGCGGTTCGACACAGGCAGGCGGGAAGGAGGGGGGGCGAAAGGGTGCGAGAGAGTTGGGGATGCAATTCCAACCGAAGTTATCGCCAGTCATTACATTGAAATTGTGTTTCTGTTTGCAGAATGTAATGGAATTGAATCGAAAAAATTGCGTTGAAATCTACTCAGGTATGAATGGTGACATCAAATTCAAAGTTTACTTACAATCGAGCCGATTAATTAATTGACGGAATGACATTTCCCTGACCAAATAAAAGAGCCAACTCAAATGTGGGGCTTTGTCCCATTAGTCAGAAAAAAAAAACAAACAGGTTTTGCAATTTTAAAAATAATACCTCGAAATTGAACTTATAAAGTTCGAATACGAGACATTATTTTCGAAATTTCAAAACTATTTACCCCGTTTCATGGATTTTTGTTCGACTAATATTATTTGGGAACATACCTTCTGAAATGTGAGCGGAGTCAGTAAAGTCGATCAAATGTGAACATAATTTCAGGCTGCCGATGAGGAGAATGTAAGAGAAAGCGTTGTTACTCAGACTCGAAAGACAATTGCGAAAACAATCAAACACAAAAAGAAGTTTCAGCGGACTGTATTAAGGATGCCGAAGTCGCTTGCTTTCGGCAGCGGCGGCGGCGATAAGTCAGATGATCTTACAAGATGCTATGACTGGTGAGGTTTATTTTATATATATGCTAAAGCAAAAGGGACAACCTTAATTGACACAACATATGGGCCTTTCATGAATTACATTCGATTCTTCATATCCATCCTCGATTGGACATTAACTCATGTGGCAGCTGGTCAGGGCCATATGATAAAGCTTCAGCAGATTCCTTGGAAGATTTCATTCAGATCCCCGACTTCGAATCCAATCAAATCTTTTGATACGATGCAATATATTCACCCAAGAGCAAATATTGGAAGATTGTCAGAATATATTATCATACCTTGCGTATATTCCATGAAAGACATCATCATTCGCGCTTATTTTTCTCGAGATCATTTGTTTATGATCATGCCTTTGACATGTTGAACTCGACCTCTATATATAACGTATAGTGTCGATCCTAACTTTCCCAATGAGGATAGGCAATTGCCGCTGCCTCTTCTCGTTTGCCATCATTCCCCCCCTATGTCTGCACGTCGAGCTTAACTGGAGACCATGTCCGCTTAGGGAGAAGGGAATGGGTTTTTGTTCTCGCGTCGGCGAGCCTTGGGTTTATCGCGTGTGACAGTTTATCGAATTGATGTCTGTCATGATTATAGTTTAAACACAAGTTCACATGACGTGTGTACTAAAAGATCCTCCACCGCAGAACTACCTGGTGCAGCGATCAGAATCATAGGTGAGGATCATTTTTTGTCTGAGGTTGCTCGTCCTAGAACAGAGGATGTGCAAGAGATGGGAAACTAGAGCAGGGCAGTGCATTTCTCGGTCAGCGATAAACTTGATCAGTCATCACAGAGATGACAAGATCATGTATGCAAACATTTGTTGTAGGTATCATATCCTAAGTGTGTTAGGCGAATATTTTGGTGCCTATCTACATGGTCTTAGGTTGACATCGCATCGATGTCCTTGTACTTGTTTCCATGTGCAACACAGAATCGACAAATTTTAGTTCAGAGCAGTTTCTGCCACAGGAACGTCATCTGCATTCGATGGCAATCAGACAAACACCAACTGCTTGCCAGGATAAAATGTCCACCATCCCCAAACCAAATGAGTAAGAAGCAACAATATTGAGAAATTGGACCACAAGCTTTGCTATCCGCAAAAAGCAGTGTGGCCCACATCAAAAGGTTCGTTCCGCCGAAATAAGATAAAAGGCACCTGCATATAAGGCCAACATAGTCAATCGATCGTCGCATAGTATAGTAACATGATTTAGCAGCATAGAAGTATACAATGATTAAATGTCTAGTCCCAGTTTTCCTAAATCCTGTAACAAGCCATTTTCATATGTCCCTTAATCGCCCTCAATAAATCCCTGCAACATTACCCCTTCAGGCCAAGGATGTTCAAAGTTGTCGCTTTCCAAAGCATTTTGCTTCTCGGAAGCCATTCATCTGGATCACATCAGCACAACCAAGTCTGTCAAAGCGCAACCCTGAAAGCCGACCGAAAGACAATTAGATAATGTTGCCGACTTCCTCCTTTTGCTTGTTCCAGGCCGTAACCCAGCCTCCGTCAATGGATTCTATGCTCCCATTCAATCCGTCATCAAGGAAATCCCCCACCCTTTTCACCTTCACCTCGCTCGGCTTCACTGGGTAGTCGCCGGAGAAGCATGCATAGCAGTAGTTAGGTGAATCGCGGCCTAGGTTCTTCTTTAGGCTGTCGAATGAGAGGAAGGCCAGTGAATCAGACCCAATGAAATCCCTGATTTCCTCCACCGTCATCCTATTTGAGATCAGTTCCTCTGAGCTTGGTGTGTCAACACCGTAGTAGCAAGATGCAATGATGGGTGGACTCGCGATCCTCATGTGGACTTCTTTCGCGCCTGCCTCCCGGATTAGTCTCACAATTTTTGAGGACGTTGTCCCTCTTACAATTGAGTCGTCCACGACGACAACTCTTTTCCCTTCCAAGACTCCCCTTACTGGGGCTAGCTTAAGCTTGACGCCAAAGTCCCTGATAGTCTGATTAGGCTCGATAAAAGTCCTCCCGACATAATGAGATCGAATCAACCCCAGCTGGAACGGCACCCCAATTTTCTCTGCATACCCTAAAGCAGCCACGACACCAGAATCTGGTACCGGGATGACAACATCACACTCTACTGGTGATTCTGTTGCGAGAATCTCACCATACTTTGACCTTGATTCATAGACAGACTTGCCAAAAACGACCGAGTTCGGGAGAGCAAAATATATGTGCTCAAAAATGCACTGCTTTGGCTGAGGGTGAGGCATCAAGCACAAGTTATGCTCTCCATCTTTATCTACAACAACGACTTCCCCTGGGTTCACTTCCCTGACATAGGTAGCCTCGATCAGATCAAGAGCACATGTCTCAGATGCAAAAACATATGCTCCATTGCTCCTCCTACCCATAACCAGAGGCCTGAACCCGTGAGGGTCTCTAACTGCAACCAGCTTATCCTCAGTACAGAACACCATTGAATACGCACCCTTCAACTTCTCGCAGGCCTCGATTATCCTAACGAAGAATGGCCTCGCCTTTGATACAGCAATCAAGTGCAACACAACCTCGGTGTCACTACTCGTATTGAATATGCTGCCATGCTCCTCTAACTCCGACCTCAAGGTCTTATAATTAACCAAGTTACCATTATGCGCCACACCAACAGAACCAAATTTATACCCTGCAAGGAATTCACTGAATATCAAAACGACACAAGACAGGACACAACGTGATCAAACATCACCTATTAGCCGAGTATGAACATCGCTGAAAACTATCACAGAATCAGAGGCTTAATACAGCCTTCTCAACAATCTGTGCAGCGTAGGCATGAATCAAATGGAATTGAATCATTTCATCATGTAGCAAAAGACAATTAATGGATGTAGCAACCTGCTACGAAGGGCTGGACGTTCTTCAACATGGAAGCCCCGGCGGTCGAGTACCGGACATGACCAATGGCTGCACTACCGGGCAGCTGATCGAGCTTCGACGGTGTGAAGACCTCCGAGACCAGCCCCACCCCAGTGATCGAGTGGAGCACCTTGCTCTCCACAGAAACGATCCCGGCGCCCTCCTGACCCCGGTGCTGGAGCGCGTGAAGGGCGAGGTAGCAAAGCCGTGAAGCCTCAGGGTCGCCGAAAATCCCCACGACCCCACACTCCTCCCTCGGCTTATCGTCGAAACCACTGTCCGGGACGCCACTCCTGGCGATAAAAGTGGGAAGTTTGGGTCGTTCCGGGCTAGGGGAGAGGGGGAACGTAACGGGTGATGATGGGTTCCTGGAAAAGGCGGATGAGAGAGGCTTCAGGTGGCACTTAAGGGGTTTGAAGGAGGTCTTGCAGAGGGCGGCGGCGGTGGGTGGTTGGTGGGTGAGGAGGAAGTGTTGGTGATGCTGGAAGGTGGGGGCAGGGGAGGAGAGGTTGGCGGCGGTCGCCATGGATGATGAAGAGGTGAGCTTCCTGAGGCCGAGAGGCGGACAGCGCCGGAGGTTTGTCTCTCTAGGTTTCTCTTAATTTTCTTCTTCTTTTTTTTTTAAGGGTCTTGTTTTGGTTGGTCAAGAAAAATAAGGAATTTTATTTCTATAAATGTGTGTATATATATATACAACTAAATTAAATTGAAAAAAAGTATTTGAAATCATTCAATAATTAATTAAATTATTAGTTAATTGAGTAAGTTGGTAGCGGAGAACGTTGATTACTTCCCCTTATAATAAAAGTCTATAACCAACTAAGTTTGACAGTTTTTTTTATCCAACTTTTCAAAATGCGAGTTTTGAAAACCCACTCTGTTTATTTAGTTAAAGGGGCGCGTTTTCAAAACGCGTCCCTTGTTTATTTAGTTAAAGGGGCGGGTTTTAAAAATACGCCCTCTTCGCATTTTAAGGGTCGTGTTTTCAAGACGCGTTCTTTTGAAGGTAAAATCGTATTTTACGAAACTCGAACCGTATTTCACAATTTTTTTTTTAAAAAACTAATAACATTTCCGTACAAAACTCCGTAAACAAATGATCATGGATAATGTTATGGTAAAGCGACAACGTCGAGATGGATGGACTTTTGTCTTTTTTCTTCTTCTTCTTTGACGTGGGGTTGTCTGATCTGATTAAAATTAATACATATTCAGAATTTTTGTTTTAATCATGCTCAAGAAAAATTTGAGTATGGAAGAGACTTGTCGTTTATAGAAAGGCTTTCCAGTTGGGAGTAAACAAGAGGTGGAATGGTTTTTGTCTGTTTGTTTTACTGGGGAGATCCATTCACGAAGGTCGATGGAGGACGTATGTCATCCAGAAAAGATAACATGACCTTAGATTCTGGGTCGAGATTGAAGGCGACCGCTCGTGATCTCCAAAGGAATGAGGAGGTGAGCACCTCAAAGGCGGTAAAATTTTGTAGACCTTCTGGGGAGACTTTCGGAGCGAGGACAGCTCTGGCGACCCGAAGAAGAAAGGCCTCGAGATCATGCAGCCAAGATCTTTTACCTCACCGCTTTCTCTGCTCGAGTGCTCTTCTCTTTGACGTTGTACTGTGGATGCTCCTGTTTGCTCCCGGGGGGGGGGGGGGCGCGTCTTCCCTTGTGCAAAAGGTGCTCCTCGAGCAATCTCGACGACCCCCATCTAGGAACAGGCCTTTTCCCGGCTGCTCCTCTTTTATGGAATGATAATAGAACTTCACGTGATTGGTTCTTACATGACACCATGGATTTTCATCTAGTTAAATTGTCGAACGATTGTTGCATGATATAAAAACTACATAGCTTCACGAGTTGCATAAGTCATGTAGCTTTCTGAGTTGCATTTGTAGCAGCTTTGTATCTTGTTTCTGTTGTATGAAAATGATAATACCGTTGACCCTTACTGAACCATGATACCGCTCCCCATACACGATACTAAGAACACACCCTATAGTAGATCTTCTTCAAGTATCACAATCTACAGTATAGTAAGCATCGCAGTATTTTACCAGTCTATAATCTCCATCTCTTTTGAATGATACCCCATAATCTAGTATACCATGATATACTTCTGAATCCCCATCTCAATATTCGTCGGACAGCTTTTTGAGATGGCTGAAAGGAAGAGCTCGGCATCGGGCAACTAATTCTTTAGTACAATAACCAAAGGTTAACAAAGGTCATATATATAATACTTGGAGTGAAATGATAAGTTAATTAAGATTGTTGGATATCATATTTCATGAGTATGAGTGGAGGTGTCGATCTTTTACCCAATTCCTTCCATTCAATTCTATGGTAAAGTCGACTATGATTTGCTTTAGTTATTACTCAAAGTGCTGTGCAATCTGGAGGCATCGCAGTTTACATTCTCTCCATGAAGATGCATTGTAATGACTAATGAGGTGCACTGGAGCCTGTTATGAATACGACTCTGCCACGGTAGATTTAACTAGAGGATCTTGAAAAGAACAGGCAAAGATTACTGATGCAATATCTTGATGCTAAAGTTCAGCGCGAGGAATTTGATGCACCTTTCTTTGTCGATGAGCTTTTTCTGGGCTGTTTAGCAATTCCACAAATCCACAGCATGCTGTGGGGCTCTGTCCAATCTTGACGAAAAATAATATGCTCGTATTTCGCATTTAGAGAATCATCCACAACATCGACATTGGCTGATGTTGAAATGATAACTACATCAAGTGTAGTCGATTGCGACGGATGAATAGGATGAAGGACGGCTCTGTTGCTTGCATTCCTCAAAAAACGTAAGGCGAAAAAACTTGGTTCTTTTAAATCCAAAGTTCGAATATAGAAACCAAAAGCGGCATCACGATGTATGTGGTTTTACATGACCAAAGGATACAAAACGGGAAGAAGAAAAAAACAAGTGAAGAAAACGGGACACGAGTTACAAACCCTCTCGGATTGGAATACAAGGAATCTGACATGACCATAATTCCACAACACTATTCAGACAGAGAAACATCAGGAGGGAAACGGAAATAGTAGGATTCGTACCTGATCATACAATCTTGGAGGTATACCTGTACGCCCATTCGGTTCCAGCAAAGCTGGTCGATGGCGGATCTAATAGCATTGAAGCAACTGCGGCAATCGTCCGTCCCTAAACCTTTCCTGCAATCAGATTCCATGTGAAAGGTAACTTCACCCTGAACGGATGATGTGCAGCCAACTGGGTAACGAGTGGCTATCGTGTTCCGGTTCATCAAACCATCAATGCAGGAATCCAAATCAGAAGCGAAAGGAAAGCCGTCTGTGAAGTTTGCGTTGTTGCACAGAATTTCAATGACATGCGTGTCTGGAGCAGCGACGACTTCACAAGAAGGGAAAGCGAACAAGGCGACAGTAATCACGGCACATAGCATTTTGAAGATCATGATGAATTTCTTCCTTGGTTGGTTGGTCGCGGTAGCGGCAACCCAGAAAACCCTCTCTTATAGTTGCGGATTTTCATGTAAGAACCCGTTCGGCACCCTCGTCTTAATCCTGTGAATTGGGGGATTAGTTGTTTACATCATCGGATACGACTCCTTTTGTTTTCTGGGCGGGTAAATTTATGTTACTGACAATCACCTTGTGTAATGAACCTTGTCGGATAAGTTCACATAGGCGGACAAATTTCTCCAGGACAATCAATGTCTTGTGTTAGTAGAGCCTTTTCGGCAAACTTACTGTAGACCAGTTATACAAAACTGTTCAATTTGAATAAACTTTTTTAAAAGCTTCCTATGATCAACCTTGTATAGGTACGAACACTTCATTATTAAAGGGATGGATAGTAAAAGGGTATTTTTAGGATGCCAAATGATCGCCTGCCGATGATCATTTGTAAGTGTGAACACTTTTACAACCCGTTTGGTTTCCGAAATAGAATGAAAGGAGAGAAAAAATATAGTTTCAAGAAAGTAAATTGCTTAAAAAAATAGTGTATAGTTGAAGGACGGGGATGTGAAGATGAGGGGAATGTAATGAGCAAGGGAATGGGCATTTCCTATCATGTGCTGGGGAATGTCCATTTCCTTACTCGGTTCACTCCATTCACCTTCTCCTTGTTACACTAAGAGGGGGTATGAATTAATGTTAAAGTTCAATTAAGGTTTTTTAACTCTTTTTCAACCGACCCCACAGCGGAAGAAAGCTTTTGTTTTACAGAACTTTTTGTTTAGTTTTATGTGAGACAGAACGTATGAATGCAATTGCGATTTGTTTGATGCACGCAAAGCTTTTATGGTGGTTCGGCAACTTGCCTACATCCATCTTCACCAAGAATTTGGATGGTTACCACTCGGACGTAACATAGTCGCTATCGTAGAAGGATATACATGATCAACCTTTTATAGCATAGACCAGAAGGTTCTGCACTACAGATGACTGAGTTGCACAGCACAGACTAGAGGGTTCTGTACCAAATGTGTCAACCCTCTACAACACAGACCAAATGTTCTGTACTACACGTGACTGATTTTCAAAGCACAAACCGAAAGGTTCTGTACCAAAGTGACTCGTGCATGCGTTAACGTGACTAACGAAGGTAACCGGTTATTGGACATTTCTCTTAGGCGGTGTTCTCTCCTGTACAACAACATGCAGTGACTTCCTCCGAGACTTTTCATTCCGGCGGCGTCTCCACCTACACAGCAACTGCTACGACTTACACGAGACTTTTCACTCCGGCGGCGTCCCCACCTACACAGCACAAAACTACGACTTCCCTTGCACGATCCCTCGAGACAGCTACTAAGCAGACACAAAACCCCTGCCCAAGGTTCACCTGCGTGGTCCCTTGAGACTACAGCTAAGCAAACACAAAAACTTTGCCCAAGGTTATCCTGCACACACAGAACGTTACACAACAGAAGTTGGTTAGTCCCTCACCTTCTAAGCTCCTGGGGTATCTGCCCTTCTCTCCGACCCACTGCACGATGGTCTCGCAAGCAACCCGCCGCATGCCTCCACCAACGTCTCCTACAGCCTTCAACCACGAGTTCCTCGTGGCCCTGAGGTCACTCTCCCAGAAGATTTCACCAATAATGCAGCCTTTTGCAGTTAGCGCCTCTCGTGTGTGACTAACTCTCAAACAAACCAATATTTACAAGCTCTCAGCACACTCTCTGTATTTTACACTATGATACACCAACAACCGATAACAGAGAATGTGACTGAATGACTAATTATACAAAATGTCATAGGGTAAATGTAGAAGATAAATCTTATAACAGGGACTTTTCATGTAAGAACCCGTTCGGCACCCTCGTCTTAATCCTTGTTGTGATGGGGTTGTTAGTAGCACTCAACTGTTCCGAATATCATCGGTTAATGAGACTGTTATTGGTAAGTGCGCATTGGCAGACAAATTTATACAAGTTAATGTCTTGTGTTAGCACCCATTTGTCGAAAAATTAATCCTTTTCCGGAAACTTACTGTAGATGACTTACACAAAGCTGTTCTGTTTGAGTAAATATTTTAAAAGCTTACTGTAATCAACCTGATATGGGTGCAAACACTTCATTATTAAAGGGACGGACAGTAAACAAGTGTTTTTATCTCCTGCCGATGATCATTTGTAAGCGTGAAACTCTTAGAACTCTCTCCTGTATTTATCTACGAGTTGGCCGCGGATTATGAGCAAGCGAGCGATGCCCACATTACTCCTGGTCCTGATAACAGTTTCGAAAAGGATATAGGACTGAGACAATCTTCTTCTTCCTGGGAACAACAGACGGAACGAAACTAGGGGTGCGGATGTATACAGGAACACTTTGTGGGTGATTAAAGACCGGATGCATGTTCCATTCTCCAAACACTAAAGCGAATGTAAATTGGGGGTGTGGGGACAAATCACTGAAACAAAACCATGTTGTTCTTTAAGCGGGGTGGCTATTTCAAGCTTCGATTTTCCCTCATGGAGTGGCGTAGTCCGGCGGCCCGTATGGCTCAAACAACTCTGCCAAGAGCCCCTGCTTCCTCCTTGGGTTCCAGCCCATATCCTTGCAGAGCTGGTCGTTGTACCATATATGGAGCGCACCTATACAAAAATCTCCGGTAATACTGCCCCGATGCCTCCTTCATGTACTTGTCCCATTTTTCAACGTCTTTCTCCATTTCGCCGATAGGAGGCAGCTTGAATGTCCCAGCCAGGAGCTCCACTAGCCACCGGCACCGCATCTCAGAGGTGTATAGATTGGTAACGCTTTCCGAGAACCCGACCACCGCCAGCTGCGATATCCGTGGGTGTATGCACTCCCTAATTGCAATGAAAACCGGGTTACGTTCCTGAAAATGCTAAAGATGGCTGATGACAGGGGAATACCTGTAAAGGGGAACTATGGAACTTGGTGAACCCAAAATGCAATCTCGGAAGAACTGCGATTCGAACACATCTCTCAGCTTCTGCTCGCCCTTGAAACCTGTAGCCATTATGACAACATCGGCCTTTACTTCAGTAATATCACCATCAATCGAGATCCCTTTAGCACAGAACCCAAACTCTGGCGCCTTCTTCAGGATGATGCTTCCTCCCTCTACCCTGTCATAGAATTTTTCAGGCACAGTCGAGATCAGGCAGGAGCTTATCTCCTGTAGGAAGCTGTGTTTCGGGACCATCCCATACTTCTCCAAGGGAAGCTTCTTCTTGATGTCGCTCTCGACAAACTTCGATATCGCCCACCGCTTCAGCAGAAACAAGAAGGTAAAGCAATAAAAAAGAGTTGGGGATCTACGTTTTGATCTTTCATAGAAGGATGAGTAATGTTACCACAGGCGAGAGGACGCTGGCCAATAGGCTTAACAAGAGCCCTTCCCCAGGTTTATACACGAGAAGCTCTGAGAAACGATTCAAGTACAGAAAAGCCAGCGGCAGTCCCCATGGCAGATAGTCAGGTACGTTCCAATGTTCTGTCCTATACAACACTGTACATGGATGCTCGACCCCTGCAAACTCGACAAGAAAATGGTGACATCATGATTCAAGACCATTGAATCAGGTGGACCATACAGCCATAGTTCATGTCTTTCTGGCGAGAGCAAAATGTCAGACTTACCATTGATGGTGGAGCACTCCATGGCAATGTCGAGAGCCGATTTCTGGAAACCAACCACAGCCACCCTCTTCCCTCGGATTAACTCCTTTATCCTCTCCTGGCTCATGGCTGCATAGTCCATGGAATGTATGACCTTACCGTGAAACGACTCGGGTCCTCTTCCTGGGGTGAATTCGGGGAAGTTTGGGATGCCGCTGAACCTTCCGACGCAAAGGATCACAAAGTCGACTACATGTATCTGTCCGAGAAAAAATCCCTTGTAACTTGTTATTCATCGCTCCTAAGTAATCTTAGTTCGAGCATGATGATAAAACTCTTGTGCGTATTCACTAAATGTTTGTTCAAACCCGGAAGCAAGAACAAACATAAGCAAAGGTAAATAAAATATTCTTGGCTTTTTACCTCCATTGAAGTGCTATCTCCCTGATCCCTTTCAACCTTCACCTCCCACTTACCCTCTGAACAAAATGCCTCCCCGCACCATCCCCTGGGCTCCCCTGCCTCGTCCGCCCCTTCCCTTTCGTACCTTAGCCCCACGACCTTGCTTCGAAACTTGACGTGCCTCATGAGGTCGAATCGCCTCGCATACACCTCGACGTACTCTAGAACCTGGAGGTGGTCAGGGAAGTCCTCCTCGACGGAGGACGGCCACGGGAAGTCGGAGAACTGGTACACTAGCTTTGGCGTCTGGAGCCTGGTGGTCTCGAAGGTCTCTGCCCAGACACCACCTAGGGCATCGTGGGACTCGAACACGATGGGGTCGAACCCCTTGGAGAGGACGTACTTGCAAGCGAGCAGGCCACTAATCCCGGCCCCGACTATGGCGATCTTCTTCCTGTTGTCCTCCCCCATTTCTGCAAAGCTTTTCTTCCTCTGGCTGGGGACGACCGAAGGGAGATGAACGTGTTCATCAATCATATAAAGGGGGAATTTGTTAGGCACGATAATAAAAGAGGTTGGTCTAATACGTGGACGCCCGCCGACAAAGGATATGTATGATCAAATGCATATGCACCGTCGATGGACCAAGGAATTACATGTGTGGTAAACTTCTTTGGAGTTTTGTACGGAAATACGGTTAGTTTTAAAAGAAATTTACGAAATACGGTTCTAGTTTCGTAAAATATGGTTTTACCGTCGAAGGGGCGCGTTGATTACAAAGAGGGCGCGGTACGGAAACGCGCCCTCCGTGTGCCCCAGTGAAAACCCGCCCCTACCCGGACAGAAACCCGCCCCTTACGCATGCACCGATAAACGCATAAGTGTTCAAGGGGCGCGGTCTCAAAACGCGCCCCTTGAAGAGGCCTTCCCCCCAGTCCCCCTCCGCCCCCCCTCCCCCGTCCCCCCTTCAATTTAGGCCACTCCCCCCTGTCCCCCCCCAAACCTTAGGCCACTCCCCCCTGTTCCCCCCTACAAGGGGCGGGTTGGAAATCCGCCCCTCCTGTGGCATACAAGGCCTTGTTGGAATAACATAAGGGGCGGGTTTTGGAAACTCGCCCCCCGTCTGGCAATGCAACTTTCCTATAAATAACTTTAGAAACCCTGTTTCAACAAACATAAACAATTCATATATAACATCCATACATCCAACACCAAACTTCGAAACAATCTAACAATCAACATTCAATAACAAAGCCAATGTCTATACATAACGTCCAACATCTAACGTACAAAGTCAAACGTCCAAATTTCATATCAGTAATGTCCCCTACGCTTCGTAGATTTCCTCATAACATAAAATTTCTATTAACTTTGAAATTTTCCATTCTCTCTTGCACAACATTTAACCCATCTTTCACATTCACTCCTACGGCTTGCATGTTACTACCGTGGTTACTTCTTGAATTTGTCGGCCTCCCTTCATTGCTAGAATTCCCAGAAACTGATTTTACATATACTTCTTGAATGCGGTCACCATTTGACATCACAAACTCACACAACAACCTAACATCTTCATCATCACCAATCGGTACTAGCACAAAATTTATGCCGGAAGGACCATACGAAGGAACGGGATATCTATGACATATTTACATCCTACTTCCTTCGTTTAATCTCATTGCATTAGCAATGACCCTTTCAAATTTGACATAGTCCACATCAGCAGGTATCTTTATACGTTTCACTGGACCCCTATTATAACCTACTCCTTGACTACCATGAATAACTTTCCCATTACCATACAATAACAAATGAACTTGCGCCATTCAAACGTAAGGGAAAACTTACGTGAATTAGCTAACCTCTCGATCTTAATAATACTTACAACAATGCAAACAACGTATAATTAATCATCATAATTGTAATACCAAACAACAATTGTAAATAATCAAATCAATTTATAAATTTATATACTAAATAATCAATCCTAAATTTTCAGTGTATATTTCAAACATAAATTTATAACCTAAATTTCTACCTAAATTTCTAACCTAATTATATAACCTAAAAATCTAACCTAAATTTCTAACCTAAATTTTGTAACCTAAAATATATAACCTAAATAATTAAACTTACGGATGATAGTCGGATGTCGGACGGGCGGAGATCGGATGTCGGACGTCGGAGGTCAGACGGGCGGACGGAGGACGAGGGGAGGACGGAAGACGAGGAGGACGGGGGACGAGACGAACGGAGGTCGGAGGCGGGGAGGATGGAGGACGGGGCGTACGAGGACTGAGGTTGGTTTCGGTTGCTGGGGGTCGGAGAAATCTGGGGTCGGGGTTCAGAGGGGTGGAGGGGTTGGAGAAAAACTCGGTCGTTTTAGGGTTTCGGTCCCGATTTCGGGACTTGTGTCCGTCGGGGGGCGGGTTCTGAAACCCGTCCCTTAAACCCGCCCCTTATTGTTTTAACACCCGCCCCTTATTGTTTTATTGAAGGGACGGGTTTTCAAAATCCGCCCCTCGTCTGACGCCCAATACGCTTTGGATGGGCGGGTTTTGGAAACCTGCCCTTAGGGGGGACAGGGGGGACTCGGCGAAGGTTTGGGGGGGACAGAGGGGACTGGGGGGCGGAGGGGGACAATGAAGGGGGGCGGAGGGGGACGGGGGGACGGCCTCTTCAAGGGGCTCGTTTTGAGACCGCGCCCCTTGAATACTTATGCGTTTATCGGTGCATGCGTAAGGGGCAGATTTCTAAAACCCGCCCCTCACTGGGGCACACGGAGGGCGCGTTTTCGGATCGCGCCCTCTTCGTAATTCAATGGGCGCGACGGTAAAACCGTATTTTACGAAACTGGAACCGTATTTCGTAAATTTTTTTTAAAACTAACCGTATTTCCGTACAAAACTCCAGTTCTTTTGCAGTTAAATCGCTCACAGTATAATGTTTGAATTCGCTCCCTCTCACAAATTATTTATGTTTGTAAGAATTAGAAACATCGTACAGGTGGACTAAGAATGGGTGTCCTGCGATTGAACTTTGTCGTCGTCGGGGCACGCTGGCATTATGGGCCTCGACCGCCGTCTTTTGACGTGGTCCAGCTTTGGACGTTCCATCTCAAGGGGAGGCATAGTCCGATGGCCCGTCTGGCTCGAACCAATCCGAAAAGAACCCCGTCTTCCTCCGCGGGTTCCAGCCCATGTCCTTGCACATCTGGTCGTTGTTCCATATACGGAGCGCTCCTTGGCAAAACTTCCGGTAGCCCTTCCCTGATGACTCCAGGTAGTTTTCCCACTCCTCCATGTCTTTCTCCATCTCACAGATAGGCGGTAGGCCTGAATTTCCGTGCAAGGAGCTCGACCAGCCATCGGCAATGCATCTCGAAGGTGTACAGGTTGCTAAGGTTCTTCGAGAACCCGATCAGCGCGAACTGACGTATCTGTGGGTGGATGCACTCCCTGACCGCAACAAGGAAGAAGTCATTATTAGTCATGGAAGCTTGCGGCCCCCGACAGGGGCGAGTTATCAGAAACACTGAAGACGAGCGATGACAGGGAGATACCTGTATTGGGAAACTACAGCTCTTGGAGGTCTCAAAATGCAATTCCGGAAGGATTGGGACTCGAAAATGTCGCTTAGCTTCTGATCTCCCTTGAATCCCGTAGCCATGATCACAACATCAGCCTTCACCTCGGTAAGCTTGCCATCGATTGAGATGCCATCATGATGGAACTCGAACTTCAGTGCTTTCTTAAGGACAATGCTTCCTTCCTCCACTCTGTTGTAAAAGCTTGCCTGCACAGTAGTGAGCAGGCAGGAGCTGATCTGCTGCAGGAAGATGTGTTTCGGGACCATCCCGTATTTCTCTGTAGGCAGCTTACTATTGATGTCGCTTTCGACAAACTTCGATATTACCCACCTCTTCATCCAAAACAACAGGATAAACTTGAATAAGAATCTTTGGCAACTAGATTACTGTCTTGAGCGGGTAGGCAAGAAGATGCAGTGTTACCACAGGGGAAAGGACGCTGGCCAATAGACACGGCAAGAAGCCATCGCCTGGTTTATGCATGAGAAGCTCTGAGAAGTGGTTGAAGTACAAAAATCTCAGTGGTATGCCCCAGGCCGATAGTCAGATACATTCCAATGTTCCGTTCTGTACAATACCATACATGGACGTTCGACGCCTGCACACTCGTCAAAACAGAGGATTGTGAACCGTAGAGAATGAACAACATCGATTTTGCAACTTTAATGCGTAAGTTCTGGGGAATGAGCGAATGCTAGGTTTACCATTGATGTTGGAGCACTCCATGGCGATATCAAGAGCTGATTTCCGGAACCCGACCACGACAACACTCTTCCCTCGGACAAACTCCTTGGCCCTCTCATGGCCCATGGCCGCGTAGTCCATTGAATGTATGACCTTACCGTGAAATGTCTCTGGCCCCTTACCTGGTGGGAATTCCGGGAAATTCGGATTGCCGCTGAACCGACCGATGCAGAGGATCACGAAGTCGACTACATGTGTCTGTTGCAGAATAATAACCAACTCAAAAGATTTTACAGGACTGTTTTCGGGGCTCGTCCTGAGTGCCACGAGTTGGTCATAAGTAGATTGACATTGTCATTCGAATGCAGGGACCATGTTGAAATTCGGGCTTACCTCCATTGAAGTGTGACCATCACTACTCGTTTCAACTTTGACCTCCCATTTCCCCTTCCAACCAAATGCCTCCCTACTCCCGCCCCAGAAATCCCATCCTTCCGCCTCTTCATCTTCATCCGCATCACGCTCATACCTGACACTAACAACCTTGCTCCGAAACCTGATGTGTCTCACAAGGTCGAACCGCCTCGCGTATTCCTCCATGTACTCTAGAACCTGGCAATGATCAGGGAATTCTTCCACAACAGAGGACGGCCACGGGAAGTCGGAGAACTGGTACATAATCTTCGGGGTCCGAAGCCTCGTCATCTCGAAAGTCTCTGCCCATATGCCACCAATGCTGTCGCAACACTCGAATACGACGGGATCAAACCCCTTTGAGAGGACGTACTTGCACGCGAGCAGGCCACTTACCCCGGCTCCAACGATGGCGATCTTTCTCTCTCCCATTCTTCACTAACCTCAACCCGATAAGTTCATGTAACGTTAAGTTTAGGAAGTTATATAAGCTGGCCGAAGTGGTTTACAGCGAATCGGACGGATAAGGCCTTCGGGCCGATTCAAAGGTTTTGTCGGACTCAGACTCGTTACATTTTCCTACAACCGTCACAAAGTCATGTAACCAGTAGGTACTCTAAAGAGCGATTACTGAAATTCGAACATCGGACGTGTTTTTATTTTAATGTTAGTCTTTGGAAGAGGCGGTACAACGTGACATAATTAATCTTTTAATTGAAACTTAGCAAAATAAGACTGGAACTCGGTTTGTCTTCGTGATTGTGAACAGTATTCGATGGCTATGACTTTTCCATTGACTTATATTACACCAAAAAGAAATGAACACCGTACTGTATTTGCCGGAATCTCCGAGTTAAAAGAAACGAGGTTTTGCTTCTTCTTCTTCTTCTTCTTCTAAAAGAAAGAAGAAACGAAACTTAGTTGTTGATCCGGACAAATCAAGTTGGAATTGATGACCTCCACCAACTTCCTTAAAAAAATATTACCTCTGTGTGTGTGTGTTAAGTAGAGTTTTGTTGACTTTGTAATGAATTTATCGGAATTTTGATTACTTAATTTAAATAATAATATGCATAGACGTAGTTATTACTTAATTATGTTGTTATCTGGTGAAGTTAACCTTAAAATATGAAAGGATTATTTTACAAATGGAAAAGTCAGCCGAGAAATATGATATGGCGAACTTATTGAGACGGATTAGATAGCAAGGTAGTATTGCGGCAACGGACCATGCACGACATACTTTCAACTGGTGATACCACCTCAAGGTGAGGCATCATGTTGTTAGATTTTCCGGATCGGCCCATTATCCAAGCCCAACATACAAGCCTAACGGGATTAGGCTCTACAATTTATTGGTTGTAGAGTAAGTAGCTCGCTTAGGCTTATATTCTAGCTTGATGGATCCGAGATTTGCACCCATCAACATAGTCCGATGCCTAGTGGGGCTCGAACCACTCGGCCGAGTTCACTAGCAGAGGCGATGTTCTGCTGTGGAGAAATAAGGTTCTGTTATAATCCGTCCTGTTTCTATTGTCGGTTCTATCGTTGTTTTGGGATTTTTGCTTTTCGTCCAAAAGAAGGAGATGGAGCCAAGTGCAAGCAGTTTTTCTTCTACGATGCCACCTATATTTGATGGAGAGAACTATTAAGCTTGAGCGGTGAAGGCTTTTATGGGTAGCGATTTATGGGAAGCAGTGGAAGGTGACTACACCATGGATGCACTCCCCGACAACCCTACCATCAATCAGATTCGGTATCACAAGGAAAGAGTCACGAAGAAGGCAAGAGCGAAGTTGTGTTTCTATGTTGCAGTGTCGCCTACAATATTCACGAGGATCATGAAGTTCCAGACCACGAAGGAGATTTGAAATTTCTTGAAGGAGGAGTATGAAGGTGACGAGAAGATAAAGGGGTATGAAGACTTTGAATTTGATGAGGGAATTTGAGAGGCAGCATATGAAGGAGGATGGGGCTGTAAAGGATTTCTCTGACAGGTTAATAAATATGTAGTTTTCCCCAAAGGTTTTGGTGTCGCTGCCAGAACGTTTTGAAGCTACGATTGCTTCGTTGGAGAATACGAGATTGTACACACGCCTTCCAACCTATCATGCGCGTGGCGGTTCGAACGACCCGAGGATCCGGGTCCGCTCCCTCAAGGCACAACCAGTCGATGTCACGACTCAAGCGTCGGACGATACGGAAGGGAATTGAGTTGAACCCTCCCTTGGTTCCCGAATTGACCTCTGGGGAATTTCGCCAACAGTCTTTAATTTCCTGAAGGTGACGAAAGAAAGGCTACCTAAGGCCTCAATTGAGAATTTTAGGGAAGACTCAGGGAGCGGCTCGTGTTGCCATCACCCATCCAAAATGGCTCCGTAGTAGGATTCGGGGATCCCTAATTACTTACTCTTACATCTAAGCATGCGAAAAGGTGGTGTTTACTCCAAAAGTTTGCTTTTGGTTAACGGGTGTTGGACCCGATCCGGACATAACTCCGGATTCATGTCAATGTTTTACAGGCGTTGGATCCGATTCGGGCTTTTTGGGCCCGAACTCATATGTGTTTAGCAAATAGCATGCGACGATAAAATCCTAGAAGTCACAACATGCACCTCAACCACAGATCAAGAATTTAGATCAAAGGAAACGGGGAAGAGTGGTGATCGTGGGCCTATACATTTGGGTCCACGACCCGTTACATGTAAAAATAAAGATAATCGAAAGGTCCGTACCTCCCTCATGTACCTGAGGCCCGTCGGGTAGGGGTGCTAATGAGCCGGGCCGGCTCGCGAACTATCCGGCCCGGCTCGACTCAAAGTCCGAGCCCGGCTCAATAAAATTCAAGCTTTTCAGAGCTCGGGCTTGGGCTCGAGTTTTATTTTTTAGAAGTCAAGCCGGGCTCGGGCTCATCCATTAGCCCGACAAACCGTTCGGCCCGGCTTGACAATAATTATAATAAATATATAATTATAATAGATATTAATTTAAAAAAAAAACAAACTTTCCCTCGCTTCTTCAGATTGTTCTCCATCGTTTGCCTCTTCATCTTCTCCACATCCTGTAGAAGCCGTGAGAAGCTATCATTCCCTAGGTATTTGTTGTTCTTTTTCCCTTATGGGTGATTTTTAATTGCTTATTCGATTGATTATTTCATCCGTGGGGGCTGATTTTGATTGGGACGATGAGGAGGAAACGATGATGAAGACGACACTGTTTTGTAATCTTTTGAACTGGAGGGGGCGGGAGGCAACAAAAACAAGAAGGGGAAGGAAGACAATTTTGTAACGTAACGGGGAGAGGGAGAGGGAATCAAAGGGTTTAATTAAAGAAAGGAAGCTTGGGGGATGAGGAAAGAAGGTTTTGGGGGAACGATACCGGCTGAATTGGGGCATATTATCAATTTGGATACGCTGTATGTCTTGCGAATTATTGTATATGCCTCGTTCCAGACATCTCATGTTTTGGTTGTTCTTTCCAGGGATCTTTCCAACAGCAGTTTTTCTGGTGCTTTGCCTTCTTCTCTTGGTGATCTTGAACATCTCCTGTGACCTTGTATGACTATAAAAATCTCGAGTTTTCTCTTGTTGTTCGGAGTCAGCCTTGTGATTGTATATTTTCATTTTGTTTAGGAACTTGAGTAGAAACTTTCTCGATGGACCTCTTCCTTCTGCATGTGGGAACCTAAAGAGCGTACATATCATGTTAGTATCTTTTTTTCTTTTGGAAAAATTACTACAATTATTTGTTGTAATTCAAACTATTTGGCCCTTTTTATCAATGCAGCGACTTCTCTTTCAACAATCTTTCTGGTTCTATACCCCGAGAACTTGGTCAACTACAGAACATTGGGCGCTGTAGGTTAGAATTTAAATTACTACTACTACTACTACTACATTTAGTCGGGTGGTGTCTTTTTTTGGAGATTCCTAGTATTTCTTTTGTCATGTTCATTTGTTGTGTATGTCCTTCGTGTCTCACTCATTGAATATATATATTTTTAATTGTTAGGTAATTTAAATGGAATCGGAATCTCAATCCAAAGAATCCAATATTGGAGGAAATTCTTCGGTGGATGTTGCAAGTGAAAAAGTTCAATCGGAAGAGTTTTTTGTAAAGAAGAGAGCGAAAACTTCTTCTGTGTGGGATGGGATGATAATCGTAACCGACAACAATGGAGTCAAGAAAGCGGAATGCAAATATTGCAAGACGCGATAATTTTTTCTATGAGAATTTTCCTTTGAAATTTTTTATTTCATTTATAAATTATCTTTATATATTCATGTGTTTACAGATTAATAAAGAGCCAATAGAAATCACGCTTCCAAATCCTTGATGGTAACAACATCATAGTTGAGATTGTTTTTTTATTGTTACTATAATTTTGATGTTGTTTTCTTAATGATAACACGTAGGGGCAGAAATGAAAGGTGGACGAGAAGAAACTCATCAGTTTAGAGTAGGGGCTCTCGAAAACTCATAAATCAACGTTAAAGTTATTCGACGCTTAAATATCTTTAAATGATTTTGAATTCTTTTGGAGGTATTGGAGTTTGAATATGATGAATAATTTGTTTGTTTTAATTTGCTGGGACATCGTCGGGACGAGGAATACTTCTGAAAGTTATGATTTTTTATTATTTGTTCAATGTTAAAACTTAAGAGTAATTAAACTAAAAAAATTTGGAAATGTTCGGGCTCAGGCCAAGCTCAGACTCGGGCTCGGTCTGAAAATTTTTAAACGGGCTCAAGCCCGGGCTTGACTAAATAAAGCCCGATCAGGCTCGGGCTCAGGCTCGAGCCTGATAAAATTTTACTCGGGCCGAACTCGGGTAGGGGGTGTCTGAGCCCGGCCCGGCTCATTAACAGCCCTACCGTCGGGATAGCTTTACATCGGCCGAGCTCGTTAGTTGGGGCCACTTTCGAGACGTGCTTCCATCACGAATTTTCCCGCGGGCCTCTAAGTCTTCGAGACTTGTCTTCTTAAATTTTCGAGATCGCTTTATTAAATTCTCGAAATAGTTGGTTGATTTTCACGAAGATCGAGCTCGTCGAGGTCGATTTTTCCGAGACGTCGCAGGAAACGTATAATATTTGAGGTGGACGGATTCCTCGGAAGGGTCGTTCAATTTCACCATTTTTTCCGTGCAAAATAGAGGAAATTGTGTCAGTAATATAAACCTGAACATATCATTAAGTTATCTAACACATGAATATATTAGTACAAACAAGAATATCAAATTTGTTCTACAAATGGAAATTTATAAGTTTTGATAATTCAAATATTGGAAAACGTTTCAGGCGACAATTAATTAAGCAGCAATGGACGAATCATTTAACCACTGTTAAAATTCATTATCCAAAATTCACAAAAAAAAACAAAAGATAAGTTTCAAACAAAATCTTGATTTTCTGATCTTTGTCGATTTGAAGATAAAATTCCAATTTGTCGACTATTCCGTATCAAATCTTGTTCTATATTCTGGTTGAGCAGTTGATTTATAATTGCAAATAAATCATACCATCGTCATTAATTGAACGGAACTGAGGCACATACGCAGACCGGGGAGACCGCCACAAGCTGGAGTATAGGGAGAGAACGACATCGCTGTTTTTCCTGGTTGTGGCCGTATGTCGATGGCGTGGAGGGGAACGCTGCTTTGGGTCGCCGTTGCTGGAGAATCCGGCTGTGACCGATGCAAGTGGGTTCGCTTCTGGTTCGAAAGGGGTGAGGTTGAGGCTGAGGGGAAGCCGGATCCGGAGACCTGGAGGGCGGCAGCCTCGGGGAGGTCCGTTGTCGGGTTCTGGAAGGTCGCTGTCGTGCGGTCGCTGCCGAATTGGTCGTTCACAGCGAGGAGCCGCTTTGGGGTATGACTTGGGGGAATCTGCTGGGGTTTGCCGCCACGGGATCTGAGGACGCCGGAAGGACGTGGGTTCGCCGCCGCTGAATCTGGAGACATCAGGAGGAAGGGGGTCTGCTGCCGCCGGACCTGGGAATGTCGGGGAGGACGTGGCGAATCATTGATGACCGCTTTGGGGTGCTACCGACGATATCGTAGATGAAAAGGAGGCGTCATGTCGTCGGTGCGAGTGGAATTGACGGGAAACCGTTGGTTGTCGAGACTATCGCTGTTAGTCGTCGACCTGGAGATAGAATTCGGAGGGATCGTTTGTGTCTCCTCCCATTATTCAGGGGGACAATGTCTCTGCCCCCAGGAAGAAGGTGGTCGTCTCTCCGGGGGAGTGATCTCTCTTCGGTTCGTTCTGATGGATGAGTGATGAGGACACTGTCCCCTCTTTTTTGTTAGTTCATCTTCTTGTCGTGTCTTTTTCGGGGATAGAGAGACTGTTAGATTACCATTGATGGCGGAGCATGGAGCATGTCGAGAGCTGATTTCCGGAACCCAATCACGACGACTCTCTTCACTCGGACAAACATCTTGGCCATGTCATGGCCCATGGCCGCATAGTCCATTGAATGGATGACCTTACCATGAAATGACTCTGGCCCTTACCCTGGCGAGAATTCCGGGAAATTCGGATTGCCGCTGTACCTTCCAACGCAGAGGATCACGAAGACGACTGACTACATGCATCAGTTACAGAATATTAACAAACTCAGGGTGCGCATCCTGGTTCCATGAGTTGGTCATAAGTAGATTGACGTTGTCAAGCAAATGCACCGACCATAACGAAAATCCGGCTTACCTCCTTCGAAGTGTGACCACCACAACTCCTTTCTGGCTTTATCTCCCATTTCCCCTTCCGACCAAATGCCTTCCTACTCCCTCCCCAGAACTCCCATCCTCCCGCCTCTTCATCTCCTTCCGCATCCCTTTCATAATTTATACCAACCACCCTGCTCCGTAATTTGATGTGCCTCACAAGGTCGAACAGGGAAGTCCCCCTCGACGACGATGTATGTCATAACTCAATTTTTTTCTACAAAAATAATGAAAATTAATAGAAAAAATTAAAAATTTTCAGAAAACAAAAAAAAAAGTTAAAAAACTTTGAAAAAAATTAAAAATCATCAAAAATTAATAAAAATCATTGATGAAAATCATAAAAAAATCTTATTAAAAATCATAATTAAGCCACTACCTATTCTCTGTAAATAGCAAGACCCGGGGAAGCTGACGGGGATACACACTGAGAGAAGAAATGAACGCTTGAAAGAAAATCAAAGGTTTTGTACCAAATATGCCAACCATCTACAGCACAGACCAAAGGTTATGTATTACGGGTGATTAATTTTCAAAGCACAGACCGAAAAGTTCTGTATCATAATGACTGTGCATGCGTTAACGTGACTGACGAAGGTAACCGATTATTGGATCTCTCAGGTGTTGTCTCTCCTGCACTGCAACCTGCAGTGACTTCCTTCGAGACTTTTCACTCCGAGGGCGTCTCCACCTGCTCAGCAACCCGCTGTGACTTCCACAGGACTTTTCACTCCGGCGGCGTCCCCACCTGCATAGCACACAACTGGGGCTTCCCTTGCACGATCCCTCGAGACAGCTACTAAGCAAACACAAAACCCCTGCCCACGGTTCACCTGCATGGTCCCTTGAGAACTACATCTAAGCAAATACAGAACCCATGCCCAAGATTATCCTGTACACACAGAACGTTACACCACATAATTTGGTTAGTCCATTGATAACTATATGAAAGTAGAGTTATTTGGTACTTTTAATGGGGCTTTACATGGCTAGTTAGATGAGTTTATGTTAGAGTTTTACAAGTTTTCACAGTGTTTTTACTTCGGTTTAGTTTTAAGTTACGTTTGTTGTTTTATTAAATCTTGAGCTTATTTTGAAAGTAATTGGAACCTAGTTGATGCATCATAGATTTGTTTTGATTTGATGTCGGTAAATGAAGAAAATCATAAGTTGGGTAAGTGAAAAAATGAACGAAATTTGATAAAGTACTGAAAAGTTACAGAGAGTAGAAGAATGTGTCCTTCAATCTCAAGGACGCGTCCATGAGGAATCAGTAAACCTACAGAGAGCAGAAGGACGCGTCCCTCAATCTCAAGGACGCGACCTTCGACAATCTGCACAAAATCTCGCCAAGTCACTTGATTCCTTCATTATTATGATTTGAAGAGAGAGAAGGTATCAATTAGTTACCATTTTATTATTCTTAGGATATTTTGGTATTTATTTATTTTCTTAGGCTACTTAGGATCTTTGAGAATATTAGGAAATCTTTTAAGGGAATAATATATTCTCTATGATAGCCTAAGGAAGGGGGGAGAGTTTTTCATTGAGTTGGAGTTTTTTTTAGACTTTTGCTCTGAGGAGAAAGGAGAGGTGCCGACTAGGGTTCGAGAAAAGATCCGGACGAGGCGACTACCGACCAGATTGGGAGATCGGGAGGGCGTTCCTTATCTATTTTCCTTGATTTTTCTATGTCGACGCTATTTTCTTCTGAACCTTGGATGTTTTCTTATTTTAGCATGAACTAATTTTCTTATCTAGGGTGCTAAATTTGCGAGACTTGTCAAGGTGATTTTGAACGCCATTATTTTAATTGAAAGTCCGGTGTTCTTTGATGTGCTTGCGTGTTTAGTATTCTGAAACACGATTGGCGTCGGTTTCTGAAATAACTCGGATTAGCTTAGCATCGGGAGGTGTGAGATTAATTCGAGAGGAAAATCAAAGAACAGGTTAATAGAAACTGGAGATAGGGATATCACAGTTGATATTAATTGGGTTGATTATTGGGAGTAGATTAATAGAAACCGTAAATAGGGATATCACGGTTAATGTTAATTGAATTGAATGCTAGGAGTTAATGGAATATAGATCGTAGGGATACGTCTAACATATAGGAGATCATGATTTAAATCATCGGGCAACTTTATCTAAACGTTCAATTAATCCACGACAAGTTAAGTAAATTTAGTTGCCCTAGGCTTTCTTATCGATATCTTCTCGTGATCCTTGTTCATTTGATTTTAGTAATTTTCGTTTAATCCGTCATTTATTCGATTAGTCTAGATAATATTTAGTGGTTTAATTGGTACTCAAGAACAATTAGTCCTCGTGGGATTGATATCTTACGTGTTATAATCGATTCGTGTGTATACTTGCGCACAACACATTTTTAGCAGGACATCCACCACCTTTTGTGCTCCTGGGGTATCTGTCCTTCTCTCCGACCACTGTACGTTGGTCATGCCAGCAACCCGCCGCATGCCTCCACCAACATCTCCTACAGCCTTCAACCAAGAGTTCCTCGTGGCCCCAGGTCACTCTCCCATAAGACTTTACCAATGATGCAGCCTTTTGCAGCTAACGTACCTCGTGCGTGACTAACTCTCAAACAAACCAACGTTTACAAGCTCTCAGTACATTCTCTGTAATTTACACTATGATTCATCAATAACCGATACCAAAGAATGTGGACGAATGACTCTAATTATACAAAATGTCATATGGTAAATATAGAAGATAAATCTTAAAACAGGGACTTTTCATGTAAGAACCCGTTCGGCACCCTCGTCTTAGTCCTTGTTGTGATGGGGTTGTTAGTAACTCGCAACTGTTCCGAATATCATCGCTTAATGAGACTGTTGTTGGTAAGTGCGCATTGGCGGACAAATTTATAAAAGTTAATGTCTTGTGTTAGCACCAATTTGTCGAAAAATTAATCCTTTTCTGCAAACTTACTGCAGATGACTTACACAAAGCTGTTCTGTTTGAGTAAATATTTTAAAAGCTTACTGTAATCAACCTGATATAGGTGCAAACACTTCATTATTAAAGGGATGGACAGTAAATAAGTGTTTTTATCTCCTGCCGATGATCATTTGTAAGTGTGAAACTCATAGAACTCTCTCCTGTATATATCCACGAGGTGGCCGCGGATTACGAGCAAGCAAGCGATGTCCACATTACTCCTGGTCCTGATAGCAGTTTCGAAAAGAATATAGGACTGAGACAATCTTCTTCTTCCTGGGAACAACA